>CM053325.1:50252865-51474115 GCA_028583605.1 Dastarcus helophoroides | reverse complement strand
CTGACTCGAGGGAAAAGTGACCGCCTTTTTATAGTTTCGGCCCGCGTCTTCCAGAATTTTCGGCAGATAAGGCTTATCGAATGCCGAAATTTCTGGAACGCTTATCTGCCGTTTGTTTCGTTATCGCGGCCGCTTTCCCCTTATCAGAACCTTCTAGAAACTTTTTTTATTTACTAAATTCTACAATTCTATTCTAAATCCTATTTCGTCTATTTACATTGCGTTACAATACCAATAGGTCTTCGAAAAGAAGAAGAAGAAGAAGAAGAAGAGACGTTATTTTGATACAAAAAATCCAGTCTTTCTTTGTGTACGATTTTTTATCTATTATCTGTATAAAAAGTTGAAATTTTGAGATCGTTTGTGTTAATGGATTGAGTTTTTCTTATAATTTAGACTTCACCATTTTTATTATTAGGTCAGAATGATTGAAAATTATCTATCCAAAAGTTGTTATGTGTCACAAAATTTTAACTAATGTTTAAATGTGTCACTAAAAGGAAAAGGTTGGGAACCACTAATATGCTACATATACAGTGCTGGTCTGTAACTTGGTATAAATTCAGCCAGTTAAAGACTATTTTTTTCCTGGAAATATGCTCGGACACGTAAATTAATATTTTAGTTTGCGCTCTTTTTGATAATAATTAATTTTGATGAAATTAATGTACTTCTTTCTGTTTAAGGAAATCATCATGTCCCCACTAGTCACATAAGGCAAGGAAGGCAGGAAACTCGAAATTAGCCAATCTTCAGTTGCAAGAAATCTGAAAGTGCAAAAATTTCTTCCTTATAAAATAACAATCCTCCATGAACTCTTAGAAGATGATCCGGATAGAAGACTACAGTTTTGCGAAGAAATGATGGATCTACTGGACAGAAATGTTCTAAGCTTAGAAAATATTCTGTTTTCAAACAAATCAACGTTTATGTTAAATGGTGAACTAAATCGTCAAAATTGTAGTTACTGGGCAGACAACATCTCACACTGGATGAGGGAAGGCCACACTCAACATCCACAGAAAGTCAAGGTTTGGGCAGGGATTGTGGGTGATCGAATTATAGGACCAATTTTCTTTCAATGAAATCTCAATGGGGCTGGATATTTAGAATTCTTGCAGGAAGAGTTAATTCCTGATTTAGCTATTTTGCTTCCTGATTCGGTCGAATAGAAACATTTGGTTTCAATGAGACGGTGCCCCTCCTCATTTTGCAAGACCTGTCCGTGAGTATCTGGATGATGTACTTCCAGGCAGATGGATTGGTGGAAGAGGACCTTTTGAATAACCATCCGGACTTAACATCTATGGGTTATTTCTTATGGAAGTATTTGAAGAGCAAAGTTTTTAAGACCACACCTGCACATATCGAGGAGTTGAAAGGACGAATAAGACAGGAGTGTGGACTAATTTCCCTCGAAGTAATTAGAAATGCCCAAAACGAGTTTCAGTTTCGTTTAGGGTGTTGTCAGTTAGTAAATGGACAACATTTTGAAGATTTATTAAAGAGAGATTATTGAGTTGAATCAGATTCCTTAATTTTTCTAACTGGTTAATATTTGTTAAATATCTTTTAAATGACAAGAAATAAAAAATTAAAATTTGGCACACATGTGTAACTTGATATTGTAACGCAATGTAAATAGATGAAATGGGATTTAGAATAGAATTGTAGAATTTGGTAAATAAAAAAAGTTTCTAGAAGGATCTGATAAGGGGAAAGCGACCCCGATAACGAAACAAGTGGCAGATAAGCGTTCCAGAAATTTCGGCAAACGATAAGCCTTATCTGCCGAAGCCAGGGGCCAAAACTATAAAAGGGGTCAGCTTTCCCTCGAGTCAGTCGGTTAGAAGTCAATGTAGTTAGTGGGTTAGCAATTAGTAAATAAGTAGTGAGTTACTGTTCAGTTGAAGTGTGCCGAGTTAATTTGGTAATAAAGTGGTGTAATTCACACATGGTAATCTATTTGAACCGATAAAGCCCGTAACAATATATTCTTTAAGAATAGTCAAGAAAAAAATATGGTTGCTATTTAGAAAAAAGATCGATGACATCAAAAGAACGCAAATTAAAATATTAATCGACGTGTCCGAGCATATTTCCGGAAAGAAAACTATCTTTAATTTGCTGAATTTAATTCAAGTTACACACTGGCACTGTAGATATTCGTGACTATAGTTTCTATCACGAAAGTTAAGTTCTACGTAATCAAATGTATTTTCTGATTCGATCAGTTCAAGGTCACATTGAAGAGTAATTTATTGAGGTTTCGATAAATAAGGGTTTTTCTAATGAGCAAAGCCATCAAATATAAAACCAAAGTCAGTTCAAGAAAAAGAAGGACGCGGATTGAATTACGCTTTACCTTTTTTATGTACAAAATTTTTCTTTCATCATCATTTTGGTTTATACAGGGTGTGCACAAATTTCACCGACAACGTTTGACAGTAAATTCAGAACAATAAACAAATACGATTTACGAAAAAAGAATTGTAAAAGAAAGTTTTTAGTTTTCGAGTTATAGGTTGTCAAAGTTGTCCAGAAAAAAATATTTTAATTATAACCCCATAACCTCTTTACCGATCCTGTCAGAATTGGAAGCACATTCTTAGATCGTTAAGGATTATCATTTACCATAATCTTAGTGAAAGCTTTATACTGCGTTTCCTCCGCCCACTCACATATTTTACCCATCAGAATTTTTACCATGGTCCTATTTTTGTTAAATTAGTAGCGCCAAATAAAAGGTCGATTTATTCCAAATAAATCTTATCTCTTGACAGGTAGCCATTTTTGGGAAAAATGACTATCTGATGACCCCTTGTTAGGGTTTGTTTGAGTGCTATGGATTTTATGTTTAATTGGCAGAGCTGGAAAGTGATCATTACAAGATGTAATGCCTTGCTAATTTAATTACATGTTTCAAAAAAGAAATTGTAATTGCAGTACCTTGATAAAAAATGTAATGATGTGTAACTTCTGTCATTTGTTGAAAAATAAAGGAACATTCCTCATTTAAAGGAATCAATTACAGGTACTCATTACTTTTTTTAAATAACGTTGTAATGGAGAAACTAAACTGCTAAAAGTAATTGAAATTCCAAAAAGTAATTCAATTTCTTTTTGGAATTTTATTACAATGACGAATGTTATTTATGCCATTCTTGCTTTGGTCATCATAAACAGGAATGTTGTAGAATCAACTATACTATACTCAGCTATACCCTTTTGAATCATGATACAAGAATAGCCATAATTTTGTGCTAAACAAAGTATAGTATCAGCACAGAAATACAGCGCTGAATTCAATAGGGCCTGGGAAAATATTTGACAGGTCAAAGGTAATAAACAAAAGCTTAATGTTCAAATAAATGATGTTGACTGTGTACATGACTTAATTATTATAAAGGTCTTCCGTTTCTAATTTATGAGTTTGAGACGTCTAGTAAAAGAAAACATAACCTTTTGAATTTTTATCAGCTGTGTGTTATTTCTTCATAACTTTCTATAGACTACTATACAGGGTGTTACAAAAGTCCGGGCCGCTACTTCAGGAGCATATTCTACACATTAAAATATTAAAAATGTTGAAATACATTTTTTTCTTTAAATTGCCTCCTAACGGAGATATGACCATTTAAAGATGGCGCCATTAAAGTGGTAAAAAAAACGGTCCAATTATAGAGTCCCCTATTATTCCTCCCCAAATGTTAAGTGAAAAATGTTGCTGATGTCTCGACTGAATAACTGCATTGGGATTTTCAACTTGCCACTGATGCATGTTGTGAAAAAAGTTAAGTATCCCGTTTTTGGTAAAACCCGCTTCGTCCGTAAATAATATGAGCGATGGAAAGTTCTCATTTTCAGCGATCTTATGCAATAGCCAGTTGCAAAATTCTATTCTTGGAGGATAATCAGCAGCAAGTAACCCTTGCACTCTTTGAAAATGATAGGGGTAAAATTGGTAAAATTTCAAAATTCGCCAGATAGTTACGTGATTTACTCCTTCGGCTAAAGCAAGTTGTCTAGTGCTGACACATGGATCTTCTTCAACTCGCTAAAGCACACGCTCCTCTAAATTAGCAACTTCTGCGTTTGGCCTTCCAACACGTTCGCCTTTGAAAACAAAATTTCCTGTTTCACATAAACGAGCATGAATTTTCTGGAACAATTTTTCTCCTGGTAGGTGTCTATTAGGAAAACGTTCAGCATAAAGCCGTCTTGCTTCAGCAGGATTACAATTTGCAAGCCCGTACATTAAATGCATATCGGCCATTTCTTGATTTGAATAGTCCATTTTATCAAAATAATGAAAAGTTAAAAAACTACTACACTTACTATTGACAACAAAAACTGCTAAAGTTTACAGCTTACGACCAAATTTTATCAGTAACACAACGTCAATCTCTGGCAGATATTGTCAAGTACAATTGTTTTCTTTACGATCAGTTTGCATGACCATCTTATTTTTTCTTATACAAATTAGTTAGAATTTCGAAGACGGGATAGGATTATTTAAAAGCCTTTTTCTCGGAAACGGTTACTTTTAGCGACTTTGAGAAAGAGTACCTTTTTTGTATAAAAAATGTTGCTTTTTACGATTGTGCTACTTTTGTGTCGAAATATTGCAATACAAAAAAGTTGCGGCAAAAAATACTCGCAGGCAACCCCCTACACACCACGCTACTGCTTATTTAAAAAATATGTTACATGAGAATATGCCTAATCCAATTCGTTAACTGCTTGCCCAATTTCATGACTTTGCTACTAACCGTTAACTTTTTGTAGTAAAAAAACCACTTTAGGGGCGCCATCTTTAAATGGTCATATCTCCGTTAGGAGGCAATTTAAAGAAAAAAATGTATTTCAACATTTTTCATATTTTAATGTGTAGAATATGCTCCTGAAGTAGCGGCCCGGACTTTTGTAACACCCTGTATTATTGTTAGTTGATAGTTACGGTGTTGAAAATCATGTAATGGTAAATGGTAAAGTACGAGAGTAACAATTATTCTTCTGCAAATATCAGGCCCCCCAAAAGAGAGAGCCAAAGGAGGCAAATGCCAGAAGCCCGTGCCTTCATGAAGGTCCAGTGAGCTGCTGCCACTTTGTGAATTCCAAAAATGTTAAAGCTTTTTTCTTCCTGAAATTTAATGTAAAAAAATCAGGCTATTTCTTTAAATTCTATATTTCAATTTTAAACTCTAAAATTCTTCTAAAACCCGACTTTTTCTTTCGAAAGTTTTCAGCTTAAACTTGAAAAATGCTCCTTTTTAAAAGACAACCTTTAAATTCGCAGTTTAAAACGTTAGGTCCTTCAACCTTTTTCAACCAAATTTATAAAAATTCCAAGATTCGAAAAAATTTTAAGTTATGGAAAAAGTCTAAATTTTCAATAAAAAAAGTAGAAATTTTGAAAAAATTTTGGAATTCTTGGGAAATCAAACATTCGAGAAAATGTCTACATTTTGATGATAAAAGGTCAAAATTTTCAGAGAATGGTGTAAATTCTAAAAATTAGGAAAAGTCGAAATTTTTGATAGAATTTTTAAAAAAGGAGTCAAATTTGCATAAAAGTCGAAATATCTGAAATAAAGTAAAAATTTGATAGGCAGAACTTTGAGAAATAGGCAGAATTTTGAACCAAGGTCGAAAATTTCAGAAAAAATTGCAAATTTTGGAATAGGATCGAAGATTAAAAATAAAACTTCACAATACTAGATTCACCAAAGAGATAATTTTGAAAGTGTCGAAATGTTGAGCAAAGTTCGAAATTTTGTGTCAAAATTTATTATGAATTAACAAAAAGTTTAAATTTCTAGAAAAAGTGGAAGTTTTGGAAAAAGTGGACATTTTGGAAAAAAGGCGAAATTGCGAAAGAGTTGAACTTTTTAAACTAAGTCAAAACAATCTCGAAATCCTCCAAAATATTCAAATTTTCAAAAATATGCAATTCTTTTAAATAAGTCACACTTGGAAAAATTTTAAAAATAAATTTTCGATAGGAAGGGAAATTAACCAAAAGGTGAAATTTTATAAAATAAAACAAACATTTTAAAAAGTCGAAATTTTTCACAAGGTAAAGTTAATCTATTCAAAAATTAATCTATATTTGGAAAATAAGTTCAGTTTTAAAAAAAAAATTGAAGCGAAAAAAAGGTCGAAATTTTTTAAATTAAATTTAAATTTCGAGAAAAAGTCAGGCAGGGTAGATTTTTAAACATAAGTGAAAATTCCAAGAAAAATCAAAATTGTGATAAAAGTGGATATTTTATATCAAGGAAAATTTAAAAAAAAAATCGAAATCTTCAAAATAAATTAGGCCAGGCGCATACATCCAATTGTTGGCCCGACTAAACTGTTTAGTCGGGTTGGGTGTGGGCTACGATTTTCACACAACTAAACTGTTTAGTCGGTGAGGAAGCGCATCGAAGTTGTCGTGGATGTGGATAACATCGAATATATTTTTATAGGTATTTTAGGAATTTAGAGAATAATTTTAAAAAAATGATAAATAGGAAGGGACCTGTTGCACCCTGCTTTACTTAGAACACAAAAAGGAAAAAAGGAAAAAGAGGTATTGTGTACATCCCATACCTAGTAATCGACTATCAAATGGGAAATTTCATACAATACATTCAAATTTAAAACTTTATCCATGCAAGTTTTTTGAGTATTACAGAATGAGTGAACATAATTTTGATGAATTAATTTCCTTAATAGATCCTTACATACAACGTTGTGATACATCATGGAGGCGTACTATAACAGCAAAAGAAAAATTAAGTGTTACATTAAGGTAAGTAAAACATATTTAATATATTAAAATTTATTAGCAGTTTTGTAATAACAGTGTTAAAAAACAAAGTTATAGTAATTTGCATAGCATTTTTATAAATATCAACTAACAAGCAAAACTGAAAAAAATTCTAACTCTAGTATTTGCGGTGAAGGAGAAAAATTTATCAAGTAGCCTTGCAAGCTGTCGGTAGAATTGTAATCGGTGTGGGATGGACTTACAAAGTTCTGTTGCAAGGGTATCTGTGGATATTCTTCATTATTCTGTTGATGAATGTAACTATTCGTAGAAGATCCTGGTTGCCTGTGAACATTAGGTGGCCTTATTCTGACTTGATTGCAACAATTATCGATAGGGCAGATTTTCTTAGATTTAATTTGCCTAAATATTTGGAGGATTTCAATTTTAGTTTCAAATTTTTCATCTTCTGTCAGTGATTTTAGTGTTGGAATTAAAGAAAGAACAAAGTTCTTGTCTTCGTCAACATCTTGCTTTATCGTATGCAATAAAGATTTTTGGAAATCTTCAGTTGAGTTTGATTTTCTTTTTCTTTGTTTCCTTTTTTGTCACACTGAAGAAGATTCTTCATTGGAGTCCAAATTATCAGCTTCCTCTGTAGAGAAAAGTCACCAAATATGGAATAGTATCCTAATATGGAATACCTTAATTTCTCTAAAAATATAAGTATGAAACGCAACACACGACCATCTTTTGTTTCATTCGGTGTATTTACTACCGCACTCACACCATCGTGTCAGTTGCGCGAACGCTACACGTGTGGCAGGCGTGTTTTGTTTTGTTGTCACGCAGAAAATTTTAAAGGTAAGTAATAAATGAGTATTACCAGTTATTAGGTATGTATACATAAGTGTTATACTATTTAGTATATCGATATTATGTTTATGTCAACATTTTGTGATCTTCAGTCATTAAAATATTGTGACTTGAAAAAATATTTAGACGAGTTTGAACTAGTATAAAAATCCAAATATGGACAGTCGTCGGTGTCTAATTATGGAATATTCCATAATTAGGTCTTTATATTTCACATGATAGGTACTTGCTATTATTTCTTTAAAAAATTATATGTTATGTTTGTTTTTAGAATGTCGGCTTCACAATCAACCAAGAAACGAAAAATCTGGGATGAAGAAAAAATGGCAGAAGCTATAAAATTCGTCCGGGGAAAGAAAATGGGATATTTGAAAGCGGCACAGCATTTTCAAGTGCCTAGGACAACTTTATTTCGTTTATGCCAACAAGATGAACAGTCTCCAGAAGTGGCAGCAGCTACTACATTAGGACGAAAAACTATATTGGGCTCCGAACTTGAACGTCAGCTAGTAGAATACATATTAATGATGGAGAGCAAGTTTCACGGTTTAACAAGAACCTATCTTCGCCGTATGGCGTATATGCTAGAAAAGCGAAACAACTTGCAGAATCCCTTCGGTGAATCAGGTATGGCTGGAAAAAAGTGGTTAAAGTTATTTTTAAATCGTCATAAAGATAAACTTGCGATAAGAAGACCAACTGGTGCATCTTTTGCCAGAGCATTTGGATTTGATAAAGAAAAAGTGGATGCTTTTTTCAACCTCCTTGAAGAGCTTTACACTAAAAATAATTATCTACCAAATCGAATTTACAACGTGGATGAATCAGGCCTCACAATAGTACAAAGTAAGATACCACAAATCATCGGTCACAAAAGTAAACGCCAGATAGCTGCACTGACATCAGCAGAAAGAGGATCTCTTATGACAATAGTTGTTTGCATGAATGCTACTGGTCATTTTGTGCCACCGCTCATTATTTTTCTCAGAAAAAATATGAGTGCTCAGCTAATGAGAGGCTGTCCTCCAGGATCAGTCGGAGTTGCACATCCATCAGGGTGGATTCAAATGAACATCTTTACAGACTGGTTCAGGCACTTTATTCAACACACCAACCCGACTCCTGAATCAAGGGTTTTACTGATACTAGATGGACACTATAGTCATACTCACAATATCGATATAATAGATATTGCTAGGGAAAATAACGTGGACATAGTTTCGTTACCACCACATACGACTCACAAATTGCAGCCGTTAGACAAGACTTTCATGGGGCCATATGATATTGTGGAGCTGTTTGGCAAATCCTATTTGAAAGTACAAACAGGTAAAATTGCAGCCAACGGGTTCAAAGTCACTGGATTATGGCCTTTAAATAAAAATGTGTTCAGTGATGTGGACTTTATTGCTGCGCAACAAAATGCTGTAAGAGATGGTTGTACAACCAATATCACTCCACTGGAATCAAGATCTAAAACTGGTCAAGTTCTGATAGAAATACCTGTACCAGAAACAACTGCTAATGTACAACCTGAACCTGCACCCTCGACCCGGGCTTAATCGCAGCAGTTTGGGTCTGGTATCTCCGCATGCCATAAGTCCAGCACCAGAGAAACGAAGAAAAGTATCTAACAGAGGAAGAAAAGCTGCTGTAGCAGCAGTCATAACATCTTCACCCTACAAAAATGATTTACTAAATAAAAATATGAAGAGACAAGAAAAAGAAAGTAAATTAGTCAAGACAAAGAATAAGAAGAAAACTGCGAATAGAAAGAAACAAACGAAGAAAAATAAGGATGATTGGGAAGAAGAAGACTCTGAGGAACAGGACGATATCCAGTTTGATGAAGGCAGTGAACATGATGAATTGATGGACCAAGTATCTCCTGACTCTGCTGATGCAGAATGTATGTTCTGTTCAAGACTTTTTTCCATGGATAAAAGTGGAGAAAGCTGGATTAAATTCTTAATGTGTGGGCTCTGGGCACATTATGATTGTGCTGGTCCAGAGTTTGATACTTGGATCTGTGACTTTTGCAAGTGAATTAAGTAACTTCTTTCATTTATCACAATATGTTATTTTTAATTATTTAACCTCATAGATATTTATGTCTATTTTTGTTATTGATATGATGATTTATGCTTATATTCCATATATGGGTACCTATTCCATATTTGGTTACTTATTTGTAATTTTGGTTTTTGTGTTAGATTGTAATTTAATAACTAATATATTTGATTAAAGGCTGTTAATTACTACATATAAATGTATGACTGATTAGTAATAACATTAAACTGTTTTCATTTCTATGAAGTTTTTTTTATATCCCTAAAACAAAATGGTATTCCATATTTGGTGACTTCCCTCTAGTATCATCCGAGGAGATATTGCTGTCTGTAGGTCGCTGTGCCAGTGAAAATTTAACAAACAATAACTTTTTTAAAATATACATATTTCCGACGTTTAGTTGTCGCTTGACCAGATTTGGTTGTTTGAGGCCTCAGTTCCCTGGAAAAGCATGTTCTCAAGTTTTGCCACTTTTTCTGCGCTTCTATTCTATTAAAAATAAATTTGGAAACCTGAGAGGAGGGAGTTAGGTCTGATAAACTTTCAAAAACAAGATTTGTTTGCACTAATATTAATTACTGCATGAATTATAATTAGGTGGATGTGCTTTTTCCTTCATAAATAAAGAAAAAACTAGGGCACTCACTATGTTACATCGAATATTCTAACTGATTACTGTTTCCTAAGTGTAATGTATTGTACTTACATCTTTATTTCAGATACCTGGCTACCGTACAAGCTTCAATGCTTTATCATTTGAATAACTTCTAAGGACGAGCACAATAAGAGATATTGTACGAAACGTATGTGATAAACTTTCGGAAATATTGTAACCAATCTACATGCCACAAAAGACCGAAAAAAGTGGATTGAAATTGCTGATCAATTTTATGACCGCACTAATTTTTCTAACGTCATAGGTGCAGTTGATGGAAAGCACATACGAATAAAACAACCGGAACATTCTGGATCATCGTTTTTCAATTACAAGAAATATTTTTCTTGTTTACTGACGGCCTGGACCGATGCAGATTACAAATTTGTATGCATAGATGTTGGTGCATATGGAGGATCTTGCGACTCGAATGTTTTTAAAAACTCAAATATGGGGAAGCGATTTCTGAATAATAATTTAAATGTTCCTTGTGGAAGAAAATTGCCAAATGACGAAGATGGAAAAGTCTTACTCTTTTATGAGGTAGCTGATGACGCTTTCGGGCATTTAAGCAATATTTTGCGGCTATATGCAAAAAGAAATTTAACATATGCCCAACAAATTTACAATTATAGGCAAACCAGAACTCGTCGAATGGTAGAGTGCACTTTTGGTATTTTAGCTAACAAGTGGCGCATACTGCATAGACCGCTCGACGTAAATATAAATTTTACAGTTTCTATCGTAAAAGCTTGTTACATTTTGCATAACTTTGTTCGCGTAAAAAACGCGATACATTTTGAGGACACACTCTACGCAGCTCCATTCGTAAATAACAGAACTGCAGATGATAAGAGGACAAAACCTTATCGAGGGTTTAAATGTTCGCCAATACTTAACATCCTATTTTATTTTTTCGCAAGTGTATGTATCATGGCAATATAATATTTAAATGGATGTAATAAAAATATTTGCCATTTTTTTTTTATTTTCTGCATTTAATTCTCCCCAACCGGAAACAATTTCCAGGCAAACCTCATCCCATAGTTTTTTCTTCAAATTTACCTCGACGTATTCTTTGAGTAATTTTAAATAAAGCGCAGGCCGCTTCTCTACACATTCAATAAAGAATTCTGTGTCATCTTTAATTTGTCCTGCCATTTTCTTGCAAACCTTTCTCTCTCGATGCTGGCGTGCAACTGAATCGAGCACCGACGGTTTAGTCGTGTGTATGCGCACTCACATTTACGGCTGTGTATACATATACAGTTGTAGACCGACAGTTGTACGACTGTTTTGTCAAAAGGCGATCAATGCGGCTTTTGATTTTTTAATCGTGCCAACTAAGGCCGTTTTTAGAGTCACGCGGGTGGCACCCGTCACCCGCGCGCGGGTAGGTAGGATACATTTGTTTGCAGCGACGCACCCGCGTGCGGCCACCCGTTCCATTCTAAATAACTTGCTGCAAAAAAATGTATCCTACCTACCCGCGAGCGGGTGACGGGTGCTATCCGCGTGACTCTAAAAACGGCCTAAGAGTTGGTTGTATGCGCGCTCTCATATAATCCCATAGCCTTTTGATATCCAACTAAACTATCGGCCAACTAAAAGTTGGATATATGCGCCTAGCCTTAATAAATCAAAAAATAGTGCAATTTTACAATAAAAATCAACTTCTCCAAAAACAGTAGGAATTTTCGAAAGGTCAATATTTTAAAATATAAGTGGGAATATTTAACAGAAGTCAATATTCTTCAAAGAAAGTCGAAATATTCAAAAGTGATCGACATTTTGAAAAGAATTAAAGAAAAGGCGAAATTAAAAAAAATGTTTAGAAATATCGAAATTTTGAATTCAGACTTTTTAAAGAAGTCGAAATTACAAAATCTAAAGTTTGAAAAACAAGTCGAAATTTTCAAAAAAAATCGATGTTTGGTATTTTTTGTATTTGTTAAAACGAACTTTTTGAATTATTTTTTTCTATTCTATTATTTAACCTCTTTCCTGTAATATAAATCATTTATGGCACTAAAGTTGACATTACATTGCGTATGTGTCCTTTAGTTGATAGTTTATTTTATATTACTTACTTTATATGGAGTACCACTTATAATAAAGGCAAACTGATTTTGTCGATGGGGCTAATGGGAGCTAAACTACCTTTCAAAAATCTTTTTAACTTTCTCCCACTTCCGATTATACCGGAAGTAGACATCAACTTTCTTATTTTAAATAGCAACCACCAAATTTTATACTTTATTTGGATTATACGTAGAAAAATAAGGCGAGTTTATGTATACATGATTATTGCTATCTTTAATAGTTTTAAAGATATTTTAATTTTTCAAAAAAAATGACAGAAAAGAGAGTTACTTTGACTCTTTGTATCTGTTTTATTATTTGCAGTAAATAATGAAATTTGGGTTGAAGTCATGGAATATTATGGAGCTTATAATAACGTAATCAGGTTTTACATTTATTACACAGAGTAATGAAAATTTTAAGATCTTTATTGTTTTTGTTTTATTCAAACAAACTCTGTTTTTTTAAATAGGAACTATGTGTTTTTTAATCATTTTTGAATTCTTCATCAAAAAAGAAGAAAAAAGCTATATGACTAATTATTTAAAATTCTGCACCGCTACAGAGATATAATTCAAAATAAAAATATATATTTTTTTTCTAGTAGCAACTTGGTAGTAGACAACAAAATTTTCAAAAAAAAAAACATAACCACCAGACCTAAAAATTTTGGGCTAAATAACATTTAAAAGGTAACCTACAAGACGAATAAGTTTTTGGCTAATTGTTAGAATACTTATTGAAAAAGCCACGAATGTAAGTTTCGTAAAAATGATTTGTTAAACAGACTTCTCATTTTTGGAGTAACAACAAATGTTCAAGAAAATTCGTCTTTTAACTGTTATGCTGTTAGATTAGAACTCAGAACTTGTAAGCGTTAAATTTTATAATGAAAATCGAAATGGACATTTTTTAGTGATTTTTCTTGCGACTACTGCATTACAAGCATATTGCTAAGAACAATCGGATGTGCTTAAAAACGTTTTTCAATTCAAAATCTTAAAATATGCCTTTAAATGTATTGAAACAGAAGATCGTCCTTGTTTTTCTTGATATAAATTTTTTGTCAATTATTTTTTTTTCCTATTACTTATTATGATTAATTCTTTAAGCTTTTATTGCCTACAGTTAATTTCCTACTGGAACAAAAAAGACGTTTGATTCCTTTTATTTTGAGATTTATGTAAAATACCTCTGTAACGGCACAAAATTTTAAAAAATAAGTAATATAACTTTTTTCTTCTTTTTATGTGAAGAATTCAAAAATGATTAAAAAACATATAGTTTCTATTTAAAAAACCAGAGTTTTTTTGAATAAAACAAAAACAGCAAAGGTGATAAAATTTTCATCAACCTGTATAATAAATGTAAAATCTGACTACGTTATTATAGTCTTTATAATATTCCGTGACTTTAACCCAAATTTCATGTTTTTACTGTAAATAATAAAAAAGATACAAAGAGTCAAAATAACCCTCTTTTCTGTCATTTTTTTTTTCGAAAAATTGAAATATCTTTAAAACTGTCAAAGGTAGCAATAAACATGTATACACAAACTCACCTTATTTTTTTACATAAAATTTAAATTAAATGTAAAATTTGGGGGTTTTATTTTAAAATAAGAAAGTTGAGGTCTACTTCTGGCATAACCGGTAGTGGGGGGAAGTTGAAAATATTTTTGGAAGATAGTTTAGCCCCGATTAGCTCCATCGACAAAACCAGTTTGCCTTTATAATAGGTAGTACTCCATATAAAGGTATCCTCCCAACTAAAAAAAAAACACTCGGTATGTTATCGTTTATATTGTAAAATTTAAAAGTAATTAAAAATGTAAATGCTTTGTAATTAATTCCTTTTTCTAAGTAATGAGTAATTGAATTACTTTTAAACCAATGGTAATGTAATTCGAAGTAATTTCATTCCTTTTTCTGAAAAAGTAATGGGTAAAGTAATGATTTCTTTTTGAAAGTAATTTTCCCAGCTCTGAGTATCACATATTTTCTTCACAGACTTAGAAATATCTCAGTCACCTTATAAGCCTTGCATTCATCTCATTGTGACTTTTTTTCACTTAAGTTGCTTCTGCAATTCGTTATCGTCATCGGGCAATTTTCATTAGAATCACTCAACGACTTTTTTGAGACTTTAGAGGTCGAAATATCATTTAATTATTTACATGTTTTCATCTTTTAGAATTGACCTAAACGATATTTTGTTTCTCCCGATCCCCGATAGCAAAGCCATCGTATTCTTCTTTTTCTTATTTAGCGATGTCGAAGCCTCTTGGAGTTAGCAATAGCCAAAAAGGGGTTTTAAATTATGATTTAATAATGATTTTTGGCGCAAATATATCTGAAAAAAGATTTCAACATAATCGCATTATACTCTTATTTTTTTCACCTGCTCTTAAAATATGTTATGACTGAATCTAAATTGACTTTTTTCTGAAGTTTTATTAAACAAGTATTACATTAATATTTAGTCAAACAAATTTTTAGTCTGCTCTTTTGAAGATGTGTTTTATTTGGGTCATTTTGTCAACTGCCATTTATACTGTTGGTGAGGGTGGTCCAGATAAAACCATTGAAATAGTGAAATATTCATTTTTGTTAACTTTAAGATATGTTAAATATTCGTTTCCAAACATAATGAAAACTGTTGATACATTTTATGTTGTTATTTTGTTAAATTATAAAATATTGTTTAGATATTTTAATATCATCTAGCTGCACTAGAAAATAATGAACGATAAAAGGTACATAAAAATCTGTTGCTTATGAGATTAAATTTTTAATTATATCTAAAAAGATGTAAGGTGAAAAATAGTTGAACCGTTGAGTAAAATCGCGAAATTTTTAATTAATTATGCCGTTATTAATTACTCCGTTAAAAACTAATTTAACTTTGCTAAAGCCCACAGTTGTAATTAGCCTAGTTTGCGCTATTGTTTCTTTCTAATTTTGTTTCTCTATTAACCAAAAAAAAAAAGTAAGCTTAAATTATTAGGTAACTTTCTGACAAGTGATGACAAAAATTAACGTCTCCATTTAAACTTTACATAAAAAATGTGTCATTCTTTTATTAAACAATATCGCTTTACTGTATCTTCTTTCGCGTTTGTTTTTATTATTCTTGCAGTTATATGCAATTGTAATAGCGTTGTGACAAAATTTAGATTTCTAACTTAAAAACCAAATTCGCGGAATTTACTGTCATGCATTAGTGAACCAAACTTACCTTCTTGAATGACCCTCGAATGAGCGAAAGAAAAAACATGTTCCAGTAAAAATAACGCTAATACACTTTTCCAACGAACCGGCATATCCACAAAAGATCTGTCGGTTACATCTAGTCTTTTTAACGATGCTCTCAGGCAAATTTATCCCGATAAAGTGAAAACAACAACTAGAGACAACGAACAGCCTTTGTAAACAACAGCAAGTTGCGTAAACATCCCACGTTCCGAATAACGTCTCGTGCTGAAGCCTCGCTTTCAGCAGACTGATGTAAACAGAGGAGTATAAGCGGAGTCTGAGTACTCCTGAAATGTACGATAAACAGCTGTTGATACGCAACTTGCGCAAGCGTTGCCAGTAAATCCATTCTTCGGCTTGAGTGCAGTACATTTTGCAAGCTTTGGCCGTTAAGCTTATGCCAAACTTGCATCGATAATTGATTGATTAGAATGTGAAAGTGCTCTTACATTCCTCAGGTTGCACATTACATTAATCATCTTTAGTAGAGAGATCTATCTAGAAATGGAGTTGTAAGATATGTAAACTATTAATTTCAAGCAATTTAAAAGTCGGATTATTAAAATTCGGGCGCATCCACCACAAATTTGTTTTACAGTACATGAAACTGTCAACTGGTATCTTTAATTGCCACAATGAGTTTTAGGTAATCTATTATTATGGAAGCGTCAAGCCTTATAAGACTAATGCTACTCCTCAAAATCCCTAAGCTTTGCATGTGTTATTTAATGTACAATATTAAAGCATGATGGAATTAGAAATGAATGTCTTCAATGGGAAAAGTTTCATTAGTGAAACTGTGAAACAAGTAAACGAGTTATACAACTTCATCAATAACTAACTAATAACATAACAACTAGCTGATATCAGCGACTACATCTGCAAAGAAGAAAAGAAAGAGTTATTGGATCACTTATCTCTAACACAGTTCTTCAAGTATACTTATGCCAGGGGTCGACAAACTTTTAAACCAAATGAGCCAGCCGCAATAAAAAAATTTGATTTCGTGAATTTGATAGAGCCACTAATTTTTATTTCTGATTTTACATTTTATTTCAAAATGAAATCAGATAATTCATACAGAATATGGGACAGAGAGGGACCGCTCTGCCTCATGTAGTCAAACGAAAATATATTCAACTCAAAAAATATTTTATTGCTCAAAATTTGAACCTTTATTTCAAAATTTGCCTTTTTTTCGCAATTTCGACTCGTTTAATCCTTCTCTATATTAGTCTTCTTTTTTAATATCTACTTTGTTCCTAAAATTAGACTCTTATCCCAAATCTTCCTTTCTTCTCAAAACTGGACAATTTGTGAAAATGTTTACTTTTTTCTAATTCGGTTTACTGGAAGATTCGACTTATTTCTGAAAAAAAATATCTTTTGTTGATTTTTTAATAAAAAAAAGTAAAAATTTGAAATAATTGGAGATGTTAAGTAAAATAGTTTTTGAAGATTTCGACCTTTTTTTCAAAGTTTTCTTTTTTCAAAATTTAGATCTATTCTCAAATTTAACTTTTTTGCAAAATTACATTTTGTCGCCTTTGTTCTAAATTGCGGCCTTTTTCTAGACCTTTCTACTTTCTTTTTAAAATTTGTCCTTGTACCACATTTCGGCATTTTCCCGAAAATTGACGTTTACGAAACGTTTCAACTTTTATTTATTTTCTACAAATTTGGAACTGTTACGCAAAATTCGAATTTTTTTCGAAATTTCTACTTTTAAAATTCGACAGTTTATTGTTTCTGAAAACTGCGATCTTTTTCGACGAAATTCATCTACATATTTTTAAAATGTTTGACTTAATCTCAAAATTTGGCTTTTTCTGGGAAATTTTGACCTTCAACACTTCAACACTTTTCCCGAAATTGCTGTATTCTTTTTAAAATTCGTCCTTTTTCCAAATTTAGCCATTTTGTCCAAATATTGACTTTTACAAAACATTTAAATTTTTAGGTATTTTCTGCAAATTTGAACTTGTTCGCAAAATCCGGTTTTTTTTTTCTGAAATTGTGAGTTTTAAAATTCGACATTTAATTGTTTCTGCAAGCTGCGATTTTTTCGATGAAATTCGTCAATTTTCAAAATGTTTCAATTAATCTCAAAATTTGGCCTTTCTTTAAAGTTTGAGTTTAACATTTTTCTCGGAACTGGAAGTTGTATCAACATTGTTTTTTCTTTCAAGATTATTTAACCAATTCTAACAAATTTCGAATTTATCTGAACATTTGAAATTTTTTTTAATCCGTCTTGTTCTCGAAATTGCAAATTTGTTCTCAAAATTTAACTTTCTCTGAAAAAATTCTTCTTCTCAGAAAAACTTCGGCTTTTAAAAGTTCGACGAATTTTTCTAAGCATTCAATTTTTTACAATTTCTCTTTTCAAAATTTTACAATTTTTCACAAAATTTAAATTTGTCTAAAAATTTCAGCTTTTAAATTTGTTTTGGGTTTCAATCTATTGTCGAAATTCGACGGTTTTTTTTTTAATTTTCTCTTTTCTAAGAACTTTTGACAAATTCATCTTTTTCGAAAGCTCTTTTTTCAAAATTCGATATTTTTTGGAAGTTTTTACTTTTATTTCGAACTAAATTCATCCATTATTTTTAAATCTCAAAAACCGATTTTTTTCTTAAAATTTGACTTCCTCAGGGAAATCTAACCTTCTATTAAAATTTAATGCTATTCTCGAAACTGGAAGTTTTATCGACATTTTCTTTTCTACCGAAATTATTTTAATAATTTTTTCAGAATTTAATTTATCTGAAAATTTGGAGTTTTGCTTAAATTCGTGTTGTTCCCGAAATTTCAATTTATTCTCAAAATTTAATTTTCTCTGGAACATTGCAAATTTTTTATTTTCTTCTTCTCTGAAAAACTTGAACTTGAAAGTTCGACAATTTTTTTAAAGCCTTTAATTTTTTTCAATTTGTCCTTTCGAAGTTTTACAATTTTTCACAAAATCTAAATTTGTCTAAACATTGCAAGTTTTTGTTCTACGAATTTCATTTCGTTATTAAAATTCGAATTCTTTTTCAAAAATTTTGCGTTTTTTAAGAACTTTTGACGAATTCATTTTTTTTTGAAATCTTTATTTCAAAATTAAGCTTTTTGTGAAAATTTCAACCTTTATTTCAAACGAAATTCATTTATTTTCAAATCTCAAAATTTGATTTTTTTTCTTAAAATTTGATCTTCTCTGGGAGATTTTAACCATTTTTAAAAATTCGAAACTGGAAGTTTTATTGACATTCTCTTTTATTTCAAAATTATTTTACCAATTTTCTCAAAATTTGAATTTAACAAAAAATTTGAATTTTTTAAATCGTCTTGTTCTCGAAATTTTACATTTCTTCTCAAAATTTAAATTTTTCTGGAAAGTTGCAATTTATTGTCAAAATTTCAAGCTTTTATGAAAATTCTGACTTTTTCCTTGAATTTTTCCTAAAATTTGACTTTCTTCCTTTTCTCTGAAAAACTTCGACTTTTTTAAAGTTCGACAAATTTTTTTAAGCTTCCAGTTTTTTTAAAATTTCTCTTTTTGATATTTTACAGTTTTTGAAAAAAATTAAGTTTGTCTAAAAATTCAGGTTTTCAATTTGTTCTGGGTTTCACTAAATCGTCAAAATTCGACATTTTTTTTTAATTTTACCTTTTTTTGAGAACCTCTGATAAATTCAATTTTTTCAAAATGTCTTCCTTTTTCTCAATCATTTTAAAATCTCTTTCTTTTTCTTAATTTTTTCAAAGTCTCTTTCTTTTTATCAATTTTTTCGAAATCTCTTTTTCTCAAAATTTGGCTTTTTCTGGAAATTTCAACTTTCATAAAGAACTTTGATTTTTGCTGCTTCTGTAAATTTAGATTTTTTCTCGCAAAAGTAATTTAGCTTTTTTCACGAAATTTCCAGGCTGTAGAAAATTTACAAATAAAAAAAATAAAATCATGAGAAAAATATTTGAAATTTCGACTTGTCGGTCTTTTTCTAGAAATTCTAAAATTCATGTGTTTCTTCAAAATGTTAATACAAATCAGTCAAAAATGTAGAAAAAATACTTTTTGAAATCATAATTTTTTTGTCAAAATTTAAGCAAAACATAAAAATTCCTAGCAAAGCATTTTTGAAAATTTCAACTTCTGTAGGTCACTTGTTTAATGAGTACTATTTTTCCGCGTGTCTGTCTACTCTAGCTCTTATTTACTTATTTTTTGGGGGGAATTTAAAGAGCCGCAATTGTCTTTTAAAAGAGCCGCATGTGGCTCGCACGGCGCTGTGTGCTGACTCCTAACTTAGGGGAAAGGGGGCAGATTCAACCATGCGACACATTCAACCAACCCCTATTTGCGCACCTTTGGCGTCATAAAGCTCCTATGCAATTTTACATACGTGAGAAAACTCCTCAGGGAAGTTACGTTGTTCTACACCAGGAATGGCCAACAAGTCGATCGCGATCTACCGGTCGATCGCAAAACGATTTTTGGTCGATCATGAACGACATAAGGTGATTTCCAGCATTAACGGCGTCTTCTGTTTTTTTTTTCCTTCAGTAAAGGATTTAAGATGGATATATATTTCTGTTTCATTAAAAGACAACCAATCACAAATTTTATGTAGCCAATGATTCAAATATCCCTCTCTCTTCTTGTTAGTTGTCAATATTGTCATCCGTTTATTTGTTTCCGTCTCCCGTCACATAGCTGATGAAGAGAATTTGTAAGCAGAATGCTAGTCCTTTAGTGGATGCGACACATATTTCCTTCTTAAATTGTTCGCGTAAGTTATTGCTGTGGCGATTACGTATATGGAACACGCGATATATAAGTATTACAAGTGTAACACCTCTTAGCACTGCGACCCATTAGGATCTTTTGTGCGGACTCTTAATTTTTTTAGTGATTGTCCAAGATGTTTAGACTTTTTACATAGTCTATTATCTTTTTAGGAGGTGTTTATCTTACTTCTTGGTATGTCAGGGTCACCCTTTCAAGAAATTTGTGCATTTTACAGAACTGAGCCATGCATTCGCATAGCAAGTGTTCTGTTGTTTCTGTTGCTGCGTTTTCTGCAGTTTTCATCATCCACTTTTCCCATCTTCTTAAGGTGATACTTTGTTGTGAAGTGTCTTGTAAAAAGTCCAGTTATTATTCTTTAGTCGCTCTTGTTCAGTTCGAAAAGCTGCCCAGACTTCTTTTTTGAGATAGTGATGAACTTTTTTGATTGTCTTAGGCCTGGAGTTTTCCTCCAGTATGACAGTTTTTGGTTTGTCTGCCAGATATCTATTTCATTTTTTACATGGCTTTTTGTAAGGCCACAGTATGGTTCTGGGACGCAGAGAGGTGTGATTGAGGCATCTTTACCGAGTCTATCTGCCTCTTCGTTCCCTTCTATGATTTGATGCCCTGGAACCCACATCAATGTTACTTTGTTGTTTGCAGCCAGTTGCTTCAGGAATTGTTTGCATTTCCAGACCATTTTTGACGCGGTTCTGAAAGACTTTAGGGTCTTTAATGTAGCCTGGCTCGCCGAAACGATATAAACCTGTACATTTCTGAAATCTTTTTGAAGGCACCCTTTTGCGCACAGAGTTATAGCAAGCAATTCTGCTTGGAAAATTATGGGAGAGTTTCCTAGGGGTTCAGAAAGTCTTAAATTAGGACCCCATATTCCTAGTCCTACTCCTGCTGTTTGTTTAGATCCGTCTATGTACCAGGCAGATACGTTGTTTGCTAGCCTTTTACTGTGTCTATTCCATGTCTGACGGTCCCCGATAACCACTTCGTATAGACCAACAAAGTCCAGTTTTGTAGGCATTTGATCTGTTGGTTTGGCAATGGTTCCCAGTGGAATTTTCTCCATAATCTGTACATGGCCAACTAAGTCACTTGGTTTCAGTTTGTTCGATTGAAAAAGCTGTGAGGCACTAAGCGTTGCCTTCTTTTTCACACAAATATGAAGTGGAGTCAGGCCTATTATTGCCTCTATTGCAGCTGTTGAACATGAAGCCATAGATTCGGTTATTCCAGCGCACATTAACCGCTGTAATTTGTGTAATTTGTTCTGTTTTTCGCCACCATACCATTGAGGCATAGGTGAGCATGGCCTTTACTACTGTTTGGAATATTCAAAATATCATTTTTGGTGTCAGCCCCCATGTCTTTCCTACTAGTCTACGACAGGTCCATGCTGCCATAGTGGCTTTTGAAAGAGTTCTTTTCAAATGAGTGTTCCAATTTAGTTTTTAATTTAGGAAGATCTCTAAGTACTTAACTTTATTGGAAAATTGTATACGTATTCCATTGAGAGTAAGGGGTTGTAGATTTAGCTTCCTTCTCTTCGTAAATGGAATAAAAACTACTACTAGCCTAGGATTAAATTAGCTTAAAATATTTGCTGCAGATGGAGTCTTAGTTCATCGAAGCCCCGTTCAAGTAATGCCGGAAATATACCGTCTTTACCCGGGGATTTTTAGGGCTTAGAGCTATCTATTGCCTATTTAATTCTAATTGCGTTGAATATTTTATCTGTCAGCCTTGTCTTTGTTCTGTTTGGTTACCTTAACCCTTAATTGGTTGGTTTATTCTCGTACAGATTATATTCAATGTTTTGTGAGCCTGAAAAGTGAGTCTATAGTAGAACTGTGATGCTTCCTCGGCACTATTTGTGTATTCTCCGTTTGACTTTTTAATAGTCCAATGCCTTTGGAATGCTCTTTAGAAAGAACTTTCTGCAAGCATTGTGCCGAGGCTAGTTTGTCTATCCCTTCACAGAACTGCTTCCAAGTTCTTTTTTTTCTAACTTCTTTATTGTATAAAATTAAGGCTTTTCTGTATTCAGTACAGTTCCTAGTTTATCTTGCTTTATTAAGCAGTTATCTGGCCTGCCTTTACTTTAAGCTTGCTTACTTCTGTAATCCACCGAGGCATATCTCTTTGAGCTGCCTTTCTTTTGATGGGACAGATGTTTTTATATGCAATATATTTTAATTGATTTGAGACTTCTTCTAACTACTCTGTTGTGTCGAGGTCAAAGTAGAGTCCGTGGGCCTTCGACTTAATATACATCCCAGTCGGTGAGCTTTGGCACTCTGTATTCCACTACACAACTAAGTGTTGCCTCTATATCGAATCTTATACTTTTGTGATCGAACATGAAGGGTTCGTTTAATACATTCCAAATTGTTATTGTATGTGTTAAGAACGGGTCAGCAAGGGTTACGTCCCAAACCTCTTTTCTGATTGCATTTATGAAGGTGGGCGAACTACCTCTGTTGAGCATGTCCACTTCACTAGCAGACAAATATTCAAATAGATACTCACCTCTCCTGTTTGTATCTGTGCTTTCGCATCCAAGGTGGTGGTGCACATTAGTGTCAAATCATATGATATAGTGCATGTTTCTCTCTTTGTACCATGAAATGAAGTTCTGGTGGTGGAAAGTCGTCATCATCTCCAGGAAAATAAGATGAGGAAATTATAATCTGCCTCTTGCTGTCCCCAGTTGGCACTTCCACTAAGGCAGCTGCCAAGTCTTGGGTGATGAACTCTGAAACAAGGAGTAATATGGATATTACTATTAAGCAGCAGTGCTGCTCTTGGTCTGTCATGTGTGTTACTGTAAGTCAACTTACATGATTTTATGTGTAGACCTTTGACTTCTTCAGGTTTCTTGTAATAGCCCTATATAGCCCTATGGTTAGATTTTGTCCAATAAACGATCTTCTAAGCACGCACGCTAGTAGCTGCCTTGTGGTGTTGAAGGTTTATTTGGATACATCTTATCATGGTGTCTTTGTGAAGATTTTTTTATTTCCACTATAGATCATATTTAAGTGGTAAAGTGGGGACAATTTAATTTAATTAAAACTCTATCAAAATCCTGCTGGCAGTTTTGGAGGCCCGGTGTACATAGGAAGACATGTATCCCACACAAAATGAATTGGTCCTTTATTCTTTATATTGATAAGCCCAACGGTTTAAGTTTTAATTTTAAATGTGTGAAATTCGATATTTTTGTCGAAATTTTGAATTTTTCGATTTAAATATTTTAAAATAAAACTATTGAATTTGAAAGTCTTGAGGTAAACGTCAAAATTAAAAAAAAATAAAGAGAGAAGAAAACATTCATGAAACAAAATCAGAAAGCTTTGAAATGAAGAGAAACAATTTTTAAATTAATATTAAGGAAATTAAAAATTTGATAAAAAATCAAAATTTAACAAAACAAATTTGAATTTTTAAAACATAAATTTCAAAATAAAAATCAAAATTTTAAAAAATAATTAAAAAGGCACAATTTTGATCTTAAGTAAAAAATTTTTAATTTTGAACATAAGAAAAAAATAATGTTCTCAAAGTTTGAACAAAAAGTCGAAGCCGAGCTTAATAAATAATCATTTATCAGCATATCGAGTTGGCGTTAAAGTGGAGAATAAAATGTAAATAATAATTTGAGTTAAAACCGTAACAAAAGAATTAAATTTTAGATAATGTCGTAATAAATTAAGCATAAAAAAATGAATTTTGAAATTAAGTTGATTTAATATATAAAAGAAAATATTAAAATTTGAATTTTATGAAAAAAGTTGAAAGTTTGAAATTAAGGTAAACATCTCGAAAAACAAGCCATTTTTTATTTTGAGTAAGTTTAAAGTATCTAGATTTGGAAAAAATGTGGAATTTGTAGCAAAATTTCCAATTGAAACCTAAAGTCTCGAGAAGAAAGAACTTCTGAAAAATATCAGTATCTCTGACAAAGTTAAAATTTTGAGTTTAAGCCAAAAAAATTTTCGAATTCCACGAAAGTCCTTTCATTTAAGTGTAAAAAAACATTGGAATGTTAACTTTTTTCGAATTTAGACTCGATATTTCAAATAAAAAATTAAATTCCTCAACGAAAATAACAATTTCTTGAAATTCATTTCCACAAAACTAAATATTAAAAATGTAAACTCGGAATTTTGAGAAAAAGATTAAAATTTTGAAACTAACAGACAAGATTTTGCGAAAAAAAAATAAGAAATCTTTAAAAAAAGTTGAAATGTCGAGTTTAAAAACGAAACTTTCAAAAAAGATTAAAAAATCATAAACATTGTAGGAAAAAATTATTGGTCATTAGTCATTAGTCATTATTGCCATTGTCAAGTTAAGAACATATTTTTACTTATTTTACACGTTAAAATTGCAATTTTGGGTAAAATAATTTCAAGTTTAAAGCCAGAATTAAAAAAATCTAAATTTAAAGAAAACATTTTTTAAAGTTTAAAAAATCATAACTTACAATCAAGGTTTTGTCAAAAATCAAAATTTCTAAAACTTTCAAAACATTTCGAAAAAATAAGACATTTATAAAAAAAGTTCACAGAAATAATAATTTTGAGAAAGAAGTCTTAAGCCTCAATTATAGTTATAATTTCGAGTTTAAAGCCAATACTTTTGACAAAAAATTAAAAATTTTAAGTATACAATTTGTAAGAAATAAATGTCGTTAATTAAATATGTGTAATTTGCTGAGTTTTGATTTTAAAAAAACTCAACATTTCTAAAGAGAACTCAAAACTCCTTAAAAAAGTTAGCTTATTGAGCAATTTATCTTTTCAGAAAATAAAAGAACTTTCCTGAAGTAACCACAGGTAAAACAATATTATACTAAAATTTTGGGTATTTGGCTCACGTGTTAAATATCAAATTTTAGTATAAATATATTGCAACACCTTTTTAACAAGTATAGTCGATCACATATGTAATGAAGTTGGCCACACCTGCTCTACATTTTCAAATAAGTTAAGTAAAAATCAAATATGGACTTAATTTTTTGATTTGCAATTTATTCAGACAAATTCTACCATTTTTCTCTGTAACGGACTGCATTTGATATTAGTTAGACTAATTAACATTTCTAACCCTTACTTTGTAGAATTCTTCAATATTCATAAATATTAAACTTTATTAACGATTAAAACAACAACAGACATTAAAAATTTCACTATGTTTCGATAAATATTTGCTATGACCGGACCTGGTTTCGCCTTTTAGCATCATCGACTGTTATAACTAGCAATTTGTTTAACCGTTGTTATGTTAACAAGCTCCATGGATCACAGATAATTGGATTAGGCGAAATATTCGTAGGATTCTGTGATCCATAGCTTGTTAATGTTAGCATAACAACTTCTAAACAAATCGCTGGTATAACCGCCGATGATGCTGAGAAAATGAAACCAGGTCCTGTCATAGCAAATATTTATCGGGACATCGTAAAATTTTTAATAATATTTTTAATCGTTAATAAAGTTCCATTTTAGCATTTGTTTATCGTTCGAAGATATCTATAACAGTATGTTTTACCGAAAAACTAGATTTCCTAGCTAGGTAAACTTGAAAATGAACTAAATACAAATAGGATGCCATATATTCGCTAAATGATTTTTTATTTGCTCTTATAATCAAGTAAAAAACATATTTTTATGCCGATAATTTTCTGCATCAGTTACTCGTAAAGGTGGTCTGCAAGAGCCAAGTAGCTTCCAAAAGGTGGAAAATAATCGCAAAAGGTTTGAGCGACCCAGTTAAGACGTATGTAGCAGATAAAAGAGACCGTTAAAGGAGTCCAATCTTCCCGAGTAGAGTGTGTCGACCGATGATTGGATTCAAGTAATCAACGCCGCTTATCCACAATATAGCTCGACGCCATCTAATAACTCTGTGACCGGTTTCGTCGCCCTTTAAGCGACCCTTTGTGCCTTTTTATGGTTTTGTCTACCAATTCTATGATTCATAAAGTATATTTATAGGCATAGCCTTAAATGGTTGTACTATAAAATATGCTCGTTAAAGTGCTGCAATAAATCTGTATTATTAAATTTGATTCTAATACACCATGGGCTGGCCATTTGTAAGAGAATATGTAATGTGGGCAGAGTAGTTTACATTAAACATTTTTTACTTTGTATTGTACTGTCAAGTCAGTTTAATGTATTAATTCAGAGGTCCCCAAACTCTTTGCGCCTAAAAGCACATTCTAAAATAACATTTTGGCGGGTGGCACACACGTTGGAAATTGTTAGTATATGTACATACACTAGTGATGTAACGAATATTCGTATTCGCAAATACCAGCATGTTTATTATATTCGCATTCGCATTCCTCTTCGCAAGAAATTATGCAAATATATTGCAAATGTCTTCTTCTTCTTCTCTTCCTTTTCTTCTTCTTGTTTTTCTTCTTCTTCTTTAAGCAGTTCTCATCCAATCCTGGACATAGGCCTCCTCCTTTTTTTTCCACCGCTCTCTATCTTGAACATTTAATACCCAGTTTTCTCAACAAAGTTGGGTGACTGAATGAATGACCAAGGCCACCTCAATCACGGGGATAGCACAATGGGCCCGGAAAGGGTGGCCTAAGTGCTGGCCTAAACTTTAGGCAACCCACAACGAATCCAGAATCCAGAAAAATACCCAGTTTTTGCCAGCTCGTCTGTAAATATCGTCTCTTCATCTTGTTTGAGGGCGTCCGACATTTCGTTTAGTTTCCCTGAGTCTCCATTGTAATATCGTCTTCGTCCATTTAATACCATCTCTGGCGACGTGTCCTGCCCAGCGCCATTTATTAGTGGTTACGCGTTCTATGACATCGATGACTCACGTTCTCTCTCTGATGGCTTCGCTTTTGACTCAGTCTCTCAAACTGATCCCCAACATTATGCGCTCTATCGCTCGTTGACATACCCTTAAACGGTGCGCCTCGCTTTGTGTTAGGGTTATTGTCTCGAGGCCGTGTCTCATAACAGGCAATATGCAAGAGTCGAAGACTTTCCGTTTCAGCTTGATGAGAATGTCCGGCTTCCTGAGGATGCTGCCAAGTTTTCCAAATGACGCCCATGTCAAGCCAACTCGCCTGGTGATTTCTGCGGCCTGATTTTCTTTGTCAAGCCTGATGTTGCGGCCAAGACTCATGTATTCTTCAACCACTTCAAGTGTGTGGTTGTCGAGCTTAACTTGAATGTTGTCTGGACTCATGACCATTGGCGGTTAGCGCATAGGCACTATGGAATTGCAGCACCCCCAGTTTCCACTTGAATTTTTTGTTTTCAAAATTTTAGCTTCTTTTCGAAAGTTGACTTTTTTGAAATTTGGAACTTTACTTAAAAATTTCGGCATTTTTCAAAAGTTTTATTTTTAATTCCGATTTTTGAATTTCTTCTTTTTTGATTATGGCGATTAAAAAGTGCGAACTTTCAAATTTAAGATTTTTACGAAAGATTCTGTTTTTTTATTATTCTCAAAATTCCACTCTTTGAAAATTTTTTACCATATTTGAAAAATATCAAGTTTTTTAAAAACTCAGCTTTTTGTGAAATTTTGGATTTTTTTAAAACATTATATTCATTTTTCAAATTGTACCTGATTCCGGCTTTTCTCCGACTTTGAATGTTTTTGTTGAAAATTTCTGTTTTGTTCACAATTTTGAATTTTTTTTGAAAATGTCGATTTTTATTTTATCTCGACATTTTTTAAATTTCCGCGTAAACTATTTATGAAAATTCGCTATTTTATTCAAATATTAAGAAACTTTTGAAAATGTCGACTTTTTGCAATTTGTCGAATTTCTTTTTTATAATTTCGATTTTTCGAACATCGTGAATTTTTAAATTGAATATTTTTTTTTTAAATTCCACTCTTTGAAAAGTCCTACGGCGTTTGAAAAGTCAAATTTTCGAAATTTTATATTTCAAATATTTCTGGTCCCAAAAATGTTGTCATTTTATCAAATGTTTATTTTTTTTGAACATTTAGATATTTGTGACTTTTTTAAATCCCGACATATTTTGAAATTTTCAAAATTTTCTTCAAAAATTCCACTCTTTGAAAGTTCCTACGTCCTCTGAAAAGTCGAATTAAAAGCTGATTTTTTTTTCTAATGTTTAATTTCAATTATTTATGGTTCCAAAAATGTCGCCATTTTATTTTTATTTCAAATAAATTGAAAATTTCGATATTTTCAGATGTTGACTTTTTTAAATTTTGACATTTTTTGTAATCTTCGATTTTTTTTGTCGGTTGCTTTTAACAATTTGAAGTATTTCAAAAATTTTGAGGTATATTTTGAAATGTTTGATTTTTATTAATTTCGACTTTTTTTCAAAATTTAGATTTTTCTTTAACCTTCTTAAAATTCTCCACCATTTTCGTCGACTTTATATTGAGATTTCTTTCAATATTTAGGCTTTATTACAAATTTTGACTTTTTTGAACATTTTGGCAGTTTTCCAAACTCCTCACTCGTATTTTTTTTGAAAATATCGACTTTATTAAAAGCTGGATTTTTTAAGATCTCTGATTTTTTTCAAATCCTTCCTTTTCTCTGGATGCTGTCCTTCACTTTTTTCCAATATTCATTTTGAAAATTTTGATTTTCTTCAAAATTTTGACTTTTTTGAAAATTTAAAAATCTCGACATTTTTAAAATCTTCTGGCTATTTTCGTTGACTGTTTTTTAATATTCGCCATTTTTTTTAATTTTCAAGTTTTTTGAAAAATGTCGATTTCTGACAAATTGTCGACATTTTTTTTATAATTTCGACTTTTTGAACATATTTTTGAAAACTGCACCATTTTTTTCATTTCCACCTTTTGAAAATTCTTACGTTTGTTGAAAATGTCGAGTTTTCTTAAAGGTTTTTGAAATTTCGTATTATTTTCTGACTATTTTTGTCGACAATATTTAAAAATGTTGTCAATTTTTTTGTAAATTGTGATTACTTTTTTTAAAATATTTCCATTTTACACATTCAATTTATATTTTTTTTAATGTAAAATTATAAATTAACAATTTTTACATTTTCGAAAAGATATTGACGCTATTTTGAAAGCTTAAGTTTTAGCTGTTTTAATACCGGAGTTATTTCGAGAGTTTTTTCCAAGGTTGAATTTTTTTTATGTAAATTTCGACTTTTTTCCAGAAATTTGGAATTTTATCTTCAAATTTCGCTGTTTTATCACTTTTTTTGACTCTAATCCTGAAGTTGAATAATTTTTATTGAAATATCATTAAAACTTTTGTTGCAAATTTGAAGATTTCTTCAAATTTTTACCGGTTTCTGGAAAATAAAACCCTTCTTTTAGAATTTACAATTTAAATAAAAACTTTTAAAAATTTTTACCGGTTTCTGGAAAATAAAACCCTTTTTTTGGAAATTACAATTTTAATCTGGTAATTTCGACTGTTTTCCCAAAGTTTGCTAAATTATGTAGAAATTAAATTTACAATTTAAATAAAACTTTTAAAAATTTAAAAATGGAATCAGCCTTAATTTGACACAAAAACTGAATATTTTCTGGAGCAGCACCCCACTTATTTTAGCTAAGAGCCGCCACTGCTCATGACCTTGGTTTTTTGAAGGTTCATCCTCAATCCCACGATCTCCGGAACTTCTTTCAGCTCTCTTAACATATCTTTAAGTTCATTCGAGTCGGTACTCATTAGGACGATGTCATCAGCGAAGCGTAGGTGACACAAAAACTTTCCGTCGATATTGATTCTTTTCTGTTGCCATTTTTGAAGACATTTTGTGGTGCGAGCATAAACAGCTCGCCTTGTCTGACTCCTTCATTGACAAGCATCCTCCCAGTGACTAAGTTTTCTTCAACTTTGCTATGAAGAGTGGCTTTTTCGTAGATACTTCTGAGGAGGTTTGAGTATCTTGAGTCAATCCTTGCCGCGTTCATCGCAAGAAGATTGCTCAAATTTCGATAGAGTCGAAGGCTTTTTGTAATCAACGAATGCCAGATGGAGTGGGACATTGTATTTAGCAGATTTCTCGATCAGTGTGCGCACTGTTTGGATATGATCGATCGTGCTGTTCCAAGGGTTGGTAAAATCGAGCTTATTATTGAGGCGGTTGGTGATTACTCTGGTTAACAGCTTGTATAGTACCGAGCGAAGGCTGATAAGCCGGCAGTTTTCAATGTTCATTGGATCGCCTTTTTTGAACGGAATGGTGAATTCTTCCTTCTTCCAGGCATTTGTTGAGGAGAATAAGAAGCGCTTTGTCCAAAGCTTTTTCTTTAGTCTTGCGCATCTCATTTGACGCTTGGTCTTCTTCGGAAGTTTTTCGGTTTCGAATGTATTTGGTAAAAAAACGGGAAATTATTTATGAAATAACAATGCGACTGCTAAGGCACGGTTTCTTGACCTGGAGCCCATGAATCCTTGACGAATTCATATCTTGAGTGTCGGGGATCCATGGGTAACGTAGCTTACAGCATTAGATATTTATTAAGAAAATAACTAACGCAGTAATTTATCCATTCCCACCCAATAAAAATAATTTTATTTTACCTTGTTTTCGTTTACTACTAGCTAGCTACAACAGGTCAGGGTGGAACACTTGTTTTTCTCTGGTTGATACAGTCAACTGAAAATTCATATTCTCAGCTGCAGGAGCCTTTTCCACAAATTACCATTTTTCAAAATTTCTATTTTTTTCTCAAAATGAGTCTTTTTTCACAAAATTTCTTTATTTCTTTTAAAATTTCAAATTCATCCTAAAATTTCACTTCTTTTTTTAAAATCTTACTTACTCAAAATTGCGAACTTTTAGCTCAAAATTCGTCTTTTTTTTTAAATTTCGTAATTTCTCAAAATTCGACTTTTTCTGAAAAGTTCGACTTTTTTTTAATTCATCTTTCTGCAAAGTTCGACTTGTTTACTACATTTATTAGTCTTTTGGTAGATGTTTAATTAAAAATGTAAAAATGTTTAGAATAATCTGGAAATTTTGAAAAATATTTTTGAAAATTTTAAATTCTTCTAAAAAGACAAAATTTCCTGAACTTTTAATATTCCATTTTGATTCTCAAAATTCTGATTTTTATCTCTACAATGGATATTTTCTAACATCACAGTGGGGCGACAGGGGACGAACTTGTTCTTCACTCAGACAGTCTTTAAAAAATAAATATTCAGGCAGGAAGTTTCGACTTTTTTCTTGAAATTTTGACCTTTTTCCTAAAATTTTTCTCAGGAAATTTCGAATTTTTACTAAATTTCGACCTTTTCCCCGAAATTTTCATTTTTTTCTCAAAATGTTGATTTTTTTTTCACGATATGTTTGAATTATCGACACTTTAGATTTTTACTTCGAAAAACGTTTTCTCGAGATTTTGATATTTTTCAAGTTTTTCCAAAAGGTCAGGTTTTTATATTATATTTGATTTTCTAAAAATTACTGTTTTTTTATTATTATAATTAGTCTTTTTCTAAATTTTGACTTTACACTTTAAATTCTAATTTTCGCCCTAAAAATTGGACCGTGTAATTTTGAATAGTTTATAAAAATGTTGACTGTCAGGAAATTTTAACCCTTTTCTTAAAATTCACCTTATTGTCGAAGTTTCAATTTAATATGTTATTTTTTTAGAAATGTCTACTTAAAATGAAATTTTTTATCCAAAATTCGGTTTTTTCTCAAAATTCGTTTATTTTTCGAAAATTTGATTAAAATTTTCATAAAACATAAAAATTTTGAGAAAAATATTTTACGAAATTTAGAAAAAATGTCTTGTAAATTTCGAGACTCAAAATGTAAATGAATATGAAAATTGTAAGAGACATATTTTTAGGAACTTGGTTTTTTCTCCAAATTCGTTTTATTATAGAAATAGCGATTTATCTAACAAAATTTTCAAAGTGCTAGTGAAAAAGCCAACATTCACTTTGGCATTTGCAAATTTTGAAAATCAATATTCGCATTCGCCTTCGCATCGTCGAATGTAAGAAAACCAACATTCTTAAATCCCTATAATACACAAAAAATGTACGAAAAATTTTTATTCGAAAAAGAAAAAAGTCGAATAATGAAGTTTAAGGTCAAAATGTCAAAATTTTGACATTTTTAAATTAGCAAGTAAACTTGAGATTTTTATTTTTTTATTAAAAATTTACATTAGAATGAGAAAAAATAAGTTTTTAGGAAATCATGGTGATTTAAAATTTGATGCACATATCTTAAGAGCTTATTTTTCGGGTCAAAATAAAACTTTTTCTTTTTATAAACATGTGTCCTAAAATGTACCCCCTTCAAGCAACAGCCATCGTAAGTTGAGCAAAAAAAAAGGTCGATTTTGTCAAACTGTGACTTCAGTCGCGGATTAAATATTTTAAAAATTTGCAAGAACCTGTTTTTTAAGAGCTATATTTATCCTATATCGACTTTATTCACAAATGGTAGACTCTTTATATAAATATTGAACCTTTTAGCCAAAATTCTTATATTCTAGATTTTATTTATTAAAATCTCGTGTTTAAAAATATTTTTGAAACCAAAAATTTGAGATTTTTTTTAAATCCGGGTTTTTTTCTTAATTCAATTTTTTTTCGAAAGTTCATATTAAAACTCGACTTTTTTTCAATAAACTTTGAATCTTTCTCTATATCTGAACCTTTATTTCAAACACCAAAATCCGAAAATTTTGTTAAGTTTTAAGGTTGAAGTCCTTTGGAGTGAATAATGGAATTTTCAAAAAATTCATTTATTAAAAATGAATTAAAAAAACTTGTAGAAAAAACAAAATAATATTAAATATACGCCTATTTTAAATTTAAAACAAGTTCTGAAGAAGTAACAATATACGTGTTTCGTTGTAAAAATAACTTATAATTCTAAAGTAAAACATTACTGTAATACTTGACTGCTTTTTATTTTTGATTTAAGCTATACATGGTTAGAGTATCTATGTAAGATTTGTTATAAATATTATAATCATTTAATAGTTTTATAATATATAATACTTTGAATGAATAATAAGTAAACAAACTAAAAGATTTCGCTCGTATTAATTTAAACTTTGTCTTTATTACACTACATGACGACTGCTAATAATATCACGGTATGCATTATAAGATGTTTTGGGCGTTCTTCCTCTGTTTGGGTCGTCCCAATTAACATACACTAATCCAAATCTGACCCTAAAATCAAAAATCAAAAACCATGCATTTTGTGTATTTTATTATAAAAAAATATTTATATAAAATCGATTAAGCAAACACAAAACTAATTATGTGTACAATATGATAGTAAAATTGAGATCTTTGGGAGTCATAAACAAAACCTTAACTCAAGCAATACAACGGAGTTCTTGCAAAAGAATATGAAAACTTGTCTTTACAAAGATTTAAAAAAATATTAGGGACATTAAACAAAATTATATAACCAAAACCTAAAGTTAAGACTAATTGAAAATGTGTAATTAAAAATTATGATGCTCGCTATAAAAACATTCATGTTTTTATGCTTTCCTGATTTGAATTATATATAGTAACCTTCAGTGCAATTTTTTTCAATAAAACAATATTTTCAAACCTCAAGCCGACCCTATCGATTACCCTCTAATTGTAAGTAGCTTGCGTGGCACAAAATACGAGGCGAATTCCGTTCTCGATGTTCGTCAGTTGTAAATGCAATGAGCCAACAAGAGGTTCATTCGCACGTTGCGCAGAATATTATTATTAAATGTCTTGCCGTTGAAGGTGTAAAGCTCGTCGAAATTCTTTGTAGACTAGAAGCACACTTTGGGGATACTTGTTTGAAGAAAACTCAAGTGTATGATAGGCATCAAAAATTTTTGGATGGACAAGCTCAAGTTGAAAATGAACCCCATGCCCGTCGTCGGACCAGTGTGACTGCGGACAAGATTAACGCTGTTCAACTCCTTTTGGAAAGAGATCGCCGTTTAACTGTCGGTGAAATTGCAGCTCAGATAGGGATAAGCTTTGGGAGTTCTCAATCCATCATTACAGATGAACTGGGGTTTGGACAAATTTCTGCCAGTTGGGTACCTCGCCTTTTGACTAAAGAACAGAAACAACAACGTCTGTGGATTTGTCAGTGCCATTTTAGACATTTTCAACGTGAAGGTGTCGGTTTTTTCAAAGTATCGTTAAGTGTGATGAGACTTGGGTCCACCATTACACCTCTGAATCTAAACAAGCTAGCATGGAGAGGAGAAGAAAGGGGGAAGGTACACCCGTCAAGGCAAAAACTCGCCTCTAACTTGGAAAGGTTCTTGCTACATTGTTTTGGGATTTTAAAAGAGTTGTGCACGTTGATTATCTGCATGAACGTCGTACGGGTAATCCGGCCCACTACTGCCACCTATCGGATGAAGCAAAACGTGCCTATCATAGGAAGAGGCGCGAATTTTCGGTCGGAAATGTGATTATGCTTCACAACAATGCCCGCCCCGGCTCAGCCAATCTGACACACCAAAAATTAAAGGAAATACATTGGGCAACATTAGGATACCCTCCTTATAGTCCCGATTTATCACCATGCGATTATAATATGTCTGGGCCACTGAAAGAAGCTCTAGGAGGTGAGTTATTCCGTGATAATGCTGCTGTTGAGACATTTGTGCGCAATTCGGCTGCAAACACGGGTCCTTTCTTTTTATGATGACGATGACATTAAAAACGCCCAATCCGTTGGGAAAAATACATAACAAAATCAGGAGATTATGTAGAAAAATTGTTATTAACTTTCATATATATATCTTGTACCAATAGATTTTTAAAAACAAATTTCGGTTCATATTTGATTTACCCCCTTTTGTAAATAATAAAAAGAAAACTTTTGAATTACAGTTTGTATGTTGTGCACTTTGAAATAAAATATTATAAATATTATTATGTGACATTTCTAACCTTTGCTATGTAGAAATTTTTAAGATTCATAACTATTAAACTTTATTAACAATTAAAACATCAACAGATATTAAAAATTCCACGAAATTCCTATAAATATTTGCTAGGACCGGATGTGGTTTCGCTTTTCGTGTAATTTTTAATATCGTTTGTTGTTTTAATCGCTAGTAAGGTGTAATAGTTATAAATATTATTTATCGTATAACCATTACCCCAAGCGGAATCGAGACACAGATGATTTGATAATTACCAGAGTTCATCAATTTAGACTCAACTCACGGTTCTGTTGAAGATTACATACACCCATTCCTGAGTAGCGGAGTTTTTGTATCTCATTCAATTTGGAGTGGTTTTTTAGTATTATTATATATTCAACAATGTACTTACGAATATCCGCCAGTCCATTCAAAAGTATCTATCAAACTCCACACAGTGTAACCTATCACATTACATCCATCTTCGTGAATAGCCTTCAAAATCTCCTTCAAATAATTCTTGATATAATCTACACGACCCGTATCATCCATCGCCCCTCCATCTCCATATCCATTCTCGCTTATCAGCACCGGTAAGTTCCTAAAGTGAGTCCTAATCCAGTTGAGGTTACTCCTAAGTCCCCAAGCAGCCATTTCCGATGCTGACTCTTCTACTCCAACGTCTCTCCACTGTGATGGATCTGAACCAGCATTCGGATCAGCTAACCAACATCTATCCGATTGATAATGGTTAAGTGCAAGAAAATCAGCAGTGCCGTTTAACATTTGAATTTCGTCGGAAGTAAATTCAGGTAGACGAGATTTGCTCAAACCTTCCTCTTGAGAGCGCATCCAAATTCTGTCCTTCATTACTTGGGGATAGTCGCCCCATACAAATGGATTGATGTACCAGGCATACTGAAATAAGCAACTAAGATAAAGGATTTTTTTATGTAAGATTGTATTATCGCCTACAAAACATCAACTCATTTTATACATCTTAAAAATATTATACTTTTGGATCATTGCGACTAAAATGCGGAAATATCATTTTAAATGAGGCTAATTTGTAATTATAGGGAAAAATTTTACTTCGCAATGGATTTCAGAGCTTAGAAATTTAAAAAAAAAATAGTTTTCGTAGGTAGGAAGACCCTATTGTGGCAAATTGTATTTCATTTCACAGTAATTTGTTGTCTTCAATTGTCTGCATGTGTGAAGAATGTTGCTCTGATCTGAGCGATCAGTTCTAGAAAACATCTCCTATAAAAGTATTTGTAGAAGGGAGGCAAGGCGCCAACCATCAGCTTGTGCTTCAGTGTATAGATAGACTCGATCAAAGTTTTTCATTCAAAATTTTCACTAAACCTTGTTAGGTAAAAATCTAGATTTTTAAGTTAAACTAAAGACTTTTAAAAAATTGTGAAAATTTTCAACATTTTACACACAAATCTTCTTGTAGAAAAGAGACAAGTGGTCAATCATCCATGAGTGGTCCAATGTCTATAGACACACCATCAACATTTTATTATTAATAATTAGGAGAACTGATCCAACGTTAAAAAATAATGTTGACATTTTCAACATTCCCCATACAAACCTACAAATCTATTAATAGAAAAAAAAGTGTTCTCAATGCTCCAATATATGGAGACAAAGAATTTATCATTAACTAGCTAACCCCCGCGACTTTGTCTGCGCAAGGTCCAATGGCGTCATATTTCAAATAAAATAATTTCTCAGTTTAGATTTAAAAGTTCGTGCTCCTTATTCTAGTAGCCGCTAGAATTGTAGGTGACGTGCAATATTATATCAGCCATAAACATTTTCTGTGTTATAACTTCAAATAAAATTGTTACCACAATTGAGTTTTTATAAGTGAAACAAGGTTAAGTTTTACTGAAATAAAAATAGTCCAAAATGAACCCCTAAAAATACTCTGCATTTTAGTAAAACTTTTATTAAAATCGATTCAGCGGTTTCCGAGATTAGCCCGGACAAAGGATCAAAGATCTGCAATATTAGTTTTTGGGTGAATTTGGTTAAAAAATTGGAAAGATATTTCAACCTTGAACAGTGCTATCTGTATTTCACATGATAAAGGATGCAGTAAGCAGCAACTGCCAAAAATCTTTGGGATTTTCTGCAAAACTTCACACTTCACCTTCATCCGGAAGCGAGAAAAGGGAACAAATAAGGACATGAAAAGGTCAGGACAATCCAAGATTATTTCAGAATACAAAGACGAATTTGTTATATTATTTTTTAAACCAAATCAACTTTTAACTGCCCTCAAATTACTGCTACTTTAAACGAGACATGTGGAAATCCAGGTTGGACCACGACTATTCGGATGTTTTTTATCTATTATATTAAGGGGACCTGTAGATGCTAAAAACCTCAATAACCAAAAAAAAAATATCATAATGGGTTAAAAATAAAGATTGGACAACTATCAGTGGGATACAATTCTACGGATGGAATCAAAATTTCAGATATTTGGATTTAACTGAACAATATTTGTGCCCCGGTCAAAAAACGAAAGTACCTTGGAAGTATGTAGGCTGCCAAATGTCAACATGGTCGTAGCAAACTAATGGTTTATGGATGTTTTGGAGGCAGCAAATTCGGCAAAATTTCAAAAGTAGGCCATGACCTAAGTAAAGAAGGATATTTAAAATATTTACCGTAAAATGCCCTTAGAATTAAATAATATTTGGGCTCTAATTTCAATAGGACAATGGTCCAAAAAACTTTCCCAAACAAGCAAAGATTTTCTTGAAAGAAGAAGAGACGAAAAAATGTTACAATTAATGAAATGTCCTTCTAATCACCAGATATGTCTCCCACGGAGTTAATGTGGGGTGAACTATAGACAGATATGTCAACAATCGTTAAACTTCCATTTTAGACAAATTGGGGAGATCCCACAAGATGAATGGCTAAATCTGACGCTTGCATATTGAAACAAGTTTGATTAACAGAATTCACAAACATTTATGAGCGAGTAATACAACGGAAAAGTGGTAATTTCAATGATGTAAGGGCTTAATATTAATTTCTACATTATTAAACAAGAGATTTATTTTAATGAATATATTTCATTTTGTTTTTTATATCGTTTTTATCCAATATTTCATAGTGGTTTCAAATCTTTGGATGGTCGTATATATTCAATAAAAATTTCATTAGAATATCCTAACACATCTTGCATATTTATCTTTCAATTTTAAAGCAAAATTTTTGGTTGCTTTTTCATTTTTGCAATGTGGAACACGTGTTTTAAGAAATATAATAACTTACCCCCATCTGCATTATTCTTTCAGAAGCCTCCCTGTCAGTATCTTTGTCCATATTGGGCTCATGCCAAAATGTGTCAATGGCATTCCCTAAACGACCTATAAAATAAATAAAAACTCAATGGAAAATCTTGACTGATATAATCAATGAATTTTAGGGATATTTTTGCGATTCAATAGTTTTTCAATTGTAAGTTAGTATAAGTTAAGTTAATAAGTTAGGATAAATTATATAATTTTGTGAAGTGCTATTTTATACATATATTTTAATTAATATTACATTTAATAACAGCTAATAATTAAAATTATTATGATAAACAATGTTGGCTCTTGATTTACGTAATAAGTAATACATAGAACCCGCAGTAGGTTCTACTTCAGCGTTATGGCCCCAAATGAAGAAGTAAATTAGATTTTAGCATTATTTAAAGAATAAGTTTAATTCAAACGGATGTGCTCGAAATAAAAACTACATCAAACATTAAAAAAAAAATATAAAGACAATGAAAAGTCAACAAATAATTACATTTATATTTCAAACCTAGAAAACGTGCTTTTACTGTTAAAGTTTGCAAATAGTATTTTAAATAATTTACCATGCAAATTATTTACGAAATTTTGCTTATTATGGGATTATCAAAATGAATAGCCTACGCTTGCAGCTCGATGCACTTTATTTTAAATATAACTTGGAATAAGAAAGCTCTAATTAGGGTATAAACTCTTAAGCAGCGCTTTCGTATCGCTAACGCAAACAATAACATCAATATTCCTTACCATTTTGCTGATCTTTAAACTCCTGCTGGTACATTCTGTACGTCTTTCCATAAGCCAAAAGGACGGTGTGTGCACATTCATAGCAACCTCTGCCAGGATCGACCAAAAAAGGTGCGAAGTCGCCGGTATCGTAACCCAACAAACAAATTTGTCTAATTTCATTAAACACAATCCATGTTTTAACACGATCTCCGAAATTTTGAAAGAGCACTCTAGCATAATCGACAAAGTAGCCAACCATATCCCTGTTGGTCCAACCACCTTCATCTTGTAACGCTTGTGGTAGATCCCAATGGAACATGGTAACGTATGGCTGAATTCCATTTGCAAGCAGCTCGTTTATCAAATTGTTGTAATAGTCGATTCCTTCTTGATTAATATTATCAGTTTTTCCATTAGGTAAAATTCTTGTCCAAGCAATCGAAAATCTATAATAATTGGCTCCTAATCCCTTGAGAAGCTGCACGTCTTCTTTATAGTTGTGGTATGAATCAGCTGCTACATCGGCATTGGCATTATTTGCAAATTTCTCAGGATGTTCGTGAGTTGCCCGATCCCATATACTTTCACCTTTTCCTAAGATCAGGTTAATAGATATTTGTTATATGAATAAGATAACTTATTATTGTTGTTAAAACATCAAATTATTTCCAAAGTTGAATCTACCACTGGAGAGTTTTTTATACTAACGAATTAAAAAATCCCTCAGTAATGAATCTAGATGAGTTGTAGAAGCACTAAAAGTTTACCTCCTTCATTCCAAGCTCCTTCCACCTGAAAAGCAGCGGTTGCAGCACCAAATACAAAGTCATCTGGAAAATAGTAATCTTGGGCTGAAATCCAGGGCAGGCACCTACGTAAGATATAAAACTATGAATACTGTGCCATGACAATGATCCAGTGATTGATGCTTGAATATACTTGCAATATGCAAGGAATTTTAGTACATGTTTATTCAACGAGCACCTTAATTACTAATCAACAACTCACCAAACCAGTGTCTACAATCTACATAAAGTAAAATCGTTGAATGTCTTAGCTAGTAATCCGTTTGTTTCAATAAAACATAAAACATAACTTTAAATCATAGACGTGGTTTTTGTATGATAAATGTTATGTAATTATGTACATTACATTAAATAATATGTAGGTTAATGATAGTAAGGATTTGATCCTTGACCATATAAATTATATTATTTAAGGATTTAATACATACGCTGCCAATATTACCAAAAGCTTCATGATCGATAAACACAGATCTCATCTAAGATTTACTCGACTAGTGCAATTTATATTATGAGATAAACCGATATGACAATTCATCCTTTTTGTCAAATAATTTTCCATTAATATATCATGCGCTAAAAATTTGAATTGCATTTATTTATTTAATGATTTTTAGTTACATAAACTTATATTATTAAAAGTTCTCTCTATAAATACATTAACAATAACAACGCACTTAAAATAACTATAGATTTGGCGATAAATCTGTAAATAATCCATGCTTGGTACAAAAATAACGAGATGAAAGTTGATAACTCTAGTTTAATGGGTGAGATTATTGACTTTTTTTAAACAAAACCGATAACATAATTAGGAAATGTTTTATGTCACAGATTGGGAGCCTATGGCACCTGTGCTATAGATGGCACGTGTGAAAATGTTTCTGGTACGTTTAAGCTTCCTTGTATCTCGAATAGTTTCAGAGTTCCCTGTAGTAGATATCAAATTTGGTTCAGCCTGTATAATGGCCTGACATCCAGGCCCTTCTTTAACCTATTGGGGGCCCTGGGTCATGAATAATGAGGCCCCCTGTGACCTTGACAGAGCACTATTTATTTGAGTAGACAAAGAAAGTAGATAAGCAAGATTCTAGGTTTATTTTTTTTTCTTTACAGTCATATTAAATGAATAGATAATATAATATAATCCACAAACGTAACTATTTTGGCATTCACAGGTTAGTTCTTAAAAATCTATGTTGATTAAAGAGTTACGCTTCTGGATTTGAGAATCGTTAATCACTTCCTCAAAGTCTATGTTTTTGAGCTTATTACATTCTATAGACATCAGCGAAAAACTTGTCAATCTCTCTTGAAGCATTGTACTTCTTAATTAATGTTTTATTCTTTTTAATTTGGAGAAGAAATGTTCCATTCTGCAGTTAGTTACTATTATGCTTAAAAAGATTCTCAATGCAATTTCTACATTTAGAAATGCGTATTTAATTTCGTTTTCTTTCAAAAAAAAGATGATATATTTCCAATTTACTTACTATTAGTACCTTCATTTTCACTGAACTATGAACTATTTTGATCTATTCCGTTAAATGCAAACATTCCAGTTCAACTCTTTCTCGTTAACGTCTTCATAATAGATTTCATCAAATCCTTTGCAACTTTGTCTCAACTCTTCGGAATTCACAATTTTCAAGTGAAAAAATAAACCAAAACCTTGACTAATGTTCTTATACGAACTTAACGCTGTTTAAAATAAACGCTCAGGGTATCAATTATGGGAAGAAAGGTTTCTACTTTGAATATCTCTTTTTTATTAAGTTGGACTGATACCCCAGAGCCATCAAAAAACCTTATCGCGAGCTTCTACGTCTTGTTCTTTGACATAAATCCTTGAAGACAGATTCCGTGTTTCTTTCTTTGGCGGACGATTCGAAGTAAACAAATTTATTCCTGAGGTTAATAATAAAATCATCAAGTGAAGTAAGCTAATTAGTTGTAACGTTTAGTGTTATTGTTCCTTTCTGAAAATAATTACTTGTTTTGTCTATTCTTTCCAATATAGAGCTCCAAATTTCGGTTATTATAATAAATTCTAGCTTTTCCATTTTTCTGAATAGACTAAGGGCTTCGTCCCTAGTTTCTCGTGCCTGTTCTGTATTTTTTTGCGATGGACATTAAAGCTTCTATTATTTGTTTATAACCTTCATGCAAGCAGCTTACTGCATCATTTGGTTTGTGAGAGACATTGAACAACTTTATTTGAACCTAAATGTTCTGTCAATATTATCGGTGGAGAGAGCCCGAAAAAAAGTTGTACACTTTCTGAACCACTTGAAAAAACTTTGTTGCCTCTAATACACACCCAGCAGCATGGACACCTACCAAGTTTAATAAATGACCAGCACATGATACAAAGGTGGCAAATTTACATTTCTCCTTGATTCTTGCTTGTAAACCAGTGTACTTCCCCGACATATTGGCGTAGCTTTATTCTCTGCAATATTTTATGGGAATATCATGATTCTTTAAAAAATTCAAGATGATTTCTGCCAAATACTCAGATTTATGCTCTTTAATAAGAATAAATTTCAAACACCTTTCAACAGAAACGCAGTCTTTTACGTATAGAATTAAAAAAGTTAGCTGGTCAACGTGAGACAGATTGGGCCTACTGTTAACGCTGATTGAAAAAATTTTGCTAATTCAACTTCATTTATAGTTTTTTTAGGACCTTTTTTCCATTACGACATTAAACCCATTACAGATACTCGCTGATAAATAAGAAATGTTACCTTTTTTAGGACTCCCAAATTATTTTAAGTTATCTACAAGAAATGATCAAATTCACTCAATAATTCCACACATCCTAAATAATTTCCATTGTTGGGAGATACTAAGATCTTATTGTCAGCGTGAAATGTAAGCCCTCTCGATGCCAAAAATTTTGCCATAGCTACTTTTCCAGTAATCCACTTGTTTTTGAGATAATAAGTCTATATCTACTTTACCAACCGCTTTGCTTCATGCCAGATAAGTCATCATAAATTGCCTATATGCTGGGCTATTTTCATGTGTTAAAATTATGTAACTTGCTTCCAATGATTATATCCACTCGGAGAGCATAGATTACATCAGAAGATCTAAATTTAAAAAAAAAAGACGGAGTTTTGGGAAGGCGAGTACAGCAACAATTTTCTTCTTTCGACGCTTTCGTTGTTCTTTAATTTGCGAATCAATAATGCTTTGTTAAAATACCTAATTACTGATTTATTATCATCTTTGTAGGTTCTGGATGCCTCGGAAAAGTCAGAATCGTTATTTTGTAAATATACAGGTCCCTTACGAATCAAAATTTTGCGATTTTTTTTCTGTAAAATTTTCATGAAAATATTCGACAGGGTCATGCGATATTTCTTCTGGGTTGGAAAACTGTTGTTGTTCAATTGATACAGTTGTCGTTGTTGGTACAGTCACCGAAGTTGTTGCACTTTTTTCATAGTGACGTCGTTTTCAGACTAATCTCTTTTTCAAAATTTTTGTAGAACATGAAGATTCAGAAATTCCCCCAATTTGTAATCGACACACTCATAGGGAATATTTATTATTTGATTGCTGCTTACAGACATTTCTCCAGTAGTAGGGTAGTAAAATATGATGTTAATTTTGGTAACTTTTCAATTACTTCCTTCTGATGTACAGTTTTTTTTCCTTATTTCAGAACCACTAGAATATGACCTATTCGACATTTTATATTTCAGTATTTATTTTTACATCGAAAATAGTCGCTAACGCAAAACAAAACAATGACACCCAAGATTTCTTAGCAACAATGATGTTAGATGTTATCGGACTACAAAAAGTAGCTCGACCTGTATTTCAGTGAATTACAACGGTTCCACGCCCTATAAACAGTTAAATATTTGACAAATGTGAAAAAAAACACCATTCCCAATACTGGTTCCCGTACCCAAAATCTAATAACACCAAAACAGGATGTGTTTACATAACAACATATGCTTAGTTGCCCTCCCAAAGAAGTATCCTTTCAAAACCCTGAAAGTGTTTAGTGGACATGAGTGCCCACTACCAAGACACCATGAGATTCTCTGAACTAATACTGGTCATAAGTTAAAAAAACATTAAAACCACATAATGTGTTTTATAAAAAAGTAATAAAATTTTTAGATAACTTCGAAACATCAGTTTGTGTTATGAAATAGCCTGAATAGAATGAAGTACCCAAGAATACTAGTTTAGAAGTTCAATTAGTTTTTAGGTTTAGTTGAATCAATTTAAAATACATTTTTACGTATGTTTGTATAGATATACAGCTAAAAAAATAATGATCTAAGTTTAAACACTTGCTTGTATCAAAAAAATGCAAGTAATATTTTGTATTGTAAATAAGCTAGGGATTCATAATAAACGTACAATCGCGACTGGTTAAAATTAAGAACGTGTTGTATATTTAAAATAATTATAATATTTTAAAGTTTAGGCCTTTATTTTAATTAACAAATTTCATAAAACAAGTTCAATGCGATTAGGAGTAATTTAAAAAATTCTTAATTTTTTTATAAGAATTCAATCCCTTGTCCATACAGGATATGGATTATCCGATTTTAACTCTTCATATCTTGATCACTAATTTCTGTAATTACCTCAAAGGCCATTAACATTATTTCTAGAAGACGTCAGAACCCCCACTTTTAGGAAAGTGGAGAAGAAAAATTCAACGATGAATTAAGGAGTTCTGTTTGGGCTTGAATGTGGAGAGTCCATTTTTGTTATTATTCCTAGTTAATATAATGTTTAAATAAAATGTGGTTTTTGTTGTTCTAATCAAACCAACATCGCTACAAAACTAAAACTCAAATTTCATTTTTGTAAATTTTAGGGTTTTTTCAAAATTTGATTTTTTTATCAAAATTCGTAGGGAGTTTTGAGCTTGAAACTATTAACATTAAAAATTTTTATGCATAATTTAACACCGAAATGTTGAGGTTTTTGTCTAATTTGTAAATGAAATCACAAAATTTCAACTTTTTCTAAAAATGGAAGAAATAGAATCCGAGAGATAAAACATAGCGACCCGTGAGTAACGTGTTCGTAGCGTTCTCCAATATACAGTTTAATTATTCAGTGTCCTGTGTGGTAAATTTTTAAAATTAAACACCTTTATCAATTTAATTATGGCGTCTTCGAAGAAAGGTAAAAGGGCTAGTGAAACTGTTTCCCTTGCCGCAAAACTATCGCAACACGTGTAAATAAGTTAGAGGACACCTTAACCAAGGGCTTACAAGATTTGAAGGAGCAAGTAAATACTCGCGATGGGAAATCAAATTCCGACGAAAGTGGCCTCTTTCCTAAGCTTCTAGAGTTCCATGTAAAAATATTAAAATCTATGCAAGGCATAAAACTAGATATTAGTCAGCTAGTGCGTCTAGAAAATCAAATGGAACGCTTGAATCAGAAGCAATTATCAAATTCTATCTTGACCCATGGAATACCGGGGGAACAGGAAGAAAATTTGTGTGTAAAAGTTCTAAACGTTTTTAATGTTAAACTAGGAAAAAAGGTCACCGCGGATTATATCAACTACTGTTATCGCATTGGAAACAAACGTGTAAACACACCGAGAGGAGTGCTCGTTAGCTTCGTGCAAAGGTGGATTGGGGATGAGATATTTCTAGCTAAGAAATCTTTAAAGGGTAGTGGTATATTAATTACAGAAATGTTAACAAACTCAAAATGTACACATAGAGTGTTTTCTAACATTTCAACTGGAATATTGTTTGTCGCTTCGACTATTTTTACCCTAAGTTCATCCAAATTACTAGCACGTTCATGTTTGTGTCGATAAATTTTTTCGGTGATATATCCCAAAGGAAAAAATCATTTGGTGATAAATCGGCAGATCTGGGAGGCCATTTAATCGAACCCGGTCCACTAATACTGCGTTCAGGGAAGGTAATTTCTAAAAAGTTACGAACCGCTATCGCATTATGAGCGGGGCAGCCGTCCTGTTGATACCAAATTTCATTAAGATTAATCTTCAACCTTTGAAGAGCAGGAATAATTGGCTAACTTAAAAGGTTACGATATATTTCTGCATTTAAATTGCCATTAATAAAAAAGGGACCTATAATGTGATTTCCTAAAATTCCTGCCCATACAATAACCTTTTGAGAGTACTGTGTTCGTAGTGGAATACTCAAATGTTTTTTTTTCTCTAGAGTAACCTACAGCAACAGATGGATTGTGGTGATCATGGAAAGAAAAAGAACATTCATCAGTGAATAGAATTTGTTCAAGAAATCTATTGTTTCCGTTTGCTCTCTCCATCATTTCATCACAAAATTCCATCCTCTTCACCTGGTCCTCTGGAAAAATTTCTTGGGTGGTTTGTAATTTGTAACATTTGAATTTGTTACGCTTTGAAATATTCCTGACAGTTCTAGGTCGAATATCAAGTTCGTCTGAAATTTGGACACTATTACAGGGGAAGTTAACTTCTGCTAAACTACAGACGGCGGTTTCGCGAGGTTCTCTTTCTTCCTGTAATGGCCCCGAACAGGTTGCTCTTCCCCTAAATGATTACATTTTCTACAATTTTGTAGGCACCCATAAGTATCGAACTTATGAATAATGTTTTAAATTGTAGATTTTGAAGGAATCGACCGTTTTTCAAATGAAAAAGCAAACCTGCCAATTATCTCTTCTGCAGAACTACCTGAGTAGTGCCATTTAATAATCTGCTTTCTTTTATCAATTGTATAAACAGACATTTTCATGAAATATCTAGTTTTGAAGGGAAACGAGAAATCACTTTAAATACTTACACAGAGACGGCTTGGCTTTAAGCTAAATGGGGATAATTGAACGGATGCGACCATGCTGTGCCAAAGTAGGAGAATACGTCCAGTGGGCGGGGAAAACAATGGAAGGGGCAGTTCTTAGCGTTTTACATGGACAATGAAAAATTTTCCTTATCTGTATATTATTTACCAAAGTGCGTGAACTTGTTGGAAAACAAAACTGCTGGTCCTGGAAGGGAAAAATCTTTATAAAGGACAAAAATGGCAAAAAAACTGGTGGACGATGTTAAAAACGTGCTGATTTATCCTAATATTGATTTATCCTAATATTTTGATTGTGAGTACTTGTGCAAAATGCTGTTGTTCAGTTCTTTAAACTTATGGATTCATTTAATTTTGGGGAACGTTATGTAGCTACTTTTATCGTATTATGTTACTTTTAATATTATTTGTATTTTTACTAATTTAATTTAATTAATTACAATCCTTGGCATAACTATAGTTATTGCGATTTACACAGCGACCTTAACTGTGTACTTAATATGAAAATGGTCATTTAAACATACGTTCAATATTCACAGGATTTAGTGAATTCAGAAATATTCTTGAAGATAATGATTTTGATATAATGGTGTTAACGGAGACGTGGCTGTCTGAAGATGTGGATATAGTTAGAATAAGTATTCCAGGGTACACCTTTCTTCACAAAGATGGGGCAGGTAGAGGAGGAGTGGCTGTCTGCATTAAATCTTGTTATACGCCAATACATATAGATTTAGATTTTGAGGTAAGGGAGTTACTTGAGTATCTACTTTTTAAAATTAAAAAACAGGCACAATATATTGCTTTTGGAGTTTTTTATCGTCTACCCGATACTAACATAAATTATTACATTAATGATTTTGATAATATTTTTTCATACATATACTCTACATTGGATGAAATTATTTGTGTTGGGGATTTCAATGATAACTTTTTAAATCTAAATAATCCTCTTAATCATTGCTTTGAGTCCTACAACTTTGTTCAGGTTTTAAACGAACCTACAAGAATTTCTCACAATTCCGTCTCACTACTCGATCCAATTCTTGTTACTAATAACAGTGTTGTTACTAAAGCTAGTACTATTTCTGTAGATAATATTTCTGATCATAGGTTAGTATTTTGTGATCTTAACTTAAAAAAACCGAAAACTGAACTCAAAGTTATAAAGTATCGTTGCTTTGATAATTTTAATCATAATTTGTTCTTACAGGATTTAAATAATTGCTCGTGGCACCATATCTTATACGAAAATAGTATTGATAATAAAATTAGTTTGTTTAATGAATTTATTTTAGGTGCTCCTATTAGGGAAATTTAGGTATCGAAATCTAAAGCGCCCTAGCTCACACCTAATTTAAAACTATTTATGAGGCAAAGAAATTTGGCTTTGCAAAAATATAAAAGGACAAAATCTGAGCATGATTGGTTAAAATATAAACGACTTAAAAATTTTACAATATCTATAACCCGTAATGAAAGAAAAAAATATCTTAATTCCGTTGGTAGAGAAAATAACTTACGTAGAACTTCGTCAACTCTCAAACAGTTGAATGTACGTCCGAATAAATTGGCTACAATACCTGATTGTTCCTGAAGAAATACAAAAATATTTTTCTCCCTTTTCGCAAGACAACTCGAAATGTAACGAATAAGTGAACTATTATAAAACCAGTAATATTAATGTACATATAAGATTTTCTTTTGGATTATCAACAATTTCCGAAGTAAATAAGCTAATAAATAGTAGTAAAAAGAATGCTATTGGAGTTGATGGAATATCATCATTTATGTTAAAATATTGTAGCCCTTTTATTGACCAATATATAACCCACATTATAAACTGCTGTATTGAAAGCGGTTACTTTTTCAACTTTTGGAAAATTGCTATAGGTAAGCCTCTTCCTTAAAACTCTAATCCTACTTCATATTCTGATTTAAGAATTATTAGTATTTTACTTGCAGTTTCAAAAATTTTCGAGAAAGTACTCTATTCACAGATTTATGAATATTTGAATAGCAATAATATATTACCCAGTTGTCAGAGTGTACTTCGCAACTAATTTAATACATCAGTGGCACTGACCAAAGTTATTGATGATATTATTCAGTCTTGTGATAAGGAATTGTGCCTTGGTGTTGCTTGAGTTCTCCAAAGCGTTTGATACTATTAACCACAAGGTGATATGTGCTAAATCAAAATATGGTTTTGACAATATTTGTCTAAATCTAATAGAGTCCTATTTGGATCAACAGTCTCAAAAAATTTTTTGTAATAACAAATATTCCTCTGAAATTAGAATTTCTTCTGGTGTACCACAAGGATTAGTACTGGGACCTCTATTATTTTTGATTTACACCTCTGATATTCTTAGGTCTTTAAAGAATTGTAGGATTCAGGCATTTGCTGATGATACACAAGTATACCTCGATTTTCATTATAATGATTATAAGGCAGTAGAAAAATATATTAATGATGATTTAAAGATATTAAGTGAACTATCTGCTGATCATAATTTGAAACTTAATCCATCAAAACCTTTTTTAATGTTATTTGGTAATAAAAATCGTACTGCGCTTATCAAACAAAATTTTTTTATAAAAATAAATGGTGTTAATTTACCTGTCGTATATTCTACAAATAATTTAAGTATTGTATTAGATTCAGACTTTCGCTTCAGAAACCATGTAAAAAAATTGCTTCAAAAATCTTTTGTTTCATTAAAACTTTTGTACTCCAATCGCCATGTTTTAAATTATCCTTAAAGAAAACTCTTTGTGAGTCGCTTATATTATCACATTTCAATTACTGCGATTTTTTATATGGTTTTTGTTTAAATAGTGCCGATAAAAATCGTGTTCAAAAGGTCCAAAATTCATGCGCAAGATTCATTTACAACCTCAGGAAATATGACCATGTTTTACATACATTTCGTGATCTTAAATGGTTAACAATGGAAAATCGCAGAATTCATCACCTTGGCAATATAGTTATGAAACTCTTAGTGGATATTGATTCTTCTTTATTGTTAAGAGAAAAATTGTTACCTCGCACTAATATACATAATCTAAATTTGTAATATAATAAGTTAACAATGCCAGTTCATCGGACAGCCATGTTTCGTCGTTGTTTTACATTCAATTCTGTAAAGCTCTATAATTCAGTTCCTAAAGAGTTACTTTCATTAACCCTAAAACAATTTAATACTAAATGCAAGAACAGCAGAACCTGTAACTCAAAATTATTGCTTAAAATATTTATTGCTATTTTTAAGTATCCCTGTACAAAATTACAATATATAGAATATAGTATAGTTAGGTTACAACTTTGTTTTTCATTAATGTACATTTTATTTTTGATTTAAATAAAGTTTTTTATTATTATTATTATTATTATTATTATTATTATTATTATTATTATCAGTTCTGTCTGTCTTAGCGACGTTGTATTGCAGGTATCGGTCAATTGACAAGATACTACTCATCTACTGCGAGTTTAGATTTAGAAACGCCCGGACTATTGCACAAGTATTGAGTATTACTCCCTTGTCAGGTAGCTCTAGTTGTCTTAGACTGGCTAAGAGCTGCTTAGGTATTACCCCTGTGGTTGATATTATTATTGGTATTATATGAACCTCATTTTGCTTCCACATAGATTTAATCTCATTCGCTAGCTGTTGATATTTGGTTGCCTTCTCTGTATAGGTTTTCAGGAGGTTATGTGTGTTTGGAACTGCAATATCTACTAGGTACGTGATAGCTGTGGCCTTAGTTGTAAGAATGATATCAGGTCGGTTACATGATATGGTCTTATTCGATACTACGGTGCGGTTCCAATACATTTTATAATTTTCATTTTACAGGACACTTTCTGGATTATATTTATAGTAGGGTGAGCTATCTTCTTTCAGCTTGTACATGTTGACTATTTTCTTATGGATAACTTTTGCCACTTGATCATGTCTTATAAGATATTCAATAGCAGCTAGAGTTTTACAACTTCCGGTAATATGCTCGATGGTTTCAGGTGCCTCTCTACACTTCCTACATTTGTCATCATTTAGGGGTTCTTTAAGGATGTATTTTCTGTTTTTTTTTGGTGTTTATTACTTGATCCTGAATAGCGATCATAAACCCTTCAGTTTCAGCAAGTATATCCGTGCAAGTTAACCAGCTGTTCGACGCATTCATGTCTACATCATTCTGGGCCAAATCGCTCGGGTATCGTCCGTGAAGTGTTTTCCGGATCCATTGTTTAGTGACCATTTTGATGTGGCTATCATCTTCTAGCGTGTGAGAGTGTACAAGTGCATTATTTTTCATGTCTAGGGGCGTATAGGCTTCGTCAGCCTTTATCACTGCTTGGTGTAGGCCAGATGTTTTTTTATGATGAAAATAGTGCTGCAGAGTCCTTATTTGTTTGTTATGTGCCCACAGACTGGCATACATGTGCGCCATACTTGTATGTCATACATGCTTGTGCGTTGATGTCTGCCTGTGTGTGGTCAAAACTTCGCAAACATGTGCGTCGCACAAGCTTTCTGGTTTCACCGGAATTCATCAACGCGCAAGCATGCACTTGCATACAAGAGTGTGGGTGTGTGGGTAAAAATTATGCCTGATTCGAAAACATATTGAGCACAGTGTCTTGCATATTTAGTTTCAATTTTTTTTGTTTTTTGCGCTACCCATTAACTTCCTATAATGTCTAACTTAAGAAGCTTTTCAAAAACCTTCGTAATTGATTTTATTGAACTTTACAAAAGTTATCCTTGCCTATGGCAAACTAAGTGTTGTGATTACAAATACAGGAACAAAAAGGATGTAGCTTATGCTCCTTTATTAACAAAAATTCAAGAAGTTGAGCCGAATGCAACAAAAAGCACGGTGAAAACTAAAATAAATAGTCTGCATAAATAGTCAATATGTTTTCGAATCAGGCATAATTTTTACCCACACACCCACACTCTTGTATGCAAGTGCATGCTTGCGCGTTGATGAATTCCGGTGAAACCAGAAAGCTTGTGCGACGCACATGTTTGCGAAGTTTTGACCACACACAGGCAGACATCAACGCACAAGCATGTATGACATACAAGTATGGCGCACATGTATGCCAGTCTGTGGGCAGCATAACAAACAAATGAGGACTCTGCAGCACTATTTTCATCATAAAAAAACATCTGGCCTACACCAAGCAGTGATAAAGCCGAAGGGAAATGAAGAAAATAGAAGACTCTAAACGATTAGATAATATGCCAAAGGCATTTTCCACTTTACACCTTCAGTGGCTAAATAGCGAAGTGTGGCAGTTAATCGCTCATGTGGTGATATGGAGGTCCTTAAAATCGTATCCTTTTTTTGAATTAATGGAGACACTATCGTTAATAGCGCTACATAACTTTCTTCATCGATCCTCAGGTAATTTCGCCAATTTCGCCAATCATCGGGGTCTAAGCGTAATTCTTCAAGAAGGTTTACATGAGTATATTCAGGCCATTTTGAAAGCCATTCTTTCACCCATTTTCTGCGAATTTGTTTTTGTTTATCTAATTTAGATTTTTGCTTTTTACTTAAAGCAACGTACGCCGCTGCTAATAAAAGACAATCGTCCTCACTACTCATCGCGCTCTTTCACACTAACTTGTTTGTAAGCTTGTATGCAGGTCTATGGTCAAAACCTTTATTGTCACACATAAACGCCGCACATGTATGACAAGCAAGTGTGACGCACATGTATGCCAGTCTGTGGGCACCTTTACACAGATGAACAATGTCTATAAGACCACGTCCTCCTTGTTAACGTGGTATGATTATTCGATCACTTGAAGCTCTAGGATGATGAATTCAGTGCTTCGTTAAGAGAGTGCGAGTTTCCGTCTGTATACCTTGCAGGTCTTTTTGTGTCCAGTTAACTGTCCCAAATGTATATGTTAACACTGGTACTGCATATGTGTTAATAGCTTTAAAGGTGTTCTTACCAGTTAATTTTGATTCAAATATTGCTCTGACTCTTTTTATATATTCCGCTATGGTTCTTTCTTTAACTTCTTTATGTTTAATTCGTTGTGATTGCAGTAGACTTAGATATTTGTAAGTGTCTTGTTCACTCATTGGATCAATGTAAGTTTCTTCCACAGTTTTATATCTTTTAGGTTCACACTTTCCCTGATTTATACTCAGGGTCTTGCATTTGTCAAGACCAAATGACATCTGGATATCACTAGAGAAAATTTCTGTGAGATGAAGCAGCTGTTGTATTTGTCTCTCTGTGAATCCATATAGTTTGATATCGTCCATGTACATTAGATGTGTTATGCGGTGTTTTATAATGTTGCCATTTTTGATTGGAAATCCATAATTAGTCCTATTCAGCATGGACGACAGTGGATTTAAAGCATAGTGGGCTTAAGCTGTCGCCTTGAAATAAACCTCTACGGATCTTTATGGGGTTACACTTGATATTGGTGCTGCCAAGATTTAAGTGTGGGGTAGTCTGCCATGCTGCCATTTAATGTTGCAATGTTTCAATTATGTTGGGATCAATTTTATAGATGCGGAGGACTTGAATAAGCCAGCTGTGAGGCATTGAGTCGAAAGCTTTTCTATAATCAATAAAGGCAGTGTATATATTGCGATGTTTCCGGATGGCCTGCTGGGATACCACGCTGTCAATTATGAGTTGTTCCTTGCATCCTTGTGACCCTTTGATACATCCTTTCTGTTCTTCAGCCAATATGAAATTCTATTCCAAATACTGGTAAATCTTTGCTGAAATACATGATGTGAAAATTTTATAAATACTGCTCAGACATGTGATCGGGCGGTACTTTGACGGGTCGTGGGTGTTTTTGTCTTTTGGTAGCAAGTAAGTGATGCCTGCAGACAGGTATGATGGTATCTGGTCTGGGTCTTTTAAGAAGTTATTGGTATGAAATGCAAGGAGTTCATGTGTTGCTGTGAAGCGTTTAATCCAAAAATTGTGAATTTTGTCTAAGCCAGGAGCTTTCCAATTATGTGTTAAATTTATTGCTTTACCGAGATGTTCTAAGGTGATCACACAGTCGTCCATGGGAGTCAAGTTGGACAAATATTTTTGTTCACATTTTATCCATGCAGCGTTCCCATTGTGTTTGTTCTGACTCGACCATATACCAAACCAATAGGTTTCTATTGTCCTCGCATCGGGCACTTTGTTTTCCTTGGTTTTTTGTTTGTTAATATTACGATAGTATAACTTTTCATTGGTGTTAAATAGTTTGTTTTGATGTTTTCTTTGCCTGGCCTCCCTGTATCTCCTAAGTCTTTGGACCTTTCGGTGTTATCGGGATCGTATCGGGTGTGTTTCGTTGATGAGTTTTTTACTCTATTTATGTGTTTTATTAACTTCTTGGTGCTCTTGCCTTCTAGGTATTGATGAAGTCTTCCAATGTCTTTCCTAAGTCCTTCTATTCCATTTTCAAGTGTTCTTTCCCAGTGCGGTGTGTCTTTTTTGGTTCGATTATTATTATTATTATTATTATTATTATTATTATTATTATTATTTTCGTTAACTCGGGAAACCCATTTCCCGGCAATCTCTCATCAGGAACCTACCCAGCTCCTCAGATCAGATGCTACTTTCATCTAAGAACTTTACGCAATATATTTGCAGTGCCGTATAATGCTGTTTCTTGAATTATGTTTCTATTGATGTTTCCAGGAATATCATTCACATTGTATATGAACCTCTTTGACACAGTACCCAAAGATCCTACAATTATGGGTATTATTTTTGTTCTTAATTTCCACATACGTTGGATTTCTATTTCCAGATCTCTATATTTTATTATTTTCTCCACTTCTTTACTATTTACATTGCTATCAGTAGGGATTGCCACATCGACTATCAAACAAGTGCCACTTTTCAGGTCCTTGATGACTATGTCAGGTTTATTAGCATAAATGGTTCGATCAGTGTATATTTGTTGGTCGTATTATTATTATTATTACTATATTTTGTTTCTCAGCCTTTTGCTGGTATTCATTTAACCATCCCAAGTATACTTAAATACTACAGGGGTAGGTCTGTATCTTAGTTTGTGCTTAAAAACTTTCTTAGAATGCGACAGGTATTCAATATAACAGCCTTTTGGATATCAATGTATGTGTTCTTATGTAGTCCTAGTGTATCTATGCCCTTATGAAGGTTTTTAGGAATAAGTCCAGTTGACGACACCACTACTGGTATTATTTCTACTCTGTTAGAGTGCCAGATTTGTCCCATTTCTAGTGCTAATTCTGCGTACTTGTCTTTTTTTTCCCGGTATTTTTCCATTAAATTGTTGTTGCTTAGAATAGTTACATCGACCAGTTGTATATTTTTCTTCTTTTTATTCATTACTACGATGTCCGGTCTATTGTTCATTACTCTTCTGTCGGTGATAATTGTTCGGTCGTAATAAAGTTTAAAAGATTCGTTTTCAAGTACCGCTTGTGGCTCGTATTTATAGTATGGCGTGTACGTGTTGAGGAATCCGTATTTAATGGCCAATTTTTGGTGGATGATATTACACACTTGATCATGTCTAAGTAAATAATCAGTATTAGCCAGATGAGAGCAGCCAGATGTAATGTGCTGGACTGTTCCAGATTTTTGCTGGCATTTTCTGCATAAGTCTGAGTTGGTATCTTTTTCTTTAATAATAAATTTCTTGTAATTATTGGTGCTGTATGGCAATCATGAATTATTATTATTATTATTATTTTCATTAACTCGGGAAACCTATTTCCCGGCAATCTCTCATCAGGAACCTACCCGGCTCCTCAGATCAGATGCTACTTTCATCCAAGAACTTTACGCAATATATTTGCAGTGCCGTATAATGCTGTTTCTTGAATTATGTTTCTATTGATGTTTCCAGGAATATCATTCACATTGTATATGAACCTCTTTGACACAGTACCCAAAGATCCTACAATTATGGGTATTATTTTTGTTCTTAATTTCCACATACGTTGGATTTCTATTTCCAGATCTCTATATTTTATTATTTTCTCCACTTCTTTACTATTTACATTGCTATCAGTAGGGATTGCCACATCGACTATCAAACAAGTGCCACTTTTCAGGTCCTTGATGACTATGTCAGGTTTATTAGCATAAATGGTTCGATCAGTGTATATTTGTTGGTCGTATAACAACACAATATTCCCTTTCGACTGCGTAGGTTGAGTCTGATGTTGATACCATTTAGCAGAAACTTCTATACCATAATTTTTGCTCACAGCCCAATGTATGTATGTGCATACTCTATTGTGTCTTTTGACATATTCTGCTTTGGCGAGCTGAGGGCATGCAGAGACTATATGTTTCTTGTTTGCAGATTCTACATGTGTCATCAGTATTTATTTTCAATATTCTTTTGTCATAGTATTTGGTTCGTAAAGCTTGGTCTTGTGCAGCGGTTATAAAAGCCTCAGTTTCCCCTTTCATTTTGCCATACTTTAGCCATTCAAATGAGCCTTGTTGATTGATGGTGGGCTTATGGATTATTTTTAAGAAGTTTCCATGTAGGGGCTTTTCTTTCCATTTTGCTTTATGTTCCTCTGTTATGGCTGCCTTTAAATATTTCTTTTGGTTTTTGATAGCTAATTCAGGGCTATTATTGCCTGGTGGCACAATTTCATAACTGGTCTGTATGTGATTTGCCTCCGATATTATGTTTTTCTGGCTGGGCTTTAAGTTTTCAATTTTCTTAATTATATCTACTAGGCTGTCACCTTTCTTCTTTAAGATATATGTGGATAGTCCCAATATTGTTACTTTATATGCTGTTTCTACTTTACGAATTCCTCTACCCCCTCTAATCTAGGTAAGTAAAGTCTATCCACGTCTGCTCTGGGATGTAGTAACTAATACGTGGTCAGCAGCTTACGGATCTTCCTGTCCAATTGCCTAAGTTCCTCTTTTGTCCAATTTATAATACCAAAACTATATTCTAGTACGGGCATTGCTAGATTACCAATCACTGTTATTTTATTTTTTCCTGTAAGTTCTGTGCCTAGTATTAACCTATCTTCGAACATACTCTTTTTTTATCTTATCTTTCATCTCGGCATGTTCGATGTCATGGTTTTCTGTCACTCCTAGATATTTATATGCCTTTTCAGGTTCAAGGTTTTTAATTTCAGTTTGTTTGTCCATCTGTAGGTTTTCTGTGTATTTAATCTGCCCTTTATGTATGACTACCTTGGCGCACTTGTCCAGTCCAAATTGCATATTGACATCTTCACTGAATTGTTTCACAATGCCTAACATGTCATTAACTCCACCTTCTTTGCAGCTGAAGAGTTTTAGATCATCCATGTATAGTAAATGGTGAACCGATGTTTTCTGTACTTTATATCCGCGGTCATTTTCACGCAGCTCTCTTGATAAGGGTATTAAGCACATGCAGAACAAAAGGGGGGACAGCGAGTCACCTTGGAAGATTCCTCTGTTGATATTTATGGTATTAGTTTCTATCACTCCTTGTTCTGTTGTCAATCTTGCTCTCGTATTCCATTTTTCCATAGCCGTTGTGCAGAAGTGGACTATTTCGGGATCTAGATGATATATTTGCATAGCTTGTTTTATCCAACTGTGTGGAATGCTGTCGAACGCTTTTTTGTAGTCTATCCAAGCCATGGCCAATCCCCTTTTCTTTTCATTACTGTCTTGCATAATTAGCTTATTTAATAACAGGTGCTCCTTGCATCCCAAAGAACCCCTGGAGCAACCTTTTTGCTCAGCTGGTAGAAGATTGTTATTTACTAGATGCTCATAAATTTTATCCGAGAATATTTTGGTGATGAGTTTATAGATAACTGATAAGCATGTTATTGGTCGGTAATTATTCGCTTTGCATGTGTCTTCTGTTTTTGGTAACAGAAAAGAAATACCTTGCGTAAGCCACTCTGGTATTTGTTCTGGGTGTTTTTTGAGTTCATTTAACGCGTAAGTGAATGCCTTATGTGTAGTGTGAAATTTTTTTAACCAGAAGTTTGGTATTTTGTCCAAACCGGGCGCTTTCCAGTTAGCTGCATTTGATAAGGCCTTTTCAATGTCTCTGATGGTGATCTCTTCGCTTGACATAAAAGGTACTTTCTGCGTAGATTTCTCTTCTCTTTTTATCCACTCTGCTTTTGAGTTGTGTCTTGCATTTGTTTTCCACTGATCCTTCCAAAAGGCTTCTATTTCATTTTGTGATGGTGCTTTTGTGATCCCTGTACTTTTTGTTTTTAACTGTTGGTAGAACTTTTTTCCATTTTCTTCAAAAAGTCTGTTTTGTTGATAAAAGTCATTTCTCTTTTGATATCTTCGTATTCGCTGTGCATATGCAAGCACCTTTTCTTTTAACATCTCCTCTACTTTCTGATAGCTGCAGTTATTAGAGATTTCATATTTAATTTTCAAGGAATTTATTCGATGCTGTACCCTTTTAGAATGTGTTTTGTCAGATTTCCCCTCAGCTAATAAGGATAATTCTTTTCGTAATTCTTCTATTCTTTTCTGTATTCTCAGTTTCCATCTGGTGCTTTTATGTTGCTTGTTTCTTGTTGTGTTATCCCTTATTTTGATTAACTTTCTTGCGATAACTAACGCGCTAGAGTATACCAAGTTGTTTAGTTCAGTGATGTCTTTTGTCTGACTTCGTCCGATATATTCTTGTATGATGTCATTAGCTTTTAATATCATTTGTTTGGCTTTATTTGTTTCTTTGATTTTCGGAAGTCTACTTCTCTCTGTCATGCTAACTATCTTACTGTTTTCAAGTTCACTGTATATTTTAATCTTTAATTCTAAATCTAAATTTGCTACGGTGGTCTGCTCTGCATTACTATTGGTATTTTCTAAGTCTAGAGAACCTTTTTCTTTGCCGGTAGTATTATTTTCACTTGAAATTGTCGTGTTTATTTGTTCTTCGCTATTGTTGTTGAAATTTTGACCTTCTTGAACGTCTTGGGTATTTGTGTGGGTTCTTTGGTCCAACTCTCCTGCTGGTGTCTGTTGGTTGGTTATTGATTTTCTTACTGAGTTTTGTATTACATCCAGTTCACTTTGTGTTAATTTTTTATTGTTTATGATGTACCTTATTTGTGTTGCTAGGCTTTTAGAAGATATGTTTGGTCTTGTGTTTGGGTTTCTGTCCCTCCAAAGTTCAACACCATATTATCTCCGCATATTCTTTCTTGCTCCAACGGAGTCTGTTACCATTATTTTCTCCAATATTGGTTTCATCTTTATTTTGATATTGTGAAATCACTGGTTCAATTTGAGTTTCCTCGTTTTGACTGACAGTGTTTTCTGTTGGTGTATGTCTTAGCGAAGATGCTTGTTCACTGTTTACACAGTTTTCCTTGTTTTGTTTTGTTTTATTTCTTGTTATCATCGTGGTCCCACGAGTAGCTAGGGTGTGTTCAGTCCACCATGGCAGAGCCCCGCATTACCATGGTAAGGCGGCTTATCTACAACCAAGTTGCGCCTGTTGCTCGGAGGGCTCCGTACATAACTGTTTAACCCAACAGCCATTCATCTCTTCTGCACGGGTCGCGTAATACATTGAGATTGGGGTTATTTTTTCGGGGTTTTCTCCTCTACGCTCAGGGCCGTGGTGGTGCTACTCACCATGGTAAGATGCTTACGCTCCTTACCCCCTTGCGAGGGTAAGGAGCGTATTATTATTATTATTATTATAATTATTATTATTAGTATTATTATTAAATAAAAAGGTTCATAAATGGGATTTAGATGAAATAAATGTCAACAGATTTTCTTTTTAATGGAAAACCATGTATATTTTTTAAATGTTAAAAAAACGTTTCCTTCCCGATTGAAAAATATGTAATACATGCAGTACTGTGAAAAAGTCTTTGAACGGTTTAAAAATCTGCCAAAAATAAACGCAAAGAGCTTCGTTATAGCACTAAATTTATAGAGGATGTAATATATCATTTAGTTAAATAAATTTAGTAACTACTTGTCTGAAAATAGTTTAAAAACTTAGTATTTTGTATCGTCACTCTTATTATGTAAAACGGCGTCAATAAGTCTGGGAGCTCTAGTTAATAATTTCTTAATTGTATCTCCTAGAATTCGTTCTCATTCTTCCAGGAGACCGTTCCATAATGCAACAGAATATTTTAGAGCACGCTCAGCTCTTTTTATATCCAGGTAATGTCACAAATGCTCAATCAAATTGAGGTCTAGCCTTTGTGGTAGAAACTGCATTAATTGTAGAAAGTTTTGTTTTTTGTTGATGCAAATAGTTCTAGAGCAGTCTAGGAAAGTGTTTGGGAACATTATCGTGATGCAGAAAAAAAAATTTACCAATGGAATATCTTCATATGGCTCTTTTTTAACACTTCTTTAATTTTTACTAAATGGCCAAGGTTTATGCTGAATAACAACCCCACACCATCACGGACATTACACCATGCTTGATGGCAAGCTATAAACTCTACTTCTAGTACTTCTGCCAAATATTTAAGATTGGAACTCGTCCTCCATAAGACATGATTTTAACCTTTAACTGTAGAATTTTTGTGGTCTCTAGCGTAATTCAGTCAATTTTGTTTATTATTACGCCGTAAGATGGTTTGTGCCTGACTTTACACCCGCTTAGGCCTACTTTTAGTGACAGTCGACGAATCAACACTAATTTTCTTGCGCATTGTGTAAATTTTCAGAGAGCTCTTGATATTTTGATCTTCTATTGCGTCAGTAGTTACTTTTAAATAATGCACTGGGTCAATGGCGGATCCAAAGGGGAGACACCAGGGGCAAGAACCCCCCCCCCGAGATGCTCAAGAAGTTTAAAATAAATAATTCAAAAATACAAACAAAAAAAATAATAAAAAGTTGAATTAACATCTTATTGTATATCCATATATTTTAACAGCTAATCTGACAAAGACAAACATCCGATGCTATAGTTCTAATACTTTTGCTGATTAGATTTCTTAGGGCACAGCGGCACCTTCTTTGGTACATTTTCGCAAATTGTAAACATTGCCCAGGATTTTATGTTGTCGAACCTGCGACTATTTATGTTTTCAAGCATTTAAATGTTTACTACTAAAATCATTGTCTTCAGCAAATTCAAGAAAAATTATTTTCTGCAGCTGGATTGTTCTGCACGAAATTTAGATCTTCATGAAGTGATAAAAAATATCTACTTATTATTTAATTTATTTGTATAACTCAGTTAAGCTTTGTAGCCTTACATTTTTATAATGGTGTATCTTTTATGAACTTTTCAGCAAAAGATTTATAAACTGCTTCTTAAAAAGTATATTTATCATTAAATGTTTATCGATATCTAAACCATTAGATCAATGAATTACTAGAGGTTAGAGCCCGGATCGTAAAGCAAAGTAAATCATCAAAATGAGAAATGAAACAGGTAATTGATTAAATTAAAAGATATGTTTTCCCAAAGTACTGATTACCTGAAACACTCTGGTTTGAGTACGTTCCCCAAAAGAGCACCCATAACTCCAGAAAAATTTTTGTTTCAGCTGGTCTCTTCTACAACACAATTAATGACAGTTTAGAAATTAACTTTCTTTTGGTTTTTTTAATTCTAATTTTAACGTTTTCCTTAAAATTTTAATTTCAAATACGAAACGTCAATTTTTTAGGAAATTTGTGTTTGTTGTTTTTCTTTTCAAAATTTTAATGTCAATATTTCGAGCTTCAACCCATTTCCAAATGAATTTTATGACTTTGCAAGAAATTTCGGTACTATTCTCAAAGTTACAAGTTTATACTTTTATTTTTATTTTTTATTATTATTTTTTTTATTCCACTGGAGTTTTTGGCGCCGGAAACTTTCTTGGAGTATTAAAAAACGTAATTCTTAAATCAATTAATTTGATATAATTAATTTAAGCCCGCTGCCTTATGTATGTATGTGCAAATGCAAACTGTACGACATATACGGGGATCTAATAATTGAAATTAAAAAAAAGTCGAAACAATGCCACTTATAATGATATTCGAATATTAATAAAATGTAATTTAAAATGACTAATTTTTTACTCTCTGAGTTTCCATAACAAACCGAGGGTGTTAATACATGGATTATCGCCTCGCAGAAATTTTTCGCTTCGGCTTTATGCTTTGTAACCAGTGATTTTCTTATTTGGGAATATAACCAGATGCTGTGACGTCACAAAATAAATAACTTATTTTGTGTTGATGCTAGGCTTGGTAATTATCGCTTACAAGGGTTCCCAGAATTTACCAAACAGCCAAAACCAAAGCAAAGCAAAATTTTATCTCAAATTGCACATTGATTTTTTTCAGTCAGTCTTTTAGTTTTCCTTCCCTATTCATATACTCTATACAGTGACATAGTTTTAAAATTAAAAAAAAAAAACATTTACGTTTAGTTTTGTGTGTGTGTATTATTGGTTTTATTTGTTTTTTCACAATGTTTGACAAAGAAAAAAAAGTGTATCTAGCAAAATTTTATGAGGGAATGAAAGAGAAGAGGAGCTTTGCAAAAATACGGAAATAAATGGGTATGTTATGATTTTTTTTTTAATTTAAAGAAAAATTTCTTTTCGTGAATTATGGATTTTTTAAACTATATCATTTTCTCAAAATTGACACAGCCAAGTTTTTATTACTTTTGTACTATTTCGATTTTAAATTTGAAATTTTAACATTGATCTCGAAATTTCAAATTCTTTACTCTTTTTCTGCTACAAATTAAGAGTTTCTTTTTCGAAATTTTGACCATTTTTTAAATTTACTTTATTATTATTTATTTCATAATTTCCTATTCCAAATAATTCAAGCACACAGTTTCAGGTTTTACTTTTTTGCTAAGATTTCGATTATAAATATACAATTTAACGAAAAGCAATATTGAATTTTATGGTTTTTGTTCTATTATGCTAACCTTTTAGTTGCGTAATTTTGTAGTTTTATTTATGTTATATGGTATATACTTGACAATTTTCAGTTTAAAATAAAAATTATATTTTGTTTTCCCTTTCTACTAGAATCTTATATATTCTTAGTAGCAAATAAAATGTTTATTTATGCAAAATGGTAGTTGCATTTTGATCTTGGTTTCCTATAAAAATTATTTTTTTTATATTATTCGATTTTGAATTGAAAATCTCATATGACTGAAATTTCTTGAAATTTTTGCCTGCGGCGCTACTCAAGCATGTAAAAGGGGGGTTGGGTGGCAATGGAAGTGTCCCCCATCCGAAAAACCTTTCTGGATCCTCCCCGCCTGCACTGGGTATTGTGTTACTTTTTTAGGGCACCTACTTCGTTTTTTGCCTTCGATTAATGCGGTTTTTTTTATATTTTGTCACAATATATTTTGTAATAGATTTCTCAATTCTCAAGTTTTGGTACATTGTACGCACATATATTGTCCTTTGTATAACATAATAATAGCTCTTCTATCTAAAAGGCCTATTTTAAAAATTTTGTTTTATAACATTTTTCTACACAATGTCAAATGCACTATTTCATGGATTTGTAATATTGACAGGATTAGTGTACTGCATTCCATAAACCTGTACTGCTTCATAATCAGTGTGTGCATCTGCAAAGGTATATTAAATACTGATTAGCAATAATTAGTTTTATCATCCCTATATGCAAACAAGAAATGACTAAAAAGCCGGTCATCTTTTACAGACATTCGCAGATTAGTAGATATTTGCTGAAATTTATTTTCTTACTATTATTACTTAATAATGGCGTGCATTTTTGGCCAATATATTTTAGAAAAGACTGTCAGCTTGCTTTTTATTTAAAATGCACTTAAATTATGGATTTTTTCTCTTCTAGATACGTAGTTTCAAAAAATCTGCATGTGTAAAAAAAGATTTTTTCACAGCACTGTACGTATTTAATATAATAAGGAAAATATTGACAAATGTATTTAATGAAATTATATTAAATGTACGAATAACCAGAAAAAAAATTATTAAATTTAGAATGTCTGATTTCTGATTTATTTTTTAAACAAAAATATGATAAATATATTATTTTTTACTATTGTTATTAGCTGTCAACATATTATTATTATTATACTTTGTAATTCTTTTTACAAAATGTTGTTTTAGCTCCATAAATTTGTAATAAAAGTCAAAAAAGCGATGTTCAATTGTCGTTGTTGAATCATCATGTAAATCAGTGTTAAAACATAAGCAACTTTGCTAATTTAACTGAAGTTGTATCTTTAATAATAAAAGAGTTCGCAATATTGCCGAGTTCACTTTAAACACACTGTATGTTGGGTTAGTTAGTCGGTAAAGCCGTGTGGCTCCTAGAATTATTTTGATAACAAAAATCTTCTTGGAACAAAGGTATATTTTTGGACGTGGCGCACATTCTAAAATTATTTTTATGGATGAACATTTAATTATACACAGTGGTACATCAAAGCTTCCTGTTTAAAGAAATGTTTAAATCTGCTCAAAAATGCTGATTGAAATGATATTAAACAAGAGGTGTGCGCCAACAATAGTTTTTGAGATATCTGGAAAAAATCATGAAAATGTACTTGGAAGCCCACCTGGAAGGCTGAATGACTATTAGTTTTTAGTGCAGATGGTTTTAGTATATCGTTATCTAAACCTAATTATAAATAGCCTGTGTCATTATACAGGTGCGGATTGGCAATCACGGAATATCATTTTTCTGAAAAATCAAATGGCATTTTAGATTTAAACAACAACTAGGCTTCGTTTTATTACAAATAACTGTGGGACTAGTTGCCACTTGATGTTACAGAATGAAGTCAAATGGTCTCAGCAGTGCGTCATATCTTAAATGCATTGTATCATGAGATTATAAAGATATTAAGTTATTGTTTTATTGATGACTTTCAAACCTATAATTCGGAAACAAACAATTTTTATGAAACATTTTTTTTACGTAATCCTTAATTATTTATCTTCCAGAATCCTCCTGTCAAGCGTTATCTGTGAAATTTGCGGAAATCTTAGATACTCTTTTGTGTATCCATGATAAACGGTTAATTATGCTTTATACATGGTTTTATCATTTCCAATGTCTCTCCTCTATGAATTTTTTTCTCGAAACTTCGAATTGAAACTTAAAATTTTTATACAGGCTGGACCATAAGTAATGGTATATAGAGCAAGAGTGGATTTGTCGTATAAAAATAATATGATTTAGCTATAATTATCTTATACGAAAAGTTGATATTAACAGAGATACAGCTTGTCAAAGTTGAAAAAAAAATTCGATTTTTTCATATAACTATTGAATAAATTGTAATATAGGCACGAAATTTGGCACAAGAGGGTTTCTTAAGTCGACAAACTCTAATTTGCTAACATATTACTAATAGCTGATAGGGGACGCTACCTGCACTACTCTGCATGAATCTAAATCATCATAACGTTTTTGTTTGCCCAAGTATAATTATTTTAGATAAATAGTTTTATTTCTCCATGATTTTTATGTAAAAAAAAGATACTTTATGAAAGTTGATACGAGCAACCGTTTTCAAGATATTTGCCTTTAAAGTTTGAAGTGCCTTCGTTTTAAATAACTAAGATATTAAATTTCCGAAGTAGACTTGAAAAAAAGTAATGATGAGACAACTTTCAAACTAATTTATGTCAAATATTACTTTGTTGATAATATTATTACCCAAATTTTGAAAATCTCAATAGAGAAAATGCACAATTTATTTTCTAACATAATAGTCTGGGTGGTCAAAGCAGATAGTTGGATATGAATTCCAATAAGATACAGCCAGATTTTTAATTGTTTACAATCATCCATTTCTCGCATACTTATTTTTAAAAATAAATTTTGTTTTGGTATTTTGTTTAAATTTTGCTTTAGAAATTTAAGAAACTACGTGTAATAATAATGTCAGTAGAGTAAAATTTGATATAAACTATTTTAGAGTCAGTTTTATTACTTTTATATTGAAACCTACTACGAAAAATTCACATTTACATAACTTAAAATAAATGTAAAGGCAAATATCTTGAAAATGGTTGCTTTTATCAACATTCAGAAAGTATACCTTTTATAGTTAAAAAATGCAGATACATAAAAATATTTATTTAAAATACGTGTACATGGAGGCACAAAAAAGTTGTGATGCTTTAGAATAATGCAGGATAGCGCAGGTGGCGCGCCCTATGAGTTACTGGCAATCTGTTAGCATATTATAATTTATCGACCAAAGAAACCCACCTATGCCAAATTTGTTGACTATATTGAAATGTGTTCATCAGTTATGCGAAAAAATCAAAAATTTGTTTTCAACTTTGACACCCTGTATCTCGGTTAATTAACTTTTGGTATAAGGTAAATGTGGCTAAATCACTTTATTTTTATACGAAAAATTCACTCTTGCTCTACGTACCATTACTTATGGTCTATCTTGTATTATTTCTGCTTCCTTTTTTTTCAGAATTTTGACAGTTTTTACAGTTCCCAGTCTTCTGCTTAAATTTTCATTTTTTGCTAATTTCGATAGTCAAATTTGAAAGTTAAGGATTTTTTTTTAATATAAGTGATGGTTTATTTTAGGAAACTTGGATTTTTATTCTGAAAAGTTCGATTTTCAATTCTTGCTTTCTTCTAAATATTTGATTACAATCTCATAATTTCGATTTTTTCTAGAAATGTGGGCTTGATTTTTGAAATTTCAATTTTTCCTAGCAGTATGAGTGTTTCTGCAAAGGCCATAGGACGATTAGTATAGTGAATCGGCCCCAGAAGGATATCTGGATCATCTTTTAAGCTACTACTAATAAGATGCTTTGATTATGTAAGTTTCAGATCTCTATCTATTTTGGTTTTTGAAAAAAATAAAAAAACCGAAAAATAAAAAAATATTTTTTCTCAAAAACTACTTAAGCGATTTGAATAAAATTTTGACATATTATAAAGATGTATAAAAACTATATCAAAAAATATATTAACCCAAAATCTTTATGCTATTTAGGAGAAACGGGCAATTTTTTTCGAAATAAGTTATTTTCTTTGACAACGTTCTAAAACAGTTTCGAAATAAACTTTTTTTATACCTTTTTTGATGTAGAATACCCTTGCAAATTCTGAAACTGATCAAAAAGGTGCGCCATATTTTAAAAAAAATAAAAACCAATGTTTTCATTTAAAAATTGATTTATTTTAATTTCGGTAATATTGGGATCATCTCTGAAGAATATATTCCTTTTATTTATTTTCATTTTTTTTAAATCGGAAAAAACAAAAAAAATTGGAATTTTTTTTTTTTTCAAAAACCGCATAAAACCGATTTCAGTGAAATTTGGAAACATTATAGAGATATATAAATACTTTGCCCAAAAAATACCAGCTCTTAATTTTAATAATAATTGTTAGAAACAGTCGATCTTTTGGGATTTATTTTTTCCTTTGTGGTACGTTCTAGAACAGTTCTAAAGTTGACTTTCCTAATATGTTTTTTGATAAAAAATAATATCTCGAATTTTAAAATTGATTGATAATGTACAAATAACAATCGATTAATTTCATTGTTTTTTATATAATTAAAACAACAAAAACAAAACATCCAAAAAAGGTATATGAATATTACTAAAATATTAAAGTATTTCAGAATTAATTAAATCTATGTTAGCAAAGACATCAATAATTTTAGTTAAAATATCCTTTTGCATTTTAAAATATCAATATAACATGTGCATACAATTATTTATCAATATGTTTAATATCAATTTAATCAGAATTCAGAATCAATTTGCATTTTGATTCCATATTTTGTGGGTGTTTTTTATCAATAATTTCGAACAAAGGCAAAATCTCAATGTATTGCTTTTCAATATAGACATATTTTATTTACTCCGTGGTAGTTCAGGAAAAATATATAAAAAATCACCCCTGTTGAAAAAAATTAAATACTACATTTTTATTTTAAAAATATCTTTACTTACGCTTAACAAATAAGTGTATAAAGCTCCCTGCCAAGATCGTGTGGGGAACGGCCGCTATATTGACTTGAAGATGGAAAATTTTGTTTCTTTGCGAATAATTTCCATAATTTTGATCTAACAAAAAATGTTTTTAATAAAAGTTGGAGAACTTTAAATTTTCTACAAAAAAGTTATTAACCATTTTCTTTTAGAGTTAGTCGTTATTGAGAAAATGTTTCACAAATAGCGTGCTTTCGGGTAGTCACACTCATTTCTGCACTACCCAAAAAACAGACTTTGGTCTGTACTTTTTGAGCGATATCCTCAGAAGGACTAATCTACTTCACCTCTTTCGTTGAATTAGCGATTTTTTTGGCGGGAGGGCTGTTTTTGTTGGTCTTAATGTTACGTTTCTGAGTTAATTATCATTCACCTTCATCATCGTTATCGTCGTTTACATGTTGACGGGATCTAAATGAATAAATGTCTAAAATGAGATCAGATTACTTTTTGCAAAGACAGTTGGTCGATGGTGCGTATTTTATATATTTTCACTAATTTTAGTAACAACAAAAAAAAAGCAGAAAAGTATGTAATTAGGAGATTCTTGGTATCTTAAGGCACTACTAACCATGCAAGGAATACTACTAGATTTGTTGGTGGTCGACATCCGATACCGTTAAAACCTTTATACATACCACAATGCTTAAAACCTTTGTAGAAACTCTCATAATTATTTTTTTGAGCAGAACATGAAAGTAAATTATTAGATGAAGAACATAACAGCAAGACCAATAAAATCATTGATGTCAATAAATTACGAATTTAACCAAAGACGGAATAGTAAATGCATTAGGCATCTTAGCAAAATGAATTAAAAAAAAGCATCACATGCTATACCTTTTAGGTGATGTTGAAATCAATGCAAATATCCAAAAGCATGACATTTTCCCAGTAACGACTAGATTTACGAAAAAATGGCAAATAACTTCTTTGAATCAAATTCTACGCTTTACAACTTTTACAAAAAACATTTTTTTTGTTAGACCAAAATTGTGTTAATTGTTGACAAAAAACCAAAATTTTCCGCACATGATCTTGGTAGGGAACTTTCTGTACTTATTTGGTAAGTCGAAGTGAAGACATTTCTAAAAAAAGTTTAGTATTTAATTATTTTCTAATAAAAATTTATTTTTACTGGGCTATAGGAGCAATCCATATTTAGAGCCGTAACAGTTTGTTAAATCTAATTGTAAGCTCTAAAAAATCGAAGATAAACAAAATTGTATTATTAGTATTTTTGATAACTAAGTAAATGTTTTTAAAAAGGAATATTTTAAAATATTTTTGATGATTAAAAAAACCGTCGTGCGTTAAAGTATTGTTGAGGACTAAAAAAACGACTTTCTACGTTCCACTGATACCATTGATCTCTGCAGGGGTATCCGTTGCAGCTGCTGCTGCACAGTAAGTATCACAATATTCAAAAATCAATAAGAAGTATACTTGAATTTTGGTAGGACGGACTGGTCCTCGGTTATCTTTAAGAATTGATACACAAATCTTGTTCTCTGAAACGAAGAAATATTTAAAAAAAGACAACAACAGTGCTCCAACGCGTTTCGATAGCCAAAGTGTCATCTTCAGAGAAATACTCAGTACTGTACAGTATCTCTTTGAAGATGATAGCTTGGCTGTTGAAACGCGTTAGAGCAACTGTTGTGTTTTTTAATCTTTCTTGGTTTCAGGGGACAATAATTTTACTTAACACATCCTTTTTTGCTTTAACTTTAAAACATCAATACATTAGATCAATCATAATCAATTTTAATTTACTAACCTATAAAACTGCAGTTTAGAAAATTCTGTTCTATACACTATGATCATCGCGTCGGTTGCTCTACTATCGATAAATACCAAAAACTTGATTTTTCGTCATAAAGTTATAGGTAATATCTTAGATAACTGATGTCTACCAAATCAATTGTAATATAGCATTTTGGATAGAAGAGAGTTTTTTCTAAATAAATTATCATTTGCTACATTTTGAAACTGCTATTAAGTCAAAAATTCCCCATTTAAACACGTCTTTCCATCCGTCGATCTATGTGTTCGTTTCTTATCGTGCTATAGGTCACAATTTTTGACTGATTTTTGATATTGATGTTTTTATGGTTTTCTAAGAATAGAATCCCATTGATTTTGAAAGGAATCGCTCGAATCGTTTAGTTTTCTGATTAAATTATTTTACCAGTATATTGATCAATTATTGTAGATTATATTATTTTGGTATTTTAAAATGCAAAAAATATTTTAGGTAAGATTATCAAGATCTTAATATATCTAGTTTATAATTTATTTGAATATTTTGTTTCTGTTGTTTTAATGATAAAAAACACATTGAAATAAATCGATGTTTAATTAATTTAAGGATTCCAGAGAGTATTCTATATCAAAAAACATATTAAGAAAGTTAGCTCTAAAACTTCTCTAGAACGTCTCTAATAATTATTATTAAGGTTATAAAGGAGTTAATAGTTTTTTTTTTGAGTAAAGTATTCATATATCTCTCTAATATTTTTAAATTTCATTGAAACCAGTTTTACGCGATTTAAGAAAAAAATATTTTCCTATTCTTTGTTTTTTTTCCAATTTTTCCAAAAAAATAAATAAATAAAACCTTGAAACTTGCAAAGTTAAATTAAAAAATTCTAAGTTTGCATTAAAATAATTTTTCAAATGTTACATTTTCTGTTAAAATTTCGATTGTAAATGTAAGTTTATTATTAACATTTTTATCTAAAAATTTCAAAAAATATTCTAACTTTTTGATTTTAATAGTTTTAATTATTACGGGTTGTCTACGTATCCGACGTAGAACCTCCTCATTGAGGACCCTATCGACCCAACTTTTGCGCTTGGAGTTTCTTTAATAGTGTCTCCGTGAGTGTCCAGCTTTCTGCCCCAGTAAAGTCGGGAATATGTAGCATCTTGTGAGTCTTAACTACAGTTCCATGTTAATACTTTGACTACGTAACACTTTTTTGATCCGAAAGAACACCATTCTAGCTTTCTCTATTCGGATTTTAATCTCTGGGGAAAGATGATTGCATCAGGTGGTTTCCCGTTGCCTTTCTGATGTGTGTACTCAGTCGCCCATTATGGATCGGACGCTGTTAGCCATCTCTCTGGGTCAGACGCTGCACCGTTGCGGACTTTCTTAGCTTCTCCTCCATCCATCGAGACCTTACCGGCAAGGGTGATCCTATCAGTAGCTACGCTACCGCCAGCATCGCTCCCTGGATAACAACAACCAACAACGAGGTGAAAGTCCCCGGGGGACTAGAATAGATTCAGATTAGATTATGTATGGGTCGTTTCGTGTTTCTATTCGTCCACCCCGCACCTCGACCTAAGGAGATCTTTTGTGCATACCCTGATCTATGTAGTTCCAAACTCTTGTAGAAGTTTATTATGGACCTGGGATTGACTTTTTCCACATCTAAGGGGTCTAAGAACGCCCATCCGAGTTGCAAATACGCATCGCACTTGCATAGCACATGTTCTGCAGTCTCCACAGCTTCTGCGCAAAAGCGACGTAGATCTGTTTCAGCCTGACCCATTTTCTTGAGGTGGTACCTCATAGGGCAATGTCCTGTTAAGAGGTCGGTTAGGGTCCTCAATTCGGATTTGCTAAGTTCTAAGTAGACCTTTGTCTTTTCAAGCGTTTCAGATATGAACCTTTTTGTCTGTCGTAGTCCTAGATATGATCTCCAGTGGGAAATTCTTGACTTTGCTTCCCATTTTTTGACCTCGTTGTTGATTTGACTTTTAGAAAAACCAAAAGCCGGTTCAGGTCCAAGAAATGACGATACAGATTCTTCTCCAGCGAGTTGGTCCGCAGTTTCATTCCCTTGTATTTCTTTGTGTCCTGGCACCCACTTAAGACTGATCCTATTGTGTTTAACCAGTTGCTTTAAAGTTTGCTGACAGTCCCAAACTAGTTTGGATTTGGCAAGGCAGCTGCTGAGAGCCTTTATTGCCGCTTGGCTGTAGATCTTTGTGCCTTTCAGTTTTTTCCGAGAACACTCGTATGCGCAGAGTTATATTGCATGTATATGTATTTCAGTTTGAAAGATAGTTGGGTCTTTTCCCAAGGTTTTAGAGAACCTATAGTTAGAACCATAAATTCCCACTCCAGTCCCATGTGCTATCTTCGATCCATCTGTAAACCAGATGGATATTTTGTGTTTTTCTTCAGGTACTGATTGAGCGTCGGTGTGGCTATCTAAGTCCACCTCAAAAGAATGATCAAATTCGTACCTGTGTTGTTTATAATTAACCGATCTTGCTAAAAATTACCGGGCTACATTCCTTGAGGATTCTCATGTAACCGGCGAAGTCTCCTTCTTTAAATTGTTTTAATTGCAGTAATCTTGAGGCTCCTTTGATCGCCTCCCTCTTCACTAAAAGGTGGAGGGCAGTTGGGCAGGTGTTCATTGCGCCTGTTATGCCCAGACATGGATACCTTTGAGCTATGTTTAGTTGGTTTTACGCTGTCTTTTTCGTTATTTTTGGCCACCATACTAAAAAAGCGTATTTGATCAGGGGTGTAGTTATCATCCTACATGATCAATAGCTTATTTTCGGTTTCAGACCCCAGGTTTTGCTGAATAATCTGAGGCACGTCCAGAACTTGATTATTCAAGTCAAATGAGGATTCCAGGTGAGCTTTTGGTCTAGGACTATTCCTAGATATTTAGTATCACTTAATAGTTAAGTTGAACTCCATTCATAGTGGAAGCTGTTAGATTTAGCTCCCTTCTCTTCGTGAAAGGAATTGTTTTGTTCGGGTTTACACTTAACCTTTGTTTTGAACACCAGTTGTTAGTGGTGTTCAGGCCTTTCTGCATTAAATCCGACAGAATTTTATCGTTTTTGCCCCTGATAATGACAGTAATATCATCTGCATAACCTATTGCTTCAAAGTTCGAGTAATGCAGTATATTTAGGAGGTCATCAACCACAATGGACCACAGCAATGGAGATAAAACACCTCCTTGGGAACAACCCCTTGCTGCGCTCACTGTGACTGAATCATTGCCTAAGGTTGCTTTGATCCTCCTACCATCTAACATGGAGACGATCCAGTCGATGGTAGGTTTCTTAAAACCTTTTTTGATAGCTGCTGCCTTTACGGATTCATGTGAGATGTTATCAAAAGCGCCCTCTATGTCTATAAATCCACAAAGAGCTATTTCTTTAAGTGAGCACTTTCTATCTTTTTGACAAGATTGCTTCCGGCGGACTAGAAAAGTTTATTCCTGTTTCTCCTTTTTCTCATTTAGACTTGAATCTCAATCTTTATGAAAAAAAAAACCAATTTCAATCCCTCATAATTATGTTTGTAGAGTTAAAGCTGATCTTCGATTATGGTGATTCAAAGAAATAAAATTAATATGATTGTTTTCATTTTATAAAGGAAATTGTATTTTTAGGTTCCATAAAGGGTGTAGCAGGTAAGTATTTAAATTCATTGCAAAGAAAATATTTTTCTACAGTAAAGTTCCTGTTTTTTATATGAATAATTAGAGGTGTGCAACAAATGCTATAACATAGAACCCCTAAGTGGTGAGAGGCCATAACAAAAGTGGACCACTTCCTTTTTCAAAAATATTTTAAGCACAAGGATTTTTTGGTCACCAAATTTTGTTAAATAAAATATGTTGTAATAGTTTCCTAGTATAATAATATTTATGGCCCCTACCAGTAACTTGCACAGGTCCTTGAGTAAGCTTAACTCACCTCTGCAAATGATTCTTATTTCTGTGGGGAATGTTATTAATTAGATAAATTTAAATATTTAATGACGAAGGTGTCATATGCAAGATTTCAATACTTTTATTGTCATTTAGTGGCCATCTATAAATTACGTCACACGAATTTCATGATATTTTGGAGCCCTTCCAGTTCCTGTCACAGGTGGTCACATTTGTATGACCTCCTGCCCCCTGGTGCGATGCCATAGATTTTGCAATTTCTTGAATTTAGAAATTACTAGATTTCAAGTGCCCTTCAAACATTATTTATATTTTTCTACTAAAATTCTATTGACCTTTCTACGCAGACATGCGACATCTTGTGATTCAGCGTTTCACAAAGTAAAACACACAGTTGACAAAAAAAAGGAAGGTTCGTAAGATAAATTGTTATTTATACCGATCCATAATTTTTTTAGACTATGAAAAAACAAAAAAAGGCCCTCGACTTCAATAATTATTTTTATAATTATAAGTATTCAAGTAAGTTTCGACAACCAAAAAAGTATGTCCCTCTACTTCTATATGGTGAAAGTTCGACAACGAAAAAAAATGAGGGAAAAGCGATCCACAATTTAATGAATAATTTATCACACTTTGTTGATCCCCTTCCTCTCCCTTAATGTATGACCTAATTTATGGATGACCCTTAGCACTAAGAGAGAAAGAAAGTTCATGTCTTTTAACTCATATCTAGCAAATGCATACTAGATTTAATTTAATTAGGTATAATAATTAATGCATATTTTCACAAGTTTAGGTTTCGGTTATAAACAGTCTATGTCTAAAAATTCAGTTATTGTGCTGATTGCTGAATGTTTCTTTTATATTTTTCATATAAATTGTTACTAAGATAACTTTTTGTTTAACGAATATCGAATTTAATTAATATAAATCACTTCAGTATTTCCCAACAGAATGTTTGCAAAATAAACAAACTAGTTATTGTGATAAACATTTGCATATAAGCGTTCGCCAGCAATTCATCCGGACAAAGTTATATAACAACTAAAATCAATCTTAAAACATGAAGTTCTGCGTTTTAATTATTCTGACGTGTTATTTATATTGTGTTTTAGCCTTTACAAAGCAAGGTGAGTTTAATTTGTTACCATTTTTAATCACTCAGGATATCAAACCTAAAAATAATGTGAAAATAAAAAAAAATATTTTGTAACTGGAAAATAATTTCCACAGTTATTCTTTTTATTTTATTGATATATTTAGATATAGGTATTTTAATAACTATATAAACATTTTAGATTGTACGTTACCTAGTACGCAAGGTGAGATTTCGTGTGCGGCATATTTTATTAAATATTCCTGGAACGATGCCCATAAGAAATGTGAACAAGTTGTTTATGGGGGATGCAACGGAACAAAAAATCTTTTCGATAGTTTAGAAGAATGCAATAATACTGCTGGTTCAGTATGCAAATGATAATTGTTTAACGGAAACAAAATAAATGCGTCCACAAATCTTCTATCTTTTTATTTATTCCTAATGATATTCGAATTAACAATTCAACAAAAAAAGTCTATTGCACTTCAATTGCAGAAGTAAGTCATAGCCAAAATAGTACAGAATAAAAATTATTTGTGCTATTTATTCGTCTTGGTCAGAGGTAGACACTGGATCTAGCCAATAGGTCTTGTCTACCAAAAGTTAACTTAAATCATCGCTACAGCTGGAAGATTAAGCCAAAAATACATTAAAAAAGCTCAAATATGTATGATCCTGCTGTCAAGAATAAGTGAAAGTAATCAAAACACTTTCCTACATATTAAGGACCAGAAACCCACTTGCATTTCCAAAGAAAATGCTGAAGATCAATACCCGAAAAAAAGTCATTGTTTAAAATAAATATATACCACGCCAATGGCCACTTTGGACATTTCTTGGATTAAATTGGAGGAGTGTTAAGAAATTAGTATTATGTAGAAAAGGACAATGATTTATTTGTCATTTTTTATCACCGTGTAATAAAATACTTTTTACTTATTTAATTTTTACTCGTTTAACACATTCAGAACCAAGCAAAGCTTAAATATGTTAGAAAAGCTATAGTAATAGAAGGCCCACACAATGACCCACCCAAAGAGGGACTTTGGGGGCCTAGACCTCCCCTTGAATTTATATAATTTTACATACATATTTTAAAGCAAAGATGAAGTGTAAACGAAATATAAAAGAAAAAATATATTGCTGCTCAATATAGCAGTTAGAAACAGGTTCATAACAGTAACAAAGAGAATCATAGCAGAAAATCCATCTGTTGAAAACCAGGTTTCTTTTCGCATAGATGTTCTTTAGTAACAATTTCGTCGCATCTTAGCATATTGGATTCCAAAAACTGAAAAAAAGATACTGCAATATACTAGAACATATTTTATTTGTCACAATTTACCTCTTTTTTTTGGTGGAACGGACTGGTCCTTTGTTATCTTCAAGAATTGAAATACAAATCTTGTCCCCTGAAACCAAGAAAGATTAAAAAACGCAACAAAGCAATCTTTGTGGTATTTTTTAATCTTTCTTGGTTTCAGGAGACAAAATTTTTATTTCAACTTTACCTCTTTGATAAATATGGAAAAGTTAATCAGTAAAGAGACAGTAAATACATGGGAGGCCAAAAAATTGTCCACATTTTATTTTGTTGATTTATTTTGTTATTAGTAGGTTGTTTTTTACCAAATTTTTACCACCAATACCATAATGTATAAGCTTTTAGAAAATCAGATCAAAAGTCTTGCAGATGCAATCAACTTTTATACAGAGGATCTCGATGATTTGTCACTTCGAGTGTTTCGCAAAAATTAAGATTTTGCATAAACACTACTTAAAAAGACTAACATTTTTTTAATGTAATAACTTTTTTATATTTTTTGAAATACTCCTTCAATTTTATGATCATTTTAATGAAGTAGTGCACAATAACAACATTTTGCCGGTAATTTCATGAACCTTTTTAAATGCTTTCAGTTTGCAGACCACACATAATAATATGTCTAGCAGACGATCTCTGAATACCAAGCTTCTTTTTAATAATTTGTGGATTTTAACCAGAAATTAACTGGACATTTTATCGTACCATTTCGATATTTTCTTCTCCTTTTACAGATTTTGGTCATCCACTTTCTTCTTTTATCGTTTTGTTTAATTTTTCTAACAAACGAGATACAGACTTTATAGACCAGTTCTTGTTGGTAAATTCTTTAACAATTTTTCTGGCCTTAATTTGTTTTTCTTCCATAAGTGCTTTCATTAAAATTTTAATATTCTCTCTCTCTTTCTCTTTTTCTCTCACTCTCTCCCTCTCTCCCTCATCCTCTCTCCCTCATCCTCTCCCCGTCCCTACCCCCCAACCATCGAAATTTTGTGAAAAAAGATTAAATTTCGAGAAAAGCAACATTTATTTAAATGCATTCGAGATTCAACTTTAAATTTTGATTTTAAAAATCAAATTCAAGTATAATTTTCGAATTATCCCAAAGATTCAGAAAAAAAGTTCAAAAGGCCATAGGACGATAAGCATAGTGAATCGGCCCCTGCAAGTTTCAGATCTCTATCTATTTTAGTTTTAGAAAAAATCGAAAAAATTCTAAAAATATCTAAAAATAGAACAAAAATTCTCAAAAACGACTTAACCGATTTAAATAAAATTTGGAAACATTATAGAAATATATATAGGTTATATTTCAAAAAATTGACAGTCTATAATCATTATGTTATTTATTAGAAAAAACGGGCAATTTTTTTCAGAAATATTTTTTTTTTATGACAACCTTCCAGAGCAATTTTGAAAATAATTTCTCTTTATGTCTTTTTTGACGTAAAATACCCTTGAAAATTCTGAAACTGATCAAAAAGGTACGCCATATTAAAAAAAAATAAAAACCGGTTTTTTCATTAAAAAATTGATTTATATTTCAATTTCAGGAATATTGGGCTCATCTCAGAGAGTATATTCCTACGAATAGGGTAATTGAACTTTGCAAGTTTCAAGATTTTAATTATTTATTTTTTTGGAAAAGTTGGAAAAAACAAAAAATAGGAAAATATTTTTTTCATAAATCGCGTAAAACCGGTTTCAATGAAATTTGAAAATATTAGAGAGATATATGAATGCTTTACTCAAAAAAAAAAACTATTAGTTCCTTTATAACCTTAATAATAATTATTAGAGATATTCTAGAGCAGTTTTATAGTTAACTTTCTTAATATATACAACAGAATTTTCTAAACTGCAATTTTATAGTTTAAAAAATTAAAATTGATTACGATTGATTTGATGTATTGATGTTTTAAAGTTAAAGCGAAAAAGGATATGTTAAGTAAAATTATTAACATTCAAAAGTACTTCGTTTCAGGGAACAAGATTTGTGTATCATTTTTTTAAAGGTAGCCAAGGACCAGTCCATTCTACCAAAATTCAAGTATACTTCTTATTGATCTTTCAATATTGTGATACTTACTTTGTAGCAGCAGCTGCAACGGATACCCCCTCAGAGATCAATGGTATCAGTGGAACATGGAACGTCGTTTTTTTAGTCGTCAACAATACTTTGACGCACGACGTTATTTTTTAGTCATCAAAAAATATTTTAAAATATTCCTTTTTAAAAACATTTATTTAATCATCAAGAATACTAATTATACAATTTTGTTTATCTTCGATTTTTTAGAGCTTACATTTAGCAAACTGTTGCGGCTCTAAATACGGCCTATAGCCATATTTCTTATAGCCCAGGAGAAATGGATTTTTGTTACAAAATCATTAAATACTAAACTTTTTTTTCGACTTAACAAATAAGTACAGAAAGTTCCCTACCAAGATCATGTGCGGATTGGCCAGCATATTAACTTAAAATGGAAAATTTTCTTTTTTTTGTCAACAACTAATACAATTTTAGTCTAACAAAAAAATGTTTTTTATAAAAGTTGGAAAACTTAGAATTTGATTCAAAGAAGTTATTTGCCATTTTTTCGTAGATCTAGTCGTTAAAGGGACAATGTCATCCTTTGGGACATTTGCATTGATTTCAACATCACCTAAAAGGTAAAGCATGTGATGCGTTTTTTAAATTAATTTTGCCAAGATGCCTAATGTACTAATGTACTGTTCCGTCTTTGGTTAAATTAGTGATTTATTGACATCAATGTTTTTATTGGTCTTCATCTAATAATTTACTTTCATGTCGATATCAAAAAAATAATTATGAGAGTTTCTACAAAGGTTTTAAATTTTGTGGTATGTATAAAGGTTTCAACGGTATCCTATGTCGACCACCGACAAATCTAGTAGTATTCCTTGCATAGTTAGTAGCACCCTAACATACCAAGAATCTCCTAATTACATACTTTTGTGCTTTTTTTGTTGTTCCTAAAATTAGTGAAAATGTATAGAATACGCACCATCGACCAACTGTCTTTGCAAACATTTATTCATTTAGATCCCGTCAACGTGTAAACGACGATAACGATGATGAAGGTGAATGATAATTAACTCAGAAACGTAACATTCAGACCAACACAAATAGCCCTCCCGCCAAAAAAATCTCAAATTCAACGAAAGAGGTGAAGTAGATTAGGCCTTCTGAGGATATCGCTCAAAAAGTACAGGCCAAAATCTGTACATTTTAGGTAGCGCAGAAATGAGTGTAACTACCCGAAAGCACGCTATAGAAAATTTTAAGTTCTCCGACTTTTATTGAGAACATTTTTTTGTTAGATCAAAATTGTGGAAATTATTGGCAAAGAAACAAAATTTTCCATCATCAAATCAATTTAGCTGTCATTCCACACACAATCTTGGCAGGAAACTTTATAAACTTATTTGTTAAGCGTAAGTGAAGAAATTTCTAAAATAAAAATGTAGTATTTAAATTTTTTTGCAACATGGGTGATTTTTCATCTATTTTTCCTGAACTAACACAGAGTAAATAAAACATGTCTACATTTAAAAGCAATACATTGAGATTTTGCCTTTGTTCGAAATTATTGATAAAAAAACACCCGCAAAATGTGGAATCAAAATGCAAATTGATTTTGAATTTTGATTAAATTAATATTAAACATATTGATAAATAATTATATGCATATGTTATATTGATATTTTAAAATGCAAAAGGATATTTTAACTAAAATTATTGACATCTTTGCTAATATAGTTTTAATTATTTCTTAAATACTTTAATATTTTAATAATATTCAGATACTATTTTTGGATGTTTTGTTTCTGTTGTTTTAATGATATAAAAAAACAATGAAATTAATCGATTGTTATTTGTACATTATCAATCAATTTTAAGATTCGAGATATTATTTTATATCAAAAAACACATTAGGAAAGTCAACTTTAAAACTGTTCTAGAACCTACCACAAAGGAAAAAAAATCGCAAAAGATTGACTGTTTCTAACAATTATTATTAAAATTAGGAAGTAGTATTTTTTTGAGCAAAGTATTTATATATCTCTATAATGATTCCAAATGTCACTGAAATCGGTTTTATCCGGTTTTTGAAAAAAATATTTTCTTTTTTTTTGTTTTTTCCGATTGTTTCAAAAATTAAAATAAATAGAATTCTGTAACTTGCAGGATCAAACTATCCTATTAGCAGGAATATACTTTTCAAAGATGGTTCCAATATTACTGAAATTAAAATAAATCAATTTTTAAATGAAAAAATTGGGAAAATATTGTTTTAGAACTTTATCATAAAGTAAACAAATAATTTCGAAAAAAATTGCCCGTTTCTCCTAAATAGTATAAAGATTTTGGGTAAATATTTTTTTTAATATAGCTTTTATACACCTCTATAATATGTCAAAATTTTATTCAAATCGCTTAGGTAGTTTTTGAGAGAAGAGTATTTTTCTATTTTTCGGTTTTTTAGATTTTTTTCAAAAACCAAAATAGATAGAGATCTGAAATGTGCATAATCAAAGTATCTTATTAGTAGCAACACACCCTTAAAAGATAATCCAGATAACCTTCTGGGACCGATTCATTATACTAATCGTCCTATGGCCTTTCGAGAAAAAAATCACAAATGTGTTACAAAAACATTCTCGATATTTTCGACTTTGAAATCGGTACGAAATTTTGGGAAGAGTCCAAATTTTGAAAAAAAAGTTGAAAGTTGGCAGCGCTATGACATTTGCATTTTAAGTTGCCTATAAGCGTTGAGAGATGACATGTTCAATGAGTCTCTAAACGACTTTACCGAAATTTTTGCAGGTGATCAGTGCTTATTTAGTCTTTTTACGATTTTTTTTTATTTAGAGTTGAAATTTCATATATAAAGTTAAAATTTCTAGACTAAAGTCGAAATGCAATTATTACGATCAAAGAAACTTTTGAATTTGAGCAAAACTGTTTCTCGAAATGTTTAATTTAAAGGTATAATTTATAAATGTCGAAATTTCGAGAAGAAACTTAAAAAAAAGATGTTATCCACATTTCAATTTAAACATCGTAATTTCTGAATTGAAGCCAAAATTTCGATTGTGCTTTTTTTCAAAATTCCTATTTGGATTTTAAACTCAAAAATTCTTCTAAGTTTCGACTTTTTTTTAAACCTTTAACATTAAACTTGAAAAATACTTCTTTCTAAAATGCCACTTAAAATCGAAATTAAGTCAAGTCTCCCAATTAAAATTCGACCTTTTTAAAAAGTCAGAGCAGATTTTGTAAAAATCCCAAACTTTTAAAAAAGCGAAGGTTTGAGTCCTACTAATTTTCAAAAAGAGATAAAATTTTGAAAATTCAAAATGTTCAGAAGAATTTGAAATTTTTTAAAAAACAAAATTTAAAAAAAACTACAAATTTTTGAAAAAATAGAAATTTAGAAAAACATAAATTCTGAAAAAATATCCAAATTTTTGATAGGCGACATTTTGAAAAATATCAACACGTTCATAAAAAGTTAAAATTTTCAATAAAAAGTCGAGATTTTCAAAAAAACTGTATATTTTGAATAATTCGAATTTTCTGAAAAAGTTTTTTGGGCCGAAGAGTACGTTTGAAGTTTAACTTTTTCGAACAAAGCACATTTCAAAATTACAGACATACATGACAGAAAAATTTTAACATTTAAAAGCTGAAAAACAGAAATACAGAATTTGTCCCCTGAAACCAAGAAAGATTAAAAACACAACAAAGGTTGCTTAGAGCGTTCTGTATTTCAATTTCTGAAGATATCCAAAGATCAGTCCGTTTCACCAAACAAAAAAAAATTTAAAAGCTGAACTCAAAATTTTAAACATTTCTACATTAATCTTAAATGTTTATAAAAAATGTTCGAATTTTCGATAAAAATTCAAGATTAAAGTTTGGATTTGGAAAAAAGTTCACATTTCTGGAAAAAAAAACTAAAATTTATAATAATAAAATTTGGTTTTATACAAAATTTTAGGAAAGTTCGAGATTTCTAAGAAAATTTGGAATTAAAAAATATGCAATTTTCCAATTTAAGCACGGAATTTGAATAAAAATAACTTCTGGTAGTAGGTATGAAGATTTATTTACTCAACTCAAATATTCCAAATTTGGAAATTAGAGAATTCTGTTTTGGTTTTAATTTGTCAATTTTTATTTTTAACTTGAAAATTGGTCTACTTCTAAAATTGTTTATCTTTTTTACGAAAATTTCAGCTTTTTTACAGGTTTTGTATTAAAATACGACATTAACAAAATTAAAAGTTCGAAAAAAGGAAATTTATGTAAAGATAGTTGTTTTAAAGCAACTGAAAATTTGAAATTTAAACTAGAAATCTTGATAAAGATAAGGGTTTTCTGTTTGCCCCAAAATTTAAAATAATAAATATTAAATGAATAATAAACATTTCTGAAAATTCAGTTCATGCTTTCGAGTTTTCAAATTAATACTTAAAGAATTTTTCTAAAAATCCTCATTTTTCTTTTAAAATTTGGGCTTTTTTATAGATTGCCGAATAAACTATGAATTTTCAAATAATTGTATTGTATACCTACAGTACACTTTAGCATCAATTTCTTAAATATGCACTGCTGCTATTGGGTGACCTGTTACAAAATTGAGTGGTCGTTTGTCCTATTAATTATATGCAACAGATGGCGCTAATTCGATGGCGATGCGATACATCGATTTTTCAAACATCGTTTATAAACTGAAAGACGCGTCGATATTTTTTATGCTTTCACGATGTTTTCAAAACATCGAACTATCGTTTGCATCCCCACGTGCAACAGTGTACGTTTGGTTGCCTACAAGATCCAGTCACGTCGGACTCTGACATTAATGAAGACCCTGTATAAAAGAATCACTCCTGAATCCACCGACGACAAATCAAAATATTTAAAGATATTTATAGTCGATTTCAGATAAATCTGCATAAAAGTAGACTTTGGACTTTTAATATTCTAGTGGCGATAACAAGAAGTAGTAATATTTAGATCTAATCATGTGGCAGCGCATTTCTGAATGGGGTTCTGTGTTCTTAAAATCCTAGCCTAAATATAATTAAATATTTTGATTTGTTGTAATTGTTTGAGAGTGCTTCTTTTATCTTTAATGTCAATTTCTACTGAAAATTAATAAATTGTAAGTAATAGTAATAAAAATAATATGGAAAACATGTATTCCTGTTATTTCTGCCAAACAACCCCTGAAATTCCATTCCTATTGAGTGGTATTTTCTTCGCCAGTAGCGTCTTCCGCGCTTCTAGATTTTCAATTACCTTTTGAAAACCTGCAGCTATGAAAGAAGTAACTGGCGAAGAAATCCCACTCAATAGGAATGGAATTAATCAAATTTCGCAAAGAAGATACAGAGAATATCCAAACCCCTGAAATATAGGCAACACATTAATCATCAAAATGTTTAAGCGTGAATTCAGCTTTGACTCTAGTGATTTTTTTAGTAACTTTTCTAAAGATTAATTTAATACTTCATGACCTACTCTAGAGAGTCCTATATGGAGATGCATCGGTAACGTAATTTGTCGAATGAAAATGGGACTGATTTCCACCCACTGATATCAGCGGCCTCTGTTGTGTACTACCAGTAACTATTGTGCGAAAACTGTAAAATGAGAGCTTAAATTGTACCTACTGGTGGCAGTGGATGGTGATAGTCGTAGGTACAATGTATCCAATCGGTCACATCACTCTGCTGTTAATCTTTTCTTGGGATTTTCCTAGGAAAGCGTGTCTAGAACATCCTTTATTCATCTTTTAGTCAGGGAGGAGCGTTCAACGTTGAAGTTGAAACTACTTCAATCCATTAGGTGTACGTTTTAACTACTCTTTTCGCAGTGTTTGACCTACGATAAAATAGAATTCTGTGGTGCATGGTTTGCGGATTAATAGATGGCGTTGCCAACAGTGGAAGGTTTTAAATCCCATTTTAAAAATACGGCGTAACGCAACCTTACCTTCTAGATATCTATAGCCTACTCTTACGAAGATTTATCTAAAATGGACTATAAGTTAGGATTTTTAAGATCACCGAACGCCATTCACAGCCCTAGCAGACGACCATATCTAAATATTACTAGTTATTTCAGCTACAAAATTAGAGTGACTACACTGATGCACATTGATCTGAAATGGACTATAAAACAAACACACCTCTAAAGGCGTTTTCACATCTACCGGCTATCGATGCCGACACCGCTGATTGAATACATTACATTATTCAATTAACGCCGACACGATGTCATCACGGCACCGTCAACGACACGATAATCACAGACTGACAGGCATCAGAATGTATTTTCCGCATTTGCTTAATTTTGGATGTAAAAAAATATATTAAGGCAATTATGATTACGTCGAATTATAAAAGTCAGATATTTAAATAAATATATAAAATATTTAAACTTATACTCTGTTTTTTGTCAACATTTATTCTTATTATCGCCGATTGTATCTTATAGATAGTATTTAGATTCCGCAATTTCAAAACTGGTTATAATAATTCGAGTTCAAATATCCCCACAATTTCTTAAAATCAAATAAAATGTTAAAAATCGGAGACGACTCGAGCGGAATGAATGCTCCTCGCCGACAGTCGGTAACTGCAACAACACGATACCAATAAGTCGTTAGGTGTAAAAGCATTCCTATTTATTCATATGAGATTATGCATCCACCGACATCATTGTCGACAGAGACTATAGTTAGTTTCTCTATGGTTGTCGGTGTCGTGCTAATATCGCGTGGACAAGTGTGAAAATGCTCTAATGCGATAACCTCCAATCACTCTATGGTTAATGTCAGATAACCTCATAATTTTTAAGCTGTCAAAATTATTGTAAACAAAGAAAAATGGTAAATTAAAAATGAACTTTAATCCTGCGGGAGCCAAAATTAGCCTCTAACTAATAAAAGCATGTGTATTGGTGCTCCACGTGAATTTCCTTCATAACCCTAAAGATTTCCCCAATTTACAATGAACGTGTCTCGACTTCGTTTAATAACTTTTGACGTAACCAACACTTTACTGAAGTTCAGATCGGCACCAGGACAACAGTACGGCGAAATCGGCGCATTGTATGGAATTTTGTGCGACCCCGGATCGCTATCTTCCAATTTCAAAGCACATTGGTATAAAATGAACAAGGAACACCCAAATTTTGGATTGAAAACTGGACTGGGATGGGAAAATTGGTGGAAAAAAATCGTAATAGGGACATTTAAAGACTCCAAATTTAATCTGGATGACAAGAAGCTGGAGATGATTGCTTCACATTTAATCGAGGCTTATAAAACGACACTGTGCTGGCAACAAAGCTATGGGGCATTACCGCTTTTGTCGTATCTGAGAAGCAGGAGTGTACCTATGGGCATTATATCTAATTTTGACCCTCGCTTGGAAGAAACGCTTATTAATACGAAGTTGAGGCATTATTTTAACTTTGTTATTAGTTCTTATGCTTTAGGAGTTGAAAAACCTCACCCTGATATGTTTACAGAAGCTATAAGATTGTCCAAGGTGCATAATTTAAAACCAAAGGAGTGCCTGCATGTAGGAGATACTGTAGGTTTAGATTACGTCGGAGCAAGAAATTCCGGTTGGAATGCTGCTTTGATAAGTGATAAAAGTGAACTCGAGCTCAAAGGAAAACATGCAGAACAAATAAATGGTGAACATGTATTCTCAAACTTATATGATTTACATAAGTTTTTAATAACGAATAATTCGACTGATTCTGGTCATATGAGAGCTAATATGTGATACTGATACTAATAATTAATAAGAGAAGTGATACCAAATGCCATTTTTCTATTTTTATAATTTATCAACTTAGGGAAGAGCTATGATTCTCCAATAGCAAGTATTAAGTATTTATGTTGCATAAAACTCCTTAGCAAAGTTCTACAATAGAAATAATTATTTATTTTTAATTATGTAGATACGTTAAATACCTCAAACCTTGGCAGGACTGTAAACATACCTAGAAGAGAAATAATAAAGTTGAAGTTACCATTTTATTAGTATTATTTGAAATGATCCCGTTTTGCGTGCCAGTTAGCATTATACATGGTGCCCCTTTTCCACTCTTGCCATTGTGATCTTGCTTATTTTAGAAAGTTGGTCAAATTAAGGCAAATTTGCGCATTTTATATATTTTTTTACGCCAATCGGTATTATACATATTGAATTAACATAAATATTTAAATATAAAGACCCAATTAATTATATCATTCTCAAGGACATTGATGATGATTTTTTGATGTTCACTGAGAACGACGAGAGGGATCCTCCAAGAAGTTTGCCTTAGTGGAGCATTGGTTTACAAAATTTTTACTAGTGCTTTCAACTGATAATAGCCTTCTAGTTCTTAGCTCAGAAATTGAACAAATTAAACCCTAATCAGCTATAATTTCTGTTTTTTTTTTGTTTTTTTTTTATGTCGACAGTAGAGACAAACTTCTCACCTCAAAAATTACTGAGCAATATTGCAAAATGTAAAGAAAAAAATTGAAATATTTTGGTTAGCAACACCATTTTTCATCACATTGTTTATTTAATCTAATTCATCTATTCGAAAACTTCAATGATTATTTTAGAAAGAAAAATGTTAATCTGAGAGTCTTCAGGAAAAAGTGGAAATTTGTAGAAAAAATGAAAAAAGAAAAGAACTCTAAAAATTAAGTTAATTAATTAATAGATAATATTATTTGGGTCTTGCATTTGACATCCTAATTAGGATATCTAAATTTACCAAATCTTTAAACAGTTTCATTCATATACGCCAATACTTATCAAAATGAATGTCTTTGTAAATAAAAAGCAGCAATAAATTTCAAGTTTTCGAGGGAAATTTCAAATTGTAGCTAAATTTCTTTTTTATAAACTTTGAGTTTTTCCAGAAAGTTGGAGAATTTTTTCTGCAAATGTCGAAATTTCGAGTAAATCATGAGATACTTCAAATTCACAGTTGAAACGTGAAGAACAATGTTGAAATTTCAATTTTAAACTTGAAATTTTAAATTGTCGATGTATTTAGACTAGGGATGCAACATCGTTCAAAAAGACATTGATGTTTGGAAATCAATATTTTCTTTTAATGAAAAATCGATGTCACAAACATTGGTATTCGGGAACGATACATCGATGTTTTTTTAGATATTTATTTGCAAGTTTAAGAAATTAAAAGGAATAACAATTAATTTAATTATTTATCAAGAGATGACAAGTATTTTCCTTCCGAATTTAAATCTATATATTTTTATTGCTTTTTTCTTTTTACTTAAAACTCGAAATATAGGTTTCGACTTCCGAGATTACAGTCGCACACTGGAGAAAAATTTCAGCATTTAAATGTTAAACTCGAAATTTTAAAAATTTCTACTTTTATCTCAAATATTTTTAAAAAATTCTGGAATTTTCCATAAAATTCAAACAAAACTCATCATTGATCTCCAAATTTGGAGAAAATAATTCTAATTTCGGAATAAACCAACAATTTATAAAAACAAAATTTAGTTTAATGCAGAATTTGGGATTTCGAAGATAATGTAAAATTTAAATAATATGCAATGTTCAGATTTAAGCACGAGTTTTTAACATCTCTGATAGGTATTAAAACAAAGAAATTAGGAAATTAGAGTCGACATCTTGAAAATTATATTTGATTGGTATGTTTGGTTTTTATTTGGAAATTTTTACTTTTGACTTGGACTTTTTCTTAAAATGTTAATTTTTTTTCTCTGGAAATTTTGCCCTTCTTCTGTAAGTTGCAAAATTAAAAATATTAAAAGGTTAGAAAGAGTCCAAGCTTAAGTAAATTTTCTTAAAAGAACTCATACTTTTCATTTTGAACAAAAAATTTTAATAAAAACTTCTTTTTGCATGGAAATTTCGTTTGAAGTTTCAAATTTTCAAAAAAGTTGATATTTTGAGATTACAGTCGTATTTTCCAGGAAAACGCCAATATTTCAAAATTCAACTTGAGATTTTAAAAATTTCTATCTCAATCTCAAATACTTAAAAAAAATTACAAATTTGAAGAAAAAATTTCAATTTTCGAGAAAAATCTAAAATTTACAGAAATAAAATTTCGTTTAATATAAAATTTTAGAAAAATATTCAAGAATTTGAGAAAAATTTGAAATTACAAAAATATGCAGTTAAGGACGGAATTTTAGGTGAAATTTCTGGGAGGTATCACTTTTTTTCTAGAATATTTGTAATTTGAAAATTTCGTCGAAATTTTGAGAATTCGAATTTGGTTTTTATTTGAAAATTTTCACAACTCGAAAATTGTTTTTTTTTTCTAAAGATGATGATTTTTTTCCTAGAAATTTCGATTTTTTGAAGAAGATTAGAATGAAAGTACGAACTATAAAAAATAAACTGAACATTTTAAGTTTGAACAAGGACAGGAATTTCTTTCCTTTTTGCCCGAAAACTCGAATTATATAGATATATTTGTGGAATTTAAATCGAAATTTTAAACAATATGTATTAACATGGGTAGATTTAACAGTGTACCAGTCAATTTCACACGAAACAGAAATTCCAAACAAATTTGTATACCTGAGGTGTGGTGGCGAATAAGCTAAACGATGCATCGATATTTTTTTATGCTTTACCATCGAGTTTAAGCATCGATGTTTACGAACGATACATGGATGTTTTCAAAACATTGAATTATCGCTTGCATCCCTAATTTGAACTGTAACGGTGATATTTAATTTTTATAAATTGTAATTTTTTAGACAAAATTTTTCCTAAAACTCAAAATTGAAACTTAAGTTAACTTTTTTCTTAACATTTTTATTGTACTAGGGTAAATCAAATATGAACCGGAATTTGTTTTTAAAAATTTATTGGTACAAGATAAAAAGTTATTACTCTTATATAATCTCCTGATTTTGTTATGCATTTTTCCCAACGGATTGGGAATTTTTTAATGCTTTCATCACACAGCACAAATGTCTCAACAGCATCATGGAATCGCTCACCTCCTAGAGCTTCTTTCAGTGGCCCAAACATATGATAGTCGCATGGTGATAAGTCGGGACTATAAGAAGGTTGTTCTAATGTTGCCCAATGCATTTCATCTAATTTTTTATGTGTCAGATTGACTGACTGGGGGCGGACATTGTCGTGAAGCAAAATCACATTTCTGACCGAAAATTCGCGCCTTTTCCGCCGATATGCACGTTTAGCTTCATCCAATAGCTGGCAGTAGTAGGCAGCATTAACCGTACGACGTTCATGTAGAAAATCGACGTGCATGACTGCGTTAATCTTGTCCGCAGTCACACTGGTTCGAGGACAACGGGCATGGGATTCATTTTCAAGTTAGGTTCGTCCTTCCAAAAATTTTTGTGCCATTCATGCAATTCATTTAAACAAGTATTCCCAAACTGTGCTTCTTGTCTACGAAGAATTTCGACGTGCTTTACACATTCAACGGCAAGAAATTTAATAATAATGCGCCGCGCAACATGCGAATGAACCTCTTGCAACTGACGAACGGCGAGAACGGAATTTGCTTCAGCGCCGGATATCAAGTGATATCCCCACCTAACTTGTCTAAGAGTATGCGCACACTCACGACGCCCTCATGGCATCATGATAGAAATTTCGGTTCATATTTGATTTACTCTCGTAGAAACCAAAAATTTGGACTTCTTTGTATCAAAATTTCTTTTATAAACATGAAATTTAAACTGCTCGCAATTTCGAATGTAAATTTATTTATTATCCTTTCGTGACAAAAAAAAACTTTCGATTTTTCTGGCGTGACATTTTGAGATCACACAATTGAAATATCGCGTAAAAAATTAAGTAAAATTCGTGGTTAAATTCGAATTTTTAAAAATAGGAAAAAAAAGGAAAGGAAAACTTTCAATACTTCAACTTTTCATCAAAAATTTTACTTGCAAAATTCCAAATTTCTAGTTCCGTTGATTTTTTTCTCAACATGTCATACATATATGGCATATTATAAACTGAGATAATAAGCCTTGTATATACGAATATATACAAGTTTATTACGATGCAATTGAAATCTAATTTCATTAGAATCTAATGAAAACTAGACTGCAATTGCAAAGTTCACGTAGATGAGGCAAAGCTTGTATCACGGGTTGCATCGCAACATCCATAGATACAAACGTCCTCGGCGTGACTTTACTTTCATCTAGTTTTGACAAATGACCAATTAAATGTTCTGTAATTAAACAGTTAAAGTTGTATATATTCGTATATACAAGGCTTATTATCTCAGCAGAGAGTAATGCTTCAATTAGCATGTAGCGAAAATGTTTGCGTAATAAACAGTTAAAAGTCAGTTACAAGTCACCCAATGGAGGTTTGCTCTCTTGGATACTTATACGACTGACTAACGGCTTTAAATTGGAAGTGTATACAACCACCGTACCATGCTGATGAGGCCAAGGAAGGCCGAAACTAGTCTATGGTTGCGGTTGTACATATTTTCAATTTTAAGCACGTTTAACTGTTTAATTACAGAACATTTAATTGGTCATTTGTCATATTATAAACCAAAAATTTTGATCTTTTGATCCATTTTTTTTGGAAACAAGAATCTCCAGTTTCAACAAAAAATGGAAATTGGTAATCCAACATCAATTTGAGAAATACTTTGGTTATTTAGAAATTTTGACTTCAAATTTCTGTTTTAAATGACAAACTTAAAATTTTAAAGTGTACGATTCGAAATTATGTGCTGAATATTTCGACTTTAACGTTGAATAAATTTCAACTTTGAAATCGACATACAATCAAATTTTTTGCAAAATTTCTCCTGTAATCTCGAAATATTGACTTTAAATTCGTCGTTTTGATTGTTTCTGAATATTTCAGGTTGTATTTAAATTATTAAGGGAAAATCTGAAATTTCGGAAGAAAATTCAAAATTTTGTATTTAAAAACGAAATATTGATTTTTTTCAATTTTTTTTTTCAAATTATAGTTTTTAAATTTTTTTTTTTTGAGTTTAAATTACTTTTAAAATTTCGACTTTCAAGATCGAGATTTCACTGAACAATAACATTTCTAAAAAAAGTCGTATTTTGGACACCTGCATTACAAATTTTTGACAAATTCGTCATTCTGTGGCTAATTAATAATTACAAAATTTTGAGAATTATTTTTAATAAACATAATTGTTTTGCATATGTGACTTTTTTTCTCAAAATATCTAGTCGTTAATAAGTTAGATGCAATTTTTATCATTTATTCATAGTTTCACATTTAAGATTTAAGCTCCATATTTGGACTTTTTTTGTAAATTATAATTTTCTTCGAAATTCCAACATCTTACACATTTTAAGCTCCAAGGAAAATATCGAGTTTAAAAGTCGAAACTTCGAGATTAAAATGGACACTTCAAGAATAAATTCGAAACCAAAAAATTTGAATTTCGATCGTTTCCTCGACAGTTTTCTGAAAATTCTGATAATAACTTTGAAATTTTGTATTTTTGTAATACAGAGTTTTAATTTGAAATTTTGAAAAAGAATGCTAAATTTGATATGAAAAAGTATATATCTAGAGAAAATAATTTTTTTCAAAAATGTTTTAAATTCGTCATTTTAGACGCATTTTACATATTTTACTTTTTTTTTTTCGAAATTTCAATCCTAATTGCCAGATTAAGTTGAAATACAAAAACTCAAAATTTATCTAAAATTAATGTCTACAGGGTGAGTCACTAAGTGGGAATCGGTCTTTGGTAGGCGTATCGTTCAAAATATCGAAAAATGTTTCGAATAAAAGTTGTTTGAAATAAAGTTTTCCACAACCTAAAATTATTGCCAAATATGGCGACCTTCCGGTTACACCGGAAATGAACACAACTTTTTTATTTTAAATAGAACACCCTATATATTTTTACATTTTTCGATTCCTTGTTAAAAATGAATATAAATTTATTAAGACGACATAGGCCCTTAGTTGAACCGTTTTCGCGTAATTTAATTTTTTTGGTTAAATTTGACGATTTCGGAGCTTGACGCCATTAACGATATTTTCCAAACGCAATGACTCAGAGTTGTGTGGCATACGGTTTTGGATTCAGGAAGAAATGGAGTATTTGTTTACGCCTTTGCTGTTAGCAAGATTTCTTAAATTTCTTCACATCCGTCGACTCAATTCTTCAGTTGTTCAAACATGCATAACTTAATTTTTTCAAATGGAACCACCTATCTTGAATTATCTTATCGGATGCGAAATTAAATTACCTTTTTTTTGGTACCAGATATTGCCACCTCCGTTCAATAATTTTTGAGAAATTTAGAATTTTTAAAAAAAATTAATTAATTTCGTATTATCGCGTTAGCCCTGGATGTCGCGGTTTTGTTTCGTCTCGTTTGTCCGGCAATAACTGACAGTTTACCTCATTGTTGTCGCGAGGTCTTGGTATTAGTACTGAAAGACAATGTTTTCTCAAGAAGAATTGGTCGATATGGTTTACGCCTTGGGCAGTGCTGACAGAAATCCATTTCTTGTCTCAAGAATTTATGCCCAACGCTTTGCCGATCGGAGACATCCATATTCAGCGGCAATACGAGAAAAAGGAGCGTAGAAAACCAACGACGCATGAAGAAAACCAAGTTTTAGTAGCGGCTGCTGTTGTCCAAGATCCGCATTTAAGTACCAGAATAATAAGCAAGGAATTACAAATAAGTCAAACCTCGGTTTCACGAATCTTGCGTAAAAAAAAGTTTCATCCGTATCGTGTCCAGCTAGTACAGGAACTCAATCAAGCTGATTTCAACAACCGAATGCAGTTTTGTGAGTGGGCGTTACGAAAACTACAAGAACAAAATGACTTTTTGGACAATGTACTATTTACGGACGAATGTACATTTCATAAGAACGGCTTCGTGGGAAGACACAACTCCCATTACTACCACACTGAAAATCCTCATTGGATAAGACCCTTAGACCATCAGCATCGGTGGTCTCTGAATGTTTGGGGTGGTGTCATAGGAAGACTTTTTGTCGGACCACACTTTTTCAATGAACATTCACACAACTGCATCGATTGTTAGTCAGCTTGATTGAGTTCTTGCACTAGCTAGGTGTGATACGGATGAAACTTGTTTTTACACAACAATCATGAAACCGATTTTTGGCTTATTTGTAATGTCACACTTATTCTTCTGGTTCTTAAGTGCGGATCTTGGACAACAGCAGCCGCTACTAAAACTTGGTTTTCTTCATGCGTCGTTGGTTTTCTACGCTCCTTTTTCTCGTATTGCCGCTGAATATGGATGTCTCCGATCGGCAAAGCGTTGGGCATAAATTCTTGAGACAAGAAATGGATTTCTGTCAGCACTGCCCAAGGCGTAAACCATATCGACCAATTCTTCTTGAGAAAACATTGTCTTTCAGTACTAATACCAAGACCTCGCGACAACAATGAGGTAAACTGTCAGTTATTGCCGGACAAACGAGACGAAACAAAACCGCGACATCCAGGGCTAACGCGATAATACGAAATTAATTAATTTTTTTTAAAAATTCTAAATTTCTCAAAAATTATTGAACGGAGGTGGCAATATCTGGTACCAAAAAAAAGGTAATTTAATTTCGCATCCGATAAGATAATTCAAGATAGGTGGTTCCATTTGAAAAAATTAAGTTATGCATGTTTGAACAACTGAAGAATTGAGTCGACGGATGTGAAGAAATTTAAGAAATCTTGCTAACAGCAAAGGCGTAAACAAATACTCCATTTCTTCCTGAATCCAAAACCGTATGCCACACAACTCTGAGTCATTGCGTTTGGAAAATATCGTTAATGGCGTCAAGCTCCGAAATCGTCAAATTTAACCAAAAAAATTAAATTACGCGAAAACGGTTCAACTAAGGGCCTATGTCGTCCTAATAAATTTATATTCATTTTTAACAAGGAATCGAAAAATGTAAAAATTTATAGGGTGTTCTATTTAAAATAAGAAAGTTGTGTTCATTTCCGGTGTAACCGGAAGGCCGCCATATTTGGCAATAATTTTAGGTTGTGGAAAACTTTATTTCAAACAACTTTTATTCGAAACATTTTTCGATATTTTGAACGATACGCCTACCAAAGACCGATTCCCGCTTAGTGACTCACCCTGTATATCTTAAGCATAAAATGTTTGTGAAAGTTAAATTTTGAGATTTTATTAACGATCTCTTAGGAAACAAGTAAAAATTGAAATAAATCTCGAATGTTGAGAAAAAAGTTTCTAAAAAAGTTCTATAACATATTTTTCGAAAGGTCAAGTTTAAGTGAGAAATGTCGATAAAAATGTTACTAATTTTGAAAAATATTTAAAATTTGTTAAAAAGATTTTGGAATCTTAAGTTTACAATCAAATCGAATTTACAAATCGTTTCGAAAAAAAGGGGAAATTTCGAAATTAAAGTTGAAATTTAGGAGAGGCTCAATTCATAAAAAAAGACCAAGTTGAAGTTTTGAATTTAAAAGGAAAATTTTTGGCAATTAAAAAGTAAAAACTGAAAGCGTCCTCTTGAAATTAGGTAATAATAATAAAAAACCAATATTTCGACAAAAAAAAGGCCAAAACGTTGAAATTTCAAGTTTACAAGCACAGGAAAGACATCCATTAAAAAAGTGTCATCTAGAAATTTTGACTTTGAAGTCGAGACTTTCAGTTTTTTCTAGGACTATACTTTTTTTTGCCGAAATTTCGACTTTTTTCTCGAATATTCGACTTTAATCTTGAAATTTCGACTTTTTTCTCGAAATTCCGAGATTAAAGTTGAAATTTTAACTTTAATCTTCAAATTTCAATTTTATTCTACAAAAACGTAGAAAGAACATCGATTAAAAAAAATATCTTTGGTAATTTTGACTATTTCTTCGAAATTTTTTTTGGTCAAAATTTCAACTTTTTTCTTGAAATTACTACTTTTTTCTGAAAATTTCGATTTTTTTCTCATAATTTCGATTTTAATCTCAAAACTTATAATCCAATCTGGTAGTTTCGACTTTTTTCTCGTAATTTCAACTCTTTTCTCGATATATCGACTTTTTTTTCGAAATTTCAACTCTTTTCTTGAAATTTCGACTTTTTTTCCTCATAATTACATAAATAGTCGAAAACGTCGAAATTTCTACATTAACTCCGACATTTAGACTTTTTTCTCGAAATTTTGGTGATTAAAAACAGAAATTACTGAACGCACTCTACTGCCAATTGTCAATATATTGTTGGAAAGGGGAGTGGTGGGACGCAACTGTCATCTGCCTAACTTAACAATAAAGTATAGAAATTTCGACTTTAATCTCGAAATTTTTAGAAAAAAGTCGAAATTTCAAGAAAAAAAGTCGAAATTGCGAGATTAAATTCAAAGTTTCGAGATTAAAGTCGTTTTGAGAAAAAAGTCAGAATTTCGAGATTAAAGTCAAAATTTTGACTTTAAATTCGAAATTTTGATTTTTTTTTAATTGATGTACTTTCTGCGCCTTCGTATTTATCTCAAAATTTCGACTTTATAATCTCGTCGACTTTTTTTCTCGAAATTACTCTATCTCTATGGTTAAGTTAAACAAATGACAGTTGCGCACCACCATACCCCTTTCCCATCAAAAAAATTCAGAATGAAGAGTTGTTGGAGGGTGAAATGCTGGTTTCTTTTGATGTTTCTTCCCTCTTTCCCAGTGTACCCATACCTCAAACTTTATTATACCTTCAAGATCTGTTGGAATCTAATAACCTTTCAGGCAAAATTATTGACCAATATATTTCATTAACGAAAATATGTATGGATCAAAATTATTTCCAAATTAATAACGAATTTTATGAACAACTTGAGTGAGCAGCCATGGGAAATCCTTTGTCACCTTTCATGGCTGAGCTCTTCATAAGTGTTTTTGAAAGTCGTCTTAAAAATGAATGTAGTTTGTTTCCTAGAGTATGGATTAGATATGTAGATGATATTTTTGCTATCTTTGACACAAAAAATCAAAATTTAGATAATTTCATTGATGTTTTAAATTCACGTTTTCCAACAGTTAAATTCACTGTAGAATTAGAGAAAGAAGCCGCTTTACCATTTTTAGACACTTTAGTTATTAGGAATAAAAATAGATTAGAATTTGATGTATATAGGAAAGATTCCAGTACCCTCCGCTATATAACTTCCGATTCTAACCATTGCATACAGCACAAAATGGCAAGCTTCAACTTCCTTGCCCATCGCCTTCTGAGTCTTCCTGTTAGTAGGGAAAGATTCAGAAAGGAGTTGAAGACAATAAAACATATAGCTGAAGTTAATGGATTCGATCCAAATATTATTTATAAAATTATTGATAAGAAAAAATTTAAATGTGAATTGGTGAATACTACAACTTTCCGAGCTGATGAAAACAAAAACTTTAAATTCGTCTCACTTCCATTTGAACCCTCGCTCACGCAGGGTTTGAGTGGAATTTTACGAAATCAGGGTTTTCGGGTTATTTATACTTCTAATGGAAAATTAAATTCGCTTTTGGGTAGTTTAAAGGATAAAGTAGAGCAAACAGATAAGTCTGGTATTTACCAAATTTCATGTAGGGATTGTCCTCAAAAGTATGTCGGACAAACTAGACGATCTTTTAAAATCCGACTCAAAGAACATTTGGCTCATTTGAGGTACGGAAGAACTGAGAAGTCAAGTGTGGCTCGACATGCTTTTGAATTAGATCATAGGATAGATAATAATATTAAATTGTTAAGAGTAGTTAATAAGAATTATATGTTAAATGCATGTGAGAGCTTAGCCATCCATAAAGCTGGAAACAACATTATGAATGGTTGCGCTGGACCTTTAGGCCATTCATCTCTGTTAAAAATAGTTAAGGTTGATAGATAGGAAAATCACGCACGAAGTGAATATTCTTAGTATATAAGGGTTAAATTTAAGATTAGATGTTAGTTTCTCTCTGAAGATGACAGCTTGGCTGTTGAAACGCGTTAGAGCAACCTTTGTTGTGTTTTTTAATTTTTCTTGGTTTCAGGGGACAAGTTCTGTGTTTCAATTTTTGAAGATAACCAAGGACCAGTCCGTTCCATCAAAATTTATGAAAGAAAATGAAAGTTTTATTAAAACGAAATTTCAAGAAAAAATTTGCAACTTACTAAAAAATGTCTATATTATATTTGTTGCTTTAGCTGTCTTCGGTTAAATTTGATTCATCATAATTTTATATTTAAAGAAGGTTAGTAAAACTTAAAATATGCTAACAAGTTTTAGTTTTTTGTCCAAATTATTGCTAAGGAAAATAATAAAATTTTAGTTTCAATAACATGATAGATTTTGATTGTTACCCAATATATATAATCAATTCTTGGACTTTATCGTAGAAAAAACATAACTTTTTTAACGGGGACTTAAAATGGCTTCCTAAAATATTAAACAGGCCCCAGCTTTGTTTCTATCAAAAATGAATGTTTCTGGATTTTATGATCTATGATAAAAAAATTTTGTTCTGTGATGATTTCTGCTTCTGTGGTATCTCACACGTCTTATTGCACTTAACCTTAGTTCAAATTTAATTGCCAATGTTTTTATTAACCAAGAACACATGAACTTTTTGGAAAGGTCAGTTTATTTTTAATAACGTTGCGCAAATCATTATCGGGTGCAATTAACACATAATATGGCAGCAAAAATCGGCAATCTGGAGCCCCCCTCGTCTGCCAGTTCTGACAGGTAATATTTTGAATAACGCCGCAGTTTTTTTCTTTGAGATATATCGATCTTTTTAACAAAACCTGCTCAGATTTACAGTAATTAGCATACTATTTATGGTTGTTGGTAATATAAGCCGTATTTAATTATGATTTTGTGGATTTAGTCATTGTATTATGTATACATTTTGTGATAATGTTTTAGTGATGGGGATGTTATTGAAACGCAAACAGATTTTTCGGAGGTGTTTCCCGATTGTGAGTTGGAAATTGAAGAAGAGAGAAGTGGAGACTTCTATCAAACTCCAGCTTCTCCCATAACTGTACCATATTGCCCAAGACCACCTTCTACAGGTAATTACTAAATGAATTAAAAAGTACGTTCTAGGTAAGGATTAATAACAAATGTTATCTGCTTGGTGAAATTGCCTTTTGACAAGTGAAAATAAGTTAGGAAATAGTACTAAAAGTTCAGTGAAAGTGAAATCGATATTTGCTAAAGATAATTACGTAGCCATATCATCTATTAATGAATAGTTTATCTTGTATTAATTCATAAAAATATTAACAATGGAGTTTAGGAAAAAAGATTTCTTTCATAAGTATTTATATTTCATTGTATTCCATTGTAGAATTGTCATTGATGAATCATGTTTTATATAATTAGAATTCACCATAAGTAGGTTTAATTTCACACAATAACAACCAAAGATGAAGAATTATTTATAATTGAATCGATCATTGTTTAAAGGGGCTAAGCGACATTTTGATGCAAAGTATCATCAGACAGCAATCTGACGCTGGTGTTGATTGGGGCTACATTAACTATACCCTAAATGTACATATTTTCTCGAATTTAGTTGTCATTTGTGGTCGAAAGGTGCCAAGTACAGCAAATTGCACCTTTTAACATGAAGAAGAAAATTTAGAAAAAGCTATTTAGCACCTTTCAACAATAATTGATTCAATTATATTTTATATGCCAGAGAATTATATGCATTTCTCCTTTTTAATCAAATTGCTCGGAAGTTGTTCAGAATTCGTAATCTTAAAAAAAGCATTCATATTCCTTTGGAAACATTTTCAATTGGGTCTTGATTTGCAAAATGTCAGGCATTTTGTTAATTTATTTGATGTTTCTATTGTTTTAAAACTGTTAAATCTGCTGATGCTGAAAAATTTTGAACTCACAAAATTCGGTTTTTTCTTAAAATTTGAATGTCAAATCAGATTTCGATTTTTTTTTCTTAAAATTCGACGGATTTTTATTCAAAATTAGCCTTTTTCTCCTATTTCGTTTTGGATGTTAATTATTTTCTGGAAATTTTGATATTTGTTCGACTTTCTTTTTATATTCCTTCTTTTTTATCAAAATTTGGTTTTTCCGGTAATTTCGACTTTTAATTTTCTTAAAATTTGTTTCTCAAGAAATATATATATTGACATTTTTCCCCTTTTATCTAGATATTGAGTTTTTCCCAAATTTATCTTTTTCTTAAAACGTTGACATATTTAGAAAAAAAAATTATTTTCGAAATCTGATTTTCTTTGGAAAATTAACTTTTAATTCAGCCTTTTCTCAAAATTTCAAGCTTTTTTTGCCTAATTCATCTTTTCCTCAAAACTTTGCTATTTTTCTCGAGCGAATTTGTCTTTTTGTGAATTTTAAATTTATTCTCAGAATTCCTCTTTTTTCCCGACATTTCGGCTTTATTCCCAAATTTCGAATTTTCTGAAAATTTGACTTTCTTTGAGAATTTTCGCGTTTTTTTAAAGTTCGACGTTTTTCTCGAAATTGTGAGGTGTTCCAAATATGTTTTTCTTTTCTCGAAATTTCGGTTTATTCGCAAAATTTATCTTTTTTCGATATTTTGACTTTATAATTGTTAAAATTTGATATTTTCTGTTTCTGGAAATTTTTTTCTCGAAATTCTCCTTTTTTTCCACAATTTATTTATTTTCTTTAACCTTTTTAGAAACCTTGGGAAATATATTTCCTGAAAGTTTGAACTTTTTTGCTAGAAATGTCAAAATTATGTCAAATTGAAATAAAAACTCAAAAATTATAATAAAACTTTGCAAATTGTATAAATTGGTATATTGCCTAAAAATATTTGGAAATTGGAACCTTTTTCTCGAAATTTTAAAAATCCAAAAATAAATCTTTAGAAATTTCGAATTTTTTTTGGCCATCAATTTTTCGACTCAAAGTGTTGAGAAAAAATTAAATAAAACTCAGGATATTTAGAAGAAGTATATGTATTTCCAAATCAAGAAATTCTTAAAATGTCGAGTTTATCTCGAATTTTCACCATAAATGTAGTAATTTTTACTTTAAATCCAAAAATTCGATTTTCCCCCGAAATTTTGACTTTTAAATTTGGGAATTCGTTTGAAGCTTACACTTTTAAAAAAAAACCAAATTTTGAGATTAAAAATTCAAAATTCGATAAAAAAGTCAATATTTCAAAGTGAATTTTTGAGAATTTTTTAAAAATAATTTAAACTTTTCTTGAAATTGAAATTTCTCTTTCTTTTTTTTCGAAATTTCGACTCAAGTTGTTATAAGTTTTATGAAAAGATATCGAATTTTGCAGTCTAAAAATTTAAAGCTTAAACTCCTTATTTGGAAAAAATTTAAATTTGAAGAAAAATTTGAAATTTGTATAAACGATCCTTTAAGATTTAACACGAAATTTCGAGAAAAACTTGAAACTTTTAATAATGTTTTTAAAATTTTTGGACTTGAAAATTTAAATTTTAAAGGCGGTATTTGAAAATGATTTAAATATCTCACTCTTTAATAAACATTCAAAATCTTTTGTAAAGCCATAATTTTCAGAAGACATTTTTTCTAGGAATTTCTTCGATAAATTTAGTCTAAAATGTTGATTTTTTTATAAATTTAGTTTTACACAAAATCTAAGCGTTTTTAAACTTCAGAATTTTTTTTTCACAACTTTTAACTAGCTCTTTAACTCGGAAGTTGTTAATTTGAGTCGACTTGTTTTGATACTTCGATTTTGATTCCGAAAATTCGACTGAAACTTTTAGTTAATAAATTTCGACTTTAATTAGGAATTTTTTTACTTTTAATCACAACATTACGACTTTATATTTTGAGAAAAACTTTGATTTATAAAATTTTTATAACTTTTCGAGTTTAAAAATCACAAAATTTTTTTTTTGAAAAAAAAACTGGTTTGAATAACTGGTTTTTTCGTTCAAAATCTTTACATTGGCAGTGGCACAAAATTCGGACAAGTATTTTGACTTCTCTTTCGACATTTAAACTTTAAACTTTTTTTAAAACATTTTCACTGGGGATTTTGAGAATACACTAAAGCTTTTAATAAGACCTCTCGAAATTTTGATCCAAACTTCAAATATTTTAGAAAATGTTGAATTTTGATAGCTGCTAATAGATTTCATCTTTTTTTTTAGACATATTTTCTACAGTTCCTAATTTAAACTTGCCTTGAAGTTTTTACGGCTTATCTTTTTTTTTTTCGAAAATTTTAACCTCGAACCTTTTTCCCAAAAATTATGGCTTCTTTTTTCTCGAGATTTAGACATTAACTCCAAATGTCAACTTATTTCTATAATTTCGAGTTAAAATAACTAAAAATTTCAGATTCAAACATTCAAACATATTCCACTTTTTGTTCTGAACTTCACAATTTCTAAAAAAGAGGATATTTTTAGAAATGATTAACAGGTTCACAAAAAAAAGTGGTGTGTGCCGGGGGCCAGACTATGATTTTCTGGGGTATTTTTTCCCGCTCAACACGAATATGAAGTCAAAATTAAGGGTCAATGAGCAGATAATCGAGAATACCCAAAACACCCATAACAGTCACGATACTTTTATCGGTTTTTTGGGTTTTTCTCTATTATTTGTTCATTGAACCCCAATTTCGACTTCAGATTTGTGCCCAGAAAATCATAGCCCCCAACACACACCACTTTTTTATGGACCTATGTTATTAATGAATTCAGTTTCTTTTTTTTTGAAGTTTAATAATTAAACTATTTTTAGAACACCCTAAATGTAAACTTTCTGAATATTTTGAATTAAAGTGCCAAATTCCAAAAATCCAGGATTACAAAATTTTGATATATGACATTTTAAATAATGTTTGCTGTTTAACTTATCAAACTATTATAAAAAAGTTTTGTAACATCTACAATTAAACAATTTTTCTCCAGTTGACTCCAAACTTGTGTTTGAAGTCAACTTGTCTTTCAGGAGGCATTTTTCAGATACAAGAACACTTTACCGCAGACAGTTGAAAGATAATTTTTTAAAGTTAGAAAAGTAATATCCTTTATTTTATTTGCATTTTTACTGAAAAATTAAATAGGTAACGTACTTCGATTGTCCTGCGTTATAAGAGCAGGCAGAACTTATAGGGCAAGATTTTTGAGGGATACAAGACAGTCGGAGATACCAAATTCCTGTGCGGTCCAGCTTGACACAGTGAGGACTTCTGTCTACGGACTCTTTTTTTTCTATAGAACTTCAAAGTTATTAATTTTCCCCAAAAATTACAACTTATCCTTGTTTAAGAAGGCGGTTCATCGCCATCTATCCTTGTTGCCGCATCCTACTCGCAGAGGGCATAATGGGGTTGCCCTTTGCGAATGGATTGAACTTAAAAAAAAATGGGGGACTAAATGGGTCATATTTTCATAAAATTGCAGTTTTTGGAAATTTATGTTTAAAGTTTCTTGTTGTTATTATGATGGAGAAAAATTGGAAATTTACAAGAAGAAAATTTCGAGTATTTTAAAATATGAAGAAAAATTAATGAAAATTTCCGAAATTCAAAAAAGAAGTTTGAAATTAAAAATGAACATTTCTAGAAATTTTCAGAAAAAATACATTTTGAGATAAAAGTAGCAATTCTGAAAAAAATAAAATGTGTAGAAAATTTGGAAATTTAGAGCTTCAAGTGGAAATAAAAAAAAAGAAAAACTGTAAGAATATTGAGTTTAAAGTTGAAATTTTAATTTATAAGAGAAAAAAAATTTAAAACCAAGACCAAATTTGTAGAAAAAATGAAAATTATGGACTTATAATTGAACATTTAGGAAAAAATAAGAAGTAGAATCCAATTTTCGAGAATAAATATCGAATTAAAAAAAACCATAATTCATGATACTGACTAAATAAGTGAACTTCTCCTTGGTATCACTTGGCGTTTTAAGCCGAAAAGTTTGGTCTCTTGCAGTGGCGGCTCGCATGTAGGCACTGCGAACTGCAGCACCCCCAATTTCCATCTATCAATAACCTTTAATATGAGGTATTTTTTCTTTTGCTCTTTCTTTATATGTACTTTTACATTATAGATATATAACCCTTAAGGTTAATATCAGTTTATTAGTAGCAATGCCCCAATTCATGAAAAAAGATGCAAAATAATATTTGTATCGAGTAAGGAACTGTGTGCTCCACAGTTTCAACGACGAGGTATTTGAACGTTGTACGTTTGCGCGCATAGAAAGCTTCATATGCTTCTGCAAAGGCGAAAGAAAAAGCACTGCTCTTCCCGCAGTACTGACCGTGGCGTACTGGATTAGCGGCTAAACTCTGCCATTACAATCTATCCCGGCACTACGCTAAAACTTGCGGTTACTATCATTCCCGGCGAAGTAACGCCGCGAGCGAAATCGAAGCAATGCGAATCAAACGCATAATTTAATTTAATATCATTTAAATATTATTTGTCAGTTGGGATTAGTATCAATTTAATAAGTGTAGGGGAGACTGGGATGGACCGTCTTTTTATGTTGGCTAAAAGGTGGCAAAAAAACATTTTTTTTTGAAAATTTCAAAGCTTGAATTTGTAGTACAACTAATAATCTCTCTTTGGGTCGCAGCAGTTTGGTCAAATTGTATTAAATTATACAACTTATAACAGTTGGCGCAAAAATGGCATTTTTGCGATTTTGAAAAATGTCGGGGAATTACGTACCACTTTGTAAATCGATTAAAAATGGAAAAATGTAGTGAAAACATCTTCTTGTTTTTGATTCAGAATGCAGAATGCAGATACAAAAGATTTATTATGAAAGAGAAACAAAGTGTAGTGGCGTGACAAATGGCAATGAAAATCAGTTTGAAACGAAATTATTATTTTACCAAAAAACTATTAGAAATTGCCGAAAAATAATGCTGTGCTGAAAATTTGCATGAATAATCACTTATATGCATCAAATACACGAAATTAGCTTGCGAAATGTAAAGAATTGGGTGATCCATGATTCCACGACAAAAGTGGTCCGTAATTCCCCGAAGGTCATTTTTAACAATATTGCAGCATATGAGTAACACAATATAAACTTCATGCAAAACTTCATGTTCCGCAAATATTATGAGTTGGTTCTCGAAAAGTGTGGTCAAATTCGAGAAAATTCTAAAGTGAAAAAAAAATTTCGAAATATCCCAATTCTATTTGGTATCGAAGCTACGTAAGGGTTCGTGTACACAAGTCGAGTACTGAAGGGAAAATAAGCTTAACATGAGGCGAGTGGACGACAGTTATTTGTAGCTATCAACCATTATTAGAGAAAAAAATATGAAGCTGGTCCGCAATTCCCCGTGGTCCAGAATACCCCAGTCTCCCCTACTTAAGAAAAAAGTTTTATGTAATTATTTCAGAAAAAATAACAACCTTTGAGAACAATTTGTTTTTGCAAAAATGAATTATTTTATAAAAAATAATTCATTTTTATTTTTAAACTCGTATTAATAGATAACGATAAATAATAGAATAATAATTTCCTACCTTAAGTCATGCAATAATCTTGTAAATTGAAGATTAAATAAATTTTGTTTAAAAAAATTTATTTTTAAATTTTGTCTTTATACTCGAATTTCAACCTTTTGTCGAATACTTGAATATGAAATGTCGATTTTATCTTTAAATTTCAATAAAAATGTTTAAAATAAATTTGGAGATTTTTTTAAATTTCGATTTTAATCATGAGCTTTCGACTGTATTTTTTGTAACATTGAATTTTCTTGCAATTGCGATGCCCAGTTTGTTTTACTTTGATAAAAACTGCTATTTTAGAATTAAGAAATTCAAAGTACTGTTAGAATCCTTCAAAAACACTCATGGCAGAAGCTAAAGAAGTGTGTGACTGTATAATTGTTGATATATTGGACAGATATTCTTCCACTAATCATTTAATGGATGCTAAATTGTTCGACAAGACGCGCTTCTCTGCTTTTAAGAATGAACATCCCACAGAAGGGATAGTACTGACCACTGATGCATCCCATGATTGACAAAGAAAAACTTTCAAACGAACTAAAAGTATTTTATTCTAGGTCTGATATTAATGATTATTGAAAATTAATTGATCTGCTGAAATTTATCTTGGAAAATAATCTAGATGATGTTTTTAGTGAAATTACAAAATTAATTAAAATCTTTTTGACAATTCCTATGACTACTTCAGAGGCAGAACGCTGCTTTTCAACACTAAAAAGAAATCAAAACTTTTCTAAGAAGCACTATGAAATCAGAAAGAATAAATGCCCTTCCAGTGCTTTCGATTGAAAAAGATTTCCTTAGTTTAAATAAATAAATAAAACAAGAAGAATAGATTTTACTTTTAAATGAAAGTTTGAACTGTAACCATTTAATATGTAAAAAATATTAATTTTGTTATTTTAGGATCCTATCAAGTTTTCAAAAAAAAATTTTTTTCTAAATATATTCATTTTCTTTAGAATAATTTTAAAATAAAGGCTCAAAATTTTCTGGAGCAGCACCCCCATTAATTTTAGTCACGAGCCGCCACTGGTCTCTTGTCTATTTTCTTTATCTTAGATTTGGTTATAACTGAGTAACTGGTAAGAATATAGATTAAAATTTAATATTTAAAAGTTAATTGGTTATAGAATGATTAACATATATGTAGCAATGTTTACCATGTCTCTCCTTATTCAATAATCTGTTATGTGCTTAATTGTTTCAACAAAATATATTTACCTTTGATATAAAAGTAACATAACTGAAATGATAAGGTTGAAACAATTGGTTTTGAAATATAAATATGTCTATAATTATATTTTCATTCAGTTCTCTTTAGAAAGTGAAATGAAAAATTTAAAAACCAGGTATGAAATTATTCAATTCCATGAATCATGGAGGTATTCATATATGTATATAATTTTTTACAAATGAATGCGCTTTTTATACTTGTTAATAATAACCTTACTCATTATTATATTATCTTCCTGGTCTATACCGTCAATGTTTCTCTTCCAATTATTTTTATTCTTTACTAACTACACTCCTCCAGTGCCTTTATGACCTTATCTATAACAGAAATATTTATTTAAAAACGAGAACGGCTGCGTACACATGTGCGATAGGTATTCAGAAAGTTTTTGAGTGTAAATAAAGAAACAGTTTGATATACTTTTCAAAAGGGAAAAATACCAACGGACTCTATAAATATAATTAAAGAAATCTGCAATAGAAGTAATGATGTAATAAAAAAAGATCCATGGTTTAAAAACAGCGAATATATTACCAACAGTCGGACCAGGCGCTATACAGAGTCCCTTACTTTTCATCAGTCGTTGAAGCATTGAAATGTGTAAAATCGTTGCTTAAATCAAACGTACTAAATGTGCAGTACATATCGGATGTTCAAATGAAAAAGTCAAGTGCACTGTGTTTTTTTTTTAGAAGAGGACGTAGCGAAAAAGGTATGTGATTATTTATTGATTGTTTTGGTTCATCTGTCAAGTGTCTCATCTTATCTATGCAAAGATATTAAGGAAGTGGTCTGGTACTCTTAAAACGTCGAAATTCTTTGCTTGAGATTTTACAAACTACGTCAATACTATCGCTTAGAATTTAATGAAATTTGGTAATAATGTTTAGAAATGTTGGGCAATTCGGGCTTTGGAAGCAGATTTTTTATTTTTGTCTTGGTATTCCCACAAATGGGCGTACAATTTGTCACTTTTTTGCCTGTTTTCAGAAGCTAATATCTCGGCAACTATATAGAATTTGAAAAAAGTACTTTCAAAGCGCGAATTTGCCATCTTTGCTTCATAAGTTCTCCAAATTTAAAATCAAAATGTTGAAAAATAAAGGCACCATTTGTAAAGGGGGAGAGCGGTGTTTGGCATAAAAATTGCGCTTAGAGTTCGGTTGCCGTCACTCAGATCAGGCAGGGTACAGAGACGGACGTGATGCGGAGCAGAGAAATTTTTGCCCCTTCCCTAATACGTTATCAACGAACGAAGTATCTTTGGCTTCCACAGCTCATATTTCTTTATCTAAGCACGGCGGATATATCATAATAATAATAATAATAATAAACAATATTAAAATATGTATTTGACCAGAGTACCAGAGTTTGAGAGTAAAATAAATTGTTTAGTATTTGTAGCTTACAACCATTTACTGAATATTTAGTGGTTTTCGTTTTGATATGTTTAGAAGAATTTTTTTCTCTCCTATTCAACTATTCGACTTTCTGCATGGAAATTTCTAGAAAGGGCCAGACTTCGAGATTAGAGTTAAGTTTAAAAATTTTAAATTTTGAGAAATTTAATTTTGGCATAAAAATCTCCTAGGAAATTACACCATGTTGCTTGAAGAGGAGTTTTTATTATTTTAAACAATCAAAATGTTGCTTCCTAACTGCCATAGAGGAGTACAAATTATCTCGAAACCATTGCCATATATTCTAATACCTGGAGCACAAAATAAATAATAACCAGAAGCTTAACTTTTGCCTTATCTCTTTGTGGTTGGTGCCGACAGCCCGTGACCTCGAATTATTATAAACTGCTATTTTACATAGGCGCACCGCATATTATTTCAATTATTATGTTATGATATTATTTGTGTAATTGTTTGAATTACATTAAAGAACTGAATCTACAAAAGAATTGGTAGAATGGAATATGATACTTCAATCCTAAAGAAAAGAAACCATAGAACTTGATATATAGTCGGATTCGATTCCTTCAAAATCTCGGACCTTCTCATCCCTACTGCACTGAGCGGTTTCAGGGTAGATTTTCAACCTAGACGGGCTTGAAGGTCACGGGACTCGAACGGTCGGTTGAGGAGAGTTAACCTTCTGGTTGTTATTCATTTTGTGCTTGGAGTATGATAAGTACTAAGCATTTTCAACACAATATAAACACTTCACCACGTGAAGACGGCGATATATCTAATAATTGTAAAATAATTATAAATAAACGCGTGGATCAACTTAAAGAGGATTTTAAGTGTACTTTTGGATTTACAATTGTAGTATTGTATCACTGCCTTGAACATGTTATATGATTTATTTCTAGTGCAAAGGATATAAGGTACGGTAACATCGCTGACTTTTTTTAAAACTTGTTATTCAACTTGATTATACCAACTTGTTTACATGCATTTTGTGAGAAATAGCTGTTGGTGAAGGTGGCGAAGAGTGCTCCTATGTAAATAAAAAGCTTAGTTATTTATTTATAAATTATCGTACGTATTATTTATGAACAAATAGCTATTTTAGTGATGTTAGAGGTTGAATTTTTATATTTAATTGATTAATTGATTAAATAATAGGGAAAGCGAATTAACAAAATTACTCAATCGTAGCTTTTATTTGAAATTGTGCCTCAATCAAAATTCAGAGTCGAAACCTTTCGACTGTAAGTTACCAAGATTTTTTTTACAAATGTCAACTGTACAAAACTTCTGCTTTAAATCTCCAAAATTTTGTAGTAGTTTAAACTCAAAATATTGTATACTGTCCTTTAAAAATTTCGCGGGTTTTATCAACATTTCAGCCTTTTTCTTAAAATTCCAAATTTACAGTTTCAACTTTTATTTTTATTTATTTCCTAAAATTCAGGTTCGCTCAGACTCGAAATTTGATTTTTCTCGAAATATTGACTACTATTGAAATTTATTTTTTTTTACCCTAAATTTTTTCTCGTAATTGTTTATGAAGTATTAATTCTACGATTGAAACGAGTTTTCTGTTAGAAAGTGTCTACTTTTAAAACTGAAATTTCGAGGTTAAAGTCGATTTAAAAAAAAGTCGAAATTTAAACAAAACAGTTTTTCTTAAATTGAAATTTCGAAGTATCAGCTCCAAATTATGACTTTCATTTAGAAAATAAACAGTTTGGACAACTATTTTGTAAAGAAATATCGAAGATTTTTTCAAAATTTTGTTTTCATCTCAAATTTTCGACAAACTTTGAGGGAATATTTTTTAATACCGAAGTTATTTTGATATGGAAATTAAAATGCTATATATCTAGAAATTTAGAGTGTTTTCTTGAAATTTTAATTTTTTCGTGAAGTTTCGAAATTTTTTGAGGAACTTTGAACTAAAATTTAATTTTTTTACGTTCAGACTCAAGTTTTGATAAAAGTTTTATGCAAAAGCTATTTTGTATTAATGAAATACGAAAATTCCAATTTTAATTTTAAAAATCTTATTTTTAATTCTAAATTTAGAAAATATGTATTTGTTTGACATTGAAAAAATTAAAAACCAAAATCTTTAAAAGTAATCTTTGCAGTTAGCATTAGTTAAGCTAAAAAGAATGATCGGTAATCAATAATACCACTTTTCAGGATCTTACTATGTTATTTTGTCCCCTAAATTTAGTTATAATTTTTTTTTGCAGGATCTCAAAGATCTCCAAGGTCTCGTAGGCAAAGAACCACTTCTCTTACTCAGGCTTCAAATAAGAAAACAGCGGCAGAATCGATGATCCGCACGCAACATCGCACCATTTATACAGCCGGTAGACCTCCTTGGTACAACAGCGAAGGGCAAAAAGTGGAACCTTTCGTAATAGGAATATGCGGTGGAAGCGCATCTGGGAAGACCACAGTTGCCGAAAAGATCATAGAATCTCTCGGCGTCCCATGGGTTACTTTACTCAGCATGGACTCGTTCTACAAAGTACTGAATGAAAAACAAAGAGAGGAATCCGCGCGCAACGAATATAACTTCGACCATCCTGACGCCTTCGATTTCGAGCTCTTGAGTACTACTTTGCAGACTCTCAAAGAAGGGCGAAAGGTCGAAGTTCCTATTTACAATTTTGTGACGCATTCAAGAGAAACGAGAACGGTACTTGCTGCTGCAATTTTTTTGGTGTATGTGTTACTTAAAGATGCCAGAATAGTTAAAATAGCATGCTTGGGCTCGTGAATGAATGAAGTAAATCTGGGGGTGGGCATTTCCTCCACAAAGAGTTTTCTACTAACATTGTAAAATATATGTAACAAGATTACGCCTGCCTATGTGAGTATGAACATTTGAATATTTAACTGTCAAGTAGAAGGTTCGATAGTTTAACTAACTAGAACAAAATATACTCATTAAAGTCAGAAGTTGGGCTGAATGTTCATCCGCACTTAGTCTTTTTGTGCCATCTAGACGAGATAGTCAGAAGACAAGGAAGAAATTTCAGCAAGAGTCAACAAAATTTAAATTAACACTTTAAATTAATGATGGGACCATCGTAAAATTTTCACAATCACAATGATTTTGAATACTTTTAAGAATCGAATGATTATTCGAATATATAATGTAATACAAAGTTCATGTCGGCAACTGACTCGGGGCATGCAATGGCGATACTAAAAATATGTAAAAGATGTATCATTTTAAATGTAAATATCTTAACATTTTAAGAATTGTATATATTGCAGTTTTATTTTTTAATTCTTTTCATAATTTTATATGTTTTTAAACGTTGCATGACTGATAATTTCTTTTTTTGAAGTTTCTTGTAATTGGTTCATTCATGTTTTATTATTATTTTATGAGAAAATGTTATTCTTATTTTATGTTTAGAAATTCGATTTTACATGTGAAATTTCATTTTGATTGTCTAGTTATGAAACATTCTGTATAAATACCACGCAAACTACGTATTTGAATGTGGGAGTACGCGAACGCAGGACTGATCTCAAATACAAGAATTCGGTATAGTATTCGCATTTAACATACGAGAACTTAATTATTTGAGATGTAACATTGCGAGTCTTGCGATGTAGACTTACATAAAACCTATTCAACATTCTAATGTTTTGTGGCATCCGAATACCAGTGTCGGATTAACCACTAGCAAGGATTAGCAAATGCTATGCCCCATGCCTTTGGGGAACCCACGACAAAGATATTTCGCGCCAGTGTGCAAAAAAAAAATTTTAAGGAACACTTGTTGATGTCAACCCGATTATGCAAGTGAAACTCTCCTTGTTTCCACAAAACAACTTTCTTTACCGAGTTAAACAAATTATGTTTTTGTTAAATTAAAATTTCAATTTTTTTAAAACTGTCAATTTAAATTTCGACTTTTCCAAAGTTTTGACTTTTTTTTTTAAATTTGGACTTTTTTCGAAATTTCTGCATCTTGAATATTTTCACAATGGTGACAGTTTCGGATTTTTTAAATCTTGGACTTTTCGAAATTTCCTGCTTTACAAAAATTTACTTTATAGAAATTTCGATTTTTTCTGCAAAATTTCAACTTTTTTTTTAATTTCCGCCTTTTTTAAAAATGTATTTTATGAATAGTTACAGTTTTCTCGATATTGGGATTTTATTACAAAATTTCTATTCTTTCATTAAAATTTACACATTTTTGCAAAATTTCGACTTTATTGAAAATTTTGATTTTTTTTTCTCGTAATTTAGACTAAAATTTCGAATTTTTGAAAATCCGATGAAAAATTTCGAAATCTTTTTCTTCAAATTTCAGCTTTTTGAAAATTTCTACTGTTTTTGATAGGGTCGACTTTTTTAAGGTTGGATTTTTTCAAAATCGCAATTTCATTAAAAATTTAGACTTTTTTTTTCAAAATTTCGACCCTTGTAGTAATTTAGATTTTTTTTAGGACTCAAGACTTTTTATCAAAACTTCAGACTTTTTTCAAAATGTTTTATTTTTTGAAAAATTTCTTTTCTTGAAAGTTTTGACTTTTCCAAAAATGTCTACTTCTTTGAAAATAGCGATTTTTTTTTAATTTCGACTAAAAGTTTGGATATTTTTTTTCAAAATTTTGACTTGAAAATTTTCGACTTTTAAAAAAAATATTCTACTTTTTTTAAAATTTCCACTACCCAATCTTTTGATTTTTTCGAAAATTTTAACCTTTGAAAATTTGAACTTTTCTGGTAATATTGGTTTTTCTTCAATACTTTTTTTTCTTCAAGACTTTCAGAAAATTCGTTTCCTTTGATAATTTGAACTAATATTTTCCAATTATTTTTAAATTACGATTTTTTGACCTTTTTTGAAATCCTATTCTACTAATTTCCAAGATTTTAATTTTTTCAAAAATTTCTTCAATTCTTTAAATGTTAAAACATTTCTTAAAGGTCTATTTCTTTAAATTTTTTAAAATGTCGATTTCTTCAAATGTTCAATTTTTTTAATTTCGGTTTATTTAAAGATTGAATTTTTTTTTCACGATTTCTGTTATTTTTTAAAACTTAATTTTTTATAAGATTTTAACTTTCCATCAAAATTTGTACATCATTCAAAATTACGATATTTTCCAAAATTTCGTCTAATTTCGAAAATTCCAACTTCAGCATTTTCTTTTACGTCGTTTAAATTTTAAGATAGTTTTAAGTGTTTTTTCAGTGTTGAGTCACAAACAGCGATTGACAAAGATCCAACGCAATCGCTGCGCGGGACAATCTATAACAGATTGCCAGTCCTTAACAGAAGGTTACTGAAAATTTAGAATTGTGAAAAAAATCCAATAAAACATAAATAGAAATACAAATACTTCGTGAAGAAGATACAGAGAATATCTTCAGCATTTTCAAATTTTTCGAAAATTTTAGTTTTCTTTTGAATTTCAATTTTTTGTTGAAAATTCCGTCTTATTTTCTAAAATTTAGAATTTTTCAAAAATGTCATTTTTCTAAAATTCCAACATCTTTTGATCTAGCTTAAATTTGAAGTTTAGACCGTTTTTTGAAAATGCTGTTTTAAAATTGAATCACCTTCAACAATTTTCTGTTTTTCTCAAATGTGTACTTTAAAAAACCCAATTTACCTTGAATTTTTTAAACTGCAAAATTCGGGAATTGTTTTAATAAATTGCAAGTTTATCGAAATTTCTACCTTTTTCTGAAACTGTCCAGGTTAAGTTCAAAAGTTTACTTTTTTCAAAATTACAATTTTTTTCGAAAAATTCGCCTTTTTAAATTTTCGAATTTTTGAAATTGTCGATTTCTTCAAATTTTTAATTTTTTTTCAAAATATCTATGTTTTTTGAAATTCTTGGCTTATTTATGAAATTTTAACTTCCTATGAAAAATTGACATTTTTTAAAATTTTCACCTTTTATGGAAAATTGTGGCTTTAGCATTTTCGACTATTAAAATTTTAACTTTTTTTTTGAAAATTTTGACAAACATTTTTACTTTTCTAAAAATTTTGACCTTTCTAAAAACTTTTTGAAAAATTTCATTTATTTTTTTTAAATTTTTTTTTCAAAAATTTCGCCTTATCTTCAACTGTTCAATCATCTTTCGTAAATTTCATTTTTTCCAAAATTTCGACTACATTTAAAGATTTCGTACTTTTTGAAAGTTTTGATTTTTCCACTATTTTTGAAAATTTTAATTGTTTCAAAAATTTTGAAATACAAATCTTGTCCTCTGAAACCAAGAAAGATTATAAAACACAACAACGGTTGTCTAACACATTTCGCTAGCCAAGCTATCATCTGCAGAGATTTGTATTTCAATTTTTGAAGGTAAGGACCAGTCCGTTCCTTCAAAAGTTTAACTTTCGAAAAATGTCGATCATTTTTGAAAGATTTCAACATTTCTGATAATTTTGGTTTTTCGTCAGACTTTCGGAATATTACTTTTTTTGTGAAAATCTTTCTATTTCTTCCAGTGTTCAATTTTTTTAAAATGTCGATTTCTTCAAAGTGTTGATTTTTTTTTAAATTTCGATTATTTTAAAAATCTTACATTTTTGGAAATTTTAGATTTCTCAATTCTCGAAATTAGGATATTTTCCAACATTTTGTCTATTTTTAAAAATTACAACTTCAACACTTTTGGCTTTTCAAAATTTTAGCTATTTAAAATAAATTTCATGAGTTTCAAAATTTTAACTTTTTTTAATAATTTAAATTTGATTTTTTTATTTTTTTAAATGTCAACTTTTTTGCCAATTCCGTCTCGGTTTCTAATATTTAAACTTTTTCAAAAATTTCGTTTTTTTTTAATCTCAACATCTGCGTTTTGAGTTAAAATTTGAAGTGTACACCGTTTTTTGGAAATGCTATTTTAAAACTTGAATCATCTTGTTAAATTTCCCGTTTTTTTAGCATTTGGACTTTGTTTTAAATCTATTTTAAACTCCGAAATTGGAGAATTTTTCCAATAAATTTATCAAAATTCTACCTTTTTCTGGCACTGTCCAGTTTTAAGTTGAAAAGTTCTATTTTTTGTAAAAGTCAAGTGTAATATGAAAAGTTAGAGTTTAAATTTGAAATTTCAAACTAAAATTTTTTGAAATGTTCGCAATTTTTTCAAATTTTTAAATTTTTAAAACTGTCGACTTTAAATTTTTGAATATTTTCAAAATACCCATGTTTTATAAAAATCTTTTATTTTTTAAAGATAATTATGTTTATGAAAATGTTGACGTTTTTTAAAATTGCGACATTTTACAAGATTCCGACATTTTTCAAAATTTCTACTTTTTATGGAAAATTGTGGCTTCAACATTTTCCACTGTTTACAAAATTTTAACTTTTTTTTCAAAACTGGGACTAAAAATGTTTACTTTTCTAAAAATATCGACTTTTAAAAAACTTCGTTTATTTTTTTAAATTTTGTTATTCGAAAATTTGGAACTTTTTGAAATTTCGCCATATTTTCAATTTTTCAAAATTTCTGCTACTTTTTAGGAGTTCGCCTTTTTTTTGAAAATCTTGACTTTTTTAAATTTCGCATTTTTCAAATATTATATTTTTTAAAAAAATTCCACTTTGTTGAAAATTAAAATTTTTCCAAAATTTTAACTTTTCAGAATTTCGACCATCTTCGAATGATTTCAATTTTTCTGATAATTGTGGTTTTTCTTCTAGACTTTCAAAAATTTCGGTTTTTTTCGATAATCCAAATTTTCTATTTTTATTAATTCAAATTTTCTTTTAAAACTTGAACATTGGAAAAGATTGAAATTTTGAGATTTTTAAAACAAATTCTGAAATTTATTCTTGCATTATTTTACCACTTGGATTTTATTCACAACCTGGAAATTTTTTAGGAAAATATGGAAATTTCGAGTTTTAATTTTAGGGATTAGAGGGACGATGTTAGAAAAAAAGGCAAAATTTCAAGAAAAAATGGAACTTTAAAAAAATGTCAGGTTTTTTACACCTGACTAAAGAAGGAATTTCAGTTTTTCTTAAATTTTGACTTTAAACGAAATATCGCGAATAAAGTCAAAATGTTCAGATAAAAATCGAAATTCCAAGAAACATGTTCAAAAGATTTGGAGGTGAAATCCGTAAATTAAAATTTTGAGATAAAATTTCGAACGTAATTTTTAAAATTTGTATTTCAAAGTCAAAATTTCGAGAAGAAAATCAAAATCCTGAAGGTATAAAAAAATATTGTCAAATAGATGCTGGCGAAATATTAAACAAAAAAGATAAAATAGCACGCAGATAAGTGGCGAAAATTGAGAAAAATTACATAAGAGAAGTTTAAGCATAATTAAGGTTATAATTTAATACCTAACTTTGACGACAGCACCAACTACTTGCAAATGCTCTATAGATTTTTAACAAATTAATATAAATAATTTTTGAAGTGCTGTTGCAATTTGATAATTGTTAAATTGAAAAATAATTGCAAAATATATAACGCCTGATGGATGGCCCCTACTCTTAGGGCTTCAAAGTCGTGATAGAGTTGGTTACCTTTTGCGAATGGAATACAACTAAAAAAATTCTAATTTAGGTCCAAATTGTGTTAGTGTTAGTTTTTTTCCAACTTTGTTATGAATCTCCTTATAAAAATTGATATACAAATAATGCCCTGAAACGAAGATTAAAAAACACGACAATTGTTCTAACGCCTTTCAGAGAAGATACCGTATCTCTCTGAAAATCTGGAGATTTGTATATCAATTTTTGAAGATAATCAAGGAACTAGTCCTTTCCACCAAAATCTTGTTACGACTTTCGCTTCGTAATTCCGATTTTTGACTAGAAATTTCATTTTAATTTTGTCATAAAATTCTGGTTTTAAATGTGAAATTTAGTCCTTTTTCATCATTTTTCTTGCTCTTCAGGAAGTTAAAAAGACTTTTGGCAAGATTGTCCATAGAATCACAGCAGAATGATTTTTAGGCGCATTCGTCTACTGAATAAAATAATCCGAATCACGCGATAGCCTGCCCGCCCTCGATGTTACATAGTGTGATTGTAAGAAACATGTACATAGCAAGCAGCTCAATTTTTTTTTTGTTTTTTTTAAAGTAGGCGTTGCTTTTGCATGTAAAAGAAGCTTGTAGGAGTTTGCCAAGGATAGAAAAACAACACCAAACGCAACATAATAGCGATTCCCATCTTTAGGTAACACTTTGTTTTCTCTTCTAATTATTCATTACACTAAGAGGAAAGAGAAAAAGTTTTTCCTGCTTTCAGAAAACCATGTATGGGGCCAATGTGATAATATTCGAGGGAATTCTGACTTTCTACAATCCCAAAGTTGTGAGCATGCTGGACATGAAAATATTTGTTGATACAGATGCAGACGTTAGGTTAGCTAGGCGGTTAAGGAGAGATATTGCTGAAAGAGGTAGAGATTTGGATGGTGTACTGAAGCAGTATACCGGTATGGTGCAGCCGTCATTTAATCATTATATTGCGCCCCTTATGGTACATGCTGACATAATTGTTCCTAGAGGAGGTGAAAATGAGGTTGCCATACAACTTATTGTACAACACGTTCATACGCAGTTACAGTTGGTAAAGAAGTACGTTTTCTTGGTTTTTTTTAATTAAAGAGACCATTTTAGCGAGGTTTTAAACTGAGGGAAGAACTAGCACAAGCCCATGCTTTTAATGGACAACCACGGCCACATACCGTTAAATTACTGCCTACTACGCCCCAAATAAGAGGACTTCATACGTTTATTAGAAATAAAGATACACCGAGGGACGAATTTATCTTTTATAGCAAACGACTTATTCGATTGGTGATTGAATATACATTGTCGCTTATGACTTTTAATGATAAAACTGTGGAAACCCCACAAGGAGTCCTGTATCAAGGTAAACAAAAGCATTCCAATATAGTTACTTTTTGTAAATTTGATCTACTTCATTATTCTTTAATTAATTATATTTAGTTGCAAGAGATTTATGTCTTTAGCACCGCTACATCTGGCCTTTTTAAAAATATTTTTTTAAAGATTGCAAAGATTTTCATGACTAAAATCTTTACAACACTACACTATCTGAATCTATAATGAAATGATATGTAAGACAGAATTTACATCCATTTTAGGCAAAAGAATGTCAACAGACAAAATCTGTGGTGTATCAATTTTACGCGCTGGTGAAACAATGGAACAAGCAGTATGCGATGTCTACAAGGATATTAGAATTGGCAAAATTCTGATACAAACCAATCTCCAAACTGGGGAACCTGAGGTACGTTGCAAACATTCTATGCATCAACCATTTTATGTTTTCTTTTTTGTTTAGCTATACTATTTAAGATTGCCAAAGGATATAAAGGACTATAAGGTGATTCTTATGGATGCTACAGTGGCAACAGGAGCTGCTGCCATGATGGCCATAAGGGTTCTTTTGGACCATGACGTAGCCGAGAGTAATATACTAATAGTATCACTTCTAATGGCTGAATCGGGGGTCCATTCTATTGCGTATGCTTTTCCAAAGGTTCAGATTGTGACCACTGCTATCGATCCTGAAATAAACGATAAGTTTTATGTTTTACCTGGAATAGGCAATTTTGGTGATAGATATTTCGGCACTGAACCTGCCGATGAATGTTGAGTTTAAAGTATGATAATTTATTTAGGTAAAATATATTTTAGGTGAATTTGAACCATTTCCCGAATAATTTATATCCTGATTTTTTTTATTAAGATTCTTAAATTATGATATTTGTTCCGAATTTTATCAATTTATAGATATTTGTTAAGTGTGCAACTGGTATAAATACTTGAATTTTAAAATTAAAACTAGATCGAATTTTCTAATGCCAAACTTCACAGGTATTTTAATATTATAGCATAAAGTATGAATATTGAAAAGTAAAGTTCAGTTAAGTGAAGATTTGATTTTGATTGTTGTAGATCGCTACAATGAAGAAAATGTAAATGGTCATCAGTGCTTATATTTTGTTTCATAATTGCTTTAATTTCAGTGTATGCCCATTGATGCTTCATTATGCAGGCAGATATGAGGCATGTATTTAGCTTTAATTTGAATAGTATTAGCTTGTACTTAATTTATTTTATCAGATTTTTAGTTTGCATTTTTTTGAGAGCTTTTTGGCCCATTATTTGGATTGTCTAATGTCTTATACAATTGTGTTTAATTAAAAGATTAACTGTGAGTGTTATTATTATGTATTAAGTAACCCCTTATTCAATAAAAAGATCAATACTGCAGAAAAGGAGAAATACATATATGTTGGAATTATTTATTAAAACTGAAAGTTGGATAAACATTTTTTTTTCAGCTTTTTTTAATCAAAGACTCAATTTATAGCATCAGGGCTGAACTCCAATTTGTTCTTGTTTTGTTTTCTTTATCATTTACCCATACTTGAAATTTTAAAAAGAAAGAGCTGCCCAAAAATTAAAAAATAACAAACTGAATTTTAAACAAATGTACTTCACCTCGGGATAAAAACCTTCCTTCCTTCAATATTTTTTTAGGGTAGAATTGAAATTTCTCGTAAAAAAGTTAAATATTCAAAAAATGCGGTGATTTTCGCTTATAACAGTCCTTAAGGCACTGAAGAAGTTGGTTCGTTATAAGCAACGTTCATATTAAACAATAAATGCTTAACTCCCAAATAGCACATTAATTCATCCGTCCTTTAATGTTGGGTATTCAAATAAAAAAATCGTAAAGTTGGTTGTGAACATTTATTGTTTTTATAACGTATGTCTTAAATACTGTGTGCAAAAATAATCTAGTGTGCTGCTGTCATTTTTTTTGTCATTTTAACCTACAGTCCTTACTTGATTGGTATTTTAAACAGATAGGTGCACAAACATAACCTTATGAATAATATTTTATTGATTTGATGTTACAACAGAAGAAAAATCTTTTATTGTTGAATGCTACTTTCGAAAGTCCCAAAAAAGGAATCGTGCGTAGATCTCTTCTATTCCTGATATTGCTGCAGAATTTTTATGTCAAGGTTATATATGTCAATCAAGTAAGAAAAATAGTGACATGTCAAAAAATGACAGCAACGCACTAGATTAGAAAACTTTTTGTACACTTGATAGCTTACCGCTGAATGACAACTGTTAGGTTTTAAGATATTTGAACCACTATCATAACCAATGTTGCCAACCTTTTTATAAAGCAAAACTGTGTAAGACCTTTAAAAAAACTGTAGAAAACCAGTGAACTCTACAAGAACTGGAAGGGACTCGTGCCGTATCTGCTACACAAGTAAACTAAGGCAGGGGCAAACAACAAAGATAGCTTGTGAAAGACGTATTTCTATCCTGCATTAACTTGTACGTACTATAAGGGTTTGTACGTCTAGCTGCAGAAAATTCAGGTATAAATAGGTGATACGAACCTGTGTAGGACCTATAATGTTTACTAAAGATGCACGCGAGATGCAGTAATTTGTTCGATATTCTACATTCCTGTATTTTTCTACCAATTAACGATTAATACTGCTCCTAAGAAAGAAAGTTGCATCTACCCTGCATGGATATTTCAGAAAAACGTGCGCAAAATTTTTTATATGTTGGGAGCTGACATAAAAACTATGTATTTACATACATCGTTATAAAAGATATAATCCTTTAGTAAATTTATCATTATAATTCTATCACCACGTTAAAGAAAGAATTAAAATAGATTCATTCTAGTGAGAAAAAAGGTATTTACTGCTTTTAGACTGTGCATAATAAAGTATATTTTATTCATACTGAACTAAATACTGTGATTTATGAAGTACTTCTACCCTACCACATCGGCAATTAATCAATTAATTACGCGATACGTAATTCGCCAGCAGAACTCGCATTTTCAACCGCACTAATCTTAATTGATTAGTTAGCTAATTAATTAAGTAAAGGGGTAAAACCTTCTATGAATTTATACACGACATTCCAACAAAACAGTACTGTTATGAGCCGCAAGACATTAATTGTAAGTACTAATTGTAGGTCGAAATTAAGTCAAATTTTAGATAATTGGCCGAAATTTCTAAATAAACCTACGTTTTATTGTTTGAAATGATGTTATTGCTCTGTTTGTGAAATTTTATGTGAGTGAGGTAAGTAACAGATTAATACATAGCCGATAATTCTTTACGATATATTGCTTTATATTTAATAAATCTCAATTTATATTAATTGTGGTTCTTCAAGCCTATAAGAAATAATGTGCTAGAGAGAGCGCGAAATAAGTCACTAGTGCGGGTTGCATAAAAAAATATTTGCCTCAGTCGTTTAACACGGCGTGCCCGTTCCAGTTTATATAGAGTTCACTGTAGAAAACTATACATCTCTAAGCCAAAAACCGTAAATCTATCTATAGTTTTTGTTTAAATCGTTGGCATGTGCCTTTTGCAAATGGGAAAATTTTGAAAAAAAAAATTCGTTCATAATCAAAGCATTCTCAAATTTTGAGAAAAGGAAAACATTTCGAGAAAAGAATTCAAAACTTTCATATTAAGGTCGAAATATTAAGAAACCAAAGTCAAAGGGAACAAGCCTAGACTTCGGGATTTAAGTCTATAACCTTTCGGAATATTGTGAAACATGCCAGAATAAAAAAAGTCGAAATTTCCATAAGTCGAATTTTGTGACCAAAAAACTCTTAATTTCCAGAGTAAGTCGAAGGAAAAAAATTGAAATATCCAAAAATATTTCTCAAGATTTTACTTTATTTGTAACATAATCAAAATGTACTAGATAGTTTTCCTCGAAATGTTTTAGAATATTATTCAGAATTATATTTCATTAAAATTTCGATCCAATTTTGGAAAAAGGTCGAAATTTGGAGGAGGTAGAAATTTTCTGAAACAAAACATCTAATTTTAAGGTACATATTATTTCAAGAATAAAGATGAATTTGGAGAACCAACCGGAAATTCAGAGAGTCAAATTAAAAAAAAAAAACAGAAAAATCTTTCAATTAGGAAAAATGAATTTCGAAAAATATACGTCAAAACTTCGAGAAAATGATCGAAATTTCTAGAAAATATTTAAATTTCTAAAAGAAGGAAAGAAAGAGTGAAATAAGTAGAATTATGAAAATAAAGTCCTAATTCCGAAAAAGACGAATTTCGAGAATTTGGAAAATTAAATTTAAAATAGCCTTCCAGAGAAACTTTCAAAATGTCGAAAAATCGAAAAAGGTCGAAATTTGTGAAATAAGCCGCAGTTTTCGGAAAAAAGCAAATTAACAAAAATCGCAATTTTCCAAAAATATTTTTTTTTCGGAATACTTACTTTTTTATTTACATGTTGGCTTAATATTTAAATTTCGGTAAAGAAGTTTCTTTATTAACAAAAATATTTTTCTCAACATTGTTGCCTTTTTATTAACATTCCGATCAAATTTCTTCTTCTTAGGACGCCGTCTCCCTTCGAAGGTTGGCGATCCAACTGGCTATGGGAGTGCCCGAAAATGCTCCTCTGAAAATTTCTATAATGTCCGTCCGAACCATCGACACAGATTCTTTAGCCGCAAGTTTTGACGTCTACCCACAGATCCCGTGTCAGATGTATTGGAGCTTTCTTTCTTTGATGGTTGTCAGCAACTCTTTACCTTTACCCATTCTTCTTAGTACTTCCTCGTTGGTTATTCTATCCACCCAGCAGTATGCGGCGATACAAGTATATCTCAAAGGCATCAATGCGCTCTCTATTTGTTGACTGATCGAATTTAAAGAACAGAAACAAATTTTGAGAAAGTAGATATTTCAAGGAAAAGCTAATTGCATCGAAAAAAGTACAATTTTAGAAACATAAAATATTGCGAGATAAAGGTAGAAATTTTGAGATGGAAGTTGACATCGGAAAGTCTAATTTACGTCTAAATATTCAGAAATATATCAATATTAAGAAAAATAGCCGAATTTCGAAGAAAGACAAATATTAACAAAATTGGGGCATTTTAAAAACAAAACAAAAATGTAAAAAACAGTTTTTGAAAGAACATTCCAAAATATGAATTTTGAAAATAAAGACATAATTTGGAATTTTTGCTAAAAAGAAAAATTTTAGGAAAAACCCAATTTTAAGAGAAAAAGTCAAAATTTCGATAAAAAGATGAATTTCAAGCAGAAAGTCGAAACTTTCAGAAATATTAAATATCAAATTTTGAATTAACAACATATCGAGAAAAAAGCAATCCAAAAAAACCAGTCAAAGGGAAATTAGATTCTAGAACTAGAATTTTTAGGCAAATAGAGAGAGATCGTTTGAAATTTTAAGTGAATGTTCGAAATTCAAGTTTCGACATGTTTCAGATAATGTCAAGTTTTCAGAAAAAAAGTCAAATTTTGCAAATAAAATCAAAATTAACAACAAAAAAACGAATTTTGAAAAAATAATGCAAATCTAGAGAAAAAGACGAATATCGAGAAGAAAAACGAAACCTCAAGAAAAAAAAAATGGAAATTTCACACAGAAAGTTAAATTTTAAGAAAATAGTACAATTTTAAAAATATGCAGTTTTACAAGACAAATTTGGAGAAAAAGTCGAAATTTTGAGATAAAGACGGAAAAGCTGATATTTCCAAGAATATAAAGGATTTGATTTGATTTCTAAAAAAAGGCAAATTTCAGAAAAATGCCTGTAACATTTCGAAAAAAGACTAATTTAAAAAAAAATTGGAATTTAGGAAAAAAATTCGAAAAGATACAAATTAAATTAAAATCAAAATTGCGAGAAAAAATTCGAAATGTAATAAAGATTTGAAATTTTCGAAAGAAAGCCAAAATTTGACATAAATTAAAAGGAAAATTTTCTGAAAAAGCACGAAATGTGAAAAAAATTGAAATTATTAAAAAATGTCGAAATTTCATGGAAAGGACGAATCTTCAAGAAAAAATGGAAGTTTCAATTGAATGGAAATTATTAGGAGCCAGGAGGAGGCAAGCGTCCTACAACTACGCCTATGTTGCTTAATATTGTTGCGCGTTATCGGTTCGAATATTAATAGTGCGTGAATTGTATCCACTTTATTTCCAAACTGATTCCGGAACACTACAATTATAATTCACTTAGCCAGCTGACTAACCTGTTTAATTAACTAACTTATTCATTGCCTAATTTACTGAGGGAAAGCCGACCGCGTATATATAGATCCCGTTCCGGTTTCTAGAGCGAACGAACAGATAAGATTTATCGTTTGCGGAAATTTCTGAAGCACTTATCTGCCGTAATTACATATTGTTACAATATTTTACAACCTGACAAAAATATGGTCTAGTTTTTCACGCTCATTTAAAAAAGCGGAAGAAAAACTAACTAGGCTGTCTTCAGTACATAGTGGCGAGCGAACAGGGAAGCAGGGCTTCGAACCTGAACTGAACCGGAACCGAAAAAGACCGTTATTTTCGCCGGAGCGAAACCGAAAAAAATATCGGTTCGTCGAATTTATATACTTAAAATAGTTTTTATTTTACAATTAAGATTGGATTTTGAAATTTCAATTTTTATTTCAAAATTGAACACAATTCCATGCAACTTTCATCTCATCTTCATCTCTCATTTCTGAATAGATTATATTTTCACATCAACTTAAATAAACATTTTAAGTTTTAACCTGAATCTTTTACTAAGATTTTCAACTTTTTCTTGAAATTGGACTTTTATCTGGAAATTACTCTAAATATATCTTTTTTTCTCCTAAAATTTCTAGTTTAAAATGAAAAAAATTACCTCTGTTGTATCTTGGGAATAAAGTAGCAGCGTGTTTTTCATTTAAGCTAGAGAAACTCGGTTTTCCTTACAATTTTTTTGCAAATTCGAGTTTTTCTAGAGATTTTTCTGAAAACTTTGTTTTTCTAAAATCTTCCTTTGAATTTCAGTTTTCTTTTCCTAATTTGATGCCTCTATTTTTTGAAGTTATTAATCACATTTTTGATTTTTCGTAATTTTTTTCCTTCAACTTCCACTTTGATTCTAGTATTTCAATTTTTTTCGAAATCCTAAATTTAAATTCCTGCTGTCGACTTCCTAAATCTTCCAAATATTCCAAGATATACGCTAAAATCTTGCAGTTTCAAATTTAACCTAAAAATTTTTAAATTTCAAGTCAAAATTTTAGCATAAAATCCAACAAGATATTCCAATTTAAAGCCGGGATCTTGGCATTGGGGTCGAAATTTTTACAGTAATCTTGAATGGTGACATGTTAGAAAATGCATAATTTAAAGTTACAACGATTTTAATTTAGTAGTATAACGATAGTAATTTTTATTCTGAAAACTTTGATTTTTTTCTCAAGATTTCGACTTTAGCCTCAAAACTGTGATTTGTTTAGAATTTAGAAGTCAAAATTGTGTGTTCTCTTAAATATTATGTATTTGCTTTCACTAAACCTCTGGTATAAACTCGAAAGTTTGGGCCTTTGCAAGTTCGGCCCTTTACCACTTGAACTTTTGTGTCAAAAATCTATTCTAAAAATGTTAAATTTTTTCACAAATTTCACAAAATTTCGTTTTTAAAATTGAAAATTTGTTGTTGATCTTAAAATTTCAATTTTTTCATAGAACATTTAACTTTAGAAATAATTGAAATTACACTTTTTGTGGAATTTTTTCTTTTATTCTAAAAATTTACATTTCCATTAAAAATTTCAAATTTTTGCTCAAAATGTTAGTAGAAGATAGATTTCAAACGCAAAGTGCGAACTTGAATTTAAAAATTTAATTTTAATTTTTATTTTGAATATTTGTTCAAAATCTCGAAAGAGTATCCAAATTTCAAGAAAAAAAGACAACATTTTTGAAAAAGTCGAAATTTTGAGGAAAAAGAACAACATTTTTGACAAACAATTTTTCAAAATCAATCCCAAAATTTCGAGTCCTGAAAATTCCCCTCTTTTAAAATTTGACCTTTTTTCAAGATTTCGCTTTTTTCAAGATTTTGGTTTTTTTTTTTTTTGAAGAATTCGACTCTTTCAAACTACCTATTTTCAAAATTCGACTTTTTCTTAATTTCGAATTTTTTGAAAACTTCCAATCTTCGAAAATTTTGATTTTTTTAAAGAAAAATTGGCACTTTTTTGGAAAACTCAGCTTTTTTTCGAAAATTTTGACATGGAAAATTGTTAATTTTTTTTGAAAATTTCGTTTTTCATGACAATTTCAGCTTCCTTCAAAATTTCGGCTATTTTGAAATCTCCATCTATTCAAAATTTCGATTTTTATGAAGTTTTGTTTTTTTTTTGAAAATTTCGACTTACGTTAAAAATCTTGACTTCGTTGAAAAATTATGAATTTATTTTAAAAATTTAACACTTATTTCAAAATTTCGATTTTTTGAAAACATTGATTTTTTCAAAATGACGACTTTAGACATTTTAAATATTTGAAAATCTCTATATTTTTTTGAAATTTGACTCTTTTTTTATATTTCGACCTTTTGAACGTTTAGTTTCTTGAAAATGTAGCTTTAAAAAATTCTTTATTTAAGAATTTAGACTTTTATTGAACATCCAAACACTTTTGAAATCTCCGACTTTTTTCAAAATTTCTCTATTTTCTAAAAATTACGACCTTTTCATAATTTTGACTTTCATTAGCAATTTTAATCTTTTAGCTTTTAATTTTCGAAATGTTGGCTCTAGACCATTTTAGAATCTAAAATTTCGGCTCTCTTTAAAAATGTCTACCTTTTAAATTTGGATTTTTTTTTGAAATGTTTGATTTTTTTTGTTAATCTGAGCCTTTTTAGAAATTAAAAATTTGGACTTTTGTGAAAATTTGGTTTTTTAATTTTCGACTTTTTTTGAAAATTTCAGCTTTCATTTAAAATTTCCCCCTTTTTTTTTAAATTTGACTTTTTTCAAATTATCTGTTTCCAAATTCCACTTTTCCTTAGTTTCGAATTTTTTGAAAACTTCGGCTTTTTGAAAATTTGGAAATTTTTAGAAAATCTGAAACTTTTTTAAAAAATTTCGACTTTTACGACAATTTCAACATCTTTCAAAATCTCAGCTTTTTTGAAAATTCCATTTATTCAAAATTGTGACTCGTGAAATTCTGATTTTTTAAAAGTTTAGACTTTCGTAAAGAATCTTGACTTTATTGAAAAATTACGAATTAATTTTAAAATTTTTGACTTTTTCAAATTTTCGATATATGAATGAATATTTGAAAATTTCACTCCTTCTTGATATTTTAACTTTGTGAACATTCTGTTTTTTTAGTAGTTTTAAAATATTCTTTATTTGAAAATTTGGATCTTTGTTGAAAATCATAACTTTTTTTAAATCTCTCACTTTTTCAAAATTTCTCCATTTTCTAGGACATTTTGATAATTTCAACTTTTATAAACAATTTAAATTTTTTAAATTTCGATTTTTGGCTCTGGACCTTTCCAGAATCTAAAAATTGCAACCTTTATTAAATTTCGAATTTTTTTTTGAGTGTTTGATATTTTAGTAAATTGAACCTTTTTTTAGAAATTAAAAATTTGGACTTTTGTGAAAATTTGGTTTTTTAACTTTCGAATTTTGAAAATTTTAACTTTCTTTCAAAACATCTCTTTTTTTAAAATTAGGCTTTTTTCAAGATTTTTACTTTTTTGAAAAATTCGACCTTTTCTTAGTTTCGAATTTTTTTAAAACTTTTTGAAAGTCTGAAATTTGTCCATCTTTTTAAAAAAATAAAATTTTTGAAAATGTTAACGATTCTTTTTGATCCTTATTGGTTTTTTTCTGAAAATTTGGTATTTTTTTAATTTCGATTTTTAAAAATTTCAACTTTGCAAAATTTCTCCTTTTTTAAATTTTGATTTTTCAAGTTTTTGACTTTATAGAATTCGTCTTCTTTCAAACTACCTATTTTCGAAAATTCAGCTTTTTCTTAATTTAAAATTTTTTGAAAACTTCGAATTGTTGAAAATTTGTAATTTTTTTTTTGTAAATTTGGCAAAAACTTCGGTTCTTTTTCAAAAAATTCGGCTTTTTCGGAAATTTTGAATTTTTTGGAAAAATAGTTGAGTTTTAAAAAAAATCTTTTATGACAATTGCAGCTTTCTTCAAAATTTTGGTTTTTTTGAAAGGTTCGACTTTCGCTAAAAATCTCCACTTTATTGAAACATTACGAATTAATTTTAAAATATTCCGATTTAGTTTTTTATAAAGTGTAGGTTTTTCTTGAAATTTGAACTCAAACTCAAAATTCAGAGTTTCACCATGAAAATTTTAAACTTGAAAAATATAAAATATTTTCCTTCAATTTTAGGCAAGGTTGTAATATCAAAGAAAAAGGACAACACATTTTCTAAATTATGTTCAAAAATCAAAAAATGAGTCACCTGGAACTGAACCGAAAACCGGAAAAAACCGTTATTTTTGTCGGAACGAAAAACATAGCCGTTCGAAGCCCTGCAGGGAAGACCCCCCAGCAACGAATCTCGTGAACTCGTAAATTTAAAATGTTAAACAGAATATTGTTTTTAGTGGCTACTGTCACCTTCACGAGTTTAAATAGCACGAAGTATTTTTTTTTTTTTTCTCAAAATTTGGCTTCATTACTTCAGATGGACTAAGGGCAGCAGATACAGATGATTAAACGGGATCTCCAAATCATTCTGGAATGGGATAAGAAAAATCTGGACGACTCTAGCGCTTCAAAAACTCAGGCCGAGTTTTTCTCTAAGAAAACATCAAGAGATAATGCAACAAACTACTAATGGACGGTCAAATCCTCCCGATGGGTTCTAATCTGTCTATCCTAAGAGTGAATGCGAGCACTAACTTCTCTTGGGACGATCATGTGCGCGCCATTGCCAAGTCCGCCTCTCAGAATCTAGGCTTTCATCAGCTACTCACGTTATACAAAGCTTAAGTTAGGCCAACACTAGAATACTGTTCTCATGTTTGGACTTCAGCCCCAAAGCACACTTTAGCTCTTTTGGATTCAATTCAAAGAGCGATTCGCCTAATTGGTGACCGATTCTCTCGAAACACTAAAGCACAGGCGGATGGTTAGTGACTTGTCCCTTTACTACAAATACTATCATGGGAGATGTTTTCAGAAACTAATAGGATTGATCCCTCTAAGGGCTAGATTTTTGAGGCATACAAGACAGTCGGAGACGGCGAATTCCTATGCGGTCCAGCTTGACACAGTGAGAAATTTCTGCCTATTCACCCTTTTTTTCTATAGAACCCATTAGCGAAAGGAATTTTCCCCAAGACCTATCTTTGTTTAAGGCGGTTTATCGCAATCTATCCTTCTTTCCGCATGCTACTCGCAGTGCTTTAAATGCATAATAGGGTTGCCCTTTGTAAGTGGATTAAACTTAAAAAAAAAAAGGTCCATTATCTCTAAGGATATTTTGTTACTTGAATTTTCAAAGTTGGGGTTCCCAGCCCATAAGAGTGGGAGGACGAACGTCTATGTACCCATTTAAAAACAGATTTATCAAATTGTTGCAAAAAGTTTGTTTTAGCTAACAGTTTAGCTAAAATAAGATTTTTAAAAGAATTCAAAGGCAATAAGGACCCAAAAATGAAAAAGTTTTATAGAATTTGTTACTTTTAGGAAGCACTAAAACCTAAAAATTGGGAACTTTTCATATTCTCGAATTTTTGAAATGTCAACTTTTTTAATTTCTTTTAGGATTGATTAGGAATGAAAAAATAAAAATAATAGTAGAAGATACTGTATTTTGTACAGTTATATAACTTAAAAAAACATGATCACTTCTAAACATCAATTATTAAAAAATATGAAATAACTAATTATAATAATCACTCTTAAAAATCTAAAGACTACACATAATTATTCTTTCTTGGTTTCTTCTAAACCATTTGCAACAGGTGCCGATTCAGCACCCTCTTTCAAATCCTTCAAATTGTCTTCACCTTTTTCACCAGATTTGAATCTGAAATTAATAAAGTCAATAATTAATTAATTTTAAATAAATTCAGTTATGAACACTTATTTAAATTAAAATGTGAAAGGAAATACTCAAAGATACATGAGGTTGTTTCCTCGAATTAGTAAGCACGAATCATAAGAGATTGATGCTTGTGGATTAAAGGAATTTACTTTATGTCTCTATTGACGCTCAAAATCAAATTTAAATTGATATTAAGTAACACAGAGACATTAATACTGTGGAAGGTACCGAGAGTATGGCATATGATGTAAATAAGTACAATTAAGTGGTAACATATGGTATAGCTAACTTCAGATGAAATTTCAGTTTCAATTCTTGGTCATGCCGATCATTCACTTTTAATTTTACTATAAACATATAACAATTATAACAAAAATGCTAGTTATGAGAGATTTTCGTCATAAACAGCACTTTAACACGTTAATGATGGCAGCTATACTTTAGAAACATTACTTCGATAGGGTTGCTACCTGTAATAACAAGTTTTTAAACTTGTAACGAACCACACTATCCATACCACCAGGAAAAAGGTTTGCAACTAAAAGGTGAATTATTTATAATGAAGTAATTTAGCAACACTTTGGTGTCTCAGTAGACGGGCGCCTTTGGCATGCTTAATTTAAGTATGAAGGAACCTCCTTATGTAAAGTTACTATATATTTAAAAATATATTCGTAAAACTTTCAAAAAACTAGTTCTAAGGAAACAATACTCTTTCTCTCAACATCAAAGGCAAGTGCCGTCCACAAGGAATCATCTGTAAACGGCTTTTTACCCTCGAGGTCAAGAATAATAATTTCATAACGTTTGACATATAGATGTTAAAGGCTACTTGTAATTTTTTGAATTATAAAAAAATAAAGAAACTGGAGGGCTTCCGTCCACAGGGAATATATGAGAAAATTCGACCCACTCTTTTAACAAACTGTTACTAGTGGTAGTGCAGCATTTCCCAGTGATGAATCGCGACTTTGTACCGGATTATGAAAATTCGGGTCACAGAATTGTCTTGGTACTTGCAAATAGTTAATTTTTATACACTAAAATGATTAAAAAATGTCTTAGTAGGTTGCGAAGGGTTAGCATAATAGGTCACAAACCAAGTAAGGAAAAAATAATTTTGGAAATGCTGGGCTAGTGCAGTTAAATATTAACAAGTAAGATGATAAGGAAATTCATTTATTCTTATAATAACAAATCTCATTACAGACAGGACATACTGTACTAGAAAATTATATTTTATTACTAACCTGTCATATCTCTCCTTATTTTGAGCATGCGACTCATCATCGTCATCATCCTCAGCTGCTAAAATATCGCCAAGATCCTTATCGACATCCGCCCACATCTTATCATCCTTTGTATCTTCATCCTCTTTATTGCTAGATTCAATTTCTCCATCTTCTTTAGCGTTTTCGCCATCTTTCTTCTCACCCTTAACTTTCACTTTATCAGCTTTTTCTGCTGTTTCCTTTCGTTGAAGTTTCTCAGCTTTCTTTTCCAAATCTTTGTCCTCTTTATAGCGAATGTACCGTTGCATGTGGACGCGAAGTTTGCAGTGACGCGCCAAGATTTTGGACATTTCTCCTTCTTCCCCACGAGGTAGGTACATTCTACACAAATCGCAATAGTGCGCTTCTACTTTGCGAATTTTTTCAATGCCCACATTAATTGGCTCCTTGACGTCCTCCTTCTTGTCCCCGGACTCTTCTATAGCAGAAAAGCTCCATTAGTGACGAGCTTTTTAAAGCTATATAACTGTATGCATTTATTTGAAGTGTTTGTTAATTTTAGTGGGCCAAATAAGATTTGTGTGCTTATAGGCCAGTGGAAATTAAAATTTGTTTTCTGTCTTTTTTGACGCTCAAACACAAATGAAAATTGTCGTTTAAGTAACACAAAGACAGTAAATGGTGTTACATATTCGATTTTAAAAAATAACGCATACCTTCATCGAGGTCCCCAACTGAATCGATTGTAGTGAAGTTTTCCAAATCTTCCTGTCCAGACTCGTCACTGTTTCCATTCTCCATGCGTTGTTTTCGCTAAAACAGTATTATTGCAAAAACTCCCAGTTAAGTTTAGATTGTAAATCAGTATTAACTTTGCATTACATCCCTACAGCTTTTAAGGCTTCATCAGGAACAAGGAAGTAAGTACATATATCAAAAGCAAACTGATATTTTCCAAACCTAAGAACAAAGTAGGTTTTTGAAAATTGTTAATTCAAAAAGTTCTTGGCAAACAAACAGGCTAATGAATATGAAATTAATTACTTGCATGCTTGTTAATGGTTTAACCAATAAAAAGGTTTTAAGCTTTGTAAAGCTCCTTACTCGCACGGGCCATTTTAAGGTTAAGGTGTATGCGGTGCGGAAATAATTTCGATGAATCATTTTCAATTTTACTACAACTACAGAAGTTAATTTCACAGCCCCTTCTAACAGACAGTGCAGCATAAGTGTGGATTATGATCGAATTTCGATTTTAGTGTTAATTTTTGGCACACACGTTGAAATTTCGAGGGTAAAGTAAAAATTTCTAGGTTTAAAGACAAACTTTTTTTGAATTTGAAATTTTGATTACAATTTCGAAACCTTCTTTCCGTTTCAGCTTCATAAATAATATTTGCTTTAGAAATAGTAAAATTAGAAATTTTGAACTAAATTTAGAAATTTTTCTTTTAAGAGTCAAGCGTGAATATTTCGATATTAAAGTTGAAATCAGAAAAAACTTGGATTCTTGAAAAAAACTAAATTGAAGTTTCAAACATTTTTTTTTCAAAATTTCCACTTTAATTTCTAAAATTTTACTTGAATACAATTACTTTAGATTTGGGGTCTAAGTTTAAATTTAAGCTTAAAGTCGAATTTTCTAAAAAAATGATTCCATTTTGAATTTAATTCGATTCTATTTCAATAATTCTACTTGTCAATTAACTACTTATTGCTTCACATTAAAATTGTCATTGTGTCACCAATTTGCCCAGGTATCACAAAAACTCGTGTTATCCAAATGAATTAATATTAGCAGACAATAAAGACTGATAGTCTGAAGTTTCGGTTTTACTTTCGGCCAAAAAAAACCCGGTTTTTGCTCAAAAAATTTTCAGTTTACACTTGGATTTAATAAAATAAAATTCTGAGACAAAAATTCTTCATTTATAAAAGGAATTCTAGATATCACTCCATACTTATTTCGCTTTTAAGATTGACATTCTAGACAAAAATATGTAGATATATAATTTTTTAAGTTTAAAATGAAAAAACATTCAGAAAAGTAGTAAAATGCAGGGAAAAAACTTTAAAGTTAATAATAATAATATATTCCCAAATTTTCGAGTTTAAAATATTGACACGGAATTTAAAAAAAAAAACGATCCAAACAAGAAAAAATTGAAAGCTGTTCCAAAAAACTAAATTTTCCAGAACTTTTCAAAGTTTAGAGAGAAAAAGTAGAAAAAAATGGATTTCGAATTTTTGGTAGAAATGTTTGACAAAATATTAAAAATTTAAGGTTTAAACACGGCATCATGCAAAGAAACCTAACATTAAAAAAAACAAACTTAATTTATGTAATAAGAAAATTATACCCCAACTTTCGATTGTAATCCCGAAAATTCAATTTCAAACTCGAATATTCGAATTTTTTTTAATAGTTCCCTATGTTACATCCGAAATTTCCTTACACCAAAAATTTTAGAAAAAGATGAAATATTTCGAGGTTAAATTTGATGTCTTAAAAAAATGCAATGAACTAAATTTTTCTCCAGATACCCGGTTTTTCGCCAGCTTAAGAGAAGAGAGAATTTTCGGATCATCTTTGGTTGAAAAATCTCATTTTTATTGAAAATTTCGAATTACTGTGATACTTTTTAATTTTAAAATATCCCCTTTTTTAAAACAACATTGTTGAAAATTTCGAAGTATTGAATTTTTTTGAAAAATTTTGATCTTTTTCAAAATTCCAATTTGATTACCGAGAATGTTTACCTCTTAAAATTTTGACTGAAATTTCATCATTTTGGCAAGTCTGACTTTAATTTTTTCTAGAACATTCCAATGCTTTTTGAAAATATAAATTGTTTGATGTATCGACTTTTGAAAACATGTTTGCTTTTTTTGAATTAACTTTTTTCAAAATTGAGATTTTTTCCTTAAAATTTTGATGTTCTGAAAATGATTTTTTTTTGAAAAATCTTTCAACTTTAATTATATTTCAAAAATTATGACTTTCTAATGGTCCATTTTTTTCCAATTTTAATTTACTTTCTAAAATTAAAACCTCTCCACAATTTCGCCTCTCTTTAAGCTTTAGATATGTTTTCGAATTCATGCAAAATTTTCACACAAAACTTTGATCCTTTGAGTTTTTTTATATTTGATTTTTTTTATAAATCTGATTGTTGAAATATTGTTTTTTTTTTTCTTGAAAACTTTGCCAGTTTTCAAAGTACTTACTTTTTTTTGAACATTTCCACCTTTGTTAGAACTTTTAATACTATTTTTCAAAATATCGACTTTAAATTTTCATTTCTTTTAATTGTTCGCTTTTTCTGAAAATTTCAACTTTTTATCATTACATTTCAAATGTTTTTGAAAATTAGGACTACGTTCGGAATTAAAACTTTGTTGAAAATTTCGACTTTTAATGAACACTTTCTGACTTTTTAAAATATTTTGAAAATGTTGATCTTTTTCTAAAAACTTCGAATCTTTGTAATTTGATTTTTTTGGAAGATTCCTGAAATATATATCTTTTGAAGAATCTGACTTTAAATTTTGAATTTAAAGTAGTAGCTTAACATTTAAATTGTTTCTGCTTATTACTATTTTGATTTAATTGTACGTGTATACTAATCAAAACTTTCGGTTTTGGCCAAAAATCTAGTTTTCGTCAGTCTCTAGTTTCTATTAATATTTGAATGGTGAATTGAGTAGGAGTAGAGCATGTTAGGTCTGCAGATGGAAATTCAAAATCATGGTTTTATCTCAATATATTTACTTCCAGTTTTTTGATTTTTACCTTGAAATTTCGCATATAAAAGCAGAATTTGAACTTAAACTAGAAACTTTGAGAATTTTTATTTTTAGCAACTGCTATGAAATCCCTCTAAATATCATTTCTCGGAAATTGAGTATAAAGTTGAGAATTAGATACTGTATTACTGTTTTAATTTAAGCTCCAAAAGCTTTTAATTGGTTAGTTATTTGAAAAAATTCTTTTTGAGTAGTAGTTAATAAGATAAGTCATCTGCATAAAGCCGCGCAATAACTACAAAGGTTAATAATGAATTATGGCAGACACCTTTTTAACAAAATTGATATATCTCAGGCAGCTACTAAATATTGAGTCAATCCGTAAAGTTTTAACATACCTTCATGTGTTCTATTGAGCAGCAATGGCTTTCATAAATCATAGGGCTCTTGAAAGTAATGCTGCACACTTTGCAGAATGGCATCAAAAATTTCTTCATGTTCTTATGCGAGTCAGAGGCCTGATGGACAGATTTCTTTTGCTTGTAATTCAGTTTACACAACGGGCAGAAATTAGTTTTTGTCTGCAAATCTTCGCTAGATTTCTCCAGCTCGTTTTGCGCCGACCTTTGGGCCTGTCTCATTTGAGCCAATATGGCTTTCTGCTTCATAGCAACCCTTCTCATTGCCAACATGTGGGACCTACTGATCAAATGTTGATCATAGCGACGGAACGTTATAGTTTTAACGTTGCAATGGGGGCACTGGAGTTTAATGAATGTTTTTTTCGGTTTTGTTTCTTCACCGGGAGTCTTGTCGTCCTGCTTCTCAGAATCACTTTCTTTTTTGGGGCTTTTTGCTTCACCCATTTCCTCGTCTTCTTCCTTTTCAGAACCGTTTTCTTCGTCTTCTTCTTTATCTTCGTTATCTGATTCGCCCTCTTGTTTAGCGCGACGAGCTAACATGGCACTGTTTAAAAAAAGTAAGGTTTATGAAAAGGTTTAATCTTTAATGCGATGAATACAAAACCTTATAAGCAACGAAAATATTAAAGAACATATATCAAATTCTAGAATTTAGGTGTCCCTAGTCCAATGGCACTTTCCAGCTCTTATGCTCACAAAGTAACATACAAAGGAAGAATTACGTTAAAGTTTGGTTTGGAAATATCAGACATAGTCTTCGAAATTTCCATTTTAAGCGAGTTTGTTAAATTAAATCACTTTATAATGGTTTTTTCCTAATAATTGCTTTATAATCATTCGTATCTCATTCACTTCCTTTTCAGTCAGATTACTGATTCCAATTTATCTTTGTTTTTGTTTTAGGTGAATATTCAGTTGTTTTTCATGGATCAGACAAAATATTATGCTTCAAGACAATAATGGATAACGTTAAATTAACCGTTTAGGTCATTTTAGAATGTCGACTCAATTCCTCATAATTACGCACTGCTATGTTTCGGTCTTCATTTTGTCATACATTATTTTGAAGCTCTAACTTTGAAATAACATTAATATTCGGTTGTAGAAGTTGGTGATTAGCAGAAAGTCGTCAGTGTCTGGAATATCCATGCATCTTAAATTGCCTAAACATTGCTAAAAGTTGGTGTAAAATGCGGCACAATCTCGTTTTTTTTTTTTGAAGGAAAACATCGTGGTCAAACAAAAACAAGAAAAACGAAGAATCGCTTTGCATTAAAGATTTGCGTGCGAACGCTGAAGACAAAAAATAATGGTACACGAATTCACATATTGTTTGGTTGTGGAAGAAATGTTTGGGAATTTACCTCCTCAGTTTAGAAATTTTTAATCTTCGGACGAAGTCTCCCGAACGGGCACCCACCACGCGCTTGTGTATACCGTAGGAAGGAGCTAGGAGTCTTCGCCGGGGCGGAAGTCGGTCTCGGAATCTCAACCCTCGAGTGCCCCTCGTGTTAATGCGGCCTCTATAGCCGCCGCCGCGTGGTGGGGGTATTGATGGTCTGCGAAATTCCTCTTTACGAGAGTATGGGATCGGAGGTCTTTCGCCCGAAAAGCTTCTGCGTTCTGAATAAGTCGGTTCATGCCTTGAAGATGATCCGTAACTACCATACGATGATGAGCTAGATTCGTGGCGAGAGCTATATCCCTGGATAACATATCATTAAGAAATACTTATCATTTTATGGCATTTGAATGTTCAATATTGTTTGTTTTTCATAGGAAATTTTAGATATTCCCCTTCACTGTATAATAGATATGCTTACGATGCCCGTTTATTCGGTTCTCTAATCTATTTTTACTCATCTTTTCTGAAAGTCATAATACTGCATATTATTCTCTCATTTTGTAGCTTTCTCATAACTGTCTCCACATTTTTGTTATAGCTTCTTGATAAACCTGTGGAATGAACGCGAACATTTAAAACAGATACTTACATCTGAACGAGGCCTCTTCCTTTCAGGAGATCTTTCTCGATTGGAATAGTCCTGTAAGAATATAGACAATGTATTGCAGGATTAGGCGACAATGATGAAGAGACCTTTCATTAGGAGCGAAACTAAATAATTTTAAAACTTATTACTAGTGATATGTCTCTAGCAATTCCTAGATGGAACGTCGACATAGGATATTAGAAAACTCAACCTTAAACCTAAAATGTCCACTTTTTTCTTCAAATTTTAAGATTTCGCTCGATATTTCGAATTCAAATTCCAAATTTCAGTAACTAAGCTGACAGTTTCGATATTAAAAATTAAAAAAAATTCTACTTGCTCCCAAAGGTTCATAGTCTCAATAAAGAAATTCCTATTAATTTGACCTAACTTTGATTAAAATCTCGAATTCTTAAGTCAACGTTTTGACCTAATAATATAGACATACATTTAAAGAAAAAGTGGAAAATGTAAATTTAATTTTTCTTTGTTCAAATTCAAATTTCGATTTTTTTTGTTGAAAATTTAGTGTTTTGAATGACTCGAAAATCCCGATTTCAATTCAAGATTACCTGCTTTTTTTTAAATTAAAATTTCGACTTCTTAAAACTCAGCATGAAATTTTGTTCACAAATTTTTATCCAAAATTTCGACTTCTTTCAGAGTATTTCTTTCTAGAAAAATTTTTAAAATGTAGTTTTTTAAAGATTGTATTTTTTCCAAAATTTCGATGTTATTTAAAAATTTACACTTTTTCTTACAAATCGTCTTCTGGTCGAAATTTGAATTTTTTAAAAGAGTCCGACTATATCTCAAAACTTCAAGTAATTTTTAAATTTGTATTTTTGTTTTAAATTTCGTTTTTTTTTAATTTAGACTTTTAAAAATGTATATTCTGTTGTCGAAAAACCCTAACTCGTTTGAAAATTCCGAAATTTTTAAAAATGCCTAGTTTTTTGAAATATTGTATTCTTTTTTTGAAAATTTCGAAATTATTTCAAAATATACTATTTTTTGCAAAGTCCAGAGTTCGTGCCGAAATTAGGTTTTTTAAGAGGTTCAGCTTTTCAAAATTTCAACTTGTTTTTAAATTTTTATTTTTTCTGAAAAAATTCGTTTTTTTAATTTAGACTTTTTAAAATTTATATTCTATTGTCCAAAAACCCTGACTTGTTTAAAAATTCTGACACTTTTTAAAACTTTCCACCTTAAAAAATTCTTTTTTTAGAATTTAGCTTTTTTTTTTAATTTCGACTGTTCCGGGTTTTTCCCAAAATCTTGCTGCTTTTTAATATTTTTGATTTTTTTGTACGTCAACTTTTTTTAAGGAGTCATCTTTTCCAGCTTCTTTTTGAAAATCCTCATTTTTTCTTTCAGAATTTAAATATTTTTTCAAAATTTTAATCCTTTTGAAAACATTGAAGCTGTTTTCACTTTTTAAAAAAAATTTAACCAATCAAAATTTTAACGTTTCCAGTTGTTTGACAGTTTAGAATGCTTCCATAAAATTTTCACTTTTCCTTAACAATTAGGCTCTTCGAAAATTTTGACTTTTACCGAAAATTTTACTAAAAATCCTTCCAAAATTTGATAATTTTATCAAAATCCATTAATTTTTTGACAATATCGACGTTGACTAAAACTAACACCATTTTTTTTAAAATGGTTACATTATTTTCCAAGTTTGATTGTTTTAAAAATCTTAACTTTCAACAAAAATTTCGAATTTTTCACAATTTCCTCATTTTTCAAAATGTTGACTTTTTTGAAGATTTCAATTTCCCTTAAAATTTCGACTTATCAAATTTGGTTTTCCAAATTTCTACTTTTTTTGTTTAATTTCAAAATTTCAAGAAATTTTGACTTTTCTCCTATATTTGAACTTTTCGAAAATTCGGTTTTTTTTTAGAGGGTTTCACTGAAAATTTGTCTATTTTTTTTAAATCTCGACATTTCTTTACCACTGAATATTTTTGAAATTGCACACTTTTACAAAATTTCAAATTTTTACAAAATTCCGATTTTTTTTTTGTAACTCGTCTTTTTGTCAAATTCTGGAATTATTTAAAAAAGCCGACTTTCTTAAAGCTTTGATATTTTTTTTTTCAAAACGTTGCCAACTTTTTCAAAATTTTGAATTTTTTTGAAATTCCTTACTTTTTGGACATTTTAAGTTTCTATGAAACTTTATAAATTTTTCAACATACATATTTTGAAAATTTTAACTTGCTTTAAACGTTTGATTTTTTTTTTGAAAATTTCGACCTTAACCGTAATTTTGAACCTTTTTTGGTACTTTTTTGAAATTTCAACTTTTTATAGGGTGTCGAATAGGGATGTAACGAATGTTGGTTTTCCCTCATTCGAATGCGAATATTCACTGGTACTTAAAAAAACTTTGTAAAAAAAAAATCGAAATTTTCAGAATAAATTGAATTTGGGGAGAAACCCAAGTTGCTAAAAATATTTCGCTTACAATTTTCATTTTTATTTAAATTTTGACAATCTCTACATTACAAGAAATATTTTTCTCTAAATTTCGAGAAATATCATTAGTAATTCTTAAAATTGTTATGTTTTTAGCAAAATTTTAATCGAACTCTAAAGAAAAGCCGAATTTTGGATGAAAAACTCAAATTTAAGAAGAAAATTCTCGAAACAAAACATTTAGTAGAAACTTCAATAGAATTTTAAGAAACAGGTTTAAATTTCCGGACAGTCAATATTTCAAGAAGAAGGCCGAAATTTCTATAAAATATTGAAAAACTTCAGTACAGTCCATTTTGAGAAAAAAGCAAAATATTTAAGCGCGTACCAAATCTACCGTCTCAAAACTTGATTTTGTAGTCGTAATTAATCAAGATGAATTATATTACAAAAAAAAAAAAAAAACAGTTTTGAAATAGTCGGAATTAAATTCAATATAAAAGCCTGATCTTTTGGAGAAACTTGAAAAATATCAGAATTTAGAGAAAAAGATGATTTTCGAGGTAAAAATCGAAAGTTCCAAATACTCAAAATTCGAAAAAGAAAAATAAACGAAAATTTCGAGGAAAATATCGACTTTTTGAGAAAAAGATCGAAATTTCGAGAAAGTCAAAATTTGACGAAATTTCAAGAAACAAAAGTCGACAATTCTGAACCCATCATTTATTTTCTAACGGCTGGTTGAGTAATGGACAAGCCGCCCCCTGCCCCACTCTGACGTCAAAAAATATTAATATAATAGTCGAAATTTTGAGAAACAGGTCGGAATTAAGGTTTTCTGGACTTTTGTCTTAATACAAAAATGCAATAATTTCAAAATATATTTTTCAAAATTTCCAAGTATCCCAAGTATTATTCTTAATATTTTTACTTTTTTATCAAAAGATCTATCAATTTTCGAGAAAAAGGCAAAGTTTGATAAACAAGCAGAAATTTGCAGAATGAGGAATTTAAAATATAATTGAAATTTTCAGAAAAGGTCAAATTTTGAGAAATGAAGAAGTTTTGAAAAAGGACGACGAATTTTGAGATAAAAATTCGAAATTTTGAGAAAGTCAGATTTGGATAAAAGAGCTCGAATTTTAGAATAAATTCGAAATTTCAAAAGAAAAAGAGAAATTTTGTGAAAAAGACGAATTTTTAGATACTTGAAGATGATAGCTTGGCTATCGAAACCCGTTAGAGCAACATTTCTTGTTTTTTGATCTTTCTTGGTTTCAGGGGACAAGATTTGTATTTCAATTCTTAAATAATTACGCGATACGTATTTCGTCAGCAGAACTGGCATTTTCAAAATTGATTAACAAAAGACGCATCGACATCTGAAATATCCGGAATTGTTATAAAATTCGAATGTTTTCTGAAAATGTAGTTTTTTTGAGAAAATCTCTAGTTTAATCTTCAGTTGTCATATTTCTTTCTAAAATGTTTATTATATATCAAGAATTTAGACTATTCTCGAAATTTCGATGGCAAACCCGAAAACGCAAGTTTTTTTTTGATTTCCACTTAAAGCTTAGATTTTTGAAGCTGTTAACTGTTTAATACCAAAGGTGTTTTCGCTATTTCCAAGTTGTATATTTTTATTAAATTGTTTTATGACCTTTTTATTTTTTTTATTATTATTATTTTCCACGCAACATACATAAATAACAATCACCGTCAACACAATAAAAAATTTAATGTAATGGTTATGGTTGATTTTTTTAATAATCCATCACATTACATATCAATCGTAAAATTAGTTAACAATAATCTATAAATCACTGCGTTCTGATATATTAAATCGATTACTTGTTTTTTCCCAATAAATTGGAGATAAACTTGCTCCAACCAAGAACTAGGAAAATTTGCAAATTAAACCACTGATGATACATATGATAAAATTGAATCGTTTGATTAATATTGAAAAATTGTTTTTCCATCATTAGTGGATTTAACAAGATACTTCTCATTAATCTGTGGAGACGGAAATTTTATTTCTGTCCTTTTTGACGCTCAAACACAAATTGAAATTGTAGTTTGAGTAACACAAGGACATTTTTGTTGAAAGAAAAATTAAACACTTTATACGAAAGAGGAGAAAAAAATCCTAATCTCGTCTTGTCTTCAATAGAAGAAACAATCCCCAATATATCTAGACAAGTAAAAAAAAGTATGGTGGGAAAGAATTTTAGTCTTCGCATGTCTTACGCCCCCCAAAATAGGATTAATTTATCATTAACGGGACCGGTTTCCAAATATCTTAATTATCATTGAAGTAAATTAATTTTTTTGACTTGTACTCTTTAACTTTTTTCCAAACCGGGTTCGTTAATGCTAACGTGAATTTAACATTTTGAGTCAACAGCAGTCAAAAATAAAAAAGGAAAATCACATAATTCTGATTAATTTTTATTCTAGTAAAAACTTAAAATTGTGTCTAATTGGATGTTTAACAAATTATTCGGTAGAACAGTTATTTACAAAAAAATATATAAATAGAACCCCATTACTTGCGCAAACATAAAACGGTTTATATTATGCCCTTGCCCTGAATATTCAATGCAGAGTGAAAAACAATAAATTGATCAACTACTAAAGAAGTTATTATGACTTTATTATTAATGACAAAGAGACAAAAACAAGGAGAAAATCAATATTACATTTAACAAATTACCAATTGATCTAGTTTTAATGACAAAAGCACTTGGGACTTTATGCATTAGTAAAATTATACTTTTTACTGGCTGTAAACAACACTAAACATTTACAACTACATCCAAATGAAAATGGACTATGAATTTAACTGCATTCAAGGGACAAATTTTTGGGAAAGTTAAATCGAAATTTCTTTTAAAAAAAGTCGAAATACTCAAAAAATGAAAAAATCTTACTTCAGACACAACCATCCATTTCTTTAAATGTCCACCATTTCCAAATTATCCACTTTTTGTTCAAAATATCGACTTAACGTCCAATTTTTTTCATTACCACTTCCTTCATAATTTCGTCTTTTTCTCAAAATTCTGACCAACATTTTTAAAATTTCGACCTTCCTCGGAAAAAAATCACTGTTTCAGAAATGTTTGGCTTTTTTTCTTCAAAACGTTTACTTTTTTGTAAATACTTAAAAAATAGTTCTAGGAAAATTTCGATCATTATCATATATCACTTTTCCTCAGAATTATTTCAAACAATGATACATTTATTTTGCTGAAAATTTTGCCATGTCCAAATTTCCACTTTTTTTAAGTGTAAATTTGGACATTAAAATTTCGCGTTGATCAAAAAAACTCGATACTCCGAAATATCCATTTTCTTAAAATTTGTATCTTTATGAAAATGTAGGCCTTTTTAAAATACGCGATTTTCTTTTAAAATTCCGACTGTTGCTGAAAATTTCGAACTATTCTCTAAATTTCGACTTGGTTAACAAACTTTTTTTTCTTTAAAAAGTTCGACTTTTTTGAGTTTTTGTAAATAAAGGATTTTTTTTTAAATTCCAATCATTCTTAAAAATTTCGAATATTTCTCGAAACTTTGACTTTTTGTCAGTTTTGTAGCAGTTGAACATTTCTTTAAGTCTCTTTTGGAAATTAAAAACTTTTACAAAAATTTGGGCATCAAAATTTCCACTCATGAAAAAATTACAAGATTACATTTCAGAATCTTGACTTCTCAAAGTCACATTTTTAATCAAAATTTCGACTTTTTATAAAGAATGAGTTTTTAAATATATTATTCCTTTTGGTAAAAATTCAAAATTTTTACTTTTTCTTCATTTTCACTTGTGTGAAAATTTGAACCCAAAATTTCCATTTTTGGAAATTTGAACTTAAAAATAAATCGACATTTCAGAATTTTCACCTTTTTAATCTTTTCTTAAAATTCCGACTATTCTTGAAAATATCGATAAAAAATATTCGAATTTTCTCGACGTTTTGTCTTTGTAGATTTTAATTTATTTAAAAAGAATTTTTTTTAATTCCATTTTTACTGTCGATATCTTCGCGAGTTGGTTTGAAACTAGGTAATGTGGAATTTTTGTTAATTAGTTAGATAGGGAAAATTGATTCTAGTCACTGACAGAAAATATCCAAGCGTAACAAATTGCAAAAATATCTACGAAAATTCGTTAACCTATTAAAATTGGAAGTTTGAGGATAAATCTCCAAATTTCCAAACTTTTTCATAAATTCATAATTTTCTCAAAATTTTACCCTTGAAATCGAAACTGATATTAGGAAATTTCAAAGTTAAAGTTGAAATCGGGAAATTTAAAACAAAAGGTCGATTTATAATTGGTAATCTAAGACTTTTACTAAAATTTTGCACCTGTGCTTGAGATCTTGAGTTTAAATCAAAATTTTAGAAAGAAAAATTTGACCAGTCAACAAACTCCGCGAAAAAAAAAAAGATTGATATGGAGGATAAAATCGAAATTTATAAAACAAAGTTTTGAATTTAACGGTAAAAATTAACAGATGAAACTGAAACGTAGACAACTGAGTTTTTAAGTCGAAATTTCAAACGAAAATATAAATCAAAAACTTCTTAAAAAGGTACAACTTTGAGTTGAAGGCAAAAATTTACAAAAAACAAAGAACACAAAAATTAAAAGTTGAAATAGAAAAAAAGGAAAGTTTATTATAAAAAAGTAAAATTTCTGGAAAAATTTTAAGTTAAAAAAGGTTGAAATGGAAAATAAAATCATTTTCTCGAAATTTCGAGTTGAAAATCAAAATAGTAGAAAAAATAATAATAAGTAAATAAATATGTCGAACTCTAAAGCAAAGATAAATTGAAATGAGGCAAAAAATGAAACTTAAAAAACTTTCGAGCTCAATTCAAAATTTCGAAAAAATGTAGAAACTTGGAGAATAAAATCGATATTTATAAAACAGTGTTTGAAATAAAAAAAAATCCCAAGTTTAAAAGAGAATTTTGAAAAAGACATCAAGATATTCATAGAGAATAAAAATCTGTCAAAGGAAATTATGTTTAAACTTGAGATTTCCTGAAAGTCGACATTTCAAAAACAAAAAATTAAATTTTAAAGAACACTTAATCCAAATCATTCAGAAAAAAGGCACATTTTTGAGTTAAAAATTATACAAAAATAAATAAAAAAAGAACCAAATTTTTTTTAAAGTATTAACGCCAAAAGTTTAAAACTGCCTTAAAAAGTCGAAATTTCGAACTAAAGATAAAATATAGAAAGGCTGAAGTAAAATTTTGATTAAACATTTGAAATTAATAAAACATTTTCTCCAAATTTCAATTCAAAGTCGAAATTGGTAGAAAACAAAATAAAAATTCAAAGCTAGCGAGAACTGAGATTTTGAAGTTAAAGTCAAAATGTCAAAAAACTTAAATACATAAATAATCAAAAGTGGAAATCTCTCGAAAAAGTTTAAATTTTGAATGCAAATTGGAAATTTTAGGGAAAAGAAGTAAAAATTGTGAACAGTCGTAAGATTTTGAAAAGAAAAAACAAGGTGAACAAAGGTGGAATTTTAACAAATTTCCATAGTTTAAATTTGAGACAAATACTGCACATTAAAAAAAAAACTAAAAATTGAAAAGGTAAACTCATTAATGTTAGTTAAAAAGACAAAAAGTCCAAAAATAAAGTGCAACTTATCAAAAGACGAATGTGCAAACGAAATCTTGGGGGGAAAATGGGAAAGGAGTCAAACCTGGATTATGAGAAAACAAAACGAAGATTTGGACAAATGAATTTTAGCAAATTAGCAAATTTTACAACTTTAGTATGAAACTTTGAGAAAAATATAGAACATAAAAAAGTGAAAATCTACTGCAAAAAACAAAAATGGGAAACAAAATTAACATACTTGAAAAAATGATCAAAAAAAATGGAAAACATCTGGGAAAAAAATTAAGACTTCTACAAAAGGCGTTTTATTAGAAAAATTCGAGGAAAATTAGAATTTTTCTAAAAAAGTAAAAAATCCGTTTGAAGTCGCACATTGCAAAAAGTAAAAGTAAAGAAGTAAACTCACAATCTTACAAAAAAGTGAGTTTTCCAACGAAGTACGAACATTTGTAAAAAAGTGGGAATTTCCAGAGAAGAAACGCATTTAAGAAAACAGAATTTTTTTAAAAGCACTTTGCTAGTTTAACTTGGAAGTTTTAGAAATTTATATATCATAATCCAAACCTTAAAATAAAACATAATTTCTAAAAAAAAGTTGTCGAAATTGACAAAAATAATGATAAAAATTGAAAATACCCAGAAAAATTTGTAACTAAGACTAAAAAATCTGGGAAAATAAGTAGAAATTGGATTTTCAGCCAAAATCATCAGTTTTGTATTACAAAAATAAAGGGTAATTGCGTCAGTAGTCAGCCACTTTAATAAGTGGTCCAGTAATCAGGAGTACAATTTAATCTTTTCAAACTTTTTTATTAATGATTGTAAATTATTGAATGTAGCAAACTTCTCACTAAAAAAAAATCTAAGTTTATACACATAATGCTGATTGATATACCTCAAAAATTAAATTCGTTAAAGACACAAAAAAAATTATGGTAGTACAGTACTGATGGATGACCGACTATTAGCGCAATTACCCTCAAGCCGAGATAAAAATAATTATAAAAAATTCAGTTTCAAACTCAGAATTGTCATTCTTAGAAAAATTATTGCAAGATAAATGAGTTATTTACAAATGTTATCTGGTCATTTTAGTATTAAATAAGAACTATGACGAAATATGCGCGAAGTAACCATTAGTAGATGGCCCATTTCAATAAATGATCATGTTTATATTCAAGAACTCACCGAACGGTAGGGCTTGCGGAATTCATCGGAATTTCTACCAGAATAGCGGTCCGAAGAGCCATATCTTGATCTTGAATCGTAAGGAGACTGGGAAAAACGCCCCCTAGGAGTCCCATATCCACCTCTGGAATTACCCCTGAAGGAAGATCCCCTTGTAGAAAAGCCCCTTCCACGCGACATTGATATTGTCTGGCTGAAACTAAAAAGAAACAAAATTAATGGAAAATACAAAGATTATCTACAAAGCATAATCTGCTTTCTGCGAGAGAATAAATGATACCACGCCAAATGACAGGCGTTATCCGGGAAGTCTTAGAAAAATATCAATGATTCAAACGTTTCTTACCTAGGCCGGTAGTAACTCATTGTTAGATTACTGCAATAAAAATTTACTTCAATATAATATTTATTATTGCCCAAGGAAGGCAAATTTGGCCAATTTCGTGCGAGGTGGTGAACGCCAAAATTCTAAAATGGCGAAAGTTTTGAAACTACTTACCGGCGATAATGGAATGCCAAGTGGCACTATTTTTAAGGAAATTTCGTAATTAAATATAAGTGAAACATACACTTTTAACACCAGTAGAAAATATGAATAAAATATATGAAATTTGTAAGCACGTTTACAAAATTTAGAGAAAACGCTGACAAATACTTCCAAGCGCCAAATCACAAATGAGAAAGAAGGGAAAAGGAAATGAACCAATTGAACGCTGCCATGCGCCCTCCACTTAATACAGTTTGCTGTAAACGTAAACTTTCCCAATATTAAAAATAACTGAAATTCATGTGTAGCACTAACTAAAATAATTAAACATTTTTTTAAATATAAGATTTAGTACCAAATAATAAATAATTTATTAGTTTTTAGTGACCTGTTTCTAATTAAATTAATTATTTTGATTTTTTATGAGTGGTTTGACTATCCTTAGGAAGATGGCGCCACCAATGAAAACTTTGTCAACCGCACCCTCTGTCACATCAAAAAAGAAATTCTCGCCTGTAAAATAGTATTATGGTGGCTCCGACTGTTTCGAGTTAAATAACCATGTCCATTGCGACCCGCAATAATTCCGCTCCCTGTAAAAGGGCTGAACAGCTAAAACGATGGGAAGAATCTGACACAAATCGCGAACCAGTGTCTCCGAAGCAAAAATCGCGTAAAATTAAGTTTTCCTCGGGCTGTGTGTTTTTGGCTGCCTGTGCCGCGGGCGATAAGGACGAAGTTTTGAAGCTGCTCGAAAAAGGAGCCGATATAAATACAGCTAACGTTGATGGATTAACGGCCTTGCACCAGGTAAGTGTGAAAAATATCAAATTCCACCTGTGGCAGTACCAAGATTCAATGACGTAAAGTTTATGTCAACATGGCTCCTTTTAATTTGGTTAGCTGCTCGTTCGGGAAGAAAAACGTTTCAATTTATAGCTTTAATGCCAAATAGTTGCAATTGCACGTTTGACCTTTGAATTAAAACTAATCAGGTCACCTATTGTTTTTATATAATAATAGACGTCAGTGTCAATAACCTTTAATTACTTGTCTAGCCCACAACAAATTGACGTCTATCAATATAATATTTGATCTGGTTAGAGTCCTTGCAAATAATTGGGTAATTTAATCACGATTATGATTCAAATGTTATTAGTTTCAGTGGATGTGTTATTTTTTCTAATCGTATATATAACATAGAAGGGTCTGTCATTCAACCTACTTACAGTAGTTCTAATAAGTGACAACGAAAATGTGACAGTAGGTCTTGGTGGCAGATTTTTTTATAAGCAAATAATGGCACTTGTTAGATACTTTAACTTTTCTTCTCGAAATTAAAAACGAAACCATAAGTGTTAATTTTATTTAAAAGAAAGAAAGTCTCTCTAGCCTAAACATGACTTAATATTTTTTTCTTAACATTTCCACTTTAAAATCTGTATTTTGATTTTTTTCTCTCGCAATTTAGCTAGAAATGTTAACTTTTATCCTCAAGTTTGACTTCCTTTCCCGCTATTTCGTCGCAAGTTCGTCATTTTTTAAGTTAAAATGTTATCAATTGTGTTTAGGCTTTTGTTTATAATTGTCAGCTTATGAGCGGTTCCGGAATTCATTCCGTAAGGGGGTAAAAATCTACTTAGTTTTTAAAAAATGTCGATAGTTTTGAAAAAAGTTTAAATTTTGAATAATTTTAAAATTTTAGTCAAAATTTTCATAAAAAGTTATTCCAAAAAAAAGTCGATATTTAAAAAAAAGTCTAAATTTCGAGAAATAACAAAATTTTTATAGAATGTTCAAATTTTCAAAAAAATAAGAATTTCAAAAATAAAGCAAGAAAAGTCAAAATGTTGAAAGCAGGCATTTTCAAACATTTCGAGAATTTGAAGAATGGTGAGATTTTTAAAAATTTGAAATTTTTAAACAGCTGAAATTTTGAAAAATTTTCAAAAATTATGCATTTTCGAAAATGTTCATAAATACATAGTCAAAATTTTGGAAAAATATAAATATAAAAAATTGAAAGGTTTTCATTTAAATTCGCAGAAAAAGCTGAAATTTTCTCAAAGCCTGAATACTGAGGAAAAGCCATCAGAAAGACCAAAAATTTCAAAAAGAGTCGGAGCTTTAAGAAATGTCATAATTTTAAAAAATGTCGAAATTTTCATGGAAAGTCAAATTTCCAATAGAATGTTAAAGTTTTGACAAAAAATTTAATATTTTGAAAAATTGTCAAAATTTTAAAAAAGTCGACATTTTTAATAATTCTGAGAATTTGAAAAAAAAGGCGAAATTTTGGAAAAATATCGACATTTAAAATAATTGCAGAATTTTCAATGAAATTTTCAAAAATAGCTGAAATTTTGACCTAGGATAGGCAAAATAATTTTGACCTTTCCTAGATCAAAATTGTTAGAAAATTCGAAATTTTCACAATAGTTGAAATTTTGAAAAGTTAAAATTTTAGAAAAAGTCGAAATTTTGGATGGTTCAAATTTTGCAGAAAAAAAATCGACATTTTGAAGATGTCGAAATTTTTGGAAAAATTTCAAATTTTCTAAAATAGTCGAAAATTTCAAAAAAAGTTAAAAAATGTTTGGATGAAAAAAATTCCAAATTTTTAATAATTTTCAACAATTTTATATTTAAAAAAAACTAAAAATTTTGAAAAAAGTCTTAGCATTTAAAATAGTTCATAATTTTCAAAAAAATTAAAATTGAAATTTTCAAAAACGTTAAAATTTTGAAAAGGTAAAATTTTGGTAAAAGTTGAAATTTTGGATAGTTCAATTTTGCAAATAAAATCGAACATCTTTTAAACGGTCGAAGATTTGAAAAAATAATAAAACTTTTGAAAAAATGTCATTTTGAAAAGCAGTCGAAATTTTTAGAAAAAAAATTTTGCAAGATACTCGAGTATTTCAAAAAAGTAAAAAAATGTTTGTATGAAAAAAAATTTAAATTTTTATAATTTTCAAAAATTTTGAATTTTGAAAAGGTAAAAATTTTGAAAAAAGGCTAACATTTAAAATAGGTTAAAATTTTCAAAAAAAAAATTGAAATTTTCAAAGAAGTTGAAATTTTGAAAAAGCTAAAATTTTGGAAAAAATCGAAACTTTGGGTAGTTCAAGTTTTGCAGAAAAAAGTCAAACATCCTTTAAACGGTTGAAGATTTTAAAAAATAATAAAAATTTGAAAAAAAAATGTCAATGTCGAATTTTGAAAAGAAGTCGAAATTGTTAGAAAAATCTCAAATTTTGCAGAATAGTCTAAAATTTCGAAAAAAAGGTTTAAACAATGTCTGGATAAAAAAAATCTAAATTTTTAATAATTTTCATAAATTATCTTTAAAAAAAGCTAAAAATTTTGAAAACAGTCCTAACTTTCAAAAAAAAATCAAAATTTTTAAAAAAGTTGACATTTTGAAAAAGGTCGAAATATTTATAGAAAGTCAAAATTTAAAAAAGCAACATTTTTAAAAAAGACTAAATTTTCTAAAATGTCAATATTGTTATAGAAAGTTTAAATTTCCAAAAAAATTAAGAACTTGAAAACTGAAAAACTTGGAAAATGAAATATTTTGGAAAAAATATCAACGTTTTTAAAAAGCTGGGGTTTCGATAAATTTTCGAAAATATTCAAAATTTTGGAAAAATTGGAGATTTATTGAAAAATTTTCACCCAAATTCTCATAAAAAGTTGAAATTTTTTGGAAGTCTGAATATTGAAGAAAAGCAATCAAAAAAGCCGAAATTTTTAGAAAAAATCGAAATTTGAAAAATGCCGAAAATTTTCATAGAAAGTTAAAAAAAAAAACATTTTTAAAGAAGGCCAAGTTGTCGAAATGTCGGAGTTTTTATAGTCAAAATTTGAAGAAAAATTAAAAATTTCAAGTCAACATTTTGAAAAAACGTCATAATTGTGGAAGCAGGCATTTTCAAAAATTTCGAGAATTTGGAAATTGGCGACATTTAATAAATCGAAATTTTGAAAAAATTTCAAAAATAGTGACAATTTTGTAAAAATTTTGAGATGAAATTTTCTGAAAGTCCGAGTATTGAAGAAAAGCCGAGATTTACAAAGAGCTGACATTTTAAAAAATATCGAAATATTCACATTAAATCAAATTTTCAAAAAAAAAGAAAGTTTTGAAAAAAAGTGAATATTTTGACAAACAATTTGACAGAGAACATTTTGAAAAAGTCGACATTTTTAATAATTTGGAGAAAAAAATGCTAAATTTTGCAAAAATAATGACATTTAAAATAATTACAGAATTTTCAGTTGCTGAAATTTGGGAAGGGTTTAAATATTGGAAAAAAGTCAAAATTCGAAATTATTTTGGAAAAAGTCGAAATATTGAAAAAAATTTCGACATGTTGAAAGGAAATCAAGATTTTTAGAAAAATTCCAAATTTTGCAAAATAGTAGAATATTATAAGAAAAGTGTTAAATGCCTGGCTTACAAAAATCGAAAGTTTGCAAAAAAAAGGTCGAAATTTTTGAAAAAAGTTAAACATTTTGAGAGTCTACTAGCATTAAAAAAAGTCGAAATTTTATGAAAAGTGGAAATTTTCATTAAAGCAGGAATTTTTCAAAAAGTTAAAAAAATGTCGACATTTAAGAAGACGTAAACATTTTAAAGAAGTAAGTCAAAATATTAGTTTTATTAAAATTTTGATGTTATTTAAATTTTTGAAATTAGACTAAATATTCAAAAAAAATTTGAAAAAAAAGAAAAAATTTCATGCTCTTAAAAGAAGTTAACTTTTAAAAACGAAACAATTTTCAAAATAAAATCAAAATTGGAAAAAATAAAAAAATTTGAAAGCATCTAACTTTAAAAAAAATTGAGAGTTGTGGGAAAATGAAGCTTTTAAAAAAGGATTCGAAATTTTCAAGAAAATTGAAATTTTGAAAACAATTAAAATTTTGAAAAAAAAAATTTCACATTTTCGTAGTAAAAGTATTGAAAAAAAATCAAAATAAGTCGAGATTTTTAAGTCGAAATTAAAAAAAATTAAAGTGTTAAAATTTTCGATAACCAAAGTCGAACACTTTAAAATCTAAATTTATGATCGAATTTTCAAAAAAATAAAATAAAAAAGTTGACATTTTGGAAAAAATCAAAAATTAAAATAATAGCCAAATTTTCTAAAAAGTCGACATTTTACATAAATGTTTACAAAAAAAGTTGAAATTTAGAAAAATGATTGACATTTTAAAAATAGTCGACATTGTTAAGAATCGAAATTTTCAATAAAAGTTATAATTTGCAAAAAAATTAAAATAAAAAAGTTGAAATTGAAAAAGGTCGAAAATTAAAAAAAAAGTCTTAATTTTTTTTACAAAGGTTCACCTTTCAAAAAAGTAAATTTTTAGAAAAAGGGAGAATTTTAAAAGGATGGAAACTGAAAAATATGTCGAAATTTTTAAAAAAGTCGAGATTTCCGAAAAAAGGGAAAATATTGAAAAGTCGAAATTTTTACGAGTAGCTCGGAATTTTCAAACAGTATACAGATCTTCGGAAAGTCGAAACTTATATTTTTTGAGGAAGGTCGAGATATCTATTTAATAAAACTCCAACACGGACTGAGAGACAACGCACCGCCTAAGCGGGTGGCTCTACAAGAATGAAATTTTGCATACGAAGGTCACGTATAACGTAGGTGAGTACTAGGAAAGTTCCAACTTCGAAGGGCCTAAAAATGGGCATTGAAAACCCTAAAAAAGTTGGGCAATAAATAATACACACCAGTGGATTTAAAGCTGCCTATACGCGTTAACCAACTGAAAGTATATCGCTTTAACTCATCACTTTATATGACGTATTCTCGCCACGGCGCGGCGGTGATTATTTTGCTTATCGCATTTTTTATCTGTGTGGCCATGCGGCGGTAAAATTGGAAAACTCAGAGACTTTATTCTGCTGCAGAGCGAACAACGTTGATAATACATGACGTCTTTTTAACCATCGTTTGACAGATGATGTATCAAAATGGAAATATCAGCCCAGGAAGAAAAAAATTCTAAACACAGTTACCCAAAAATTAACTCCTTAACGTTAACTTAACTTAACGTTAATGGTTCCTGAAATGTAATCTTATCAGGTACACAGCTATTGGAAATAAATCTAAATTTTGACATAAACTCGAAATTTGGAAAAAATCGAACCTTTCAAAAAACTGGGCATCATTAAAAACTTTTATTGTTAAGTTTTCAAAGAAATCTAAAATGTTCGAAAAGTATAATTTTGAAAATGTCGAAATTATCTGAAAAGTCGAGACATTTTCACAAAAAGGGGAAATTATTAAAAATTTAAAATTAAAAAAAAACAGAAATTTTTAGTCATATTTTCGAAACAACCTAAATTTTCAAAAACTTCAAGGTTCTCAAAAAGACAAAATTTTCGGTGAAGTAGAAACCTAAAATAATTTCGAATTTTTGAAAAAATATAATACGAAATTTAAAGAGGTAGAAATTATAAAAAAATTTAAATTTTTGGAAAAATGTCGAAATTAGATAAAAATTGATAAAATTAATACGTTAAAGAAAGATCTGGTCGTGACAATAATGAATGGGGTCGTGTACATATCAGCAAGTGGTTAATACATTCACATGTTTGGTAAAATTCGAGCGACTGCATTATGTCAGTATCAGTTTCGTTTTTAATTATGTTGTTTATTACGATTATTCTACGAAACTAGATCTTAATTTACTCACTGTTTACATTTTACACGTGTAAGGTTCCAGTTTCAAATAGATTATCTATGTAATGGTCCATAACATTTTTTAATGACTCTCAAAATTTAAAATTTAGACTTCGTTCGCAAAAAAGTTTAGTATCGACTTGAAATTAATAGCTTTTTTCTAAAATTTCATCATTAAACTTGAAATTTCGACTTTTCTTGTAATTTTGAATTAGAAATTAGAAGTTTAAACATTGAAAAATTTGACCTGTTTGACTGTCTGAAAATGACTACATTTTTGAAAATCTACCTTTCGATTTTTATTGAAAATTTCGACTTTTTTAAAATATTTTGACCTATTTTAAAAATTTCGAATCTCTAATTATCAAATTTGAACTTTTTCGCAATTTCACTTTTTTTCAAAATTATGACTTTCAAAAATTTCTGGTAATTTTGATTTTTGTGTTAATTAGTGCTATTTCTGAAAATTTTACATTTTTTGAAAATTTTCGCCTAAAATTTCGACTCTTCTTGAAAATTAGGATTATCAGTTTTTTTGTTGTAAATTTGAATATTTTGATTTTTTTTTTTTGAAAATTTCGATCTTCCATTAAAATTTTGACTATTTCTCAATGTTTTGATTTTTGTTGATTTTTTTTTTCAAACATGTTTACTTTTTTGGAGTTTTTACTCTTATGTAAATTTCACACTTTTAAAAAATTCTACTTTCTCTTTGAAAATTTAGACATTTTTCAGAAGTTTGATTTTTTCCAAATTTCGATTTTTTTTGAAATTTAGACCTTTTTTCAAAACTTCTACTTTCTTTAAAAAAGAAAGAAAATCTTCTTTCAGAATTTTGATTTGTTTCCAATCTCCGAACTTTTGTAAATTCGACTTTTTCAAAAATTCGCCTTCTGAAAATTTCGAATTTTTTCGAAAAATTTGACGTTTTAAATTGTGAATTTAAAGTTGCCTTAAAAAATGGATTATTTTTCAAGTTAAAGCTGAAAAATTCCAATAAAAAAATCGAAATTTAGAATAATTTTCGAGTTAAAATCTAAACATGGATATTTCGGAAAAAAAGTACAAATTTCGAGTAAAAATTTAAAAAAGCCCAATTTTTGATATTAAATTTCACGAACTACCAACATGGCAACTCACCGGACCCCTATGAAGCGCGGACCCTGGGGCATTTGCCCCCTTCTCTCGGCGCCTAAGGACAAACGATTTTTTTTTCTGAAAATTGTGTAGAATAAAATCTGTTACTTATAAATTTCAAGATTTTGTTGACTTAGTCCCCAAACTCCTCTCTAATTGCGCCCATAGGTGAAAATCAACTGTTAGGATATTTATCTAAACAAACAGTGTGCACCACACAATACTGACGCTCAACCGCCACTGACCAACAGGGATGAAGTTAATTTTTTTTGTGGAACGGACTGGTCCTTTGTTAAAAAATTGATATACAAATCTTATCCCTTGAAACCAAGAACGTTTAAAAAGCATAACACTTGCCTAATGCGTTTCGACAGTAAAGCTATCATCTTCAGAGAGATCTCTGAAACGAGAGAGGACTTTGTGGTCACTTTTTTGAAAATTTTGACTTATTTCGAACATTTAGATATTTTAAAATACCCACCTTTCCCATGACGAACTTTTCTCGTTCGACTCCCAAAATTTCAACTTTTTTTTTCCAAATTTTGACTTTATTTTGAATATTTGACTTTGTTTTTTTAACTTCCTACTTTTTATAATTTTTGCCTTTATTAAAAATTTTGGGAATTTCAACATTTTTGGACATTTTAACGTTACCTAGGAAGCTCTGAAGTTTTTTGAAATTTTCGACCTTTTTTAAATGGTTGCCTTTATTTTTGAAAATGTTGACCTTTTTTGTAAGTTCGGTTGGAAATTTCACCTTTTTTTGCAAATTTGACTGTTTTAAAATTCGTTTTTTCAAAACATTTTTGAAAATTTGAATTTTTTCAAAGTATCGACTTTTCGAAAACGCCGACTCTCGAGCGTTTTTTTTTTAATTCGTTTTTCAACATGTTGGCTTTTGTCAAAATTTGAACTTTCTGAAAATGACGACTTTTTTTGAAAATTCTGACTTTGATTTTTGTTGAAAATCTTGGCGGCATTCTTAAACATTTTGATATTTTTCGCCTTTATATTTTGAAAACTTCGAATTTTAAATTTTCTCATTTTTCTTATTTCCATTTTTTAAGATGTTAACTTACTTTATTTGTTGCAAAACTGTACAGTTTCGCCTGAATTTATTGCAAATTTGTACACAAATTGTTGATCTTTTCTGAAAATTGTCACTTTTTTCAAAATGTTGATGTTTTCTACAAATTTGATTATATTGAAAAATTGACTTTTCAAAACTATTTTTGAAAATTTCCCTTTGTCCAACTTTTCATGATTTCTCGAAGTTTTGACCTTTTTTGAAATTTGCAACTTTTTTTTTACAAAAATTCGACTTTTGTGCAGTAAATTGGACTTTTATTTGAAAAAATCCAACTTTTTTAATTTTCACCTTTTTGAAAAATTCTATTTTTCTCAAAATTTCGGAATTCTTTAGTTTTCACTTTTTTTTTGAAAATTTAATAAAACTAACACTGACTGACAGACAACGCACTAAACGGGTGGCTCTACAATTTTGCACACGAAAGTTACTTATAACGTAAGTGAGCACTAAGAAAGATTTTTCAAAATTTAACTTTAAAGGGCCTAAAAATGGGCATTGAAACCCTAAAAAAAGGTAGGCCATAAATAATACACACCACTGGATTTAAAAGCTGCCTGTACGCGTCAACCATATACTGAAAGTATATGGCGTTAACTCATCACTTATGATATGCTCTGTATGATATACTCTCGCCACGGCGCGACGTTGTTTATTTTGCTTATCGCATTTCTTATCTGTGTGTCCATGCGGCGGTAAAACTGGGCAAACTGGCTTTATTCTGTCGTAAAACGAACAGCGACATTTTAGTATCCAAATTTGGACTTTTTCTTGAAGTTATTAACTTTTTTTAGAACTTAATTATTTTGAAAATGTTTACCCCTTTTTAAAATTTCGACTTTTTGTGAAAATATTGATTTATTTAAAATTTTTTTGAAAATGACCTTTTTCTCGAAATTTAGAATTTTTGTAACTCCGACTTTTTTTAAAAAGTTGCTTGTTTCTGAAAATGTTAGTTTTTTGAAGAATATCATTTTCTACGAATTTTTAAATTTTGAATCAATTCTATAAAACGAATTTGAGACTTAACCAAATTTTGATTTTAAAGTTGGTATTGCAAAAAGGAGTATTTTTTAAGTTTAAACTGAAGAGTTTTAAAAAAAGTTGAATTTTAGAATTTTTGAGTTTGAAATCTAAATACGAATTTTGAAAAAAGAACGCAATCAAAATTTTTGCCTCAGTTTAGAAATTACGTTGTAAATCGAAATGTGGGGGAACATTTTTTAAAAACATTTTGAAGTTTCTTTTCGAAATCATTTCTAAATTTTGCTTTTAAATTAGAAATTTGCAGAAACAGTTTTGTGTAAATTTAAAAATAGATTTACAAATCTTGTCCTCTGAAACCAAGAAAGATTAAAAAACACAACACTTGCTGATCATTCTGTTTCATAAAAAAAAAGAAATTCAAAAATTTTTTTTTGACCTTAATTCTTGCATTTCAACTTTAATCTAGAAATTTTAACTTTAGATATGAAATTTCAGCTTTGAATTAATAAAAATTGTAAAAAGACAAAATATGCACTAATCACCTGTAAAAATTTAGATAAATTCGTGTGGCACAACACATGGATTGACGATGCCAGCTCACAAGTTTTATAGGCAACTTTAAATACAAACTTATATATTAGCCATCGTCCGTTAATACTCGTTTTTACTGTCTTAGAGACTGAATTTTGCAAAATCGTGTTTTAGTGCCCATCTACGAAATTTCATGCTTCTCTATGGTTGACGCTGTGCGTTGTCTGTCAGGCAGTGCATACAGATTTATTAAATAGTCTAGCTGATACCAGCGCCTTCGTCTAGTGAAAAAAGAGGAAGGATTCTTAAGTCACTTTTTTTGAAAATTCCGACTTTTTTGAACTCAATTTTTGTTAACAATTTCGACTTATTTTTAAAATTTCCACATTTTAAAATACCCACTTTTTTCACGACAATCGATCTTTTCTTGTTCGAACAAAATTTCATTTTTTTCTCGAAATTTTGACTTGATTTTGAAAATTGTGCCTTTTTTCAAATTTTTGACTTCTTAAAAAAATTTGTACTCCCAATTCTTCAAAATTCTGTCTTTTTTTGGATATATTTTGATTTTTTTTGGAACTTTTTAGTTTTTTTGTAACTTTTGTCCTTGTGAAGGAGTTTATTTTTGAAATTTTCACCTTGTTTTAAAATTTCCTTTTCAATATTACAATTTTTTTTTAAAATTTTGAATTTATTTCGAAGTTTTGAAGTTTTATAAAAATTTCGACTTTTATTTCAAATGTTTGATCTTATTTTTGAAAATGTTAACCTTTTTTGAAATTTCGTCCCGAAATTTCAGTTTTTTTTGTAAATCTGACTTTTTAAATTCAATCTTTTCAAAACATTTCAGTTCTTTTATAACACATTGCATATTTTGAAAGTTTCAACATTTGCAAACATCGACTCTCGAGTGTTTGATTTTTTTTAATTCGACTTTTTTCAAAATTTTGACTTTGTCTCAAAAGTTCGTCTTTCTACAAATAATGACTTTTTTGAACTTTGCCTTCGATTTTTGTTGAAAATTTTATACATTTTTCGACTTTTGAGCATTTCGTCTTTATATTTTGAAAACTTTGAAATTCAAATTCCCTCATTTATTTTAGTATCCACTTTTTTTAAATGTTTACTTATTCTATGGAGTTACTTTGTCAGTTTCGAATTTCTTTAGGATTTTGATTTATTTTCTGAATTCGATCTTTTCTCAAAATGGTGATTTTTTCAAAATTTTAATTTTTTTCTATAAATTTGATCATGTTGAAAAACTGACTTTTGAAAACTGCAACATTTTTTTAAAATTCCGCCTTGGACCAATTTTTAATAATTTTTCCAAGTTTTGACTTTTTTTGAAAATTGCGAGTATATTTCAAAAGTTTCGTTTTTTTCTTTAGGTTTCGACTTTTATGTATTAAATTGAACTTTTATTTGAAAAATTTGATCTACTTAATTTTCACTTTTCTGAAAAATGAATTTTTCCTAAAATTTCGACATTTTTAATATTTTCGAAATTTATCAGACTTTTCACTTTTTTTTTGAAAATTTCGACCTTTTACCATCAAAATTTCCACTTTTTCTCAAAGCATAGTTTTTGCCAGAATTTGATTATTTTTGGAAAATGTCTCCCTTTTTTCAAAATTTTAATTTGTAAAAATTTTGACAGCTTTTTTCTAAAAATTTCTATTTTTTCAAAATTTTGTTTTTTTTATAAATATAATGTATGTTTAAATATTTTTCTAAACCTTACCCTTTTTTATTCAAAATAATCACTTTTTTTTTTGAAAATTTCCGCTTTTGTTCATATTTTAATATTTTTTGAAGTTTCAACTCTTATTTTGAAAATTTTGACTTTTTTCAAAAATGTTGTCTTTTTCTCGAAGTTTCGACTTTTGTGTTGTAAATTTGAGATTTTTTACTTTTTTCCGAATTTTTTTCTTTTTTTGAAAAATTGATTTTTTTTTTCAAAATTGCGACTTTTTGATGTTCTCGAATATTTTCAGAATTTTTCCTTTTTTAAAACTTCCACCTTCTGCCATCAAAATTTGAACTTTTTTTTCGAAGTTACGGCTTTTTTCAGAGTTTGAAGTGTTTTCGAAATTCCCATCTTTTTTCAAAAGTTAGATTTTTTATGAAAGCTTCGACATTTTTGAAAGTGTTGACTATTTTCTCGAAATTTCGAATTTTTGTAGTTTCAACTTTTTGATAAATTTGCCTGTTCCCGAAATTTTTAATTTTTTTGAAGAATCTAATTTTCCAGGTTACGAATTTTTAAATGTTGTACGAGTACTATAAAACGAATTCAAAACTTAACTAAATTTCGATTTTAAAGTTGTCATTTAAAAAAAAACATTTTTTAACTTTAAACTGAAAATTTCAGAAAAAAGTCTAATTTTGAGAAATAGGAAATGTGGGGAAACATTTTTTTTAAACGGTTTATTGTCGAAATTCCATTTCCAAATTTTGGCTTTGAATTAAAAATTTCGAAAAAGTACTGTAGGAATTCAATGTTTTTTGACTTTAATCCCTGACTTACAACTTAAGTCTACAAATGTTAACTTTTGATATAAAATTTCAACTTTAAATTAAAAAAATAATTTATAAAAAATATGCACAAAACACCTGCAAAATTTAGGTAAATTTGTGAAGACACATTTATCAATGATATCAGCTGTCAACGCTTACAGGCAACTTTAAATACAATCTTATGCATTATTCATTACATAAAAATTTCCTTTTCATTAATGCCCATTTTTAGTATCTTTGAGGCTGAATTATGAAAAGTCCTCTTAGTGCTCACCTATGTATTACGGGGAACATCAGTGCGAAATTTCATACTTCTAGTTGATGTTGTGCTTTGTCTGCCAGTCAATGCGTAGAGATTTATAAATAGATAAAAATTGAGAGGAAATGTGCTTCCCGCTTTGAGAAAAATACTAAATTAGTACGTTAATTATTCTTTACTGTTTAATTCTTTTAATAGATTGCTGTAGTTCTAGATAAAATTTGGACGTGAAAAAATTTGTTCACGGCGTTTCCTCCTTCCCTCCTTTATATGGAACTAGGTCAACGTCCAACATTGAACAAAACACTGCCCCCCTCATAAAAAAATGACCTGTTTCACCACTTTTATTTTAGATCCCTTCCTGGTAGTTTACCTCTGGCACATTTTCACTGGGTCTACGAATATAGAAATAAATTAAATTAGATAAATTAAATAGAATCATTTTGTATTAATATTAAATGTTATTTATTTAATGACCATCAAGTTCTCGTAAAATGAATGTGTTTTAAAAAACGCGTTTAATGATTACTCACGTTATTGCGATGAAAACTCATAAAACGTTAATTATAGAAAATTAGCCAAGTATAATTTCTTGATCTAAAAAAGTATCTAATACGCTTGAGGTTTATTTTACACAGAAGATTCACATTAATGTAAAAGTGCCAGAAGCTTTCAGTTCGAAATAATTTTTCTAATTTTATCGTGTTACTAAATTGTAGTTTATTGGTATTATAAAGATCTTAGTTGTATATTTTGTTGCGTAAAAATAATGTAATCTAGTAAACTAAGGCAATGACTCAGCCAAAGTCAATAAACTCCAATAAATATCTTTTGAATTTGTCTGCAGGTTACAAATACTATCTATGCCATACATTTTACGATAATATTCGAATTGTTTTAACCTTAATGTTTGGATATAACTTAGTGCATGTAAAAATGTAAAAATTCATATGCTTGTAGCAAGCAGTGTTTCCCAAACAGTGGGTTGCGACCCGCCACCGGGCCATGAAAATAAAATAGCGGGTCGCTGAATTATACCCATATTGTTTTCAAGCTAAAAAGAAATCATTTTTATAAAACTCAATATTTTTTTAAATGTTTTAAAAGACTGAATTTCAAAATGATTTTTTCTAAATTTAATTTTGTTTCGTTGATTTTTTAGAAGTTACTTGTCGGAACATTTGTTAGCATTCGAGTTGGATATACCAAACTGACGAGATTTAACAAGATCGAAACCGTCTTTGGTTTCCAAACTTCGAATCTAATAAATATTCAAACGTATTGGTCTGTGCATTAGAATTAATTTTTGTTGTTGAAAATTTCCACTTTTTTTTATAAATAACTGCAAGTTTGGTGGAAAGGACTGGTCCCCTGAAACCAAGAAAGAGCTGCAAATTTCAATTTTTTTCAAAATTGTTACTTTTTTGAAACTTCGACTGACTGAAAACCTCGACATTTTTAAAAATGTTGACTTTGTAAAAAAATGCAATTTTTGGGAAGAATTCAGCTTTTTGAAAATTTCGAAATTAAAGAAAACAATTTTTTAGAACATTTTCCTTGTTTCTAATTTCGTCGACATTAAAAAATTTCTTTTATTTTTCAGAATTTGCACTTTTTCAAAATTTCCATTTTTTTCTAGATGTTGTTTTTTTTAATTTCACTTATTTTGGGAATTTCTATAATCATCTCAAAATTTCGGCTCTTTAGCTTTTTTTTTAACTTGTTTGAAAAATTTCTTCCTTTTCAAAATTTTGGTTTTTTGGAAAATTTTATTTATTTATTTTGAAAATTTCCATTCAAAATTTTGACTTTTTCGAAGGTTTCACTTTATTTTTAAAAAAGTCTTTGGCTTGAAATTTCGACTTTTATTGAAAGCTTTTTGAAATTGTTCCAATGAAAATTTCGGCTTTTTTCAAAAGGTGGATTTTTTTTAAAGCAATTCTGATTTTTCTTGAAATAATAACTTTCTGACGCTATTTTTACTCTTTTCTGAAGAATTCAACTTTTGCGAAAATTACGATTTTTTTTGTAAATTTCGACTTTTTGAAAACTTTCACTTTTTCCAAATTTTGATTTTTTTGTAAAAATTTTTAATAATCAACAGCAAATCTCAACTTTTTTCAGAGTTGTTACTTTTTTTGAAACTTCTGAGTGACTGAAAACTTTGACATTTTTAAAATGTGGACTTTGTAAAAAAAGCTACTTTTTTGAAGAATTCAGCTTTTTGAAAATTTCGAATTTAAAGAAAACAATTTTTTAGGAAATTTTCACTGTTTCTAATTTCTTCGACATTTAAAAATTACCTTAATTTTTTAAAATTTGCACTTTTTCAAAATTTCCACTTTTTCAAAATGTTGGTTTTTTTAATTTCACTTATTTTATGAATTTTTATAATCATCTGAAAATTTCGTCTTTTTGGCTTTTTTTTTAACTTATTTTAAAAATTTCCCCCTTTTCAAAATGTTGGCTTTTTTTGGAAAATTTTATTTATTTATTTTGAAAATTTCGATTCAAAATTTTGGTCTTTTCTTGAAGATTTGAAAAATTCGTAGTCCTTTGTCTTGAAATTTTGACTTTTTTCAAAAGGTGTACTTTTTTCAAACAATTCTGATTTTTCTTAAAATTAATAACTTTCTGACTACAATCATCTGAAAATTTCGGCTTTTTAGCATTTTTTAACTTCTTTAAAAAATTTTGGCTTTTTTGGAAAATTTTATATATATTTTTTGCAAATTTTGATTCAAAATTTTGCCTTTGTCGAAGTTTCCACTTTATTTTTCAAAAATTCGGAGTACTTTGTCTTGAAATTTCGACTTTTATTGTACCTTCTGAAAGCTTTTTGAAATTGTTTTAATGAAAATTTCGACTTTTTTTCAAAAGGTGGACTTTCTTTTTAAACAATTCTGATTTTTCTTGAAATAATAACTTTCTGACACTATTTTTACTCTTCTCTGAAGAATTCAATTTTTACGAAAATTACGACTCTGAAAATTTCGATTTTTTCAAAACTTCCAGTTTTTGAAAACTTCCACTTCTGGAAATTCTGACATTTCAAAATTTACGTTATTTCTAAATTTTGATGTTTTTTTTGTAAAAATTTTTAATAATCAACTTCAAATCTCAACTTTTTTCAGAGTTGTTACTTTTTTTTGAAACTTCTGAGTGTCTGAAAACTTCGACATTTTTAAAAATGTCGACATGCTACTTTTTTGTAGAATTAAACTTTTTGAAAATTTCGAATTTAAAGAAAATGATTTTTTTTTAGAACATTTTTACTGTTTCTAATTTCGCCGACTTTAAAAATTACCTTTATTTTTCAAAATTTGCACTTTTTCAAAATTTTTGTTTTTTTTTCAATTTCACTTATTTTGGGAATTTCTATAATCATCTGAAAATCTCGGCTTCTTTGCTTTTTTTAACTCAATTCAAAAATTTCTCCCCTTTTCAAAATTGTGGCTTTTTTGGAAAATTTTATTTATTTTAAATATTTCAATTCAACATTTTGACTTTTTCGAAGTGGTCACCTTTTTTTGAAAAATTCGTAGTCGTTTGTCTTGAAATTTTGACTTTTATTGTATCTTCTAAAAGCTTTTTGAAATTGTTCTCATGAAAATTTCGACTTTTTTCAAAAGGTGGACTTTTTTAAAAACAATTCTGATTTTTCTTGAAATAATAACTTTCTAACATTATTTTTACTCTTTTCTAAAGAATTCTGTTTATACGAAATTTATGACTTTTTTTGAAAATTTCGACTTTTTGAAAACTTCCACTTTTTGAAAACTTCCATTTTGTCAAATTTCGTCATTTCAATATTTACGTTATTTCTAAATTTTGATTTTTTTGTAAACTTTTTAATAATCAACTGCAAATATCAACCTTTTTCAAAGTTGTTACTTTTTTTGAAACTTCTGAGTGACAGAAAACTTTCACATTTTTGAAAATGTCGATTTTGTAAAAAAAATGCAGATTTTTTGAAGAATTCAGCCTTTTGAAAATTTCGAATTTAAAGAAAACAATTGTTTAGAAGATTTTTACTGTTTCTAATTTCTTCGACATTTCGAAATATTCTTTATTTTTGAAAATTTGCACTTTTCCAAAATTCCCATTTTTTGTCAAAATGTTGGCTTTTTTTTAATTTCACCAATTTTGAGAATTTCTATAATTCTCTGGAAATTTCGACTTTTTAGCATTTTATTTGATTTATTTTAAAAATTTCTCCCCTTTTCAGAATTTTGAATTTTTTGGAGTTTTATTTTATTTTGAAAATTTGGTTTCGAAATTTTGGTCTTTTCTTGAAGTTTTCATTTTATTTTTGAAAAATTCGACGTATTCTATAAATTTCCTACTTTGTCTTGAAATTTCAACCTTTATTGTCCTTTTGAAAGGTTTTTGAAATTGTTCTAATGAAAATTTTTACTTTTTTCAAAAGGTGCATTTTTTTAAAAGCAATTAGGATTTTTCTTGAAATAATAACTTTCTGACCTATTTTTACCCTTTTCTGAAGAATTCTATTTTTACGAAAATTACAACTTTTTTTGAAAATTTCGACTTTTTGGAAACTTCCACTTTTTGATATTTGGCATTTCAAAGTTTAAGTAATTTCTAAATTTAAATTTTGATTTTATTTGTAAAAGTTTTTAATAATCAACTGCAAATCTCAACCTTTTTCAAAGTTGTTACTTTTTTTGAAACTTCTGAGTGACTGAAAACTTTGACATTTTTAAAAATGTGGACTTGTAAAAAAATGTTATTTTTTTGAGGAATTCAGATTTTTGAAAATTTTGAATTTTAACATAACTATTTTTAGGAAATTTTTATTGTTTCTAATTTCTTCGACATATAAAAATTACCTTTACTTTCCAAAATTTGCATTTTTTCAAAATTTCCATTTTTTAAAAAATTTTGTTTTTTTAATTTCACTTAAATTTTGATTTTTTGAAAAATTTTATTTTTTTGAAAATTTCGATTCAAAATTTTGGCTTTGTCGAAGTTATCACTTTATTTTTGAACAATTCGGAGTACTTTGTCTTGAAATTTCGTCTTTTATTGCACTTTCTGAAAGCTTTTTGACATTGTTCTAATGAAAAGTTCGACTTTTTTCAAAAGGTGGATTTTTTTTTAAAACAATTTCGATTTTTCTTTAAATAATAACTTTTTACACTATTTTTACTCTTTTCTGCAGAATTCAATTTTTTACGAAAATTACGATTTTTTTTGAAAATTTCGACTATTTGAAAACTTCCTATTTTTGAAATTTCGAAATAATATTTACGTTATTTCTAAATTTTTGATTTATTTGTAAATATTTTTAATAATCAACTGCAAATCTCAACCTTTTTCGATGTTGTTACTATTTTTGAAACTTCTGAGTGACAGAAAACTTCGACATTTTTTAAAATGTCGATTTTGTAAAAAAAATCCAGCTTTTTTGAAGAATTTTGAAAATTTCGAATTTAAAGAAAACGATTGTTTAGAAAATTTGCCCTTTTTCAAAATTACCATTTTTTTTTTCAAAATTTTGGCTTTTTTCTATTTCGCCTATTTTAAGAATTTCTATAATTGTTTGAAAATTTCGACTTTTTAGCATTGTTGACTTATTTTAAAGATTTTTCCCGTTTTCAGAGTGTTGGCTTTTTTTTGAAAGTTTTTATTTTGAAAATTTGGATTCAAAATTTTGACTTTCGTGAAGTTTTAACTTTATTTTTGAAAAATTCGCTTTATTCTATAAATTTGATACTTTGTCTTGAAAATTTGTCTTCGAAATTTATTGTACCTTCCGAAAGTTTTTAAATTTTTCTGATGAAAATTTCGATTCTTTTCAAAAGATGGGCTTTTTAAAAAATAATCTGACTTTGCTCGAAATGATAACGTTTTTTTAGTCTTTTCTGAAGAATTCAATTTTTACGAAAATTACTTTTTTTTTTTGAAAATTTCGACTTTTTAGCATTGTTGACTTACTTTAAAGATTTTTCCCCTTTTCAGAGTGTTGGCTTTTTTTGGAAAGTTTTTATTTTGAAAATTTGGATTCAAAATTTTGACTTTATTGAACTTTTAACTTTATTTTTGAAAAATTCGCTTTGTTCTATAAGTTTCGTATTTTATCTTAAAATTTGTCTTCGAAATTTTGACTTTCTTGATGTTTTAACTTTATTTTTGAAAAATTCTCTTTATTCTATAGATTTGGTACTTTGTCTTGAAAATTTGTCTTCGAAATTTATTGTATCTTCCGAAAGTTTTTAAATTTTTCTAATGAAAATTTCGACTCTTTTCAAAAGATGGGCTTTTTAAAAAATAATCTGATTTTGCTCGAAGTGGTAACGTTTTGACAGTATTTTTAGTCTTTTCTCAAAAATTCAATTTTTACGAAAATTACTTTTTTTTTTTTTGAAAATTTTGACTTTTTGAAAACTTTCACTTTCTTAAATTTCCACATTTCAAAATTTACGTTTTTTTCTAAATTTTTTTGTAAAAATTTCGTATTCAATTTTTGACATTTTGACAATTTTGACATTTGACATAAAATTCAAAATTCAAAATTTCCACCTTTTTCAAGTTTCCGTTTTTATCAAAATTTCGCCAATTTCTCAAAATTCTGACCTCAAATTTTCTACGTCTTTTCGAATTTTTTTTGGAAATTTAACTTTAAAAGTCAACATTTCAAACTTTTGAGTTTTTTAAACATTTAGACAGTGGATTTTGACTTTGTTTACATTTTAGCTTTATGGAAATTTACTTTTGCAGTTATAACCTAAAAAAAATTCTACTTTTTTGATTTTGACTTTTTGTACATTATTCACTTTTTTTTGGAAATTTGGGCGTTTATAGAAAAGTCTGACTGTCGGAATTCAAGCATTTCTCAAATTTCAACTATTTCTGAAAATTTAGACTCTGAAAATTTCGGCATTTTAAAATATCTACTTTTATTTTTTAAATTTCCCTTTTTTCAAAATTTCATTTTTTCCAAAATTTTGAACAATTTTGTCAAGATTTCCACTTTTTTAAAAGTTTGATTTAAATATATTGAGGATTGCCACCTTTTTTCGAAATTTTGACTTCCTTTAAAAAGTAGATGATATTAATTTTGTTAAATTTCAAATGTTAATATTTTTCTTAAACTTGCTAGCTTAAACTCACAGAAATTGAAAATTTTAATTTGCAATGCTGAGAAGAATTGAAATATTGGATTATGTATTCACAACAAAAAATGTAAAAGTCCACGTTCAAGCTCGCATTTTGAAATTTCCATTTTCAATCAGAAATCGAATTTTTTAATCAAAATTGGAATTTTTGAAAAATGGTGAAAAATCTAGAAAAAACCCAGTTCTACTTTCTAAATTTCAAAAAAAAGCTTAAATTTCTATTTAAAGTCGATATCGTAGGTTTAAATAAAATATTTTCAAATTTCACTAAAAGTTTATCAAAAATCAATGTCAGTTTCAAGGTTGAAAAAAATTCTAGGTAAAATTGGCTTTAGGGAAAAAAATTAAACGTTTGCGTTGGGAAAAATACAAAGAAAATGATATTTTAACTCTAATTAACAAAAAAAAAACATTACAATTTCTGAAGCGAAAAGTTAAACATCAAAAATTGGAAATTTGAATTAAAATATTTAGAAAAGTTTTACAATTTCATTTTTCCTCTCAAAAGTTTGACCTAATTTTCGAAATTTTCGAATTTTTTTTTTCAATTTTGACTTTGAAATTCAACACAGCAAGATTTCAACCAAAATTTTTGATAAAATAAAGTTTCTATTTAACATCGAATTTTTAAACAAATATAAATAATTAAATCTATTCGGAAAATTTTCATAAAAGTGCCGAAATTTTAACAGAAACTCAACATGGTGGAAAAATCCAATTTTAAGATTAAAGAGAAATAGGTCCTTCTGTAAGACGTCAACTCGGGATTTAGAGGCCACAATTTGGGATCAACGTAGACATTTTATAAAAAGAAAATTAAAAATTAAAAATTAAATTAAAAAGAAAAGACGAAATGTTGACTTCTAACCTCAAAATGTGGTCGAAATTTTGAGAAAATAAAACGAAGTTTTAAGATAGTTAAAAAATCGTTTAGTGGGTCACGAAGGGGAAGCATAAAAATAATCGGGTCATAGCATAAAAAGTTTGGGAAACGCTAATTAATGAATAAAAAAAAAGAATCTCTCGTAGAGATTTCATTGACCATCATCGCTTGCTAAAAATTATAACTCTGTTCCACAATAGTGCGACCTATATTTATCAGAAAAATTATTTTTGGCAAACGGAAAAGTTATCGATCGACGAGAAAGCTAAGTTGCTATAAATAATTTCCATCATTTAAATCTATTAAGCATTGCGCTGAGCAGACCGTCAAATATATAATCCAGCCAAGTTATGTGTAACTAAACAAACTGTCCGTCATAAAAAAAATAGGCCCACGTATCTAATAGTCCGACAGTTAATATTGCACATGAACAACTTGATAGCGAGTTCCTCGAACATATTTACCGCGAGAAAATAACGATGACCTTTGCGCCCAAAAAAAATTGGTTTACTTTTCCGGGATTTTGCTCGATGCGTTGAACTTTCGAACTTCAAACGCCCCAATAATGAGAAGTTAAGCATCCTGGTACTATCATATGTTTACGTAAGAATTCTTCCAAAGATTCGAAAACAGTGTGCGAAAAATCTCTGAATACATTCGAGGGCTGCAAATAAAGTATTGATTCAAAAACTGATTAAATATGCTCGTGACAAAATGCATTATTGTGATGCAGCATTCAGATGTTTCAGAAGTTTGGTCATGCACAGTACAGATTATCCTTTTTCGAAGTCTTTAAAGAATTTCTTTGATTTGTAAGCGAGCATTCGATGTCAAAGTTTCCGGGTTAGATTTTAATTATAGAGTTCGAATGGACTTTTTTTACCTCGTCCGGCCAATTCGTTCTATTTCTAATTAGGACAAATCGAACTTTCCATTTCGACCTGCCGTCGCCACTTACTGTCCACCGATCGTCCCTTCGGAGGAAATAGTTTTTTAAATTTTAGACGTCTCCTGATTCGCCTGGGAAGTTGCAAACATGTTCTTATTCTTCACCACGTAACCAGCGACTTTTTTTGTTTCTATTCGTAGATGTAGCACACAAACTCGCCCTTATTGGTGCCGGTAATAAAGATAGAGTTGCGGAAGTTTAAGCTTCTATTGGAGATTTTCCTCTTTCTAAATTTTTTCCCAAAAATCCTCCAACGTTAATAGTTTTGGAACTATTTGCTAAAAACTAGACCTTTTTTATTCACATCTGTATTTGGTGGTAACTTTGTTAACCACTTTCACAAAAAAATTCACACAAGTCGAACATACCCTTGTTTATAGACGATGATTGGCTTACTGGCTCAGTAATAGTAGTTCTGAGTGCTCCTAACGGTAAAACGCGGTAACGCAAGAACTTCGCCTCCCCACCACACCAGTTGGGTTACCTTTGGGTATCCCTCGTACATTTCATTCCGAATTCTCTCCTTTTTTTAGTCGCTAGAATGGCGGCCATGACTGCTGAATCCTTTTCTGCTAGGCGCTCATCTATATACTAAACTGATTTTTTTTCAGGCATGCATCGATGACAATTTGGATATGGTTGAATTTCTGGTGGAGCACGGTGCGGACGTCAACAGAGGTGATAACGAAGGATGGACCCCTCTTCACGCCACTGCCAGTTGTGGCTTTCTATATATTGCCAAATATTTGATAGAGAAAGGAGCCAATGTGGCGGCCGTCAACAACGATGGGGAGTTGGCCATCGACATTGCAGAATGTCAGAAAATGGAAGAACTGCTTAAAGAGGAGATTCACAAAAGAGGTTCGTACTTAATTGGGATCTAATGGTTGAATCTGAGGCACCTCTTCCACAATGTCAGACAGAAACTTGGTGTATTAATTTTGAATTTTTTCTAGTTTTATGCAAATTTCGGAAAACAAGTTTTTAATTGAAAATACTTATATAGAGTGATACGCTTTCCATGGCGGAAACTGGCAACAATAGAATATAAAAAAATAATGTGATTTATGTAAACAATGCTTTTAAACGTACCTTTTTGACATCATATAGGGTATTGAAGTTGTTATTTTATGAAGGATTTTTGAATATCTCAAAAAAACAATATTAAAAAAATTTGATATTGTGATGTATCTTGTAAAGCGTTGATATTTTCTTACTAAAAAATCTTACGAACACCACCAGTGATGTGGATTTGGGGCACGGTGACCCTTTTTTCTATCAGAATTTCTATTCCGCTGGTCCTAAACACTAATTCTATGATTTTTCGGATTTTACAATCTCCTTTTCAGTAAAAGTCCTTGTGATTTTTTCCCAAAATGCACGGTTTTCGGGTTAATACCTAGCATTTAAAGTATTAATGTTTTTTGTAGTTTTTTTTATCAAAAATATCAAATTTTTTCAGAACTTTTGCCCATTTTGAACAATTTATTTCATCAAAATTTTGACTTGAAAATTTCGTCTCTTTCAAAATTTTGCTTTTTTCTAGAAGTTTCCATTTTTTAGGAAAAATTACACTCTTTTATTCTAAAAATATTAACTTTTTTGTTAATTTATTTCATGAAATTTACGACTTTTTTCAAAATTTCGACATTTTGAAAATTATGTCGATTTTTTTTGGAGAAATCTACTTAATTTCAGTTTTTATAAATTGACATTGCAAATTACCACTTTTTTTTAAATTACAATTTTTATTAAAATTTGGACATTGACATAAATCCACTTTTTATCTTTTTTCTAGATTTTTACTTTTTTTTTTTGAAAATTTCAATTTTTTCTCAAAATTTTGACTATAAATTTTGATTTTGAAAATTTCTGCTTTTTTATATTTGACCGTTTTGAAAATGATAACTTCCGAAAATTCCTCTTTTTAAAATTTTTTCTTTCAAAATATTGACTTTAAATTTCGGCTCATTGAAAATTTCTATTTTTTTTTTTCAATACTAATTTTTTAAAATTATTTTTGACTATTTTATAAAGACTTTTACCTTTTAGCATTTAATTTTTGTTTAAATTTCCACCTTTTGAAAAGCTGACTTTTTAAAAATTTCAATAATATTCAGATTTTTCCTTTTTTCTTCATTTTGATTTTTTGTAAATATTTGGTCTCTGTTCGAAATTTTGGCGTTTCGTGTGGATCTTCTTAATCAATTATGACATTTCAAAATTTCCACTGTTTTCAGGTTCTCAGTTATATCAAAATTTAGACTTTTTATCAATATGTTATATTGGATATTTTTTCAAATCTTTTTTTTAGTTTTTGACTTTTTTTTTGACATTTTCAACTGAAAAAATCCTGGTTTTTTCTCGAAATTTTATTAGTTGTAAATTTTGACCTGCTTTGAAAAATTCTGCTTTTAATTTCAACTTTTGAAAACATTGAATCTTTTTTTTTTAATTTTGACATTAAAAATTTCGACATTTCAAAATTTTTTCGAAATTTTTTCTTTTTTGATAATATTGTGATTTTTTCAACATTTGTACTTATTTTAAAATGTCTATCCTTTATCAAACATTTTAACATTTTCATTTATTTTGTAATTTTGACTTTTTATCGAAAATTTTATTTGTTTATTTATGTATTTATTTGTCAATTTCGACTTTGAAAAATTCTTTTTTTTTTAATTTGAACTTTTTGTACATTTTGATGTTTTTTTTTGAAAATATCTACTTTTCGATTACTTCGACTCTTCAGAATTTCGAGATTTTAAAATTTTGATTTTCTGAACATTTCGTCTTTATTTTCAAAATTTTGTCTTTTGCAATTTTCAATCTTTCAAGATTATTGCCTATAAAATTGTTATATCAAGCTTACTTATTTTTAATAACGCTTTATATCGTTTTGATGTCTTCGCCTACGTGAAACAAGAGAAAAGATTCTTGGTTCACCATTTTAAAATTTCCTACTTGACTTTTTTTGAAAACTGCGATATTTTAAAATATCCACTTTTTTCACGATGCCAACACTTTTCTCGTTTGATTCCCACAATTGTACCTTTTTTTTTGTGAAATTTTAGCTAATTTTAAAATTTCATTTTTCGAAATTTTGACTTTTTGAAAATTCCAGTTTCCTTAAAATTCTGGCTTATTTGTGGGTATATTTTGATTTTTTTCTAAGACTTCACCTTTTTTTTTTAATTTTTCTCTATTAAATATATGCTTTTTTTGGAAATTTCAACTTTTTTGAAAATTTCCTTTTCAATATTTCAATTTTTTTTAATATTTTGATTTATCTCGAAGTTTTTAAGTCTTTGAAAAATTTTGATTTTTCTTAAATGTTTGAACTTATCTTTAAAAATGTTGATCTTTTTTGAAACTATTACTTTAAATTTCGACCATTTTGCAAATCTGACTTTTTAAATCCAATTTTTTAAAAACATTTAAATTCTTTTAGAAAATTTGTATTTTTAAAAGCTTCGACTTTAGAAAACAATGACTTTATTTAGGTGTTTGTTTTTTTTTATTTAGGGGTTTGGTTTTTTCATTTGACTTTTTTTCAAAATTCTGGCCTCTTCTCAAAATTTTTACTTTCCGAAAATGACGACTTTTTTGAAAATTCTAACTCCGATTTTTATTGAAAATGTTATTTTTGTTGACCATTTCGATTTTTTAACATTTCGACTTTTTTATTTTGAAACTTCCAAATTTCAAAGTTTCTTTTTTTTTCGAATATTTTCAAATCTCAGCTTATTTTATAAATTCCAACACTTTCACAATTTCGGCTTTCTTAAAGATCTTGATTTATTATCCAATTTTTTGAAAATTTTGACACAAAATTTTGATTCTTTCTCAAAATTGTGATTTTTTTAAAATTTTGATTTTTTCCTGTAGTTAATTTGATTATGTTGAAATATTGATTTTTCAAAACTGCTATCTTTTCTTTTTTTTGAAAATGTCCACGTTTGTTTAAACTTTTAACAATTTCGCCAATTTTTGATCTTTTTTTTTGAAAATTTCGGCTTTTTTCAAAAATGTCGACTATTTCTCGAAGTTTGACTGTTATGTAGTAACTTATTGGACTTTTACTTGAAAAATTCAAATTATTTAAAAAACTCGACTTCTTAATTTTCACCTTCTCACAAATTGGATTTTTCTCAAAAATTGGACATTTTTAAAATTTTCCAACTTTTGTTAGACGTTCCACATTTTTTTAGAGATCTTTTATCATCAAAATTTCGAATTTTTCTTGGGATTAAAACTTTTTTCAGAATTTCGATTTTGTGAAAATTTTGACTTTTTTTGCCTTTTTTTAAACATGTTGATCATTTAATATTTTTTTTTTTAAAGTAGAAGAACCTTCGTAAACTGCGAATTTTTAAATTTTGAACGAATTGGCATTTTAAAAATGAGTATTTTTCAAATTTAAACTGAACAGTTTGAAAAAAAGTCGAAATTTAGAAAAAATTTTGAGTTTAAAAATTAAATAGGATTTAAAAAAAAAGAGCACTAAGTGAAGTTTGGGCTTCAATTTAAAACAATTTTGAAGTTTCTTGAAATGTCGGCATCACTTCCAAATTTTACCTTTAAACTGAAAATTTCGAAAATCACTTTTGAAGAAATTCAAAATTTCTTGCTACTGATGGCTGTATTTTCGACTTCAGTCTAAAAATGATAATTTTGCTATTTTATAATTCTTTCTTTTGGTTTATTTGGCGTTTCATGTTCATCCTAAATTTTTAATTATTATAAAGTTGCAATAAATTTGCGCTTGTTATTGAGTAGATTTGTAAAAATACTTTTTATAAGCTGCGATTATGACTTCTTTTAAAAAATTTTGATTAATAGCGGAAGTTTTCAACTTGGAAAATCGAAATAAAAAATATAAAGATTCGAAGAAGGTCGAAATTTTGAATAAAACAATATCGAAAATTTAGTTTTATTTCCCAAAGATTTAAGAGAAACATTAGAAATGTCATTGAAGTTGCTTCCGGTTTTTTCAATTTAGGGGGTTTGACATTTCCCTCGAAATTAATAAAATAAATAGAATTTTTTTTTGCCTTTAATACCAATATTATTCTAACATTAAAAAAAAACATTAGAAATCCCAACTTCAAATTTACAACTGAAAAATTTAAAATTTCTGAAAAAATTCAAAACATTTCTAAAATAATCTATTTTTTTTGGAATTTTCGCTTTTTTTATGGAACCTTAGAATTTAAAACTAAATGTTAAAATGGAAACTTCCATCTGCTTCTCAAAACTGCCTCTCTAAACTGTAATAAATATTCGGAGATTGAAAAAAAAATATATAATTTCGCTAAATTAAAATCTTCCTTTTTTAACCAAAAATGTTTGGGAAAAAAGTCGAAAAAATAATTCTACACATATTTTCGATTGTGTGCAGGAAACTGACTCAACTGGGATTTCGAGAAAAACTTGAAAAGGTCCAAAAGAAAATGTTCCTCCACATTTCGATTTAAACATGGCAAGTGCCAAATTAATGCCAAAATTTCGAAACTTGAATTTTTAGAAATGAAAAGAATTTTGATATATTCCAAATGCGCATGAAGACACATTGGTCAGCGCTCTTAAAGCTTATTGCTAACTTTAAATACAATCTTGTGTATTATTCATTACATAAACATTACCTATCCGTTAATGTCCATTTTTTATATCTTAAAGGTTGAATTTTCAAAAATCTTCTCTTAGTGCTCTCCTACGCACTAGGGGAAACACCTGTTAAAATTTCGTGCTTCTAGACTCACCCCTTAGGCTGTGTGCTGTTTGTTAGTCGGGGCTTGGAGATTTATTAAATATATATAAACAAAGACATATACAGAGTCGTCAGAAATTGTACAAAGTTTACTAAAAAAAACAAAAGTAAATTTGATGGCCTCTATGTTTTTTAATGTTACAATTCCAAATCAATATTTTAAATGGTTGTATATTTATGTTGTAGGAATTGACTGTGATTTAGCTAGAAGTGAAGAAGAAAGAATTATGCTCGAACATGCCAAAGATTGGTTTGCAACCAAAAGTTCCTTAGTTAACGCACCCAATCCTAAAGATGGAGCTACACCATTACATGTTGCGAGTGCAAAAGGCTATACAGATGTAATAAAGTAAGTATCCTGTTGAAAACGAAGTTGGTAAACTAAAGTGGTTGGATGAAAACCCCAGTTTTTTTTTTTCCAAATTTCGACCTAAGTTGAGTTTTTTTTAATTCCGTCTTACTTTCGAGGTGTTAACTGTCTTCTCAAAATTTCTAGAACTTTAATATAAATACATATATTTGTGCTTTATCACTCTTCCTGAAGTTTGCACTTTCAATTACAGTAAAACAGTGTTTCCTGAACAGTGGGTCGTGACCCTGCACCTGGCCACGAAAATAAGTTACCTACCTTTTTCTGAAAGTTTCTTTTATAAAATCTTTGAAATAACTTTAAATTTTTAATTGTTTGCACTGGTTTATCAAACTTCCATATTAAACTTTTAAAGTGGAAAATTTCAAAATGTATACCTTATTCAAGATAACGAGGGTCTCCTTGGCATCTCAAAAACGACAAGATATACAGATTCGGACAAATGGGAAAACGTTGCGCAATTAAAAGACTAAGAATATGACTCTCAGAAACATTCGATTCGATTTTTACTTCCAGAGTTATTAAAAAAATGTAAATTTTCCCATTTTTTTATCTCCCTATCTCTTATCGTTTCAGAGATCCCCTTACTGGCCTTCGCTATCTTGGACACAATGTATATTTTTATCAAAAGTTGAGAGTTTTCTCTAAATGTTAATGTTTATCTGAAAGTTTTAAGTTTAAATTTGAAAATAATACTTTTTAAAATTTCAATTTAAAGATCCACTGTTTATAGATGAGTTTCGAATTTGTTTTAAAATTTTGGTTTATGTCAAATTTGATTTTTTATTAAATCTTACTTCAAATTTGAAGTTTCAGCTGGGAAGTTTTGGCCAATTTGATTGGCACTCGTATACTTTCCAGTAGGGATGCACAAGATTTTTAAAATATCGATACTGTGTTCAATTGATGTATTGAAAAAGATATATCGATATGTTTCGATACATCGATTAATTCTATATTCGATGTATCATATAAATTCAATGCCATACAGCGAGGCGAGTCTCTCATAATTTCGTTTTTTTCAAGAGTCCTACTTTTTTTGGTGGAACGGTCTGGTCCTTGGTTATTTCCAAAAATTTAAATACAAATTTTAATACATCTCTGAAGATGATAGCTTGGCTATCAAAACGCGTTAGAGCAACCTTTGTTGTGTTTTTTAATCTTTCCTGGTTTCAGGGAACAAGATTTATATTTCTACTTTAAAAAAAAAAATTACTTATTTAAAATTTGACTTTTTTAAAATTTAGGCTTTTTAATAATTCGACATTTTACAAAAAAACTTCTGCTTCTATTCCAGAGTTTGATTTTTTTATTAAACTTCGGAAATTGCACTATTTATAAAAAATTCAAATCAAAATTTCTTTTTGGAAAATGTTGAGTTTTTTAAAAGTTGACATTTTTTCACGATTTTATTTGAGAATGAGGCCCCTTTTTCTCAAATTTCGATGTTTTTCAAAATTTTTATTTTTTTAATATGTCGACTTTGATTTTTGAAAGCTTCGATTTTTTCGAAAGTTTCGACCTTTTTAGAATATTTGAAATTTCAGAAATTTAAATTTTTTGGAAGATTTCGATTTCATTTTTTGATAATCTCCACTTTATCGATAATTTCGACATTTTTTCAAATTTTCGATTGTTTTTTTTTTCAATTCACGATTTTTTTCAAAGTTTCGAATTTCTTTGGAAATCCTGGTTATTCAAAATTCCATTTTTTTCTCAAACTTAAAAAAAATGTGAACTTTTTTGGCAAATTTCTTTTTTTTTTTCAAACTTTGCTTCGGTTTTTCTTAAACTTGCTACTGGATTTTTGAAAATCTTTATTCTTTTTGAAAATTTTAAATGTTTATATTAAAATTTCGAAATTTTTCAAAATCAAAATCTTAACTTTTTTTTGAAAATGTCTTACAAATTTCGACATTTTATAATTTATCTATTTTTCTAAATTTTGACTCTTTCCAAAATTTGAAACTTTTTTCTAAATATTTTTTGAAACATTTTTTAATTTTGAGTATTTTTTAAAGTTCCCCCTTTATTTAATTTTTCAGTTTTTTTTTGTTGAAAAATTTGACTTTTCAAAAATTGCTTTTTTTGAGTTTTTTGACCATTTTTTAATATTTTGATTTTTTAAATTTACACTTTTTTTTTCATAATTTTGACTGATTTTTTTTGTGAAAATTTTAACTTTTTATAAAAAATTGGACTTTTCTCAAAATTTTTCCGTAAAATTTCTTTATTTTCAAATTTTTACTTTTTTGGAAAATTTGACTTTCTTAAAAATTGCGATATTTTTTGAAAATTCATCTATTTTTCAAAATGTTGAAAGTTTTTCTGTTTTTTTATTTTTTTTAAATTAAGACTTTCAAATTGCGTGGTGTTTTTAAGACAACATTTTTCAGAAAATTTTACTTTTTTTTAAATATTTTTGACTATGTTGTAATATTTCGACTTTTTTAAAAATAAAATACAAATTTTTTTCAAAACATTCAATTATTTTGAACATTATGTTTTTGAAAATTGTTCCTGTTTATGAAAATTTCAAAAAAAAGTAGAAATTTTAAAGAAAGTGGAAATTCTCCGGTCAAAATTTTCAGTGTCAAAATTTTGAAAAATTTCGAAGCTTTCATAGAATGTTAAAACTTTCAAAAAAGTAAACGATTTCGAAAAAACCAGCATTTAAAAAATTTAATTTAAAAAAAAACGTTAAAATTGCGGCACTGCGAAAATTTTAAAAAACAGTGAAAGTATAAAAAAAAATTGTTAAATAGTTCAAAAAGTCAAAGAAAGTCTACATTTTAAGAAAATGTTGCCATTTAAACAAATCGAAATTTTCGAATAAAGTCGAAATTAAAAAAAAAATCCAAAGCTTTCAAAGCACGTAGAAGTTTTTGAAAAAGTTGAAATTTAAAATAGTTAAATTTTAAAAAAGTAAGAATTTTCGGAGTAGAAATTTGGAAAAAACGTCAAAATTTTAAAGTCAAGGTTTTCAAAAAACCCAAATTTTGACGAGAAGTCGAAATTTTGAAAAAACACAATTTTTGCCGAAAAAAAAGACATTTTAAAAAATCTTTGGTGTCAAACTTTCCAAAAAATCTAGAAATTTTGGAAGAGAAGGATTTTAAAAAAGTCTAAATTATCAGAAAAGCCAAAATTTTGAAAAAACTAAGATTTTGGAAAAGGTCGAAATGTGAAAATTGTTGAAAATAAGTTTAATACGAAATTTTTAAAAAAGTCGAAATTTTATTAAAAAATTCACGATTTAAAAATAAAATCAGAATTGTAGAAAAATTTCTTAAAAAACCCGACATTTTGATATTTCCATAGTTGGAATTTCAGAAATTTTAAATTAAAAAGACTAAAATGTTTAAAAAGTAAAAAGAAAAGAAAAGAAGTAAAAGGTGACCCTTTCGATACGTTAAATAACAGTAAAAAAATCGAAATTTTCGGAAAAGTCGGAAGTTTGAAGAGAGGCGAAATTTTAAAAATTGAAACTGAAAAAAGTTGAAATTTCAGACAAATATCAAATTTAAAAGGCAGACATTTGAAAAAAGCGATATTTAAAAAATCGACTTATGTAAACAAATTAGATAAAGTAGTGGCTATAAAATAGTGAATAGAATCGGGTAACATATCAGCTAGTCCCTAAATAAATTTTAACCGTCGAAAAAGTAAGATTTTTTGAATTTACCTCACCAATCGATACATCGAAAAAATATATTGATACCGTCGATAAATTGAAACGAAAGTGTCGATACAAAAATATCGAACGTCGAAACGAAAACATCGATGTTTTTGGTACATCTATATATCGTTTGCATCCATACTTTCCAGTTAATTTTATTTTGATGGTTATTATGAAAGGTAATAATACCTGAATTCTGTAGACAGCTGTTTAATGACATTTGTCAAATTATGAATTAAGTTTGCAGAAATGATATCAGTTTAATTTTTAATATTCTTCAAAGGTTATTATCCATACTTGCCTCCTGAAGCTTATTAAACGTTAATGTCACGTTTCTTATACATTGTTTTGCTCTTTAAATCTGACAGTTTTCTATTGCCGGGTTTTCAGTTTGTCTGCTCCCAGTTAAATTGAAATAACTTATCAAGGTTTGTAAATATCCTATTAGTTTAATTTTACAGGTGAGACCACTTATTAAAAAATGGTGTGAATCGAAAAAAATGTTAACTTTTTTATCATCTTTTTGTATTAAAATAGTCCTAAAGCTTTTTATATTTGTTTTCGATTTTATAAACTTGTCTGGAAAGTGTCTTAAACGATTTTTAAAGTTAATTTATGTTGCAGAGTGTTACTTCAGTGCGGTGCGGACCTTGATGCCCAAGATATGGACGGATGGACAGCACTGCATGCGGCGTCGCATTGGGGCCAAAAGGAAGTATGTCAATTATTAGCGGAAAATTTGGCCGATATGGATTCTAAGAATTATGTGGTATGACTAGTTTAAGTTTACAAAATTATATGTATAATTACATAAATCGTTTAAGGGTCAAACGGTATTCGACTTGGCCGACAACGACGATTTTAGGTACTTTTTAGAGGATCTCAAGAAAAAACAGAACAAAGAAGAACTGAACAGGCGGCAGTCTAAGAAGAGATTAGAAATACAAGATAGATTAGTGGAAGCTGAAACGCCCAGTAAAGTTAAGAAAGTAGAGTTGGAGATTACAGAACCTCCAAAGAACAAAATTATTGAAAATATTGGTGAGTTTTTACAGCATGTATTTATGCTTGGAATTGGGTATGTTTACTGAATCTTTTAATCTGTGTAATTCAACTTTTGACCCTATTTAGAAATTAATATATGCAGTAAACATAGTCAGCAACCCCTTTCTGCTTGGAATTGGGTATGTTTATTGAATCTTTTGTGTAATTCAACTTTCGGCGCCTCATTTGGAAATTAGTATATGCAGTAAACATACTCAGATCAGCAACCCCTATGCCGAAAATAGTTTTGACTTTTTATTGAACATCATTCTCTTTTTTGTGCCTACTCTTAAAGACATGGATGTATCTAGTGAAAGTGAAACAGAGACAGAAAGCAGTTCTACGGAATCTAACAGCACAGATGATGAGGGTAATTGCAAGATATTTCGTTTATCAGATATATTTGTAACATATTGTTAAATTCCCGCTTTTCAACTAAAAACTAAACATCGAGAACTGATAATTATTTACTACTATTTATTTATGTTCAAAGTTATTTGGAATAACTCCTTAAAAATGATTTATTATCATTTAGGATATGTAACTTATTTAAACTTGTTATTAATATTAAAAAAAAAAAAAATTATAGGTTGGGCCATCTTGGTATAAAAAGTTGAACTAAAGACACATAAATGATTTCTTGGGTGTACATTTGGTAATGAAAACTTTCCCATTTACCCATGACTACTTAAAATTTCGAGTTTCCACTGAAATTTTGCCATTTTGTTAATGATATAACCAGGGCATCGAACTACTATGTTTTTCGTTCCGGTTTTCGGTTTTCGTTCCGAGAAAAAAATCATCGGTTCCGTACCGGTTTTCGTTCCAAAAAAAATAGGGCTTTTTTACGGTTTTTTGTTTAGTTCCGGGTGACTCATTTGTTAATTTATTAAAAGTTTTTATTTGTTTTAAAAATCGATTTTCTAACATAATTTAGGAAACGTTCTTTAAATATAATTACTCTGGTAATGCTTAAAATTTGAAGAAAATATTTCTCGATTTTTCGAATTTAAACATTTCATACTGAAACTGTGAATTCTGGGTTCATTTTGAGTTCAGACTTCAAAAAAAAAACCCGAACTTACAAAACTAATAAGCTGATACCCGTGCTTTCCCCTAAGTGAAAAAGGAGAAAGGATCCTTTGGTTATATACTTTTTTGAAAGTTTCGACTTTTCTGAAGAATTCAATTTTTATTGAAATTTTTGACGTATTTCGAAAATTTCGACAATAAAAACCTACTTTTTCACAAAGTCGATCTTTTCTCGTTCCACTTTCAAAATTTCGAAATTTTAACTTGATTTTGAAAATTTTGACTTTTCAAAATTTTGATTGTTTGAATTTTCCAAATTCCTCAAAATTCTGCCTTATTTGGTTGGTTTTGATTTTTTCAACATTTTATTTTCTTTATAACTGTTGTCCTTGTTAAAGATTTTATTTTTTGAAAATTTGAAATTTTTTTGAATATTTTGAAATGATCTCGAAGTTTGAATGTTTGACCTTATTTTTGTAAATATTGACTATTTCTGAAACTTCAGACTCGAAATTTCAATTTTTTTGCAAATCTAACTAGTTTTAAATTCGATTTTTTCAAAACACTTCAATTCTTTTTAAAAATTCTGACTTTTTAAAAATGATTACTTTTTGAAAAGTCTGCCTTCGATTTTTATTGAAAATTCTTAAAACATTTTTCGACTTCTTAAAAGCATTTCGTCTTTATATTTTGAAAACTTTGAAATTCAAATGTTCTTTTTTTTAGCTTCTACTTTTTTCAAATGTTTATTTATTTTATTAATCGCAAGACTTTTTCAGTTTGACCTTTCTTCAGGATTTTAATTTATTTTCCAAATCCTGAGGTTTTTGAAAACGTTTACACATAATTTCGATCTTTTCTCCGAATTATTTTTTTTTTCAAAATTTTGATTTTTTCTGTATATTTAATGATGTTGAAAAACTAACTTCTAAAAACTTCGACCTTGTTTTTTTAAATTTTTGACCTTGGTCCAGCTTTTGACAATTTCTCAAAGCTTTGATCTTTTTTGAAAACAGATTTTTCTTTTAAATTTCGACTTTTTCTCGAGGTTTCGGCTTTTATATAGTAAACTGAACATTGATTTGAAAAATTAGATTTTTCTTTAATTTTTGTTTTTTGAAAAATTAAATTTTTCTAAAAATTTCGACATTTTTCATATTTTCGAACCTTTTTCAGAATTTAGACTTTTTTGAAAATTTCGACTATGTCTCGAAGCTGTAACTTTTTCAGAATCTGATTTTTTTGCAAAATATCCTCCTTTATCAAAATGTTTACTTCTTGAAAAAAAATTTTTTCTCAAAATTTCTATTTTTTTCAAAATGCTGGATTTTTTATAATATGATTATGTTGAAACTTTTTTTTTGAAAACCTTATCTTTTTTTTTTAATTTTCACTTTACCTCAAACTTTTTGTTATTTGTCGAAGTTTTAACTTCTTTTTTTTTGATAATTCCGACTTTTTCCCGAAATTTTAACTTTTTTTAAAATGCAACTTTTTGAAATATTTCAATTTTTTTAGGATTTTAATCTTTTTTAAAAACTTACCTTTTACCATCAAAATTGGGACTTTTGTCGAAGTTAAATATAGCTTCATTCAAAATTAAATTTTTTTCGAAATTTTCAATTTTTTTTCTCAAAAGATCGAGATTTTGTGATAACTTCGACAGTTTTTCAAAATTCGCCCGTTCCAGAAATTTTTTAATTTTGCCGAAGAATTTAATTTTCCAAATTATCAATTTTAAAGCTGCCTAAATTCAAAACAATCTGGAAAAAAAATTGCAGTTTTGAGGCTAAAGTCGAAATTTGAAGAAAAAAGTCAAAATAGCGTAAACAAAACCAAATAAAAATTGGAAGTTTAAATTGGACATTTTTTAACATGTCATCGTTCCAAGTTTACCCTCAAAATTTCGACTTCAATTCCAAGATCTTAGCTTTAAATTGGAATATAAATGTATTTTTCTCTTGAAATTTTGACTGAAATTCCCAGTTTTTAGGAAAAATTAGAAATAACAAGATTTTATCGCAAATTTTGAGAAAACAAGCCAAATCCAGGAATTTTGGGAAGTTTTATGAAGTCGACATCGTAAAAAAATCATTACAATATGAAATTTCGGGGAAAAAATTGGCATATTTAAATTAAAGTGAAATTTGAAGGAAAAAATTCAAGAAAACTAGAAATGTTTATTAATCACTTCAAATCAAATCAGATTATAAAAGGGAAAAACCAATTTTGAGGAAAAAACAAGTTTTGAGTGTTTCTTCTAAAGAAAAAGTTGAAATTTTCCAAAAAAACCGAACTTGCAAATAAAATTGCCAGGAAACTGGGCTTCAATGAAAAAGACTCCACTGCTTGAGTCCAAATTTACAATAGCACATAAAATTTTTATTTTAATCTCGAAATTCTAGGAACAAAAAAAAAATATTTCGAGGAAAATGCTCAAATCTCAAAAAAGAGACGAAAATTTCGACTTTTTCGCGAAGTTTTCAATTAAAATACGAAATTAACAAAACTAAAAGTTCGAAAATAGGAAATTTATGAAAAGAAAGTTGTCTTAAAGGAACTGAAAAAAAAAAGTTCAAACTAGAAATCTTGATAGATAAGGATTTTCTTTAAAATATTAAATAATAAATAATTTTGAAAATTCAGTTTACAGTTTTGAGTTTTCAAATTAATGCTTTTCTAAACATTTTCATTTTTCTTTCAAAATTTGTGGTTTTTTATAGATTGCCAAATAAAAATATCTAAACTAAATGAATTGTCAGATAATTGTACTGTTGGTATATCTGCGGCTAAGCTTCAGTATCAATTTGTTAAATATACACTGCTGCCATCAAGCGACTAGTTACAAAATTATGTGGTCATTTGTACCATCAATATTAATTCTATGCAACAGATGGTGCTAATTCTATCGCGATAAGATACATCGATTTTTCAAACATCGTTTGTAAACTGAACGATTTATCGATAATTTTTATGTTTTACAATCGATGTTGAAACATCGATACCTGCAAAAGATAGATGAAAACATCGAACTATCGTTTGCATCCCTAATTGTGAGGGGAAAAATCTAGGTGAAAATCGAAATCAAATAAAAATCGAATTTTGAAGATTTAGAATACAAATTTTTAAATCGAAAATTTTGGGGAAAAAGTGAAATGAAATAAAAATTTAAAAAAAGCCTTTTAAAAATTCCTATTTTTTTTGCATTTCTTAACATAATTTGAAGTTTATGTTTTAGATTTTTAAATATTTCAAATTTCAACTTTAAGGTGAAACTTTCGACTTACAAAACTCAAACTTTCGACTTTGTGATAATTTTAATGTCGAAATTAAAGTCGACTTATTTACGTTTTTTTTTGTTTTGTTTTAATTCCTAAGTCATTAATAAATATGGTATTCAATATAATGTATTCAAGAATGTTGTTTTTTTTTTTGGACTATAGGTCGCCATTCTATAATATTGAGGTTTTGAGTTTATTGTGGACCATTATGTTCAATATCGATCTTTTATCAACATTGCTCCTGGATTCATATAGTCATCACAACAACTTCCGGTTGGTTGTACTAACAATTTACTTTTATTTTCTTGAAAAGAGACAACTTTGTTACATTACCCTGCCACCAAGAAAGATTTTATGTGTATTTATGTAATTTGATATGTTATATGTTAATGAGGTGTTTGGATGCATGTCTTGTCTAAAGAATGTCCCGAAAATCAACCAACTTCCGTCTAAAACTCTAAATGTATAACTTACCATTTAGGTTTCCAAGAATGGCATTTTGGGTAACTAACTGTTAATTTGTGCATGTTCCTAAAATCTAGCCCCAACTAAAAATCGGTTGTATTTTTCAGAGAAAAAGAACAGGGTTAATTCTCTAATTAGCACAGACACCAACATTACAAAGGAAAAGCCCTCTGATTTGAGCCGTTTACCCCCAGCAGTGCCAGCTAAACCAGTTGAACCAGACGACAATGTTCCAGCTTGGAGGAGGCAAAGGCCCAATAAGCCGGATCTGCCGAGCCCTACAAAAACTACAGCTAGTTTCAGTAAGCTGCTGCTTTTTATTAAATAATATGTTTATGCCGGAAGTCGCGACTCAGTTTAAAATCTGGTATCGTTTTTAGGAGATAAGAATGATGTAAATAATGAAAGTGAAGTTACGCTTAGAAGAACGAATAGTTTTCAAAGTGATCAAGAGTAAGTAAATTAGAATCCTAGCAGCTTTAGATTTAACTCCTTGGCAAAATGATGCTAAGCAATTTTTAACACTTTCTGTTCTACCTGACTGAAATGTCATGCTCAATTTATGACAGGATATAAAATTATTTAATGGTTGTCATTTTTTCTCAGTGAGTTTTGCTTTAATAAATACAAGGAATGAACTTTAAAAGAAGGCTACAGTCGGAAGCTGCATTCAAAAAAATGTAATCAAGGGTTGCTATTTGAATCGAATATTGTTGAAAGGTGCTATGTACTGCATTTGACATCGTTTCAGCAAATAGGGCAGCATTTTTCAACTGGGGTGTTGCGGCATCTTCGAGTGCCATGGCGTCACAATTGGGTTGCTGTAAAGTTTAGGCATTTTCTTGGAAATTTACTTGAGTGTCGTCATTCAAGATAACTCATTGTCAGTTCTATTTTGCTACTTTCCTTCTTTACATGTTGAGGATTAGAACTCAAATAATTGACATTTCTAACCCTTACTATGTGGAATTCTTCAATATTCATAACTATTAAACTTTATTAACGTCTGATTGTCAAAATTTAATAGTTATGATTACAACTCGGTCCCGCCGAGAGGACTTCCGGTTCTGGGGGCAGTTTTGTGGCCTCAGGCCCCTTACATTCTATTGTATTGGGTAATAAGATGTAAAAGGTTTTCTATTTCCAACTTGCACGTATGTCTGAGAACTCTGTTGAGCTCCTCAAGCTGAACGCAGAGACAAATAATTTTTTTAGCACAAAAAGAAAAAATATATGGTTTATATGTCATAAGTTTTCATTTTGGCGACGAAAACAAAAAAAAAAGTTGTCACCTTTTCCAATTTTTAAAATTTTTCATTTTCGATTTTTTGAAATTTTGAAAAAGTTAAAAAGACTATTTTTTAAAAATGTTTACCTTTTTTTTTCAAAATTTCGGCTTTTCTTATAATTTTTTTTGAGAACTTTGGCTTCAGAAATTTTGACTTTTTGTCGCAATTTTGGCTTAATTTTCAAAATTTAAAAATTTTGACTTATTCGAAAGTCCTACTTTTTTAAAAATATTAACCCAGTTTGAATTTTTCAAAATTTCAAAAAAATCGAAAGACTTTTTTGTAAAAGTTTCTTTTCTTTTTCTTGAAATCTTTTTGAAAATGTTAACTTTTTTTGAAATAATGACTTCTTTTGAAATTTCGACTTCAGAAATTTCGTCTTTTTCTAGAAAATTTGGTTTCATTTTCAAAATTTAACTGTTTCAAAATTTTGACTTTTTGACTCCTTTTGAAATTTTGACTCGCAAAATTTCTACTTTTTCCTAAAATTTTGACCCCGTTTAAATATTTGGAACTTTTTTTTAATTTCGATTTCAACATGTTGACTTTTTGGATGAAAATTTTGACTTTTTAAGAATTTGATTTTTATTAAAAATTTCGTTTTTTAAAAAATTCTTTTTTTGCTTCAACTTTTCTTGGAAAGTTTGAGCCAATTTTGAAAATTTTTACTTAGCGTATTTTGAAATTTTGACTTATTTAAGAATTCTCTAGTTTTTTAAAATGTTTACCTTTTGTTGTATATTTTTTGACTTTTTCTGAAAAGTTATTTGTTGTAAAAATTTGATCTTTAATGTTAATATAATTGTATATTAAAGTTTTATGTTTTGAAAGCTTAAATATTTCCTAGTTTTTTAAAATTTTAGCTTTTGTTGTATATTTTCTGACTTTTCTGAAAAGTTATACTTGCTTCGAAAATTTTATCTTTAATTTTATTTTATATTAAAGTAGTCTGTTTTGAAAGTTTGAAATTTTTTTGGAACATTTCTGTTTTCAAATTTCTGACTTTTTTGGAAAATTTTGACCCTTTTGAAAATTCCCCTTGTTAAAAATTGATAACTTTTTGAAATTTTTTATTTTTTAAATTTTTTACCTTTTCATCAAGATTTGGACCTTTTTTTGTGAAATCTGACTTTTTGATTTTCATTTAAAATGTTGGGTTTTAAAGTTGAATATTTATTTCGACTTATTTTGAAACCTTCCTTCCTCAAAAATTTCATTTTTCCATTTCCGATCCATTTTCATCTCTTATAATTTTGCCTTTTTTAGATGCTTGACATATTTGCCAAGTTTCAACTGCTATTTCAAATTTTAGAATTTTTCCGGAAATGTTGGTTTTTTTTTTGGTGGTTATTTGCACTTTATATTTGAAAAATTCTAGATTTGTATTAAAAATGTTGACATAAATTTTCGAATTTTTAAGATTTAGATTTGTTTTAGAAAAATTAATTTTTTTCGTAATTTCCATTATTTTATTTTCTTTTTGAAAACTCAGACTTGGGGAATTTAGTCCCTTTATTAAAGTTTTTACATTTTTTGACTTCTACCTTCTTTCACATTATCGACTTTGTTTGAAAATTTCGACCTTTGTTCAAAATTGTTACTTTACGTTTTTTTTTATTTGAATTTTTGACTCCTTTGAAATTTTGATTCCAGAAATTTCGACTTTTTTTTCCAACTTTTTAGCTTCATTTTCAAAATTTAGACCTAAAAAATTTCGAATTCAAAATTTCTACTTTTTCGAAAATTTTGACCCCGTTTGAATTTTTCAAAATTTTAATAGACTTAAGGACTTTTTTCAAAAATTTTTCTTTTTTTTTTTTCAAAATTTCGTTTCTTTTTAAAATGTTTTGAAAATTTTGGCTTCTTTTGAAATTTTAACTCCCAGACATTTCGACTTTTTTTTCAAAATTTTGGCTTAATTTTCAAAATTTCGTCTTAAAAATTTCGACTTATTCAAAATTCCTGCTTTGAACATTTTAACTTCGTTTGAATATTTCGACTTATTTCCAAATGTTGCCTGAATGAAATTTTCAACTATTTTTAAGAATTTGATTTTTATTGAAAATTTCGATTCGTTTAAGAAATTCTTTCTTTGTTTCAACTTTTCTTTCAAATTTTTGTAAAAAATTTTGATCTTTTTTCAAAATACCCATTCCTTTTGAAAATTTATAACTTTTTTTGAAATTTGTGATTTGTTTTTATCATTTTTTTTAAACCTCTACATTTTTGAAAAATTCCAGAATTGTATTGCAAATTTTGACATAAAATTTCGAACTTTTTTTAAAAAACTCTCAAATTGGAAATTTAGTCCTTCTATCAAAGTTTTTGCTTTTTTTAGACTTCTGCCTTCTTAAAAAATCTCGACTTGTTTTGAAAATTTCGACCTTTGTTCAAAATTTTGACTCCAGACATTTCGACTGATTCTCGAAATTTTAGCTTAATTTTCAAAATTTAGACTTTTTAAAAAATTCTGACATTTAAAATTCTTACTTTTTTGAATATTTCGACTTTTTTTTTTTGAAAAATTCGACTTATTTCAAAATTTTGATTTTAAAAAAATATTTTTTTCTACTTTTCTTCGAAATTTTGAAAATGTTTGTTTTTTTTGGGAATTCTTACCTGTTTTTTTTTTATTTAAGGTTTAGTTGTATATTTTCTAACTTTTTGAATGAAAATTCCGGTTTTATTAAAAATTCAATTTTTATTGAAAATTTTGATTTTTGAAATTTCTTTTTTTGTTTCAACTTCGAAATTTTGACTTAATTTTGAAAATTTCGACCTAACCTATCTTGAAATTCTGAGTTTTCCTTTTGATTTTCATTTAAAACTTTGGGTTTCCGATTTAAAATTTCAAGTTTTTTAAATTTTTTTGAAAAAGTTTTAATGTTTTCAAATTTTAGATTCATAGTGAAAGGCCGAAATTTTGGATTTCACTCGAAATTATTAATTTTTGATAAAATTTGAAGCTAATACGAGAAAAATGTAGAAATTTTGATAAAAAATCAATCTCTGGGAAAAAAAATCGAAATTTCTAAAAACAGAAATTGTCGAATTTTGAGATAAATGTCAGCATTTCAAGAAAGAGATTTAAAAAAGACGGAAATCGAAAAAAGTCGACATTTCGACAAAAAAAAATTTCGAGCAAATAGTCAAATTTATCAAAATTTTCTGATTTGAAAGTTTAAACATTTTTGAAATTTTTTTGAAGAAAAATTCTGTTTGTAATTATTGTTTTTTGAAAATTTTTGTTTTTTTCAGAATTCCCTTTCTTATTGGAAGTGACCTTTTCGATTTTTTTTTCAACACTTCGACTATTTTTGAAAAATGTAACTTTATGATTTTCTTTTAAAATTTTGGGTTTCCGATTTCAAATTTATATCAAAAATTTCGCTTTTCCAATTTTCGATCTATTTTTAACTCTCTTACAATTTCGCCTTTTTTAGAATCTTGACTTACTTGCTAAATTTCAACTTTCATTTCCAAAGAATTTTTTTCGTAAATTTTGATTTATTTGTGCTAGTTTGCACTTTTTTTTTGGAAAAATTCTACATTTTATTAAAAATTTTGAACTTTTGTTAAAATTTAGACTTGAAAGATTAAATTTTTCGTAAATTCCATTATTCTATTTATTTATTTATTTTGAAAACTAAGAATTTGAATTTTTTTAGAAATTTTGACCTTTCATCAAACTTTTCGCTTTTTTTAGACTCCTACCTTCTTTGAAGAGCCCGTCTTCGAACATTGCAATCTTTGTTCAAAATTTTGACTGTTTAAAACATTTGAAAAATTCCTTTCTTGAAAATTTGCTATTTTTTGAAATTTTCGAATATTTTTGAAGAATCTAACTTATTAAACTGCGAATTTTTAAAATTTTGAATTGTGTAACGAGTTTCAGACATAACTAAATTTCAATTTTAAAGCTGGCATTTTAAAATGGAGTATTTTGCACGTTTAAACTAAAGAAGAAGAATTTTTGAGTTTTAAGTCTTAAACGGGAATTTTAACAAAAAAAGCATTTTCAAATAAAAGTTTTAAGTTGTACAAAACACCTCCTGTGTCTGAATACGATATTTCAAGAAAAAGAACTACGTCCATCAAAAATAATAAAAAACAATAAAGAGAACATTTGCACATGATCGAAATAAAAATGAGAGTGAGCGTCTATATTATTCCATCCTGAATTTTAAAAAAATGTGCATTACGTCAAGCTCAGATCTCGCATGAATTTAAATTATTATTTATGTATTTAGGCATCTTTGTGTAATTTGATAATGAAACTAGATTTTAAACAATAACGAGATCAGTATTTTACATGCAACTATTTCGACAAAATTCGATGGACTTGAAATTTTGATTTTGGACACCTAGAAACGCTTTTGGCGTTAAAATACTAGTTCAAACTGTCAATTTTTAAAATTTTCTTTCCCGGAGAAAGGGCTGCCTCACCAAACCCCATCCCAGCATTGCTCGTAATGTTCGTTTTCGCAAAAAAATCATCTGGGCCGTTAGCCCTCCGTCCCATTCAGATTTTAGATATGCCACGATTTTTTTACGTTTTAGTCAGGGGTGCCACTCTACGAAACACGGATTTAGGGTATAGTAATATAGTCCTAACCAACACATTGAACGATAGAACTACCTTCAAAATGTCCGCTTTTGATATACCATAAACGCATTTTGCCTAAAAATGTCGCTTAGTCCCTTTCAACAATAACTAATCGATTCATTTATTTTTCAGGATAGTTACCCCCTAGCGCCAATCAAAGTCATTGAGAATATGTTGCAGTAATTTAATATTTTTAAATAATTTTTTCTCATGACAATTTCACATTGATACTGCTGCGATGTCACTTGCGTAAGAGAATGAATAAGCCATAAATTTCTTAATATTTCATTCCAAGGAACCACTTCTGCTTTTGCAATTAGGCAGTCAGTTGGGTAAACAGTAGAAACACTAACTTTTACATAATACTACTTTTAGATAACATTTTTTTAATGCTTAAATCTGCTCATCTCATCTTGCAAAGGGGAAGTTGCTTATTAAAATTAATTTCTTTGTTTGTACTACTTTAGATTATGTTGTACGTAAATCAGTAGATAGAGTAGGTATTTTATTAGTTAGAGTTGTAAGGATTAGTTACTGATCTATCAAATTTAGTAGCATGAAAAATGTGTTTTTTAAATTTGTTGCTAAAGCTTTTAATTTAGCTGACATTGGAATGGATCTTAATTGAAAGAGCCACCAAAGCAGCAAAAATCAATTTAATCTTTATTAAAAACTGAAGCTGCAAGAGCTTGCCTGTTAAAGGGTTTTTTGAAATTACGTTTGTAATTATTCCAATTAGTAGATTTAGAACAACTTTTATTTGCCACTGGCCATGAATGCCGCCTAAGTATGAAATATAACCTTGCGAAGTAGATAATTTGGACAAAAATCACAACTCGCCCGATGCTGGTTAGTGCCATAGTAGCGATCCCTGACCTAAAGTAGTATAAACAATGATGCATCTAACTTTGCTCTCACACTAAGCTTGTATGTTTAGGTTCTACTCCAAATATGCGGCGCTGCATGCTCGCATTAAGGCCAATAACGAGGCTCCTCTTAATTCCCAATTTCCAAGACCTAATTCCGATAGTATATTAGCTTCCTCAAATACTCTACGAAACAGGTATGAACGAAATTCATCAAAATATTTTTATCCAGCAGTAATAACTTGTAACTAAGACATTAAAAATAACAGATGGTCAAATTGAAATTGAATTTTTGTTGAAATTTAAACCAGCTCACTTTTTTTATTGCATACAGTGTACTGGATTTAAAATTGTTTAGAAAACAATCGTTACCTAAAAATATTACCTTGTAATTTTGGCTTCTGGCATGCTATTTGGTGTTTTTAATTATAAACTTAGGTTTCTTTTTTTACATAATAATGGTTAAACAAAGTGCTTTTTTATTAATATTGATAATTAATTTTTTTTTCTTATATTATGCAAAATAAAACCACAGAAGTAGGAAGTATGCTTAACTCAGTTAATGTACGTAAAACTGAAACTATTTAATTTTACTTCATAAACTGTTTTGCTTTAGTTCCAAGGAAGATGAAAACTGTGCGACAGGCGGGACAATGACATCAAGTAAAGTCCGACCTGTTACAACACCCACGTCACAGTCAAATCAACCAGTTCGAAGGTAAGTGCTCAAGAATGTAAGCAAGCTATTAGAACATGTAAATTCACCATTAGTTTGTTTGGTTATTGATAAGTTTTGTTCTTAAAGGAGAATCTTCTTGCGGCCATAAAATAAAGCAGAATTTTGAGCATAAATTCGAACATAAAAAAGACGAAAATCGAGAAAAATCCAAAATTTTCTTTAAAAAAAACGAATTTCGATGTAATAATTGAGTGAAAATCTAAAATGTTAAATTCTTTACGAAAAGGCGAAATTATTAACCTTTTTGATAAAATTTGAAGCTAATACGAGAAATTTTGATAAAAAATTCAATCTCTGGGGAAAAAAATCGAAATTTCAAAAACAGAAATTGTCGAATTTTGAGATAAATGTCACCATTGCAAGAAAGAGATTTAAAAAAGACGGACATCGAAAAAAAGTCGACATTTCGATAAAAGAGACGAATTTCGAGCAAATAGTCAAATTTATAGAAAACAGTAGAAAAATCGAAATTAGCGGAAATATATATATATATAAAAGGTTAAATTTTAAGCCAAAAGTCGAAATTTTAAATTTCAGGAGAAACCCCTTCTGAAAAAAAATTGGAGCCAATTTGGAGAAAAATGTGGAAATTTCGACAAAAAAAAGAAAAACGAATTTCGAGGCAAAAAACAAAATTTCGAGAAATAAAAATTATCGACTTTTGAGGTAAATGTCAACATTTGAAGAAAAAGCCAAACATTAAGGAAAATTAAAATTTTGAGAAGAAAGTCGGAAATTTCGGTAACAGTTTGAATTTTAAAAAATACGGAAATTCTCGGAGAGAGTAAAAATTTGAGAAAAAGAAGATCGAATTTTGAGAATGAAGTCGCATTTAAAAAAAAAGAAGGAAATCGAGAAAAGATCGAAATGTCGATAAAAAAGATAAATTTCCAGGAAATAGTCGAAATTTGCAGAAATATAAAATGTTAATTTTGAACGAAGGGTCGAAGAGAAATAATTATTGATAAAATTTGGATCCAATCTTGAAAAAAATGTGGAAATTCCCACAAATTTCTAGGAAAAAACTACATCGAAAAACTACAGAAATTGTCGAATATTGAGGAAAATTGAAATTTTGAGAAGAAAGTCGGAATTTTCGGAAACTGATCGAACTTGTAAGAAAAGACGAAATTTCCCGGAGAAAGTTGCTTGGGAAAAAAAGACGAATTTTAAAAATAAAGCCGAACTTATAAAAGAACAAAATGAAGAAAAGGTCGAAATTTCGGTAAAAAGACGAGTTTCAATGAAATAATCGAAATTTGCAGAAATATGAAAGGGTAAATTTTAAGCGAAAAGTCGAAATTTCGGATTTTAGGAAAAATCCTTTTTGAGCCAATTTTGAAAAAAAAGTGAAAATTTCGATAAAAAAAAGAATGTTGAGGGAAAAAATCGAAATATTTAGAAACTACAGAAATTGTTGAATTTTGAGGTAAATGTCAACATTTAAAGAAAAGGCCAAACATTGAGGATCGAAATTTTGAGAAAAGTCGTAATTTTCGGAAACAGATCGACATTTCTCGGAGAAAATCAAAATTGAAGAAAAGTTAAATGTTGTTAAGATGATACTAACTTAAAAAAAGATGGAGGAATTGATTTTTGCAGAAATATGAAAATTTAAATTTTGAGCGAAAGTAGAAATTTTGGGTTGCAGGAGAAATACATCCTTTTTGATAAAATTTGGAGTTAATTTCAACAAAAATATAAAAATTTAAAAAAAAAAGAATTTCGAGGAAAATATCGAAATCTGGAGATACTACAGAAATTGTCGAATTTTGAGGTAAATTTCAATATTTTAAGAAAAAATAAAAAATTGAAATTTTGAGAAGAAAGTCGTAATTTTCGTAAACAGACCGAACTTTTAAAAAAAGACGAAATTTCTTGGAGATATTCAAAATTTGAGAAAAAAAAGATCGAATTTTGGTAATTAAGACAAACTTAGAAGAAGATGGAAATCGAGAAAAATTCGACATTTCGATAAGAACATGAATTTGGGGGAAATTGTCGAAATTTGCAGAAATATAAAAGGTTACATTTTAAGCAAAAAGTCGAAATTTTGAATTTCGGGGAAAGTTATCCTTTTTCATAAATTTTTCCTGAAAAATGTGGAAATTTCTAGAAAAATATCGAAATTTTGAGAAACTACAGAAACTGCCGAATTTTGAGGTAAATGCCAAACATTGAGGAAAATCGAAATTTTGAGAAAAAAGTCGGAATGTTTGGAAGCAGATCGAACTTTTAAAAAAAGACGAAACTTCTCGGAGAAAGAGAAAGTCAAAATTTGAGATTTTTAGAACAAAGTCAAACTTGAAAAAAGAAGGAAATCGAGAAAAAGTCCAAATTTCGATAAAAACTCGTATTTTAACGAACTAATCGAAGTTTGCAGAAATACGAAAAGTTAAATTTTGAGCGAAAAGTGGACATTTTGAATTTCGGGAGAAATTATATCCTTTTTGATAAATTTTATAGCCAATTTAGAGAAAATGGAAATTTCTATAAAAATAAAAACAAATTTCGCGGGAAAAAAAATCTGAATTTCGAGAAACATAAAAAAAAACAAACATTGCGGAAAATCGGATTTTTGAGAAGAAACAGACCATTTTAAAAGAAAAAGAAAATTTCTCGCAGAAAGTCGAAATTTGAGAAAAAAATTTAATTTTGATAATAAAATTCAACTATGGAAATAATTGAAATTAGCAGAAATATAAAAGCTTACATTTTGAACGAAAAGTCCAAATTTCGAATTTCAGAAGAAATTATCCTTAATAAAATTTAGAGCCAACTTCGAAAAAGAAAGTAGAAATTTCCACAAAAAAAAACGAATTTCGAGGATCAGCAATTGTCCAATTTTGAAAGTTTCAAGGAAAGCTCCGACATTGAGGAAAGAAGTAAAATCGAAATTATGAGAAGAAAATCGAAATTTTCGAAAACAGGCCGAACTTCAAAAACACCAAAGCTCTCGGAGAAAGTCAAAATTTGAGAATAAAGTCGAACTTAAAAAAAGAAGGAAATCGAAAAAAAAGCCGAAATTTTAATGAAAAAGCGAATTTCGAGGAAACAATCCAAATTTTTAGAAATGTGAGGTTTAATTTTGAGCAAAAAGTCGGAATTTTGGATGTCAGGAGAAATTATCCTTCTTTATTAAATTTGAAGTCAAATTCAAGAAAAATGTGGAAATTTCGATTAAAAAAAAAACGAATTTCGAGAAGCAGAAATTGTCGAATTTTGAGATAAATGTCACTATTTCCAGAAGAAGTCGAACATAAAGAAAAATCGAAATTTTGAAAAAAGCGTCGGATTTTTCAGTGAAAAGTCGAATTTTGAAAAAAGCCGAATTTTGGGACTAATCTTAAAAGTTTAGGAAAAAGACCAATTTTGAGAATAAATTGAATATGTTTTTAGAACTAAACAACTCTAAATTTCCAGAACGGGATTTAAATATCCAGAGAAAAAGTCGAAAATTTGATAAACGAATTTCGAGAAAAAAATATCGAAATTGGCGAAAATATAAGAAGTTAAATTTTCGGAGAAAATTCGAAATTTCGGGAAAAATTGTTTTCCTGTTTGATAAAATTTCTGGTCCATTTGGGAACAAAATTGTAATTTGGAGAATAAACGAATTTCGAGGAATAAAACGAAATTTCTCGAAACTGAAAATGTATTTTGGGGCAAATCATTTACAAAAAAAGACAAATATTGTGAAAAATGAAAGAAAAAACAGAAATTCTGAACAAAAGTCGAACATGTAAGTAAATTATCTGGAATGAAATTTTGAGGAAATAAATTTGAATTTGGGGTAGTCTCGAAATTTTGGAAAAAGGACAAATTTTGCGATAAAGTCTGGAAATTTTGTAAGAAAGACAAATTTTGAAAGTATATTGAAATTTCATCAAAAAGACTAGTTTAAAAATAGTTGAATTTACCATAAAAATCAAATTCCCTAATCTTATTAAAAAATAAAATCAGCGAGAAAGTCAAATTTTGAGAAAAAAAGTCGAATTTTGAGAATAAAGTTGAACTTAAGTATAAGTCAAGTCAAAGATTGAAGCCGAAACTTGAACTTAATTTTAAGAAAAAAAGTCGCAATTTCGAGGAAATAAAATGTCGAGAAAAAACCGAATTTGGAGGAGAAAAATTCGAAATTTTAAAAAGCAAATATTGTCGAATGTTTATAAGAAACTTAACATTTCCAAGTAGAGGAGAAAAAGTCAAATTCTATAAAGAAAGTTGAAATATTGAGTTACTTCCAGAAAAAGCCAAACTTTGGGAGAGGTGATATAAAAGAGATATTCTAAAAAAAAAATAAAATGTGGACACTGAGAGAAAGTACGATTTGCCAAGTGAAGTCTGATTTTGAGAAAAAAAATAATTCGAAATTAAAAAAAAAAGACAAATTTTAACAAGTAATTAAAAATTTGGAGAAAAAATCGGTTTAAACAAAGTCGAATTTGGGAATATAAAGTCGAAATGTTGAAAAAAAAGACAAATTTTAACAATCAATTAAAATTTTGAGAAAAAACCGATTTTAAGAAAGTGAAGTTATGGAAAAAACTAAATTTTCCAGAAGATACCCAACCAGGCGCCACTGATAGAAGAAATAGAACAAATCTTTTTCCTGTAAAAAATGCATTTATGTCTAATTAGTATTTACCAAAATTCAAAACAATATTTTAAGCGGTTTCAAAATATTTAAGGAAAAACTAATTCCCATCTAATTTAGAGAAAATAAACGAATTTAGAAACGTCGAAACTTCAACGAAAAGCCGCTTTCAAGGAAGAAGTCGACATTTCTAGAAACATAAATCATTTTGAAATTAAGGTCATAATTTATAAAATAAGGCAAAAGCAAGTTGAAATTGCAGAAAAATCGAACTCAAAATGTCGAAATTTTTGAAAAAAGTCGAAATTTTGAAAAAGTCGATCAAAAGGTGAATTTTAGGAAATGGGCTAATTTTAAGAGAAAAACTCACAATTTCGAGGAAAAGATGAATTTTGTCGATATATCCAGAAATACTAAATATTTCATTTTGATATAAAAGTCAAAATTTTGAGAAGGGCGAACTTTAAAAAACCAGTAAAATTGTCTGAAAATTGGTTTCTAAATGGTCAGTAAAAGCTCGATGTTAAGAAACTAACCGGATTTCGAAAAAAGACGAAATTTAGAAAACGTGGTGTAATTTCCAAAGAAATTCGAAATTTTTCGAAGGGAAGTTAAATTTTAAGAAAAGAGTGGAATTTTGCGAATAGTCTAAATAAAAAAAAACCAATTTGGGAATTAAGTCTTAGTAAAAAAAAACGAGTTTTGAAAAAATAGTGTCAATTACAAGAAAAATATTAATTTTAAGGACAAAAAAACGACATTTTGAGAAAAGAATAACGAAAATTCCTCATGGAAATCAAATTTTGCGAAAACAGTGAAATTTTGAGGAAAAATTTGGGATTTCCAGAAACATCAGTTGGGCGAATTTTGAGATGTCAAATTTCGAAAAAAGGTGGATTTTGAGAAAAATATCGAAATTTCCAGAAAAAAAAATTTCGAGGTAAGCATTGAAAGTTTCAAAAACCCAAGCCAAATTTAGAAAAATTCGAAAAAAAGATCAAAATTTCTAGTTGAATTTAAAAGGACAAGAAAAACGACATTTTAAGAAAAAATGTAAATATCTTGTAGAAAATCAAATTTTGAGAAAAGTCAAATTTTAAGAAAACAGTCAAATTTTGAGGGAGAACTTTAAATTTCCAGAAGAATAAGTGATCGAATTCTGATGGGTCGAAATTTATATTAAAAAAAATGAATTTTGAGCAAATTATCAAAATTTCAAAAAAAAAACGAATTTTAAACATCAAAAGTTCCAAAAAAAAAACCAAAAAAGATCGAAATTTAAAAAAAAGGCGAAATTTAAACATCAAAAGTTCCAAAAAAAAAAACAAAAAAGATCGAAATTTCTAGAAGAAAGTAAAAAATGTTCAGAGGAGTTAGATTTCTCGAAATTTAAAAAAAAAGGTGGTGCATTTTGAGAAAAAGTTGAAATTTTAGGAAAAAAGAAATTTCGACGAAAAAATCGAAAAACCTTGAACGAATATTTACTTTATCTTTTTTTTTTTAAAAAAAATCGACCTTCCGACGAAAAAGTGATATTCTGTTTAGTCGAAATTTTCAGAAAGCCTGATCCTATAAAAAGTCGACATTTTGAAAAAGTTAGATTTTGATAAAAGGAGTCGAAATTCAAAATTTGAAAAGAAAGACATTTTGGGAAAAAAGACGAATTTTGAGAAAAAAGTCTCAATTTCTAAGAATGAACAAATTTCGAAGAAAAAATGTCAATTTCTGGAAAAAGTCCCCCCAGTTAAGAGTATGAATTTTGGGTTGGGTGCATGAGCCAGGGAGGAGTAAGCAAGCGCTTGGCCCTACTCAATTCTATGTCTATGCGCCTTTCGAAAAATTGCAGAAAAAGAAAACAAGGGAATTAAAAATACTTTTTATTTTATTATGTAGAGGCGAAGAAATTACTGCATTACTTATTACCTTTGTAAAAGTTGGACCATGGATTCCCAGTACTCGTGATATGGGCCCTTTGGAACTCTATGGACCCCATGTTAACAAACTTTGATCTAGAACAAAACTTATCAAGAATTTTCAGAAATATAAATAAGATAAATTGTATAGTTATAAATAGCAGTACTATTTATTTTTCTTGCTTTTTTAGAAATATTCTAGGTTAGTTACGTTTTGATTTTTTATTAGTGATTTAAAACTGACAATCCCACCTCCTGCTACCACAAATAATAGTAATAGTTCAGCAACATCTTCAACCCCAACAACACCCGGTGGCAGTAGACTGCAAATGTTCAAAAACTTCTTTAAGTATGGAAATTGCAAAAGCGTGGTTTTAGTGATGAGTGACAATAACCTTTATTAACAAGACTGGCTTTTTGACTAAAATTTCATACTGATCCACATATTAGTAAAATAGTAAAAATTTTGAAATGTGTGGCTTTGCGCACTAAAAATGTATAAAAAGCTTTCGAGTTGAAATGTGACACAACATTTTATTTAGAATTTTAAGAACTTTCAAATAGTATTTTTGTGGTAAATATTACATGAAAACCTCCTGCCAGAATTTTCGTAATTCGGTAATTTGTCGGGGCGACAAGAGATATTGTGTCATTGTCTTTTTTTTTTTACTTTTTCCGCAGGCATAAATTTCATGTAACTAAATTGGCCAGTAATGCATTAGGGACGTGTTGCAGCATTACTATCACTTAAGACATTTTGTTGATGTTTGCTTTTATTAACTTATCCATCGATTTGTTGACTGCATTTTTAACAATCTGTTTCCCTAGGTCCTTTGTACCGCCAGTTCGTGATGAAGAGAGTGAGACGCAGAGAAAAGCGCACGCCAAGAGGGTGCGTGAAACTCGTAGATCGACGCAAGGCGTTACGCTGGAGGAGATCAAATCTGCGGAGCAGTTTGTAAAAAACTCCACTGCAGAACAAGTAAATATTTTAACTTTATCACTGTCCTGCTTGATTTTGCTTACCTCATTTATTAATCAATTTTAATTTGGTGTAAAGACTGTTTTCTAAGGGTATTATTTATTATTATTTACTCTTTATGTAGATGTAAATGGCACGGAAATTTTTGCTATTTTTAAAAATAATTTGGGCTTAAAAAACTAAATTTATAATTCCTTTTTATAAATAATCATGGACCTAAAATTTCCATTCACAAATGTTACTAGTGAATTAGGAAAGAACAATAAAGCTCTAGATGTTTTATTTGTTAAATATTTTGAATTGTCCAGTTTTAAATTGCGTCCCCTGTATTTATATACTAGTGCAATATATATTCGATGTTAAAAAACAGTCTTGGTTTAAATAGTTAATAATTTGATATATTAAATTCCCACTCATTTTGTGGTAACTGCTCTCCATCCAGTATCATTCATATGTACATGTTCTCCATTGTACTAACAGTCGGGACCTAACAACAACAACCAAGGTGACCCGTCTAATGGAGTGTCAGTAACAGCTACAATAACAACAGCTACGCCAACCGTTATAACACCTCGTGAAAGCGAAGAATCAACTTCAGTAGTGCCTGAAAGAAGGCCTTCTTGGAGACTGAAAGTAGACAATGGTAGTTGCAAGGTGAGTAGTGTACTTGACAGGCTGCAAAGTAGGGGTTTTCTTTAGTCCACGTTTATTTCGTCATTTGTGCATGGCATGAACACTCATCTTCTGAAATCACAAAATGCTTCTGAAAGTAGTATAGATCAAAAATTGATGTCTTTGAGTAGTGTTTTTGGTAAGTCGAGCTCTAAATTTCTGTAGTCTTCATAATATTTCCTTGAAATTAACAAGAATGACGCTTTCTGTCTGACACTGATGCATGCACGTTGAATTCGTCAGCCTTTTACACATTTTCTATTTCATCGTTGAACACGAGCGCTGGAAGTAACAAAGACAAGTGGAGTGGTAAAATTACAAATTCGCGACTCAGTAGTTTGACTATTTTTGATAAAATTGGTACTGAACAATTAAAAAGAGGCGCGTTGACATATAGAGGGCTTTAGTTTCTTTCTTTGTTCAGTTGCTGCCCTTTTTAGGTTCTCTTGACCCTGAACATATGTTGAAAGGTAAAAGGTAGGTATTGAATTTAATAAAACAAGAAAAAGACTTACAATAGATCTGATATACGCAAGCACTTCACTTTAATTTATATAAGTAGAACAAATTACTTGCGGATTTTATGCATCGTAAATTATAAATATTCAGGAAAAATTAAAAATTTGTCATTTAAATATTTTTTCACAATTAATTTTTAAATAAATGTTTTAAGAAAGAAATACTGTCGGTTCAACAATAAACGTTCCTCGCTTTTTCAAAAACTATTAGCGATTTGGCCTATATAGATTTTTTGGTGAGAAAGTGTATTTGACTGCTTCGTTGCGGATGCCAAATTGTTTTACTACCGCTCGAACTGTCAAAAAGGACAGACGTAAAGAAAATGAGTGCTGTGTATGCTCGAAGCTGTCTTTTTGGGTCTTCGTCCAAAAGGTGGACGCATGTCTTAGAGTACGGCTGCTAAGTATTAAAAAAAGTCGAAGACATTCGTCAAAAGGTTTCTAAGTTATTTAGTATTTGTTATTTTAAATTTTCGGACCAAAAGAAAGTTCCTATCTTCATCAAAATTTCTAGTTTAAACTTCAACTCTTCAGATCCTTTAAGACCATTTTTTTTACATAAATTAACTTTTTTCGAACTTTTATTTTTTTATTTCGTATTTTTATTCAAAAGCTCCAGAAAAAGGTCAACATTTTTAAAGAAAGATAAACAATTTTCAGAATTAGACCAATTTTCGACTCAAAAATAAAAATTTACAAATAAAAAGCAAAACAGATTCTCAAAATCTCGACTCGAATTTCCAAATTACAAATTTTCTAGAAATCGTCAATTTTTAACTATAATGTCAATTTTTTTCCAAAATCAAGAATTTTTTCCCAAAATATTGTATTACAGCAAATCTTCAAATTTTATTTTTATAAATTTTAGGTTTTTCTCGAAAGTTCAAATCCTTTCCCAAAATTTGGAGTGTAATTTTGATCTTCAAAAGTAATCTTCGCTTTTAAAAACCTTTTTGGATGATTCGAATTTTTCAAAATATCCATTTTTTGAAAATCCTAACTTTATTGAAAATTTAAAAAAAAACTTTTTATGAAAGTATCGATATTTTTCAAAATTTCGATTATTAAAAATTTTGAAATTTTCCCAAAATTTGCCTTTCAAAATTTTGATTTTTTTTAGAAAATTTGAAATTTGTTGCAATTTTTTTTAATTTCGAATTCTTTTGAAAGTTTTGATTTTTTTTGAAAATTAGATGGACTCCAGAATTTCCAAAATTCGAAATTTTTTCAAAACTTCGTTTTTAAATTCCGAGGTTGGCATTTTTACAAAATCTAGTCTGACTTTTTTAGAAAGTTCGAGTTTTTTCAAAATGCCGATCTTTTTTTTGAAAGTATTAATTTTTTTAATTTTAATTTTTAATAAAAATTTAAAAACTTAAAAATTTTGACTTTTAATTCCTTTAAAATTTCAATTTTTCTTTCCATTTTAAAAACTTCGACATTTTTAAAATTCTTTTGTTTTAAATTCCCAAAATTTTTAATTTTCTGAACATTTCGCCTTTTGATAAAAACTTTTGGTATTTTATTTTCGACGGTTTTTTAAATTGTTGATTATTATATTTTTGAAAATTTTAAATTAATTTCAAAATTTTATTTTTTGCAAATTCAGATTTTTTCACATCACAAAATTCTTTCTAAATTTCACTTATTTTAAAATTTTTTATTGTTTCTTAAAATAACGATTTTTTTTAAATCTCATTTTTAAGAATTACATTTTTTTAAAGAAATTAGAACTTTCCAAAAATTTTGACTTTTTTGAAATTTTCGTTTTTTAATAAGAACAATTTAAATTTTTCTTGAAAATTTCAGCATCTTTTAAAATATTCCAATTTTCTTGAAAATTTTGATTTTTTTCAATTTTTTACATTGTTTTAAAATTTGGATTATTTTTCAAAATTTCGACCTTTTTTGAAAGTCTACTTTGTTTAAAATTGTAATTTATTTTCAAATTAAATTAGTACTTCAAAAATTTCGTATTTTTTTTAAACATTTAGATATTTTTCAAAATGTTGTCCTGAAATTTTTTGCTATTTTTCAAAATTGCAACTATTTTTAAAATATCAAATTTTTCAGAATTTCCATATTTTGTTGTTGAAAACTTGCTTTTTATGCAAATGTCTATATATTTTTTTAAATTTCGAATATTAAAATTTTCATTCGAAATTCTTTTGTTAAAATTTCCAATTTTTCAAATATTTGAATATTTCTAAAAATTTCCTTTTTAAAAAAATTTCCAATTCTTTTGACAAATTTTCAAAATTCATATTTTTTCAAAACCTTATTTTTTAAAAATTCCGAGTTTTGTAAAGTTGACATTTTTATAAAATTTTGCCTGCCTTTTAAAATAGAATTTTATCAAAATTTCGACTTTTTTGAACCACCTGAATTTTTATTCAAAATTTTGAATTTTTGAAAAATTTCGACTTAAAATTCATTTATTTTTCAAAATTCCAAAATTTTTATGAAACCAAATTAAATTTTAATAAAGTTTAGTTTTTTCTCGAGATTTGAACTTTTTATTTAAATTCAAAGTTTAACCTTGAATTTTTATCGAAAATTCCAGCATGTTTTTTGAATATTCCAGATTAAAGTAAAAAATTTTAAAATTTTAAATTTAACCTTTCATTAGTTGAAATTTTTCTCCAATGTTGGGCTGTAATCTCGAAATATCTTTCAATTTTAATCTTTAAACCTAATCTTCGATTCAAAATATGTAAATTTTGAGTTTTTAAGTCAAAATTTGGAGGAAAAAATAGGTTTAAATTCGGAAGGAAAATAATTGTCATTTCATAACAAATAATTAAATAAATTAGGTGTAGAAAGGCATTCAGTTGGAAAACAAATCTTTTAGAATCTTCGAGTTTAAAGGCGAAATTTCGAGTTTTTTCTCGAACTTACGATTTTAATCTCGAAAAATCGGCTTTTTGCTCGAAATTCCAAGGTTAACGTCGAAATTTCCACTTTTTCTCGAAATTCAAGAAAAAAGTCGAAGTTTCGAGTTAACCTGTAGTCGATATTTCTATATTAAAGTTCAAATTTTGGTTTCAATCTAAAAATTTCTAGAAAAAAGTCGAAATTTCGATATTAAAGGCGAAATTTCGAGAAAGAAGTTGATTATTCGTGAAAAAAGTCGAAATTTTGAAACTAAAGTCGAAATTTCAATTTTAATCTCGGAATTTCTAGAAAAAAGTCAAAATTTCGAGTTTAAAGGCGAAATTTCGAGAAAGAAGTTGAATATTCGAGCAAAAGTCGAAATTTCAATATTAATCTCGTAATTTCGAGAAGGTCGAAATTTTAATGTATAAGTTGAAATCTTGACTTTAATCTCAAAATTTCTAGAAAAAAGTCGAAGTTTCGAGATTAAAGGCGAAATTTCGTGAAAGAAGTTGAATGAATATTCAAGAAAAAAGTCGAAATTTCAATATTAATCTCGAAAATTTCTAAAATAAATTGTGTAACACTTTGAGATTAGAATTTGAATTTAATTTAATAGTTTTTTAGTTTTTACTTTCTCGATTAAAAATTGACGTCATTTCAAAATTTATGGAACAAACTAAAATTGCATAAAAATATTTTTCTCGATATTTCCAAAAAAATATTTTTTAGCCAAGCTTACTTTCTTAATTTAAAAGTTCATATTAAGAAAGAAATGTCATTTTGAGAAAAAAGTAACATTACTAGAAAAAAGTGAAATTTCGAGAAAGTCGAATTTAACAAATAAATTTGGACAAAAGTAAGAAAAAAACGAATTTGAATAAAAAAATTAAAATTTCGGGAAAAAAGTTATAAATTTCTAGAAAACATTTTAAGGCTTCTGGAGAAAGTTGAATTTCGAGAAAAAAGATTAGTTTTTAGAATAAAGTTGTCAAAATTTAGAAAAAATATGGATTTTAAGGAACAGGCCGAAATTTTCAAAAAATTGATTTAAAAAATTCAATATTATCAAAAAAAGCATAATTTTTTAAAATATTGGGTAATTAAAAAAAGACGCAGTTTCCAAAAATAAAAAAAAATTCGAGAAAAAAGTTGGAATTTAGGGAAGAACATAATTTCCTAATGAGACAAATTTTTTTAGCGAAAATAGGTCGAAATTAAAAATATGTAAAAATACTGCAAAACAAGTCGAAATTTTTAAAAAAGAGTATAAATTGTTACAGAAATCAGGATATTGAGAAAAGGAAAAATTTCGAAAAACAGAAATTTGAACAAAATCAAAATTTCATTGAAAGCGTAATTTAAAAAAAATATATAATTTCCAAGGGAAAGTCAAATTTTAAGAAAATAAAGCAGAGTTTTGAAAAGAAATCAGAAATTTCAAAAAATACGACTTTTGAAATCGAAATTTCGAAAAAAAGAATGCTAGCGGTTGAATGGTTGAATTTTATGCTAGAAATTACGAGAAAACAACAAATTTAGAGATTGGAGAATCAAGTTTTGTCGAAATTTACAGAAAGTCGAATTATTGAAAAGACCACATTTTTAGAACAAATAGAATTTTTGAGGGAATTTAGGGAGAAAAAGACCTATTGGAAAAAAATTGCTTCAAAAGGCCTCAAGTTTTGATGAAAAAGAAACGTCGAGTTTTGAGTATACTTAGTCGAAAAAAAAAATGAATTTTGAGATATTTCAAAGAAAATGTATAAATTGTAAGGAAAGCGTCGGAATTTCACAGAGAAATTCAAATTTTGAACTGTATTTTAAAAATAAATTCGAAACGAAATAACGAATTTTGGGGAAAAATTGGCAATTTCGAGCAAAATACGAAAATTAAAAAAAAGGTACAAAACATCCTCCGAGACCTTCGCTCGACACCATGAACTAAAGCGAGTGCCCCACCCTAACCCACCGTGGCTAACAACGAATTTTGTAATAAAAATTGAATTTTTGAAGAATTGAAAAAGTTAAATTGAAAAACGTCAAATTTCAGAAAAAGGAGAATTTTTAAGAAATATTACGAAAATTGGAACAAAAGAACCTAATTTTGAAAATTGTCACAATTTAAGGAAAAGTTTGAATATTCTAGAATAAAATCGAGCTTTAGAAAGAAAAATTATTATTTGCTCGAAAAAACGCAATATTTGAGAAGGAATTAGAAATTAAAAAAAAGATTCAAAATATTCAAGAAGGGACAATTTTTCAAAAAAAAAAGTCGAAATTTCAGGAAAGTCAAATTTTAAGAAAAGGCGAAATTATGAAACGAAACAGAATTTTTGAAAAATATTGCGAAATTAAAAGGAAATAATCTCTGGAAAAAGGTCGACATTTTTTTCAATATCTTTGACTTTTTATCGAAATTCCAATTTACTATATTGAACATTTCGAAATTTTTAAAACGAAACTTATAAAACGGTTTTTAAAAAAGTTACGCTTTGCATCAAATTGTGATGTTACAAAAATGTTTCGAATTTTTTGTTTAAATATTTTGGCTTTCTCGAAGTTTAATAATTTTGATTAATTGTAGAAATGTTTATATCAAAATTTCCACTTTTTTGTAAATTTCCAAATTTTTTAAAAATTGGCTTCTACTGTAAATTTGAACTTTTTTTTCCAAAATTCGGTTTCTTTGAAAATTCTGAATATTTTGACCTATTTAAAATTTTGAATTTTTTGAAAATTCAGGTAATAAAACTACAATTTTTCAAAATTTAGGCCTTTTCTCGAAATTCTGACTGAAAATTTGGGCCTTTTTGAAAATAATGACTTTTTTTTAATTTTCGACTTTTTCTAAAAGACTTTTTGTAATTAAAACTTTTATTGACAAATTACTCTTTGTTGTTTTAAAAATTCCGACTATTTTGAAAAATTCGACTTCTGCGTTGAATTGAACTTTTTTTGAACAATTTCGTTTTTAAAATTTCGAATATTCTGAAAATTTTAATTTTTTTTTAAACATCGATTTTTTTTTCAAATTCTGGTAACAAAATTGGAACTTTTTCAAAATTTGGGCCTTTTATTGAAATTCTAACTGAAAATTTGTGCTTTTTTTAAATATATTGATTTTTTTTATTTTCGACTTTTTCTCCAAATTCGACCTTATGTTAATTAAAACTTATTTTCTAAAATTACTCCTTGTTGAAAATTTGAACTATTTATTTTAAAAATTCAAGATTTTGCAAAATATGAAGTTTTTTTTAAATATACAAAAATATCCTTTTTTTGAAATTTTTTTACTGAAAATCTCGACTTTTTTGAAAATTAAGACTAAAATGCTGATTGAAAATTTTTGCGAAAATTTCAATTGTTCAGAATATCTTAACTTTTTTTAATAAAATTTACATTTTTGTTTAAAATATTTACTTATTTCGATTTTTTAAAGATTTAATTTTTTCTAATATCTAATTTTTTTCGTGACGTTTTGACCACTTTTTAAAAATGTGTAAGTTTTTCTAAAATTTAACTCTTTCTAGAATTTTGAACTTTAGATTTTATTTGAAAACTGGGCTTTTTTTCAAAAAATTAGACTTTTTGTCAAGAATTCTACTTTTTTAAAAATTTAAATTTTTTCTTCAAATTAAATATTTTTTCCTAAATTTCGGTTTGTTTCTTATTTTAACTTTTTTTAAAAATTCCACTTTTACTAAAAATTTGAATTTTTTTAAAAAGTCGACCTTTTTAAATTTGGATTTATTATTGAGAATTTGGATTTATTATTGACAATTTCGACATATTTTTGACAATGTAGACATTTCAACACATTTTTTCAGAATTTTCTTTTTTCAGAATTTTGATTTTTTCTCTCAATGTCGATTTTTTGGATTGGAAATTTCGATTTCTTTTGGAGATTTAGACTTTTTAAACAAACGTCGAGTGTTTCTCGAAATTTTTATATATGATGAAAATTTCGACTCTTGAAAATTTGTGGTACAAAGTAATTTTTTTCCAAAATTTTGACTATTTTTTTAAAATATTGACATAAAAATTTCGCCCTTTTTGAAAATTGGACCTTTTTTAATAAAATTGGAATTTTTTGAATTTTAAACTTTTTCTCAAAAATTCTCCTGTTCTAATATTTTTGAAAATTTCTACTTTTATAAAAAATAAACATTATTTTGAAATTTTGGGCTTTTTAGGATTGTGACTTGAAAGTTTTAATGTTTTTTCAACATTTAAACTTTTTCTGGAAATTTCGAATTCTGTAAAAAAAATTGAATTTTTAAAAATTAGAACTTATTTTAAAATTTTAAAATTTTGTCTCTGAATTTCGACTTTTTTTTGGAAATTCCGACCTTTTGATAATTTGGACTTTTCTGGAAAATTTCGACTTTCTCGGAAAATATTTGTACTTTTTTTTTAAATTCGGATTTTCTTTAAGTTAAAGTTTCAATGAAAATCTAACAAAAAAGTATATTCTTGCTTAAGTTCCATTTTATGATTAAAATTAATATTCTTGATACCAAGAAAAATCACACATTACAATTTTTTTAATTTTAACTTTTTGTCAAAAATTCCACTTCTATTATTATTTTAAAAATTTCTACTTTTATAAAAAATAGACACCTCTTTAAAAATTTGGACTTTTTAGAAATGTGACTTAAAAGTTTAGACGTTTTTTCAAAATTTTAACTTTTTCTGGAAATTTTGAATTCTGTAAAATCGAATTTTTTAAAATCTGAACTTATTTTAAAATTTTGAATTTTTTGAAAATTTTGTCTTGGAATTTCGACTTCTAGATAATTTGAACTTTTTTGAAAATTTCGACCTTCGGAAAATGAATTTACATTTTTTTAAATTCAGATTTTCTTTGTATTAAAGTTTTAAAGAGACTCTGACGAAACAGTATATTATTGCTCAAGTTCCATTTTGTGATTTAAATTGATATACACATCTTGTTCCCTGACACCAAGAAAAATCAAAAAACACAACAGTTGCTCTAACGTGTTTCGGTAGCCAAGCTATCAACTTTAGAGGTACTGAATTACTGATAAAAATGGTTTTTGTAATTTTTTAACATGACTTTTGATTTTAAGCTTGGAGTTTTCGTTCTCTTTTCATTTAGAGTTTTAATTCAAAATTTTGAGTAGGTAAAGATTCAAATTTAAAGGGAAAAATTCAAAATTTAAAATAGTTCACAAACCAAAATGAACATTAAACATTGAAACATCTGGCTTCAGACTTAAAGTTTTTATTTTTATTCCAACATTTCAACCATCTGTTCGAAATTTGAATTTCGTTTTGAAATTCCGAATTTAAGTCGATATTTCGAGTAATCGAAATACGACAAAAAAATATTACTTTTCGAACGCTAATCAGTTAAAAGCAAAATTGTAATTAATCTTCTAAAAGGGTGTCCGGTCAGCTTCCCCATTCATAAAAGTCACGACAGGCCACTGATAGGAATTCATAAACCGCAGTAACTACCCACAACACTTGACTTATTATCACGACGTTTTTTTTTATATTGCAGCTATTATTTCTCCTATATTTTTTTTATTTTTTGTGTAGACTTATTTTTTTTTCTTTATGCTATCTATTTTCAGATTTTCGTTTTGGTTTTGCTTCTATGCTTATATTTCGTGTGCCATCCTATTCAACATATCGTCTATTTATTAACCCTTTTAATATATTTTTATTGTAAAAAGTAGATGCTTCTATTACAACTTGTGGAGCTGTATTTGATTTGTATTGTAAATACTTTGAAATATTTATTAGGTGGGTTAAATATTATTAGAATTAACTTCTAACAATATTTAAGCTAAGAAGTGATATTTAACCTTTTTGTATATTTTTGTTTGTTTTTTTTACTAATAGTGTGATTAACAGTATTTTATGGACCTAAACCAAATATAGTCTAAGTGATGCATTGTGAAGATAACCGAAGAAATAAATTATTAGTATTCACAAAGTATGTTTTATTTCTGTACTGAAAATGTAAATTTGCGATACATCGAGTCAAAATTGTGAAATAATATCAACACAGTTATTAATAAAATATCTCAATCTGACTGTTGTGACTGAATTACCATCTGGATAGACAAATATTTGATAATATAACATTAAAATCACACTGGTGATGTATTATATAACTTTACTTTTATTAATATGGAGTTAATTGTGGAAGAAGGCGATTAGATTTATAATACTAAATGTTTTAAATATTAATATTTTTGTAAAGCAATCAAGGTGAAATTTGCATGATGGAATTCGCACATTTTACTGGTGTACCATTTTCACAGATCAGAAGTGGGAACGCACTCGAGGAAGATTCTATCGGAGTTTTATTTTTTCCATAATGCTAATTTTTTTTGTAGTTCAAGCTTGAAGATGCTACAAAACCTGCCGAGCCACCTAGTACACCTTCTTTCGTCCGCCGAGCAACTAACAATTCAAACCCAAGACCATCTTCCGCGCCCATTGAAACCGCCGACACTACAGTAACACTGCCATTACGGAGGCCAAAATCCTTAGAAGAGAAAGGTTAGTGCATATATGCAGCCTCAGCATAAATCGACTCATTGTTTTTGTATATGGCCGTTATATTGATTTTTTTTAATACAAACATATATTTTTTATTTTCAATTAGTATTGGTGTCTTTGAGGCAAATTCAGCGATATAAGGTTTGATACTGATAGTTTTTGAGAGAGATTTCGCGGTTAAAATAATTTCGCGGAAAATACTAGGTAACCTCATATACGTCTCTCTTATGTAAAAACCAGGGCTTCGAACCGGAACTGCACCGGAAACCGAAAAAAACTGTTATTTTCGTCGGAACGAAAACCGGAGTGAAACTGAAAAAAAAATTGGTTTAATTCGGTTTGTTGTGTTTATGTACTTAAAACAGTTTTTATTTTACCCTTCAGCTTGGAATTTTTTTTAGAGATTTCAGTTTGTTTTTAAAAATTTTACACAAATCCGTGCGACTTTGATCTCAAAATTAGGAGTTTACTTTCAATTTCTCATTTCTATTTAAAAATTATATTAGAAACTAACAATTTCCACATTTTCTAAATAATACTGACCTTATTCTCAACATTTTAAGCATCTCAAAATTTTTAAATTTCATGTTACAAATACAACATTATATTCCAAGTTAAAGCTGGGACCTTGAAATTGGGCTCGCAATTTTTAGAGTAAATGGTGACGTCTTAGAAAATGTCCAATTTAAACCTCCAACGATTTTGTTTACGCCTTACTACTTTAGCCTTGAAATTGCTATATTTTTTTCAGATTGTTTAGAATTTAGAAGTCAAAATTGTGTTTTTTAAATATTAATTGTTTTCACGAAACTTCCGGTATTAACTCGAAAGTTGGGCCCTTTGCTCCTTAAACTTTTGTGTCCAAAATCGATTCTCAAAATGTTAAATCTCTTTACGAACTTTTTAGCTACACCTAAAATTTTTCCTAAAATTTCGTCTTTAAAATTGAAATTCGGGTTTTTTTTTAGAATATTGGTCGTTGATCTTGAAATTTCAATTTTTCTACAGAAAATTAAAATTTAGAAATCACTGAAATTGCATTTTTTGTGGATTCTTTATTGTTCCGCTTAAAATATACATTTAAATTAAATATTTCGAATTTTTCCCAAAAATATTAGCAGAAGTTAGATTTCAAATGCAAAAGTGCTAATTTGAATTTGAATATTTTGTTATTTTTTATTTTGAATCTTAATTCAAAATTTCGAAAGAATATTCAGATTTAAAGAGAAAATATAATCTTGAAAAAAGTCAAAATGTTGAAGGAAAACTAACTAAATTCATGATTAACAATTTTTCAAAATTAATCACATAGTTCCAAGTCCTTAAAATTTTGAGTTTTCGAGGTAAAAGTCGGAAATTCCAAACTTAAACTTATAGTCCGACTCTTAACTCAAAATTTCGAGAAAAATATCTAGAATTAAAGAATAAAAGTCGACATATCGATAAAAATGGTTATACTTGCTTAAGAAAGACTAAATTTAATTTAAAGTCGAAATTTCAGGAAAAAAAAAATATAAAGTACATACAAGTTTAAATTTGAAACTTCAGGAGAAAAAAGTTAAACTAACGAAAGAAAGTAAATAAACAAGTCTCCGGCCGCCCAATGGGTTCCCCCTTATCCCCAGTAGCAAATATGTTCATGGAATCTTTTGAAAACGCTGCGTTGGAAACTGCGGATTTAAAACCCAAGGTTTGGCTTCGTTATGTAGATGACACATTTATTGTATAGCCACATGGCAAGGATTTACTAAATTTATTTTTGGAACACCTAAACAGATTACATTCTTCCACTAGCTTCACTATGGAAATCGAAAACAACGGTTCTCTTCCTTTTCTTGACGTACTGGTCACCAGTTTACCAAACGGTCGCGTTTCTCATTCCGTTTATCGAAAACCCACCCATACTAATCGTTATTTGCATGCAGAGTCCCATCATTAGCCTTCCCAAAAACTTTCTGTTATAAATTTACTGGTTTCACGAGCTGTAGCAATTTCACAACCGATAAATCTTTCAGACGAGTTGAACAAAATTCGTTTCAACCTCCGCAACAATGGTTACAAATCGCACGACATTGAAACTGTCATTAAACGACATCTTCATCCTACCCCTCGTCCTTCCAAAATTCAATAATTTCTTCTAAAGCCTTTCTTCCTTATGTTCACGGAGTAACAGATCAAATAGGAAAATTATTGAGAAAACACAACATTAAACCCATTTTTTCATCATGCTCAAAGATCCAACAACTCCTCCCATATCCCAAAGATAAAATTTCATCCTTTTGTTCTAACGGTGTGTACAGGGTTCCTTGTTCTTGTGGTTCAGGGTACATCGGAGAAACGGGGCGATCATTTAAAACGCGAATATCCGAGCACCAAAGATGTCTTAGATCTGGTTTATTTTCGCAGTCATAAGATTCTCTTTGATAATATTTCAATTATATCCAATATTCCTAATTACTATAATAGGAAGATACGCGAGGCCATTGAAATCCAAAATTCCCCAAAAACCTTAACAGAGGCGACGGTTACATGCTTTCCTGCATCTGGAAACCAACCATCGGAAATCTTCGGGAGTGATCGTGGAGACGATTGGTATATAAAGCTTCCCTTTCTTTCTTTCCTCTCAGAAGAGTTTCGCCCTGGTATGTTGGACATCCTGAGTTACCGTACTCTTCTGTCTAAACTTTCTCATCCTATGTACCAATTTTCAATTCAAAAGAGTTTCGCCTCTGGTATGGTGGACATACTGAGTTACCTTGCTCTGATGTTTTGAAATTGGCCTTTCATTTTTTGCATATTCTCTTATATTTTCCTTTTTATTTATTGTTTCTTTTCTTTGTTCCTGAGAAGCTTCCTACGATGGTGGCAAAACGTCGAACAATTTTAGTAGTTCTTTGACACGGTCCAATTCCGGAAGAAGTATATCCTGTAAAGTAAATATACTCGCCACAACTTTCTGAAAAATTTGAATTTTTAGAAATTTTAAAGTTTTCAGCAAAATTTTCAGAAAAAAAATCTAATATTTGGGTTTCAGGTCGATATTTCAAAATTAAGGTAAAAATGTTCTGTTAAATTTTGAAGTTCTTTTGTCTTTTTCATTGTCATTTTTTTTAATTGATCTTTTTAATCTAGAGTTCAAGCAAACAAGGTCAAAACAGCAAAAATCAGTTCTGTTAGAAAAAGCGAATCAAAGTCAAAACTTCGCTAGAAAACCGAAATTATGAAAGAAAAGTCTCTCAAATTGTCGAATTTAATCGTCAAATTTTGTACATTCCAGAACTTTTTAACTCTTGGGTGTATAATTTAAGATTTTTATGAAAATTCCGAGTTTAGACTTAAATTTCATATTTCCGAAATCCAGTTTGGAAATATCTAACGCAGAAATGTTTAATAATGATAACGTTTCTGATCAATAAGTATCCAATGAAGAATAATTTAAAATTTCTAAACCCGAAAATGCGATTTATTGTTCTGTAAAGTTCAGGTTTTTCTTAAAATTTGAACTCAAATGGAACTCAAAATTCAGGATTTTAGCTTGAAATTTTTTAATTTGAAAAGTGACAAATATTTTCCTTTTTTTAAGGCAAGTTTAGACAGTTGAATGTTGTAATATCAAAGAAAAAAAAGACATAATTGCTAAACTATGTTCGAAAATAATTTTGTAATTCGAAAAACTTTTGAAAAATCAAAAAAATGAGTCACCCGGAACTGAATCGAAAACCGAAAACCAGAAAAAACCGTTATTTTTGTCGGAACGAAAACTGGAACTGAACCGTTATAAATTTTTTGCTGGAACGAAAACCGGAACGGAAAAAATAATCGTTCGAAGTCCTGGTAAAAACCCACGCAATACTAGTATTGAGGAGTGATTATTTTTTGATGAATTGTTGGACATTACAAAAATACATCAGTTATCTTCAGTATAGCAGCCATTTTGAATTAGAACATAAGTTGGCAAAAAATGATTATTTTTCTTATTTAGAAAATGACTGAACCATTGTTTGAATGTCAATGGGCAGCTCTTTGAAGAATTCAAATTATTTGTATTTTGATTTGTAGTTTAATATTGGTACCAACTGATGTGATAAAAATCGCTTTATCAAATGTATACGTGTGTTATCGCGATGTCTGCATGTGTTTAGAACTCTTAGACTATTCTAGAGGCTTTCTGTAATGGAAGCATCTGGAAACAGATGTCAGATATAAATTCAAGAGCTTTCTTATTGTGATTAAGTACCGATTATTGGGCATTCAATGTTTAGTAATTGATTAATTGCTGTTCGTTGTTGTATTACGTTCTGTTTCTTTATATAAATAAAGAAACTGTTTTAAATTCACGGCATCCTATAAATGAGCATATTACATTTTATTTATTTATTTAAATTTATGATTGGTTTTTACCAGTTTTTTAGTGGAATGTTTATTAATTATTACTAAATAAAATACTGACTTTAATTTAAGTCAAGATCGCGATCCTATTGAAAACTCACTGGAGTACTTTTATAATGTCCAAATCACTTCTTAATACTAATACTTCATGCGTCTCTGAACTTACCAAATACTCCTGGATAAAATCACTTTTGTTCAAATATCTCTGAAACTATGAAAGGTAACTGCCTCAAATCCCATATCAATGAATTTGACTTAAAAACACCAATAATAAAATTGACAATAATAAGTATACGTTTTGTATTAAAAAAAAAATAAAGATGGCGTCAGTGTACAAAAACAAATGAATCAATTAGTGGTAAGGCTGCAGTAAAATATTTAAAAATATAACCAATTATAACATCCAAAATATGAACCTTTAAGCTTCAACTGCTTTAATGTAACAAGACCGTTTCCAAACTTTTTAGCAACCCTATGTTATTCTGTAAAATAAATTAAAACCTTATTTGATTTGGTGCAAATGAAAAAATAAAACTGTTCAAAAGAGTCCAAATTTTCAAATACAGTAGAATTTTTCCAAAAATATCGACATTTGAAAAAAGGGTATATATTTTAAAAATTGGAAATTTTAAAGTGTTAACATTTTCAAAGAGTCAGTATTTAAAAAGTTAAAAAAAAAACACAAATATCGAAAAATTTCATTCCAAAATCATCGAAATTAAAAAAAAATAGAAATCTTTAAAGTCGAAATTTTTAGAAAAGATTTGACTTTAAAAATCTCGAAATGTTGAGAAAAAGTAAAAATTTTGATAAAAATTGGAACTTTTGAAATGTCAAAATTTTCTGAAAAGTTAAAATTTTAATTTTTTTGTCCCGAAATTTTGACCGCTTTGAAATTTTTGAAATAAGTCAAAATTTTGAAAATTGTTACTCTTGAAAATTTTTTAAATAAATCAAAATTATTAAAAAGTGGAAATTTTGAAAAAAGTCGAAATTTTAAAGGAGTTCAAGTTTTCAAAAGTTAATTATTATCATAAATCAAAATTACGTAAATAACAAATGTAGGGAGAAGAATTCGTGAAAGTAGAAGTCAGAATTTCTAAAAAGTCAAAATATTGAAAAATGCCGGTTATTATTAAAAGAATCGAATATTTGAAAAAAAATACTCTTAAATTTGGAGGACAAGCCGAAAATTTAACATAAATTGAAATTAGAAAAGAAAAAATGAAAATCGCAGTGTTGAAATCTTTGTAAAAACTCGAAATTTTCAAAAAGGTCGAATTCTTGAGAAATACTCGAAATAATTTTCAGAAAAAGTTGGCACTTTTAAGAAAATGGAATTTTTCAAAATTACAAATGTCGATATTATGTCGAAATTTTTAATTTTGACAAAATATCGACATTTTATAGAAGTAAATTGATTTTTTTTAAAAAGTGAAAAATCTATGAAAAGTTAAAATTTTGATAGATACCGTAATTACAAAAGAGTGGAATTTTTGAAATGTCAAAATATTCGGAATAATTGAAATTTTAACTTTTTCTCGAAATTTTTGACAATTTGAAATTTTTGAAACAAGTCAAAAATTATTAAATTTGAAAAAAGTCACCAAAGTCAATTTTCAAACATGGAAGTTAAATAACAAATGTAAAAAAATTTGTCGAAGTAGAAGTCGGAATTTTGAAAAAGTCAAAATACTGAAAAATGTCGGGCATTATTTAAAGAATCGAATATTTAAAAAAATGAAATTTGAAGGACAAGCCGAAATTTTGACAAACATTGGAATTTGAAGAAAAAATGAAAATTGCACTGCCGAAATTTTTGAAAACATTGAAATTTTCAAAAAAATCGAATTTTTAAGAAAAACTCGAAATAATTTTCAGACAAAGTTGACACTTAGGGAAAGTCGAATTTTTCAAAATTTACAAAAAAGCAAAAATGTTAACAGAATGTCGACATTTTGTAGAAATAAATCGAATTTTTCAAAAAAGTGAACAGTTTAGAAAAGTTAAAATTTGGATAAATACCGAAATTTGAAAAAAGTGGAACTTTTGAACTGTCAAAATATTCTGAAAAATTAAAATTTTAACTTTTTTTCCCGAAATTTTTGACACTGAAATTTTTGAAATAATAATAAAAAAATCAAAATTAAATAACAAATATAGAAGAATTCTTCAACTGGAAGTCAAGATTCCTCAAAAGCCATAACATTGTAAAAGGTCGAATATTTAGAAAAAAAATTTGGAGGACAAACCGAAATTTTGATAAAAATTGAAATTTAAAAAAGAGTGAAAATTGCAGTGTCAAAATTTTATAAGAACTCGAAATTTTCTAAAAAGTCGAATTCTTTAAAAACTAAATAATTTTCAGAAAAATTGAAATTTCAAAATTTACAAAAAAGCAAAAATTTTGAGAAAATATCGAAATTTTGAAGAAAAAATCGAATCTTTTAGAATTTACGAAAAAGCAAAAATTTTGAGAAAATGTCGAAATTTTGAGTCGAAAATTTAAAAAAAAATAAAATTTACAAGAAGTTTTTAAAAACGTTGAAATTACAAAACAAGTTAAAGAATTCTCCTTGGTGTAAATTAAAGTTTAAAAAAGTCAAAATTTTGAGAAAATAAAAGAAAGGACGAAAATTTGAAGTCGAAATCAAAAAGTCAAAATCAAGAAAAGGTAGAATCATTGAAAATGAATTGGATATTTATTCAGAGTTTTAAGAAAACGTCGAAATTTTGTTAAAAATAGGCATGTGAAAAAAATATGAAAATTGTGAAGTGTCGAATTTTTTTTAAAGACGAAATTTACAAAAAGTTAAAATTTGGAAAATGTGGAAATTTTGAAAGGTCAAAATTTTCAAAAAGTCGACCTTTTTCAAAAAAAGTGGAATTCTTCAGAAAGAAAGGGAATTAATTATTAGAAAAAGTCGACATTTGGAGAAAATGCCGAATTTTTTAAAAAAAAAGGGAAAATAATCGAAATTTTCAGAATTATTTAAAAAAGCCCAAAGCTTTAAAAAAAGGTAAATAAGGCAAAATTTTTCAAAAGAAGTTAAAATTTTGAAGATGTAGGATTCAAAATAAGTAATTATGAAAGAATCAGAATTTTTAGAAGATTCAGAAATTTTGAAAATATAGAATTCAAAATAAGTCAAAATTTTCAGAAAAAGTTTAAATTTTGAACAAAGGGGCAGATTTGAAGAAATATCGACGTTTCATAAAATTTTGACATTTTTTTAAAAATTCGAAATTTTCAGAAAAAGTCGAATTCTTTAAAAATCGAAATAAAAAACATCGAAATTTTGAAAAAGGTCGAGATTTTTAATCAATATATGCTTTGGTTTAGCGGGCGGCGAGTGTGTTTAATTAAAAACACTTTTTTTTTATTGTACATGTTATTTTACGCTTCTCCGTTCCCAAGGTGAACAAGTTTCTGCTTATTTTGTACTAGCCATTTCTACTTTCAGAACAAGATAAAGAAAATGACATAAGAAATGCGCAAGGGACCCTCGCAACTCAGGCAGCTATCCAAAGAAGGAGAAGACCCAAGAGGAGGTCCACTGGAGTGGTCAATTTTGACAATGTCGATGTAAATAATTTGATCTATTATATTGAGCATCTTAATATTTCTCGCTTTTACAGGATCCAGAGCAAGAAAAGGATCCGGCAATTGGTGGTGACTCTGAAGACAGCTTAAAACTGAATAATCAAGAGGTGAGTTTTCACTGATTTTCGACAAAATATGGCCAACTTGTGCGTTTATAGCCGCTTAAATTTTTGTTATTATTAACCTTTAAACGTGTTTGTAATAATGTCCGACAGATGCGGCCATTATGAAGACATAATTAGAAATTTTCAAACTAATTCTAAGCGTATGCTCAGTTTGTAGTACATGAAATGTTAAATTAAAATTGTAATTTATTATTTGGAAAAAGTAGCGGTAAAAAGTTCTTTCATTTAATCACATCAGCTGATGGTTAATGGAGTTGTGATTTAACCATAATAATTTGTGGGCACCCTGTATATATAGTTCATTTAAAACAGTCATCTACAATATTTTGAATGCAACAGGTGCTTCCAGAACGCTCCGAAACAGGTCTATTTTGCTTTCAAGGGGAACATACCGGGATATTAAAAATTTTCTTGATCAAGGGTGGCTGTGGAATGTAAAATGTGTGTCTTACTTTACGTTTGAAATAATTATGTCACTGTCACACTGACATCATCAATAACCTACAAATTTCATACCTATCTATTTCAGTTGTAAAACAATAATGAACTACAAATTATGAAATAACGGTTTTAGTAACAAGAAAAACTAAATTACAGTAATTGTTGGAAATGTCCCCCGTTTTGTTCGATGCACAAGCTGACGCGCCTCCTCATGCTGTGAAAAACGTTTTGCAGCATTTCTGTCGTTATGGTTGCACATTGCTGAACAATTCTTTGATGCAGTTCTTGCAAATTATTTACCGGAGTTGCGAAAATCTTGTTTTTTAAGTAAGGAAATATAAAATAGTCCATAATTGTCAAACAAGGTGATCTTAGAGGAAACTCAACTTCTGTATGCAAACTTATCAGCCGATCATCAAAAAACTCGCGGAGGAAAGCAATATTTTCTCATGTAGTATGTGCTGTTGCACCGTCGTGCTGGAAATAACCGTACCGAAGTTCATCATCGTTTAACTGGTGCACAAATTCAGCCAAAAAGTTGTGTCTCTACCTTTCTGCGTTGACGGTGAAATCGAAAAAAAGGCCCAATTATTCTTCTGCGAGAAACTGCCATCCAAACACCAATTTTTTGAGCATGTTGTGGTGATTCAGTAAAAACATGAGGGTTATCATTGCTCCACATTCGCATATTTTGAGAAATGATGTATCCCGAAAGGTGGAACCACGCTTCGTCAGAAAGTCCAGAAGCCCGTCATTCATTAAGTTATTGACAAACCAATGGCAGTAAGCAAGGCGTCTGGGGTGGTCTGCGGGCAGAAGAACTTTATATGCTTGCATCTTATATGGATGCATGTTCAAGTCTTTCTTTAAAATCTTCTGACATGTTTCATAAGAAAGTCCAATTTCCTAAGAAAGACGTTTCAAAGGTTTTGCAGGCTCCTCTTCCATACGTTGACGAATGTCATTGACAACTTCTTCTGTATGAACTCTTGGTCTACTAGCACATTTTTTATGAGTCACACAACCAGTTTCGCGAAACACTTCAACACAATTTGTAAGGCACGCATAAAAATTGTCTGGTAATATTGCCACGTTTGGAAAGTGCTCTTGAAAATTGTCCAAACACAAACGTTGACTGTATTGCCAATTTCCATTAACTAGCGCACCCGTTCGAAAATAGGCTTCAATCATGAAAATGTTGTGCTGTGTGGTAAGAGGCATGATTCAAAAACTGGATTAGAAAATTTCAGCACAATGACTTGGCAGATTCTGACGCAACAAAGCATATTCAAAAATTTAAAGTAAGACACACGTTTTATGTTCCACAACCACCCTTGACATACAAGTTCATAGATGTAGAGCCATCGCCCTAAACGGGGTGGAAACCCATTCAAGAATCTTAAATGACCCGAGTAGTTAGGTAGCACATCGTTTTAAAGCAAGGAATCCATATCATGAGTGCCGGGGGTCCACGGCTAGCCTACCCCAACAGCCAGAGTTGCCAGATTGCCGACACTGACTGGGATTTTCCGAAATAAAAAGTTTTGTCTGGATCTCGGAGGTTTCACTTCGGTCATGAATTTAGCGTAGGGGTGTGACTACTTTTTTTTATTAGTTACAAGATGTTGTAGTAGAGTAAGAATATTGGTCAATTGACCTTTTTTGCTCATCAAATAATATTTTGCGATCACTGGCAATAGATTTTTTCGACTGATTAATTTTTTCGATAATTGAAATACAAATCTTGTCCCCTGAAACCAAGAAAGATTAAAAAACGTAACAAAGGTTACCCTAACGCGTCTTCAGAGAGATACTGGCTATCGAAATGCGTTAGAGCAACCTTTGTTGTTTTTTAATATTTCTTGGTTTCAGGGGACAAGATTTGTATTTCAATTTTTGAAGGTAATCAAGGACCAGTCCGTTCCACCAAAATTCCCGGAATTATTTTCAAAATATGGAACATAGTATATATATCTGGCGACCCTGTCAACATTTATTAATACACTAATTTATCCCAGGGCTTCGAACCGGAACTGAACCGAAAACCGGAAACCGAAAAAAACCGTTATTTCTGTGGGAACGAAAACCGGAACTGAACCGAAAAGAAATTATAGGTTTATTTTTGTTCAGTGCAGATTCAAAAGTCCACAGTTGACAAAACCTCCCCAATTCAATTTCAACTTTACATTGAAAATCTCGAATTACAACCCAATATTTTCGCTCGATTATTTTTATTATTGTATTGTTCACGAGTCTTTTTGAAACTTAGATTCTTTTTATTAAGATTTTGAATTTAAACTTATTTATATTTTATCCCATAAAGGTCAGCTTTAAATTTAAAATTTTGAATTTTTCCAGAAATATTACCGTTTATTTTTAAATATTTCGACATTTATTAGTGGCATTTAAATCAAAATTATGTAGAATTTTTGTAAAATAAATTTCGAATATTTTCTTCAATTTCACCTTTTTTCTCAAAATTCTAGGTTTACTATTTAAATTTTTTCCTATTATTTTAATCGTTCTAAAGAATTGATGCCTGATCCGTAACTCGCGAGCCACATATGGCTTGCACTAATTTTTGATGTGACCTGAGGTGCCTATGAAGAAAAGAGGCATCCCATTTTAATTAGCAAATTCACTAAAATCAATAAAAACAAATCTGAAATTAACGAAATATTATGAGAAAAATTCGAACATTTTAGGAGAAACTAGAAATTTATTATTTAGTTTTACTATAAACTTTCACTTTTAATCAAAATTTGACCATTTCAAATAACGATGATAGGTTTCTCTTGAAAAGGCTATTTTTATTTTAAAAAATTTTAAATTTGAACTTGGATTCTTAAGAACATAATAAAATTTCGAAAATAACTTCGAAATGTTTGCTCCAAATTTCCTGAAAATGTAAAAACGTCTTAAAAGAATTCGAAATTTTGATAAAAGATTTTAAAGAGAGATTTAACTTTTTTTCGAAATTTTTACATTTTTTTAAAATTTCATATTTAAATTGAATTTTTTTTCTAAAGTTTCAAACATTTTAACATTTTAAACATGAAATGTAGCCTTTTTTTTTAAATTATGACTTTTTTTGATATTTACGCAGTAATCTCTAAATTCAAATCTTTAAAAGACTTTTTATTTATGAAAGAATTGTTTTTTTCCAACTTTAACCATTGATTGAATCAAAATTTTTTTATTAGAACGGTGTAATTGTTTCCCCTAAATTTGAATGATTTCCTAGAAATATTGAATTGAAACTGGACATTAAAAAAATTGTCAAGTTTTAACCCACACTTTTAAGAAAGTAGTCAAAATTTTAAAAAATAACTCTAAAAATATGTAAAAAAAAATCTGAAGGTTTCATTTTAATTATAACAATTTGACTTTCAACTCCATCGAGTATCTTATTGAAAGTTAAAATACTTAGTATTAAGTCAGAATTTTGAAACTTAATAGTTTTTTTAAATTTTAATTTCTTTGCAAAATTTTAAAATTGTTATTTTGTTTTCCTGAAAATTTTACTTCACATTCAGATGTAGACTTTTTTTGTAGAAATATTAACTCTGCTTTATATATTACTTTTCCTAAACATCTTATGTTTAAACTTAAAAAGTATTAACATTATTTCTAAATAGTTTAACTCAAGATTTTGAAATCTAAAATTTTTAATTTTAAATTCTATTTATTCTAAAAGTTGAGAGTACAAGTTTACAATTTCTACATTTTCTAAAAAAAATTGACTTCGTACTTGAAATTTCAACATAAATCGAAATTTTAATTTGAATTTTTTTCCTAAATTTCATATCCTTTTTTGAAATTTGGACTTTTGTTTTGAGATTACCCGAAATATGTTCTTTCTTTTAAATAAAAAATTAAAAATGACTCACTCGGAGTTGAACCAGAAACCGAAAACCGGGAAAAACCATTATTATTGTAGGAGCGAAAACCGGAACTGAACCTATATAATTTTTTTTCCGGAACGAAAACTGAAAACCGGAACGAAAATAATACCGGTTCGAAGCCCTGATTTATCCAGTCTACGTAATAAAAAATATTTTTAAATTTCTCAATTTCTCCTTCCTAAAATTCTTCAAGAAGGGCTTAGGCGTAGCTGGATGTCGGACTGCCCCATGCAATTAAACGAAATTTTCTATTCTCAATTGGGGGGACCTTCATAAATTTCCATTTGTACTTCAAAATTTGTGCTTTCGTTGAAATTTCGACATTTTCTCGAAATTTCGACTTCTTACTCAAAAATCGTCTTTTTCGCAAAATTTTTCCTCTTCTTTTAAAATTTGGAATTTATTCCTCAAATTCGACTTCTTTTATCAAAATGTCGGTCCCAAATCAAATTTTTATAACAAAATTCGTCACTTTTCTTTCTTCGAAATTGTTACATTTCTCAAAATTCGTGTTTTCCTGAAAAGTTCTGCACATTTCGACTCTTCTTTTTAAATACGACTTTCTGCAAATTTTGAGTTGTTTCAAAAATTTTAAAATTAGAATTTATCTAAAAAAAATATTTATCTGAAAATCCTAAAAATATTATTTTTGTATTTTTGTAAAAAGCCAAAAAAACTCGAGAACATTTTCTTTGAAAAGTTTTTTAATTCAACTTTCTAGCATTTCCAACTTGTTTTTCGAATTTTCCACTTTTATCCCAATATTGGACATTTTCTGACATCGATGAAGCAGGGTAATAAGCTTGTCTGCCTCTTATTTAAGCAGTCATGAGAAAAAAAATACTCAGCCAAGAAATTTTCTCAACTATTTCTTCAAATTCGCCCCCTTTTCGAAATATTACTAAATTTAGACTTTTTTCTTAAAATTCCGATCTTTTCCTCAAAATTGGATCTTTCTCTAGAAATTTTAAATTTTTTTTCGATATATGTTTGGGTTTTTGAAATTTTTCTTTTTCTTAAAATCGCAATACTTTTTTTTTAATTCATCTTCTTTTCGAAATTTTTGCTTACCTCAAAATCCATCCTTTATATTTTTGACAGTCTCAGGTTTTTCCACAAAAATCGACTATTTTCTCAAAATTTGACTTTTGAATTTTTCTTTCTCGAAATTTCGTTTTTGTCTTCAAATTCGTGTTTTTCTCGGAATTTCGACTATATTTTGAAAATTCGTCTTTTTTTGAAATTAGGACTATTCGCAAAACTTTACCTTTAAAATTTGACTATTTCTGGAAATTTTCTATTTTTTTCCAATTTTCGACTGTCCTCTTCTGCTTTTTATGGAAATACAGGGTATACTTCTTCCGGGATTGAACCGTGTCATAGAACTACTAAAAGTGTTCTTTGAGTCAAATCCCGGAAGAAGTTATCCTGTACTGACTCTGGCCGTGGAAGCCTTCGTTATCATATTTTTATGGAAATATTTAATATTGGGCTTTTTCTAAAAATTTCGACCTTTCAGAAATTGATTATTGAGAAATTTTTAATGGTTTTTTAGTTTGTCTCTTTCTTGAAGTTTCGATTTTTATCTCAAAATTCGATATTTCTGGACGTTTCCACTTTTTCCTCGAAATCCGTCTTTTTCTGAACATTTTAGTTTTTCCTATTAAAATTGGTCTTTTTTCTAAAATTCGTCTTTTCTTCAAAATCCTTTTATTCTTAATTTCCACTTATTTTAAAAATTCCTCTTTTTGGATTTTTCTTTTAAAAATAGTACTATTTTTTCGAAATTCCGCAATTTTACTTAAAATTTTCCCATTTCTGAAAACTGCAACTTTTTTAAATTTGACCTTTAGGAAGTTTCAACTGGTAAAATAGGTTTATCCTTGAAATATCGTCTTTCTTACATTCCTTTATTTGCTCTAAATTAGATCAGGTTGTTAGGAAATATTTTTGAAAAATTTCGAGAACAGATTTCTTGTAAATTCAGTTTCTTTGACGAAATTACAATATTACATGAAAATTAAAAAAAATGACAATTTGGAGAAATTCGACTTTCTCTGAAAATTTCGCCTTCTTTTTCACAATATTGAACCTTTGGAAATTTTGTCCTCGAAAATTTGACATTTTTGAGTTTTTTCGAAAGATTAGATTTTTATTTTAAATTTTCATTTCCCAAAATTCCGTCTTTTAAAAAAAAATTGTTTTTTCTTCGGGTAAGTCTTTTATTAAATTATGACTATAAATAAAGATTCTATTTTTTCTTCTCAAAAGTGACCTTTGCCTTGGAAATTTTGGACGTCTTCTAAAACTGTCAACCTTTTTCCCAAAATTTCGACAGCATTTTTCAAAAATTCGTGTTTCTTTATGTCGAAGTCGTTTTTTTTTTAATACGACTTTCCGTAAGTTTCAACGCGTTTTTCAAAATTCGTCTTATTCTCGAAATTTCTACTTCTGTCCCAGAATTGCAAAGTTAATCAGACATTTAATAAAAAACTGAAGATTCCGAAATAATGCCTTTGTATATTTCGAATTTTTTCTTTCTAAATTATTTTATGTTATGGGTAAGGTATTCATTCGGTCGTAATTTTAATTAAAAAAAAAACGCTGATTTCGATAGAAATATTTGTTTCGAAGTTTCGAGAAAGATATTTTTCGGAATTTCAAAACTATGTATGTCAATATTTATTTAAATATTGTTGTTGACAGTTTTAGACGACGTCCAAAATTTCCAAGGCAAAGGTCACTTTTGAGAGGAAAAAATAGAATCTTTATTTATAGTCATAATTTAATAAAAGACTTACCCGAAGAAAAAACAATTTTTTTTAAAAGACGGAATTTTGGGAAATTAAAATTTAAAATAAAAATCTAATCTTTCGAAAAAACTCAAAAATGTCAAATTTTCGAGGACAAAATTTCCAAAGGTTCAATATTGTGAAAAAGAAGGCGAAATTTTCAGAGAAAGTCGAATTTCTCCAAATTGTCATTTTTTTTTAATTTTCACGTAATATTGTAATTTCGTCAAAGAAACTGAATTTACAAGAAATCCGTTCTCGAAATTTTTCAAAAATATTTCCTAACAACCTGATCTAATTTAGAGCAAATAAAGGAATGTAAGAAAGACGATATTTCAAGGATAAACCTATTTCGAGGAAAAAGTCAACATTTTTGCAAGCATGAGCATCGCATTTTTGAAATAAAATTCGAAATTTTGAAAATAAAGCGAAACCTGAAATACCAGTTGAAACTTCCTAAAGGTCGAATTTAAAAAAGTTGCAGTTTTCAGAAATGGGAAAATTTTAAGTAAAATTGCGGAATTTCGAAAAAAATAGTACTATTTTTAAAAGAAAAATCCAAAAAGAGGAATTTTTAAAATAGTTGGAAATTTAGAATAAAAGGATTTTGAAGAAAAGACCAATTTTAATAGGAAAAACTAAAATGTTCAGAAAAAGACGGATTTCCAGGAAAAAGTGGAAACGTCCAGAAATATCGAATTTTGAGATAAAAATCGAAACTTCAAGAAAGAGACAAACTAAAAAACCAATAAAAATTTCTCAATAATCAATTTCTGAAAGGTCGAAATTTTCAGAAAAAGCCCAATGTTAAATATTTCCATAAAAATATGATAACGAAGGCTTCCACGGCCAGAGTCAGTACAGGATATACTTCTTCCGGGATTGGACCTTGTCAAAGAACACTTTTAGTAGTTCTTTGACACGGTTCAATCCCGAAAGAAGTATATCCTGTATTTCCATAAAAAGCCGAAGAGGACAGTCGAAAATTGGAAAAAAATAGAAAATTTCCGGAAATAGTCAAATTTTAAAAGTAAAGTTTTGCGAATAGTCCTAATTTCAAAAAAAGAAGAATTTTCAAAATATAGGTCGAAATTCCGAGAAAAACACGAATTTGAGGACAAAAACAAAATTTCGAGAAAGAAAAGTTAAAGCAATCAAATTTTGAGAAAATAGTCGATTTTTGTGGAAAAACCTGAGACTGTCAAAAATATAAAGGATGGATTTTGAGGTAAGCAAAAATTTCGAAAAGAAGATGAATTTAAAAAAAAGTATTGCGATTTCAAGAAAAAGAAAAATTCCAAAAACCCAAACATATATCGAAAAAAATTTAAAATTTCTAGAGAAAGATCAAATTTTGAGGAAAAGATCGAAATTTTGAGAAAAAAGTCTAAATTTAGTAATATTTCGAAAAGGGGGCGAATTTGAAGAAATAGTTAAGAAAATTTCTTGGTTGAGTATTTTTTTTATGACTGCTTGACTAAGAGGGAGACAAGCTCATTACGCTGCTTCATCGATATGTCAGAAAATGTCCAAATTGGGATAAAAGTCGAAATTTCGAAAAAGAAGTTGGAAAAGCCAGAAAGTTGAATTAGAAAACTTTTCAAAGAAAATGTTCTCGAGTTTTTTTGGCCTTTTACAAAAATACAAAATTTCAAAAAAAACGCTGATTTCGATAGAAATATTTGTTTCAAAGTTTCGAGAAAGATATTTTTCGGAATTTCAAAACTATGTATGTCAATATTTAAATAAATATTTAAAAGCGTAAAAATTTCAAGAACAATCTTTTTGAAAATTTAGGTTTTTTTTCTAGAAATTCGACTTTTTCTGCAAATTCCAATATTTTTCAAAAATTCCTTGTTCTTCTGTTTTGATTGCTTGATTTGATTTTTTTTTGATCGTTTTTTGAACATCCACGGGCGGATTTAAGGACCCCACAAAATGGCTGGCTTCCTTTTTCTTTAGTTGTAGAAATTACTGGGCAAGCCTAATCCGTCCCTGTGGAAATTTGTTGTAAATTAGGTCTTATTTTTACCATTAATTTTTCAAAATGAATACAACCTTAACCTGAAACAAAATCTGGTTACACCAATGCAACCCCCTCCTCTTCAAAAAGGGCAGAAATTAACGTAGTTCTGAGCCTCGTAAAAGCTTAACCGGGCCCTGCTGATCCCAAGCGACTTTTTTTAGTGTTTCTTTATCCCTTTCTGTACTATTGATGTTTTCAGTATTTAGTTTTCGTTTGAGTGCGAGAGTTCTGCTTATGAAGAGAATTACAATGCAGATCTTCGCTTTCACTTCATTATAAATAAAAATATTTATCCCTGTAAGCATTTATTTATAACTCTCTCACATCTAAAAATAACTGCACGGTTGATTTACTTGAGCGTCGTCCCAGAATCGGTTCCGGATTATTAGCATAATACAGCGCATATGATATTCGACAAACAAATCGAAACAGCCTAAGTAGTTTCAGGTCGGAATTATTTTATTTTATTTTCTTAAATTTAAAGGGTATAGTATTAAATATGTTTGATACCTACTTACTTTCGTTAAATACTTAATGATTCTAACTTTTTTGATTCCTTCAAATTTTGAATTTTTTTTGAAATTTTGAATGTTTGAACATTTCCACTTTTCTAATACTTCAACTTTTTTTTAAATTACAGGCCTTAAACATTTTAACCTTTTAAAATTCTACTTAGTTTGAAAATTTCAGCTTTTTCAAAAATGTTAACATTTTTCCGTGGTTTTGAAATATTTGAAAATTTCGATTTTTTTCAAATTTTCGGCTTAAACATTTCTACCTTTTATCCAAATGTCACGTTTTTCAACCGTTTTTTGAAAATTTTGACTCGAAATTTCAATTTTCTTCCTTAAATCTAACCTTTTTGAAAATTTTAAGTTTGGTTGTATAATTTTAATTTACTGAAAATTTCTACTCTTGAAAACTGATTTTTTAGAAAATAACGAGTCTGAAGATTCGAACTCATTTCAGATTTAGACTTTTTTAAAAAAAATTGAATTTTCCAAAAATTTCAACCTTTCCAAAATTTTGATTTTTTAAAAAATTGTTCAATTTTCGCTTATATAATTTTGTTGGAATTTTTTTTATTGTAACTTTTGCTAATTTTAACTTTCTCTTCAAGTATTGAATTTTTTTATAAATTTCGACATTTCTTCCAAAACTTCGACTTATTTGCGAAATTTTTGTTTTTTTTTGGTAAATTTCCATTTTTAGTAAATTTCGATTTTTGTGAAAAAATTATACATTTGCGGAAAATTTGTAATTTTGTTTAAAAATTTCTGACTGAAAATTTTGACTTTGTTGAAAACATTAACTCTTTCAAAACTTCGATTTTTTTATGTTTTGACATTTTGGCAAATTGTTAATTTTCTGGAGTTACAACTATTTTAAAATTTCAAAATTTTTTGGAATTTTTACCTGTTTTAAAAAATTTGATTTCATTGAAATTTCTGTTTTGTTTTTGAAAATGTAAACTTAAATATTTTGAGTTTTTAAACATTTTTACTCTTTATTTATTTATTTAAAAATAATAACTCTGAAGGTTCGACTTCTTCCAGATATTGACTTTTTAAAAAAAAGTTAGAATTTTGCGAAAATTTTATTTTTTCCAATTTTTTAAAAAAATTGTTCAGTTGTAGTTTATTTTTTCGAAAAATTCTACTTTTGTTAAATTGTTTTGCTAATTTTAACTTTTTCTCCTAGTTTTGAATTTTTGTGTGAATTTGGACTTTTCTTCCAAAACTTCGACTTTTTCAGAAATTTTTACTTTTTAGTAAATTTTGATTTTTGTGGAAAAATTATACATTTGTGGAAAATGTGTCATTTTGTTTAAAAATTTTGACTGTTGAAAATATAAACTTTTTTAAACTTCGATTTTTTATGTTTTGATATTTTAGCAAATTGTTAATTTTCTGGAGTTACGACTATTTCAAAACTTCTTTTGGAATTTTCACCTTTTTTAAACAAATTCATTATATCGAAATTTCAACTTCGAAAAATTCTGTTTTGTTTTAAAAAAAATTCTGCTTTGTTTTTAAAATTGTAAACCTTAAACTTTGAGTTTTTAAACATTTTCACTCATTATTTTTTTATTTATTTGAAAATAGCCACTCTCAAGGTTCGACTTCTTCCAGATTTAGTCTTTTGAAGAAAGTTTGAATTTTCCGAAACTTTCAACTTTTCGAAAATATTGATTTTTTCAAAAAATTGTTACAGTTTTAGTTTATTTTTTTTTTGAAGATTTCAACTTTTTTTAAGTTTCGATGATTTTTACTTTTTTATAATTTCGAATTTTTTTGAAATTTTCGACCTTTTTTTTGAAAACTTACACTTTTTTCCGAAAATTTTGCCTTTTAGTAAATTTTGATCATTGTTGAAAAATACTAATTTTCTGAAAAATTTGAAAAATTCTGACAATTTGAAAATTTTAACCGTTGAAAATATCAACTCTGAAAAATTAAATTTTTCACAATTTGGTACATTGGGATTTTTCCGCAGCTACGACTATTTCAAAATTTCAACTTTTTCTTTGTTTTTACCTTTTTTAAAGAATTGATTTTTTTTTTAATTTCGATTTCGAAAATTTCTGTTTTTTTTTTGAAATGTAGACTTAAAAATTTAAAGTTTTTAAATGTTTTCTCTGTTTATTTTTTATTTCTTTTCAAAAATTATTTTAATTTTTTTTTTTTCAAAAGTGTAATTTTAATTTATTGAAAATTTCTACTCTTGAAAACTCCCGTTCATTTAAAAATAACGACTCTGAAGGTTCGACTTCTTCCAGTTTTTTAGAGTTTGAATTTTGCAAAAATTTCACCTTTTCAATAATTTTGATTTTCTAAAAAAATTGTTCAGTTTTAGCGTATTTTTTTGAAAAATTCTACTTTTATAAATTTCGACTGTTTCGATAATTTTGACTTTTTTCTTCTAGTTTTAAATTTTTTCCAAAATTTCGACTGTTTTTTCGAAATTTTTACATATTAGTAGATTTTGATCTTTGTTTAAAAATAGTAATTTCTGAAAATTTTGATTAAACAATTATGACTATTTGAAAATTTTGACTTGTTAAAAATATCAACTCGCCCAAAAAAATTTTTTTTTTAATTTTTGACATTTTGGTGAATTGGGAGTTCCAGAGTTACCACTATTTCAAAATTTCAACTTTTTTTCGGTATTTTCACCTTTTTCGGCTAATTTAATTTTGTTAAAATTTTGACTTCGCAAAATTCTGTTTTTTTTTAATGTAGGCTTAAAAATTTAAAGTTTTTAAACGTTTTCACCGTTGATTTCTTATTTCTACTCAAAATTTATTTTGATATTTTTTGGAAAATGTAATTTTAATTAATTGAAAATGTCTGCTCTTGAAAATTGCCATTTATTTGAAAATAACGACTCTCGAGGTTTGACTTCTTCCAGATTTAGACTTTTTTAAAAGAAAAGTTTGAGTTTTCTTAAAATTTCAACTATTTTTTGAAATGTCGGACTGTAAAAATTCAATTTTTTTGAAAATTTTACCTTATTAAAAATGTTAAGTTTTTAGAAAATATCAAATTTAGACTTATTTGAAATATTCTACTTATTTTGAAAATTTCAACTTTACTGAGCACGTTTACTATTAATTGTTTTTAATGTTTCGACATTCAATTTTTTTCGAAATTTCGTTTTTTTTTAACTTTGACATTATTAAAATGCGACTTTTTTTTTTAATTCCGTTTTTGAAAATATTGTTACATTTTATACATTTCGACTTTTCCCCAATTTCAACTTTTTTTAGAAGTTTGACGTTTTCTCAAAATGTCTACCTTTTTGAAGAATCCGACTTTTTTTTGGAAAATTACATTGTTTTTAAACGTTTTCACTTACAACATTTTAAAAGTTCTGTATATTTTTAATTTCAACTATTTAGAAATTTTAATTTTTTTTGAAACTTTGGAACTGAACTAAAAAGGTTCGAAATAAATTTTGAGAAAAAAAAAAATATTTTAGCAACAATACGCAATAAAAATGTTCTCCCAATTTCAAATGAAATTAAGATTTCTATAATAAGCGGACATTTGGAGTTTGGAATCGATTTAAAAAAAAAAGAGTAAACACTAAAAGCTTGAACGTGAACTTTATGAAGAAGTCGAAGTTTTGGGAAGAAAACATAATTTATGCAATAAAATTTTCCTAATTTCGAGAAAAAAAAATCTGAATTATTCGAGAAAAAAAAAATACAAATTTTAAGATGAAATCAAATTTTGACATTCAGCTCGAAGAAGCCAGAGCCTCCTTTTTGTGATATTACAGTCAAAACTTTAGGAAATAAAATAAAAACTAAAAATACCAATTTTGAGAAAGAATCTGCAAAAAATATTTAATTTTTGGGATTAGAGTGAAATTATTCGAAAATAGCAGTAAAATGTTGAAATTTCAAGACTGAAAAGTCATTTTTGCCTTAAAGTAAAAATTCTTAGAAAATTCCAAATGTTAAGCTCAGAAAAAAATATTGAGAGACAAGTCAGCATTAAAAACGTGGTATCGACAATTTGAGAAAAATTTTGAAATTCCGAAAAAATACTCGTGATCATATTAAAAAAATACCAAAAATTTTGAATTTAAACTTGGAATTTCAAAGAAAAGATCTTAAAAGAAATTAAAGTAGGTATATAATTTTCAAAAAAAAAAAAAATTGTCCAAACAGGAGGCCGAAACCAGGGCTTCGAACCGTTATTATTTCCATTTCGGTTTTCGTTCCGGAGAAAAATTATATAAGTTCAGTTCCGGTTTTCCCTCCGACAAAAATAACTCATTTTTAATTTTTTATTTAAAATCTCAAAACAAAAGTTCAAATTTTAAAAAATGATATAAAATTTAGGAAAAAAATTCCAATTAAAATTTCGATTTAGGTTAAAATTTCGAGTACGAAGTCGATTTTTTTTAGAAAATGTAGAAACTGTAAACTTGTAATTTAACTTTTAGAATAAATCGAATTTAAAATTAAAAACTTTAGATTTCAAAATTTTCAGTTAAAATATTTAGAAATAATGTTAACACTTTTTAAGTTTAAAAATAAAATGTTTAGAAAAGTAATATATAAAGCGGAGTTAATATTTCTACAAAAAAACGTCTACATCTGAATGTGATGTAAAATGTTCAGGAAAAGAAAATAACAATTTTAAAATTTTGCAAAATTCTTACTTATACTAAGCATTTTAAGTTTCGATAAGATACTCAATGGAGTTAAAAGTCAAACTGTTATGATTAAAATGAAACCTTTAGATTTTTTTACATAAATTTAGAGGTTTTTTTTTTAATTTTGAATACTTGAATGATTAAAGTTCGAAAAAATAGTTCTTTCATAAATAAAAATTTTTCAAGATTTCAACTATTTCTGGTAATTATGAGTCTTGTAAACATTTGAATTTAGAGATTACTGAGCAAATATCAAAAAAAGTCATAATTTAAACAAAAAAGACTACATTTCATGTTTAGGTCAAAATTTTAGGAAAAAAAAATCAATTTAAATATAAAATTAAAAAAAAATGTAAAAATTTCGAAAAAAGTTAAATCTCCCTTTACAATTCTTTATCAAAATTTCGAATTCTTTTTAGACATTTTCAAGTTTTCAGGAAATTTGGAGCAAACATTTCGGGGTTATTTTCGAAATTTTATTATGTTCTGAAGAATCCAAGTTCAAATTAAAATTTTAATTTTTTTAGCATAAAAATAGCCTTTTAAAAAAACTCATCGTTTTTTGAAATGGTCAAATTTTTATTAAAAGTGAAAAACGTTTGTCAAAGATTAAAATTTAATAACTAACGAGATTTTCATTTTTCTAGAAACTCTGATTTTTTAAGCAAATGTTGAGGATTCCAAATTTTATCACAATTTTGAGTTAACGTTTTTTAATTCAAAACTTGATAAAAATATTTCGTAAACTTTTAAGTTTCTTTTTACCAAAAGGTTTAGAGTCAAATCTTGTGAGTAATGAAGGTCGAAATTTACCGATTAAAGTTAAAATTTTCTTATAAAGGTGAAATTTTGTTTTCTTTCTTTTTTTTTTTGTTCGAAGTTTTAATCTTGGAACTCACAATTTCAAAAAACTCACCAGTTTAAAATTAAAGTCGAAATAAAGTTGATATTTTGCTTCTAAAGTTGGAATTTTAGGAAAAAAGAAAAAATTTAAATGTCAAACTAATCATTTTGACATAAAACTCGAAGTTTGAATAAAAACCAAAGATTTTAAGAAATTCTAGTATTTTCGATTTTAAAAATTTGAAGCTACTAATAACGTGGGTAAGCTTCCAAATTAGAAAAAAAATCAGTTTTAATCAAAAACTTTGAAAAAATTCAGGTTTCTTAGAAAGCTTCTAACAAAATAAATACATTATTTATTAAAAAATTCAAAATTTTGATTTTTATCTCGAAATTTTCGAAAACTTATCGAAATTTCATGTTTAAACTTGACATTTACAAACTTAAAAGTTTATATAGTAAAACTAAATAATAAATTTCTAGTTTCTCCTAAAATGTTCGAATTTTTCTCATAATTTTTCGTTAACTTCAAATTTATTTTTATTAATTTTAAGCTACTCTGGACCTTTAAACTTTTTTCTCAAAATGTAGTGGTTAGGTTTGACATTTTAAGGTTAAAGTCAAAATTTCGGGAAGAAAAGTCAACATTTCCAAAAAAAAGTGGGATTTATTAAAAAAAACCCTTTCACAAAAAATTTAGTTTGGCATTTTAGCCATTTCATGGAATTTTTTACTTTATTCTCAAAATTCGAGAATAAGTTAGAAATTTTAAGATTTTCTTAGGAGAGTTTCTTCTAAAAATTTTGAGTTCAAATTTGAATCTTAATATTTTTCTCTAAAGTTTTGTCACAAAACTTAATATCTAGACTTTCTTTTGGAAATTTTGTCTGTCTTTTGAACTCAAAATGTTGACCTTCATCTCAAGGTTTGAACTTTTTTCTCGAAATTTCGAATTTAAACTTAAAATTTGGACTTTTTTCTCGAAATTTCGTGTTAGAACTGAATTCGTGTGAATGACTTTTAGTTTTTGTTCAAAATTAGGATATTTTCTCAAAATCCTGTATTTAAATTTTATACTTGAAACTTCGAGAATATTTTTGTTTTACGAGTTTATTATATTTTTAAAGTTTTGCATAACATTTTTCATTTAAAGTTGAAAATTATACTTTTTAAAGATCCACTTATACATTTCCATTTTTCCGGTTTGAACTTTTTTTTTTCAAAATTTCGTGTTTAATTTAAACTCTGACAATTGGATTCGTTAAAATAAATTTATTTTTGACCTTTGCCTTAAATTTTTCAAGTTAAATATAATTTTTTATATTTTTTCTGATTTTAAAATTGAAGTTTTGATTTTTTTAGAAATTTCGATTTTAGTCTGAAAACATGGATTTGCTAAATAAAATAGGATGCCTCTTTTCTTCAGCAGCTCACCAGCTACCGATCAGTTGTTTAGAACGATTGAAATAATAGGAAAAAATTAAAATTGTAAACCCAGAATTTTGAGGAAAAAGGTGAAATTGAAGAAAATATTCGAAATTTATTTTACAAAAATTCTACATAATTTTGATTTAAATGCCACTAATAAATGTCGAAATATTTAAAAATAAACGTCAATATTTCTAGAAAAATTCAAAATTTTAAATTTAAAGCTGATCTTTATGGGATAAAATAAAAATAAGTTTAAATTCAAAATTTTAATAAAAAAAGTCTAAGTTTCAAAAAGACTCGTGAACAATACAATAATAAAAATAATCGAGCAAAAATATTGGGTTGTAATTCGAGACTTTCAATGTAAAATTGATATTAAAGTGGGGAGGTTTTGTCAACAGTGGGCTTTTGAATCTGCACTCAACCTAAATAAACCGATATTTTCTTTTCGCTTCGGTTCCGGTTTTCATTCCGACCGAAATAACAGTTTATTTCGGTTTCCAGTTTTCGGTTCAGTTCCGGTTCGAAGCCCTGGCCGAAACACCAAATTTAAATTGAAAATCCAGGAAAAAATCTAAAGTTTCAACCAAAAATTAAAAAAAGTCAGAAAAGAATGATTGAGTTTAGAAGAAGACATTTTTCAGATCAAAATTAAAATTTCTAGATTAAAAAAAAACGCTTAATTTATAGCAAACTCTTTTTCAAAATTTTAAGAAATCAAGTGGACATTTCAAGACCGAACATTCTGAAAAAAGTTAACATTTCTAGGGGGAAAATTAGTAATTCCGAAAATTTTTAGAGAAATTTGTAAAAATTGAAACCGTAACCGGCAATTTAGAAAGTCACGGAATTTTCAAAAAAGTATATGAACTATATCAAAAAATATTCGGGTTTAAATCTAGATTTTGAGAAAAACCCTAGATTCGAATTTAGGGTCTTCATTTGAAAAAAAGTGAAAATATCTTGAAAAAGTCGAAATGTGAAAGAAGTTAAAGTATGGAATTTTCCTAAAATTTAATTTTTTTCTCGGTATCTATTTGGAAGTCCAAGGGGGTTGAAGCCCCCCTCCCCTGGCTGCTAGTCTAGCGACCTGGTTATAGTTTTCAGATAAATGAACAAAATTTTTCAAAAATTCATTTTATCTTCAAAATATTTATGAAGGGCACATTTTAATGACCCATAATTTGGCCGCTTTCGTGTTGGATACGCAATGCAACATGATGGGAGCCCTGACTTGCGATACAGTGTGAGTTTATCAGAACCTATTATATTTGTCAGTTTTCATGAAATTAATCGCGCTGAAAATCTTGCCAGGTGTGTTGTTTTCTAGCTGTTCACCTTGTGAAATTTGTGCGCCATTGAAAATTTCAGGTGTTATCTCCCGTTTGTTTTGCTTTCGACATGACAGCCCAACTGGTGGCCGTTTGCCAATTTTTCGAAACATACGCATACATTTATCATTACCTGTAGATTTGCGGAGGGAAATTCGCATTGGTCCAAAACCGCTTTTGTCGTCTTGGTTACGCCATTCGTTAATTAACCGAACTTTATTGTCCCGAGATGTTCCTAAAGTAGATGGCACGTAGGCGAGAGTGTATTTCGGAGTTTTCAGGAACGTATGCATACCTTGAAATAGATTCGGTCGCTTCCAGAGGTTCTAAACATTTAACACTGGTTCAGAATACACAGTTAAATGACGTAAAAATGGGATATATATCTAACCTGTAATTTTTAAATGTTCGAACACCGAACTAAATAAATTTAGGTTTTGCGCCATAATTCTTAATAAAGCTAAATTGTTTAATTAGAAACTATTAACCTAATAACTAATGAATTTATTAACGTTCATTGTGTTATATCTTCGCGGTAGTTATATCTTAGAAATGTCATTAAAACGGCCTGCTGTGTTGTGCTATCGCGTAAGTTTTTTTTGTCCTCTTTTCAATTTTTTAATTTTATGCAAATTAATCGTGAAAAATACCATTGGTCAATCTACACTAGGGAATATCGATGTTCATCGATGTTTAAGTATCTAAATTGATGGAAAGAACAAAATATTGTTGCGGGCTATCGTTTCGAATGATTATTAACACTTGTTGAATTGTACCACTTTATTTCTAAACTAATACTGTTAAATTAACTTCTAACTAACTACACCGATTAACTGACTGACTGAGGGAAAGCCTACCGGACCCCCCTTTATATAGATCCGTTGTTCGGGTTCTAGAAGATTCCAGTAGATAAGACTTATCATTTGCCGAAATTTCTGGAACGCTTATCTACCGTTTGCTTCATTATCGCGACCACTTTCCCTTGTCAGATTTTTCTAGAAAATGTCCTTACATTCTAAATTCTATAATTACATTTCGTTACAATATTATAGACCGGTTTCGGCTAGTTTCAGAAAAAAAAAAGGTAGTATAGGCCTCGATTTCTGTTTCATCCCAAAATCGGCTGAAACTTCATTCAGCCAAAACTACAAATTTCAAGTCTAAACCAGAATTGTTCAAAATTATAATAGAAATAAATTTTGGATAAAACTCGCGGGACCAAAGTTCGTTATAAGAAAAGTTTGCATTAAACTGTAAATAATAATTCGTTTGTATCTTACGGATTGGTTTGATATAGGCGAAAGGACCGTAATAAAGAGGTTATTATAAGTGGACCTCACTGTATTTGATTTTTAAAAAAAATACAAATATTTTGCAACCTATAATTTCTAGAAAGGAACAATGTTTTGAAAATGAAATCGCAGATTCGAGAAAACAATCCTAGGTTAAAACTGAAATGTCGAAAAAAAAGTGAGTCAAACTTTTTTTGGTATATTGATTTTTTTACTCTGGAAATTTCGACTTTTGTCTTAAGATCTACCAGAAAATCCAACATTTTTTAGTTTGAAAATTTCAGTCTTTAATTCGGTATTTTGAAAAAATGGTTCACATTTTGGGAGAAACAATTTATAAAAATAAACCTTAATACGAAATTATGGAAAAAAATTGAGATTTTGAAAGCTAATTTAAAGAAGCAATATTTTAAAACAGGACTTTCCAACCATGGGGTATAGGGGACGTAAAGACGTTGTGAGGGAATTTTGTTAAGGGTTGAATTTTGTCAAAGTTCCTACTTTTTTTTTCAAAATTTCTCTTATTTTAAAATTACAACTCAAACTAAATTTTTGATTATTCAGTATGTCTAATATTTTCGACTGACTTTTTAATTTGATTTTAAAAACTTTTTGCAAAAATATGGTTTTTTAAGCTTCCATTTTTTAAATGTTGAACTTTTCGAAAAATTGAAATTTTTTCACGTTTTTATTTTGAAATTAAGACCTCTTTTTTTTAAAAAAAAAGTTTTCTGAAAACTTTGATGGAAATTCTAAAAAACCTCGAAATTTTCAATAAAGAGGAAATACAAAAAAAAAATTTCAAAAAGGTCTAAAATTTACAAAAAATTAAAATTTTCAAAACAAATCCAAATATTCAAAAAAAGCAACTGCTGAAAAAAAAAGTTTCAATAAAAATCGAAAATCGAAATTTTTCAGAAGTCATTTTTAGAAGGTTCAGATTTTAAGAAAAAGCTAATATCTTTATAAAAGGTCAGACTTTTCAACAAACATTTAAACTCCGAAGATTGGGTCAAAATTTTTAACATATCCAACTTTTCAAAAAAGTTGAAATTTTCAAAGAATCAAATTATTTAAGATAAGTCAAATTTAGATAAAAGTCGAAATTTAAAAAAAAATCGAAATTTTAAAAAAATCAACTTCGAAAATGGTCAAAATTTTGAACAAGGACGAAATTTTCTATAAAAGTGAAGGTTTCAAAAAAGTTTTTAAAAATATCACATTTTAAAGAGTCAGAATTTTAAAAAAGTGTAAATTTTGAAAAAATGTCGACGTTTTGTTAACATTTTCGAAAAATTCGAAATATAAAAAAAAATCAAAATTTTCAATAAGTCAAATCAAAAATGATGTTTCCAAAAAGTCAAAAATTGCCAAAGAAATGTTGAATGTTGACAAAATGTTGAAAAAAGGCGAATTGTAATAAATCGAAATTTTCAATATAAAATCAAAATTTTGATCTTTTTCGAGATTTTTTTTCTAAATCTGATTATTGAAATATTGTTACTTTGAAAACCTCTACCGTTTTCCACTCTTTTTTTCAACATTTCCACTTTTTCTCTTTTGACTATTTTCTCGAAGTTTTTACTTTTTTTTTGTTGAAAATTTCGACTTTTTCTCAAAATTTTAGAATTTTTGCTGAAATTTTTTTTTAAATTTCGACTTTTTTCAAAATTTAGTTTTTTGTTGAAAACTTCAACTTTATCTCCAGGCTTCGAATTTTTGCAACTTTGATTTTTTGAAAAATTTGCCTGTCCCTGAACATTTTATTTATTTATTTTGAAAGAAGGATCTAACTTTCTAAGTTTCGAATTTTTATTATTATTATTATTATTTTAGAGAAACGGACTGGTCTTTGGTTATCTTCAAAATTTGAAACACAAATCTTGTCCCCTGAAACCAAGAAATATTAAAAAACAAGATGGTAGTGTAAGGAAATGTAAATTATAGAATTTAGTACGTAGGAAAATTTTCTAGAAAGATCTGATAAGGGAAAGCGGCTGCGATAATGAAGCAAACGGCAGATAAGCGTTCCAGAAATTTCGGCAAACGCCTCGAATCAGTCAAGGGTCAGTGTAGTCAGTAGTTAGTTTGTTGTTAGAAGTCGATAAACAGTGTTAGTGAATTACATTGTAGTGTTCCGAGTTCAGTTTAGAAATAAAGTGGTTATAATTCACGTGTTAATAATCATTCGAACCGATAACGCGCAACAATAGCTTGGGTATCGAAACGCGTTAAAGCAACCATTGTTGTGTTTTTTTAATCTTTCTTGGTTTCAGGGGACAAGATTTGTGTTTCAATTTTTAAAATTTTGGTCCTATTTTTTGGAAATTTTAACTTTCTATGAAAATTTTCAAAATAATTTTTTTGATGTTTGTTATTTGAAAATTTTGACTTTAAAATTTTCAATTTTTTCATAATTTTAGTCCTTTGCAAATGGCTCTAAAATTTCCACTTTATTTGAAAATCTCGACTCTTTTCCAAATTTTTAATTTTTTTTTAAAAGCTATAATTTTCTAAAAGTTTTTTCCACTTTAAGTTTTTATTTGAAAATTTCGCATTTTTTCAAAAAAACCATTATTTTTTTTTTCGAGGAAAATTTGGTTTTTTAATTTAATTTTTTTAATATATTCTTCAAAATTTAGAATGTATTTGAAAATTTTCGACTTTCAATTTTTTTACTCTTCAAAATTTTCAATATTTTTGAAAATTTCGTTCTCACAATTTTATCACTTTTACAAAATATCGATTTGCTTTAGGAAATTTTCCAAACATTTTGCAAATTTTGGGCAATTTTTTTTTAAAATGTCGATTCTATGAAAATTTCAAAATTTCAATATTCTAGTTCTTTGCAAATGGCTTTCAAATTTCAGCTCGTTTTGAAAATGTGAACTGTTTGCCAAATTTTCAATTTTTTTTAATCTGCCATTTTCTAAAAGTTTTTTCCATTTTCTAAGAGTTTTTATTTATTTTGAAATCTTCAAAAAATGTCATTTTTTTTTCGAGGATAATTTTGACTTTCTTGAATTTTTTTAATATATTCTTCAAAATTTCAACTTTTTTCGAATCTTATTGAAAATTTCGAATGTCTCTCAAAATAATCTTTTTTTAAGTTTTTAAAAATTTCACCCATTTTTAAATTTTCAATATTTTTGAAAATTTCGTTCCCACAGTTTCATCATTTTTACAAAATTTCGATTTGCTTTGGGAAATTTAGACTTTCAAAATGTCGATATTTTTTTCTCAAAATTTCGATTTTTTTTTCAAATTCTCAATTTTTTTTCAAAATTTAGATTTTGTTCTTAAAAATCCTATTTTTTAAAAATTTTAACTTTCTATGAAAATTTTCAAAATATTTTTTTTGTTTTTGTTTTGAAAATTTTCACTTCAATATTTTCAACTTTTTCAAAATTCTAATCTTTTGCAAATGGCTCTAAAATTTCCGTTCGTTTTAAAAATGTCGATTGTTTTCCAAAATTTCAATTTTTTTTTAAATCTCTAATTTTCTAAAAGTTTTTTCCACTTTAAGTTTTTATTTATTTTAAAAATTTCTCATCATTATTATTTATATTTTTTTTCGCGGAAAAGTTTGGCTTTTTAAAATTTTTTTAATATGGACTCCAAAACTTGGATCTTATTTGAAAATTTTCGACTTTCTTTAAAATTTCAATTTTTTTCGACTCATTGAAAATTTCGACTATTTTACAAAATTATATTTTTGTTTGTTTTTGAAAATTTCGCCCCTTTTAAATTTTCAATATTTGTGAAAATTTCGTTTTCACAATTTCATCATTTTTACACAATTTCAATTTGCTTTGGAAATTTTTCTAAACATTTTACAAATTTTGGACAAATGACTTTTTTCGAAATGTCGATATTTTTTCTTAAAATTTCGATTTTTTTGTTGAAAATTTTACATTGTAGAAAAATTTTCGTTCAAACATTTTGGCTTTTAAAAAATATTTGTCTTTTTTGAAAATTTAAACTATCCAAAATTTGGACTTCTTTGGAAGATTTCGACATTGATAATTTTGCCTTTTCTTCAGTATTGCAATTTTCGAAAATTTGACTGATAATTATTCAATTTATTTTAAATCCAACAATATCCATCCAACATATACAGAATCCTTACGTTCATCGTGTATTAGGATATATCAGGAACTACTTTGATTTAAATTTTCAAAATTTTGGTAATGGGATCTTCGTATGTATATAATCTTTTGATCGAAAATGGGGTTTCCTTTGAGATATTAAGTTGACTTAAACTTTCTAATAATACATTTAATACCTTATTTAAATTTATATTTAAAGTTTTACTATAAGGCTTTCTTTGGAATTTTCTTCAATTTGTATTTTTTGACGCACCATCATTCAAATGTTGGTGTCTCAGAAATATAAAAATAGACAAATGAAACTGTTCTTTCTTCCGAAAATATGCAACTATTTGATTCAACATTTAATAATAAAATAGACACACAGAATGTTTAAAAATAGCACTGACTTTTGAAAAACATTTTGCAAATTTTGGGCAATTTTTTTTTAAAATGTCGATTCTATGAAAATTTCAAAATTTCAATATTCTAGTTCTTTGCAAATGGCTTTCAAATTTCAGCTCGTTTTGAAAATGTGAACTGTTTGCCAAATTTTCAATTTTCTTTAATCTGCCATTTTCTAAAAGTTTTTTCCATTTTCTAAAAGTTTTTATTTATTTTGAAATCTTCAAAAAATGTCATTTTTTTTTTCGAGGATAATTTTGACTTTCTTGAATTTTTTTAATATATTCTCCAAAATTGAGAATTTATTACAAAATTTTCGACTGACTTCAAAATTTCAACTTTTTTCGAATCTTATTGAAAATTTCTAAATTTCTCTCAAAATAATCTTTTTTAAGTTTTTAAAAATTTCACCCATTTTTAAATTTTCAATATTTTTGAAAATTTCGTTCTCACAGTTTCATCATTTTTACAAAATTTCGATTTGCTTTGGAAAATTTAGACTTTCAAAATGTCGATATTTTTTCCTCAAAATTTCGATTTTTTTTTCAAATTCTCAATTTTTTTTCAAAATTTAGATTTTGTTCTTAAAAATCCTATTTTTTAAAAATTTTAACTTTCTATGAAAATTTTCAAAATATTTTTTTTTGTTTTTTTTTGAAAATTTTCACTTCAATATTTTCAAATTTTTCAAAATTCTAATCTTTTGCAAATGGCTCTAAAATTTCCGCTCGTTTTAAAAATGTCGATTGTTTTCCAAAATTTCAATTTTTTTTTAAATTTCTAATTTTCTAAAAGTTTTTTCCACTTTAAGTTTTTATTTATTTTAAAAATTTCTCATTTGTTTAAAAAATCATTATTATTTATATTTTCTTTCGCGGAAAAGTTTGGCTTTTTAAAATTTTTTTAATATGTACTCCAAAACTTAGATCTTATTTGAACATTTTCGACTTTCTTTAAAATTTTAATTTTTTTCGACTCATTGAAAATTTCGACTATTTTACAAAATTATATTTTTTTTAGGTTTGTAAGTTTTTGAAAATTTCGCCCCTTTTAAGTTTTCAATATTTTTAAAAATTTCGTTTTCACAATTTCATCATTTTAACACAATTTCAATTTGCTTTGGAAATTTTTCTAAACATTTTACAAATTTTGGACAAAAGACTTTTTTCGAAATGTCGATATTTTTTCTTAAAATTTCGTTTTTTTTTTTTGTTGAAAATTTTACATTTTAGAAAAATTTTCGTTCAAAAATTTTGGCTTTTAAAAATATTTGTCTTTTTTGAAAATTTAAACTACCCAAAATTTGGACTTCTTTGGAAGATTTCGACATTGATAATTTTGCTTTTTCTTCAGTATTGCAATTTTCGAAAATTTGAGAATTATTCAATTTATTTTAAATCTCGAGATGTTTTCTAAATTTTGACTATTTTATAAATTTTAGGTTATTTTCCGAAGTTTTGCCTTTTTAAAGAAAAATGAATTGTTTTTCGCCATTTTTTTTTAAATCTCGAATTTTTTGAAAACTTCGACTTCTTTGAAATGTTTACTGTTGTTTTTGAAAATTTTTCGATAATTTTATCTTCCTTTGACTTCTTTAAAATTTAAACTTTTTTGAAAATGTTTATTTTTTAAAATTTTGTCTCCTTTTGAAAATTTGAAATTTTTTGACTCTTCCCTTCAAACGTTTTGAAAATTTCATTTGTTCAAAAATTTCAACATTCTCCAGTGTTTCAACTTTTTAGAGAATTAGGACTATATGACTATTTTTTTAAATTTTAGATTAATTTTCGAAGTTTTGTTTTTTTTTTAAATCGAATTTTTTCCGTCATTTATTTTAATTCTCCAATTTTTTTAATTTATTCTTTTCAAAATTTCAACATTCTCCAACGTTTCAACTTTTTAGAGAATTAGGACTATATAAATGTTGACATTTATCAAAATTTCAAATTTTGACCTTTGTTTGAAATTTAACTCTAGTTATGCTAAATTAAAAAATCCAAAATCCTAATGTTTTAAAAACAAATTTAAAAAATTAAATTAAGTTGGATGAACGATTTTAGTCACAATTTATGGAAAAAAAAACACTCGAAGGTAATAAGAAAAAAGTTTATACATTATATACAATTTCTAGAAAGGTTGGAAATATTATTTACATATTTTTTTTAATTTCTGAAAATAAAATAATTCAAATTAAAACTATAAATGGGAAAATGTTAAAATTGCCAAAAAACACAAAGCTAAAAAAATTGTTCCTTTTTTATTTTGTTATTGTTTGATGTATTGAGCACATTTTGAAAACTGCTGTAACTGTTGAATATACCGTTCGTTAGGGAGTTAGTCAGATGGAATCGCGCCTATATGACTATTTAAAATAGATTTATATATAAGTTTGTTGGTTAATATTGTAAGTTTTGTTTCTGAAGCAGTCAGTTTCGCATGGCTTTTGCTCGAGTTCAATGTGAAAGTTATTATTCGGGGGTATCAAACATTAAATTAGGAACTTTGCCAGAAGCAAGAATACACACTGCGTAAACCAAAATATTATTGTCGCTCGTATACGCTTTAAACTCGAATTGAAAGTATTCAGTAATGTTCTGCGTAAATTCTCCTAAGTTCGAGTGTTATCGTTGTGATTAAAAATTTAAATACCGCCTCCTAAGATGTCATACAGAAGTCAACCAATACCACCCGCGAGACATCGTTCTTCATCATCCGTTAGGAGTGCACCAAGCACGTACAATCGACCGAGAAGTCTTGGATTTTACAGTTCAAATTCTAACCCTTACAGCTCCCCTTACCAAAGTCCTTCTAATCCATACTCGTCTCCTTTGGGTAACTACAGTAATTATTCTTCTTCTAACTATAAAAGTCCTTATTTCCAAAATGGATATCGGGCTAATCCGACCACCGGTTACGCCAGTTTATCACTTCCCTCGAAAACACTTGCGAAATTGAGCAAACTGTCCCCAAATTTTTCAAAAAGCTTCGAAGCTGGTTCAAGTAGAGACAACGCAAGAAGCTCTAGAAGAGACACAGCACCTTTAAGTGGTAGCTTGCGGGAAAGTAGGGATAGGTCATCTTCTAGATCCAGAAGCTCATTGCCCAGCAGCAGTGGTATGGGATCAAAGTCTCTTAGTTTGACTTCTTTGAATTCTGAAGGATATGCTGTAAGTCTTTAATAAAAAGGATAAATAGAATTAATTACGCAAAAGAAATATCCAAAATATACAGAATCCTTACGTTCAGCGTGTATTAGGATATATCAGGAACTACTTTGATTTAAATTTTCAAAATTTAGGTAATGGGATCTTCGTATGTATATAATCTTTTGATCGAAAATGGGGTTTACTTTGTGGTATTAAGTTGACTTAAATTTTCTAATAATACATTTAATACCTTATTTAAATTGATATTTAAAGTTTTATTATAAGGCTTTCTTTGGAATTTTCTTCAATTTGTATTTTTTGACGCACCATCATTCAAATGTTGGTGTCTCAGAAATATGCAACTATTTGATTCAGCATTTAATAATAAAATAGACACACAGAATGTTTAAAAATAGCACTTACTTTTGAAAAGCTTCATAGTACTCAATTTTTTTTAATTCGTTGGCAGTCATCTAAGTAGCGAACGTGAAATACCCTTTAAGATGAACAAAAGAAATATTTGAGCATCGCCTTTTTGACTTGTGGGGCAAAATACTACAATAGTAATGCCAAAAAAAATGTAGAAATCTTAAAAAACTATTGAAACTCCAGAAGTGTAAATTTTGAAAGAATGAAAGTTTTTAAAAATCCCAAATTTTTGAAAAATTTGAAATTTTGAAAAATGAGCAAATTTTTAAAATTTGGTTTTTCAGAAAAGGTCGTAATTGTGAAAAAGTCCATCTTTAGAAGAAAAGAAAAATTTGAAAATTTTTTGTAATATTTAATAAAAAAATTTTTTAATGAAACTCTCAAGAAGTCTAAATTTTAAAAGAACGAATCTTTAAAAAATTAAAACTGAAAAAAGCAAAGTTTTTAAAAATCCCAAATTTTTGAAAAATTTGAAATTTTGAAAAATGAACAAATTTTTAAAATTGGGTTTCTCCGAAAAGGTCGTAATTGTGAAAAAGTACTTATTCAGAAGAAGAGAAAAATTTGAAAAATTTTTAAAATATTCAATGACAAAATTTTTTTTTAATCAGAATTTGGTAAAAAAGGTCTAGATATGTAAATAAATCGAAATTTTTGTAAAAAAATTGTTTAAGTCGGAATTTTGGAAAATTGTCAAAAATAAATTGGAAATTAAAAAATTATGATTTTTCTAAAAGTATTCGAAATTTTAAAAATGTCCACGTTTACAAAATAACAAAAATTTGAAGTTCTGAAATTCTAAAAAAAAATTTAATTCAAAATTTTGTAAAAGAATCCAAAATTAAAAAAAAACGAAATATTTCTAAAAAGTTGAAATGTTGAAGTCGAAATTTTGAAAAAAATGCAAAATATTTGATAAAATGTCGAAATTTTACGCAAGAATATTCGCAAAATATTGGAAGTATGCAAGTTTGCCAAAGAATTTGAAATTTTGAAAGAGCAAAATGGTCTGGAAGTATTCAGAAATTTTTGAAAATTCAGTTATTGTAGAAGTAATTTTCAAACTGTACATTCTGAAACAAATGAAATTTTAAAAAAAAATTGTTATTTTCTGAAGGAAAAGTCGAAAAATTTTAGAAAGTGGAAACTGAAAAATGCCAGCTTTTAAAAAACTATATTTTGAGAAAAAAGTAGAAATGTTCAAAGAGCAAAATTTTTGAGAAAAAGTCGAAAGTGTTAAGTCAAGGTTTTGAAAAGAATTTTTCAAAGAAAAACCAAATTTTGAAGATATCGAAAATTTCAATAAAGATTGTTTTCAAAAAAAAGTCGTCATATTCGAAAGGGTCGAAATTTTCAGTCCAACGGCGACAGAATTTTTATAAGTTGTCAAATTTAAAAAAATCAAGATGTATAATAAATTAAATTCGCAATTATGTAAAATGGTCCGAAATTTGTAAAAAAAAAACGGAGTTTTTAAAAAAGTCGAAATTTTGGAAAAAATGTATAATGTTTTGTAGAAATTTTATCAAAAACATTTTAAAAAAAACATTGACAGAGTTGAACAGTTGAACTTTTGAAAAATAGACGAACTTGAAAGACAAAATTCGAAATTTTAAAGGATTGCCAAAATTTACAAAAAAAATGTGTAATGGCTGAATTCAAAAAAATCTCGAAATTTTCAAAGGACGAAATTGTCAAAACGTTAACTTTTCGGAACAAGTCGAAATTTTGAAGAAAATCATAATTTTCAAAAAAAAATTGGAATTTGAAATTTCAAAGGATAGTTGACATTACAAAAAAAGAAATGTTGAATTCTAAAAAATATCGCAGTTTTCAAATGGCGAAATTTTGTGATAAAAATTAAATTTTTTAAGCTGTAGGCATTTGGTAACAAGTCTACATTTTGAAGATGTTAATTTTTGAAAAAAAAAGTGGATAAATTTCAAAAATGGACATTTTAAAGAAGTGCCAGCTTTCAAAAAACTTGATATTTTCAGAAACAAAGTAGAAATTTTCAAAGAATATAACTTTTGAGAAAATGTCGAAAGCTTTTTAAGTCGAGCTTTTCAAAAAAGAAGGCGCACTTTTCGAAAAAAATCCAAATATTCAAGGTTTTTAAATTTTCAAACAAGTGGAAACATTCAATACAATTGAAATTCTCATACATACGAAATTTTAATAAACATCAAAATTTTTTAAAGTGAAAATTTTGAACTTTAAAATTTTTTTAAGGGGTTAAAATTTTGAAAAGCTTTAAATTTCGGAAAATAAATCGAGTTAAAAATTAAATTCGAAGTAGTGCCTACAATTAAAAAAAAAAACAGATTTTTTAAAAGTCCAAATTTTGAAAAAATGCAAAATGTTTGAATGTTTTTAAAATTTCGAAGAAATTTTACCAAAAAAAATGAGACAGTTATAGGGGCTGCCGACAGAAGTGAAAACTTAAAACTGTGATGTAACAAATTTCAGGATATTTCAAAATACATCTTTTTCTAAACTTTCAGCGGTTGAGCAGAAGTACAAATAATTGAGGGCGGCGACTAACACCCACTCCCCCCCTCATATATCCCCCTAATTTTCTTTTTTATATATTTTCATTTTGTCCCCTCCCAGTTTTTTTACCCTCCCTCATTTTTGTTTTTTGTATATTTTCAGGGTGCCCCCACATTTTTACCCCCACCCCCCAACCCAATTTTCTTTTTTGTGTATTTTCATGATGCCCCTCATTTTGCCCCGCCCTCAATTTCTCTTTTTTTATATGTTCACCCGGATTAACAGGTCCCGGATTAGCCAATGTCGTATTATCCGAGTGTTGGAAAGGTTTTAAGAATTGTCCTTAAATGTTTGGAGTGGCGCAGTGGTAGAGCAATCGACTAGTAGTTCAAGTACTCGCCCTTTTTGGTAACACAATATATTGGTATGGTAATTTCATGCATTTTTTCCCTATTTTTAATCGCTTAGCGCACCTAAAGAAGTTTTCACTTCAAAAATATTCAAGATTTAAAAAGTTAAAATTCTCAATAATGTCGAAATTAAAAAAAAAATGGAATTTTCAAGGAAATTAAAATTTTGAAGAAAGTCGAAATTTTTTAGGAAGTCAATATATTCAAAAATCATTGAAAGCTTGTACAGTTGAACATTTCAACTTTTGAAAAATAGCTGAACTTTAGGTACAAAATTCGAAATTTGAAAGGATACCCGAAATTTACGAAAAAAAAAGTTGAATTCTAAAAAATCTCGAAAATTTCAAAAGGTCAACTTCCTTTTTAAAACAAACCGAAATTTTTAAAAATTGCAATTTTATGAACAAAAAATCGAGTAATATTAAAAACAAAACTTTTTCAAAAAGCTTCATAGTTTCAGAACTATGTAGGAATTTTTAAAGAGTAGAATTTCTGAGAAAACGTCGAAAATTGAAATCTTCAAAAAGAAAGTCGAAATATTAGAAAAAGTTGAAATTGTCAATCCAACGGCCGGATAAGCATGGGAAATCGGTTTTTGAATTGATTTGACTCATTTGTGCCCTAACGGTTGCTTTCTTAAGACACATCGAGTATAAGCGTGAAAGTCTTGGTATTTACTGGTATTTTCCAATTTTCTAAAGGATCCTTTTTATTCGTGAACCGCTGTTGCGAATTTGTTGTATATGTAAGAATGATCTATTTGCGAGAATTGTTTCGTAATTTTTACTCTACAGGAAATCGGAAAATAATTAAAACAAAATCCTAAGCTCGGGAAGGGATAACACCATTTTTTTGTCATGTTCCCCATATATTGCCCCATATCAGACTCAACATTTTTTGAGGAGGATTGCAATATATAAATAATTTCTCAAAAAACTCGACCTTTTCAAAAGAGTCGATATTTTCAAAATAATAACGAAATTTTGAAAAAAAGTTGAAATTTTGAAAAAAAGTTGAAATTTTGAAAAGAATCGAATCTTTCAAAAAAAAGGCGAAATTTTGAAAAAGTTCGAAAGTTTGGAAAATGGTAGACATATTTTAAAATTTCAAAACTTTTAAAAAGTATAAATTTTCAAAAAGTCGAAATTTCGAAAAAAAAATAATTAAAAATGAAGATTTGGAAAAAGCCAAAAATTTCAAATAAAGGCAGTTTTGAAAAATCCAGTTTTCAAAAAAAACTCGACATTTTTAAAACCAGTCAGAATCGGTATTGAATAAGACATTTTAAAAAAAAAATTACAATTTAAAAAAAAATTTAAATATTTGTAAAACTCGAAAAGAAACATTTGACATTTTCAAAAAACATCCGAAATGTTTAAAAAAGTCGAAATTTTGAAAAAATCCAACTAACCTTTCAAAAATCGCAACATTTTCAAAAAACCAGAAATTTTCGAAAAGTAAAAGGTTACGGTCTAAATTGTCAAAACAAACGAAGTTTTTGAAAAAATAAAAATTTTGAAATGAAACCAAGATGTTGACGAGACCTAAAATCAAAAATTGCATCATTTTCAAAAAAGTCTAAATTTGCAAAAAAATGTTGGGATTTTTTATAAAACATTTTCAGAAAGTCGAAATCTGGAAAAAATATCAAAATTGTCGAAACAATTTGGACTTAAGTCAAAAAAAAGTCGAAATTTTGAAACTGAATTTCGGAATAAATAAGTTTTGAAAAAATGTGACCTTTCCAAAAATCGCTATATTTTCCAAAAAAGCTCGAGATTGTGGAAAAGACGGAATTTAATGACGAAAATAAATCGAAATTTTGAACTTTGAAAGCCAAAATGCAGACACTGTGAGAAAATTTAGAAACAGGAACATTTTGCGATTTTCGAAAAAAAAAATGTCTAATTAGCAGACGTTTAATTAAAAAGTTGTTAAGTTGTCAGAAAGCGATATAGCGAAAAACGAATGCAATTATTTACAGATTAATTTGTTTGAAGCAATGGCAGTGTCAATGCCCGCGTCGTCTGGTATCTTATCAGTTAGTTATAGGTTAGTTATTTCCAATTTACCCAGAAAATAATTATAACGAATCTATTAATTAAATGGTTGTTCTCTATTTTAACTTACCTGTTTTATTAATAAAGCCAGTGTAGTGACAAGTTGGATGGATATGAGTGGATAAATAAATTTTGTTCCAATTTTTGTTTAAACAAAATTTTTAAAACAATTAGGTGGCGCAGCGTTGATGTTCTCAGAGCATCAATGATTCCTAGTTCAAAATATCAATCCTCGATTAAATGGTGTCAGGAATTGATATTTTGAACTAGGAATCATCGTTGCTTAGAAAACATCGAACTTTCTTTTGAGTTATTTTCGTTTTTTGTTCCAGAGTGGAAATGAACGGTCTACTCGATCGCGTCTTGGTAGTTCCGCAGATATTCGAAATGAAAACGGGGAAATTGACTACAAAAAATTGTACGAAGAGGCGATGATCGAGAATGAGAGGTTAAAAGACAAATTGCGAAAAACGGAAGAAGAATTGCGCGACACGAAACAAACGCTAGAAAAGATTAATGTAGTGGTAAGTCGATCTTCAGGTTTTAGCATGAATAGTTGGCATCATTTCACATGCTAAAAATCTCATTTGCGAGAAATGCGACAACATATTTAATTTTTTAGACAAGCAAAAATTCGATATCAGAATTAGAAAAAAGAGAAAAGCGAGCTATGGAAAGAAAACTAAGTGAGATGGAAGAGGAACTTAAGGTAGGTCGACGGAAATTATATATTTATTCTAATTGATATTACTCCTCCATAGGGTACTGGTATTTTTGTTTTTTTATTTTTGTAGAATTTCTGCAAGCTTTATGTTGCAGTTATTTTTTATTTTTTGATTGAAGTCTTTAAAAATGATTGTACAAACTTTATTTCTTTACTAACCACATCTTCATTTGCATATGAAATTAACATTATTCATTAACAGATACTACAACTAACATGACATCAATATTTTTTGTAGGCACAATCAGGCCCTGTCAATTTTTTTGGTTATTTTTTGACAGGAATTTGATCATCTCTGCAAACTAAAACATCCGCTATAAATAAAAACGAAGAGTGTAAACATATAAATTATTTGCAAATAACTAAGAATGTTAAGAATTTTATTTTTAAGTAGAGCTTGCGATTTCGGAAATTATTGACCTAAAAATCTGGAGCAGAGATTAAAATAAATGACACAAAATTATTCACACTTGCCACAAACATGTTTCTTAATATTACTAAAGCCTTGTTACATTATTTAACATTTGCAGATTTCATCATCACAGAAGTTTTTGCAATTATTTTTAACACACTATTAACTCAGCACACAAATACATCAAATCGTTTCATTGCTTCGAAATCATGAAAGCATTCAGTCATTGGTGCGTATTAAGAAAAGGGATTAATAATTTAATTGTACATAATACAATTTTGCGTTAAAAGTAGATAATGCTTAGTAAGAACAAATTGTGTCGCATTAAATAGTTTATTTTTTTATGCAAATATGTGTAGATGTGTCTCAGGTGTCAGAACCGTCTTATTGATATCAGAAGTCTTTGAGATTGTGTTCGTTCATTTTATCAGACTTGTTACGTCATAAGTTGGTTACTTTTCTCTCGCCAGTTTTTGAATAGTACTCAACATATATTTTTAAGCCATTCATTCATAATTCTGAATCTGATTTGGGACTTTTATTTTACACATTTATTAAGTGCCGTAGCCAGGAATTTTCTTTTCCATGATGGGCGGGGAGGGGGATGTATTAAATGGTGCACTAACAATTAGATCAATAAGTTTCTAGAGCTAAATTCTAACGGAAAAAGCTGACTTGAGATCGTTGATATTTTGAAGTAAGTCGAAATGTTTGAGAAATATCGAAATTTTGAGTTTAAGAGTCGAAACTTTGTAAAAGCATCTAATAAAATTTGAGTTGAATCCAAGTATTGCAAAAAAATCCGCTGGAACAATAAATTTCTAAAAAAATACGTTCTACCAGTATTTTAGATGTATAACGGTGAAAAATGTCATGAATTTAGAAAAATTCTTTAAATTAAGCAATATTGATTGCGATTTCAGAAAAAAGATCTGCATCTTGTAGGAAAAGCACATTCCCAAAACTCAATGTTTATTAGCCCTTGACCACAATTACATCGTCATATGGCAATGTGTTTCTTTTACTACAACGTAGACAATATACTCTTTTGAAATTTCGGAAAAAAAGACTATATTTCGAGATTAATTCAAAAATCTGAAAGAAGTTAAAATATGTATTCATAAAATGTAAAAATTGTAATTTTAGAATCGGAACTTAAAAAACTCTAATTATGAACAAGGCGAGTTTAGTCTTGAACTTAAAAATCCCATTTACATCGAAATAATAGAAAAAAACTGAATCAATTTTGAGCAAAAAAAATCGGGATGTTTTAAAAAGTTTCAATTTCTGTGTACAGGATTTTTTGGGGAAATAAAACTCGTGATTTTAAAAATACAGGTTGCTGTTGTTATTTTTCCTTGGTTTCTCAATTTTGAAAAAACCAATTTCGAATTACCCACAGAAAAATAAATATGTTTTTTATTGGATAACTCAGATGTGAAGTTTTAAAGGAAGTACCTTTTATAACATGTTTATTATTTTTTTTCTTGGGCTCTCAAAATTGTTTCTTAAAATTGCAAGTCGAAAACTCGACTAAGTTACAATTCCAAATTTAAATTCTAAATTTCGCTAAAAAGTGATCAAATCTTAGAGTTTCGAATTTAAATTTTAGAAGTAAATATTGACAGCTTTTTGCAGAAAAGAACCAAAGCATACATTTTTAAAAAATAGATTTTTACCACATAGTTCAGAAGTCATAATTTTTGCTCTGAAAAACCAAGTGCTTTGCTTCTTTCTTAACATTCACCCAGTTTTCGAAATTTCGACAAAAGTTTGAGATATTTCGAATTCGTCCTAAATTTTTTCTTAAAAAGATCTTTTTGTCGTAATTTCGACCTTGTTTTTTGAGGCCTCGATCTTTTTCTCAAAAAATATTGCTTTTTTTTGGAAAATTCGTTTTTATTTTTTAAAATTTCGATTTTGTCGTGATTTCTTCGAAATTACGACTTTATCTCAACTTTTTCCTCAAAATTTGTGTTTTTCTCAAAATTTAGATTTATTTCAAAATTGTTCTTTTTTATAACGAGTATTCTCAAAATTTATCTATTTCTCAAAATTTCCCATTTTCCTCGAAATTCGTGTTTTTCAAAATTTGCTTTCGACTAATTTTTAAAATTCATTTTTTTACGTTTCGGCTTTCACAAAATTCGACTTTTTTTCTCTAAATTGACTTTTTCTGGAAAATTTCGAATTTTTTCTTAATTTGGAACCTTTTTTTAAAACTTCGATCATTTTTTTTTGAGATTTCGCCTTTTAATCTTAACATTGGGGTTTTTTTTTGAAAAATTAGTCTTTCTAGGATCTGAATTTCCAGAATGTTTCAGTTGATTGTTAAAATTTGGATTTTTATCTCAAATTTTGATAATCAACATTTCTAAAAATTTTGACTCTTTTATCGAGGTTAATCTTTTTCGCATTGTTTCTCAGAATTTTACTTTTTAAAAGAAAATTTCAAAAATTGTCCTTTTTGGAAATGCTCTCTCTTTATGTATTCATCTTTTTCTGTAAGACGACTTTTCGAAAATTACAACTTTTATCTCAAAATGCGATGTATATTATGTTTTGAGAAATGTTAATTTTTTATCGAAATTGGCTTCATTTTACACAGTAATGTAGAGGGTGAGCGAAACTCGATGTCTCAGCTCTACTGCAAAAAAAAAGGAAGAGAGATATAAAAAATCTGAAAGAAGGTTCTTAATTGGAGTTGAGTAAGGTCCATTTTATGTCAAATCTGTATAATTTTCAATATTTAAAAACCGAAGTATAACGTCATCAATTTTTTTTTCTTTAGAAACATAGCTCTATTTTTGTACATTTTAAAAGAACAAATTTTTTTAATCAAATTTTGCAAATACAAAAATTGGTATCTTTCTCCGTTAAAAAGTTATAATAAAATTTATTGTAAAAAAATATTATTAAAAATTCGAAATCGTTACGATTTAATCAAACAGCCTTTGAAAACAAATCTATTAAATATTTTTAGGCTTGAAATAAGATGTTTGAGGTACCTCAGAACGTAGTCACATGCTTTTCTAGGGTTCTTTGGGATTCGTCATAAACTGATAAATATATCGTTTGCGTGAAAAATTGTCAAATGGCGACAAAAAATGTTTGTTAACCATTGGTTGAATTATTGACAGATGCCAGTATACTCTGATTTTTGATTTATTGCATTTCCAAAGTCTATTTGTTTAAATCGTAGTAATTACGAATTTTTAATAATACTTTTTTTTTACAATAAAATTGCTTATAACTTTTTAACTGAAAAATATATATTTTTTTTTATTTACAAAAGTTAGAAATATAATTTCCTTTTGAATATGCAAAAATATAGGTATGTTTCTAGTTCAATGACGTCATTACTTTTGTTTCCAAATATGGAAAAATATACAAATTTAGTTTAAAATGAACATTTTTTAATCCAATTTAAGAACCTCTTTTCGGTTGTTTTTTTTCCAAATATAGCCTTTTATATTTCGCAAATTTCGACTTTTTCCTGGAAATTCGTCTTATTTAGACTTAAACAACTTTTTTATTCATATTCACCCTTTTTTGAAGTTCACTTTCTTTGAAAATTGAGGTATTTGGTTTTGAATTTTATTTGTTTTCTCAATTAGACCTTTTCTCGACAATTTATTTTCAAAGTTTACCTTTTTTTGAAATTTTAAAATTTATATTCAGAATTTGTTTCTTTTCTTCATTCCATTTTTTCTCAAAGTTTGGCCTTTTCTAGAAATGTTTACTTATCTCAGAATTTATTTAATGTTTCTCGAAATTCGATTTTTTTCGAATTTTTTTTTCGAAATTTTATTAGAAACGGGTAAACATTTTAGAATAAAGATTTCTTCGAAATATCAAGTACATACTTTCTTAAACCCGTGAATGTACGTCTGAATTTAAATAAAAAAGTAAAAATTGATATCTTTGATTACAGTTTGTCAAAATTAGTTTATTTTTAAAAAATTAAGGCAAAAGTTTAAGAAAAGGAGGATGAATTAGAAAAAAATATTTTTTTATAAATTTCGAGAGAAGTAATACTTCCTGGAAAGTTCAGCTTTTTCAAGATTTTGGTGATTTTGAATAAAAGTACTGGCAAAAAAATCGAATTTTTGAGAAACTAAAAAACTTTAAAAAATCAGATTTTTACCCCCAATTTCAAGTAAAAAAATGTTATTTTGATTTTAATCAAAAACTTTAATAGATCAAAAAAGATTTCATTCGAAATTAATGTCCTCTTATGTTTAGAAATAAGTCAAATTTCGATTAGAAGGTCAACATTTCATGGAAAAGCCTACATCAAAATTTTGTGATAAACTTGGATTTTTTAAGAGCAAAGAATTTTTAGAAAATTTTAAATGTTTGGATAATTGCAAAAACTGAAAATTATTAATATAAAGAAAAGTTGAAATTTGGTAAAATGTAATTTCTGCATTTGTGCAATGGGCCGGATTCCACATCGTCGATGGCCATGTGGTTCACTGGCCAACTTTTACTCTTCCTTGTTTTGGATCCTAAGCTTAAACTCATGAAATTACGAACTTTCGAAAAATTAAAATTTCCAGACAATACTGCAATTTCGAATTTAAATTCAGGCTTTGAGAGAACAAAAACAAAAATTGCAAGACATTTAAAGAAAAACCAAAAATTCGAAAAAAAAAAACTATTTTTAAACAAACAATATAACTAATAATAAATAATTTTAATAATTATTTTTCAATATGACATGGTTAAAATAATTATCTGAATTAAAAAAATGAAAGTGAAGCCCCCTTACCCTCTCCCTGGTTACGTGCTTGCGTGCAGTTATTGAGGATCAGGTTGCTGGGTAGAAAAAAAATTGAACATTTTGATCGTTGACCAAAATAAATCACTGATTCATCTTTAAACTAACGATAGTATTGAAAGGGTAGATGAAATGATTACAGTTATGTAAACTGCCTCGAATTACACCTTAAAATCTAAAACGCTCCGTTTTAGTTGTGCTGTCTATTTAAAAGCTTCTGTTAAACTATTTATTCGAAGCGACATGTTAATAATAATCCCTTGGCTTAATGCGATGCTTTTATACTGTTCATTTAACAACTCAAAATTCATGGCATCACACTAATGTTCTCTTTGAAGTACACATTAATTATTGTTCTAGCAATTGCAAAAATTGAAATCTGAAAATGAACGGCTTAAGGCCGACAACAAGTCACTGACACGGGTCGTCAATAAATTTACAGGGTCTGCAAAAAAATAGGTAACCGTTAATTCGTCCAATTCAAACGCCATTGTCAAATTGTTCGTCTGTATAGTTTTATTTTGTGTATACCTTGTTTTAACAGGAAAAATGTACTGAGTGAACCGAGTTTATACTTTTGTGGTTTATTGAAAGAGACAACAGCACTGCAGAAACAAAACATAACTAACATAGGTGTATTAATTAAAATGATTGTTGATTGGCATGCCTTCTGTTACTCTTCATCTGTAAATTTAAACTAACTGTTAGTGGGTACAAATCTTTAGCATTCCATCGTAATAATGTTATTATTAATGAACCAGCGACCTCCGCGACTTTGTCTGCGCTAGGTCCAATAACGTCATATTTCACAGTAGGTAGGATTTTTGGCGTTTAAACTCGTCTCCCCCACCGTTCTAAAAGTTACCACCGCACACTAGGGATTAGTGATCATTACAAAATGTAATGCATTACTAATTATATTGCATTTTTCAAAAAAGGAAATGTGTTTGCATTATTTTGATAAAAATAATGCAATGTAATGTAATGTGTAATTTCTGTCATGTAAAGGAATTAATGACCGGCCTTCATTACTTCTTTTAAATTACGTTGCAATGAAGGAATTAAATTCCTACGAGGGCAGTCCGATAAATACTTAGCCTATAAAAGAAAGAAAGACAGAAAATTTTGGAACCGTGGCGATTTATTTCTCACCGTAGTCTCCTTTTAACTCGATATACTTGACCCAGCGATGCTCCAACTTCTTTAACCTATCCGAAAAATACGTTTTCTCGAGGTCTGTAAAGTAGGCCTCCGTGGCGGCGATGACCTCTTTCTGCCCGGCGGGTGACTTTTTCAAGTTTGAAAATAAATAGAAGTCGCCAAATCTGTAGAATACGGTGGATGGGGCAGCAGTTCGTAGCCCAATTTGGCCGTGGCGAGGGCGAAGGTGTGAGCCGGTGCGTTGTCATGGTGGAACAGCACTTTTTTCTTCGCCAAATGGGGCCGTTTTTTCTGCAATTCGGCGTCGAATCGGTCCAATAATTCGGCATAGTACAGCCCTGTGATCGTTTTACGCTTTTCCAGGTAGTAGATGTAGATCACACCTTGTGAATCCCAAAAAACGGTGGCCATCACCTTTCCGGTCGATAGGACAGTCTTCGCCTTCTTCGGAGTACATTCACCGGATGAAGTCCACTGATTCGACTGTTCCTTGGTCTCTGGCGTGTACCAGTGGGATCCATGTTTCGTCGACGGTCACAAAACAACGCAGAAACTCCTTCGGATTGCGCTTAAACAGCGTCAAACACTGCTTCTGAAGTGGTCTCACGGTTGCGCTTGTTGTCCGCAGTGAGCAACCGCGGCACCCATCGCGCCGACAGCTTTCTCATGCCCAAAATTTCATACAGGATATGACCCATGCGGTCTTTTGATATGCCTACTGTCCTCAGCTATCTCGCGTACCTTAAATCGGTGGTCTGCCAATACGAGGTCGTGGATTTTTATCACGTTATCCTCCGTAGTAGCCGTTTTCGGGGCACCTAGGCGTGGCTCATCAAAAACCGACGTAAGACCATGCTAAAACTCGTTTTGATGGTCGTCATCGAATGAGAAGAGTCACCGTACGCAGCATCCAAGCGCTCTTTGATTTCGCTGCGCGATTTCCCTTCCAAAAACAACAATCGAATCACCGACCGGTATTGCTCTTTTTCCATTTCTCTAAATCCGCAGACACTCCCGCTTGCACACGCGGTGAAAACAAAACTACTAGTCCCGATTCGGTTGAAATTTCGACAGTAGCCGTCTACGAGAATAGTACTACACTGATAGTAAATTTCTCTTGCGATAGGGGCGCCATCGGGAGGTGAGGCTAAGTACTTATCGGACCGCCCTCGTAAAAAGTAATTGAATTCCTTCTTATAATTTCATTACAATGACGAATCTTATTCCCGTCCACGGTTTCACGCATTATGGGACCCAAGGAGCTGCTGCAACTTAGTGAATTACAAAATTTGAAGCTCGGAACTTAGGTGTTAAAAATCAAGTGTTAAAAATGTTTACTGGAAAGTGCTCTTTTTTCAAAATTCCATGTTTGACTTTTAAGCTTACAAATTCTGTTAAATTCTGATTTTTTTTTCTAAGCCTTTCAGCTAAAATGCTTCTTTTTTAAAATGCCAGATTTAAATTCGCTATTTAAAACGGTCAGATTCTTCAAGAAATTTCGAACTTTTCAGAAGGCGAATTTTCAAAAATTCAAATTCATAAAAATTCGAAAAAAAATTAAAAGTTTTGAAAAAAGACGAAAGTTTGGAAAAAAAACTCGAAATTCGGAATAAAGTCAAAACTTCGAGGAAAAGTAGAAAAAAGAAAGCCGAAATTTTAAATATTTTGGAAGCCATCATTTTCAAAACATGGTATATTTAAGAAAAATTGAAATTTTGACAAAAAAAATCAAAATTAAAATTAAAAAAACATCGAAATATAAAAAAATGGAATTTAAAATTTTTTATTAAAATAAAATCAAAATTGAGTCCAAAGATTGAAATTTTTATGGGTCAAAAATTTCAAAAGCTGCAATTTGTGAAAAAACTCTTGAATCTGAAATTGAATTGTTGGAAAATTATAGAAATTTTAAAATTAACTTCAGAATTTAAAAACGAATAAATTCTGGGAAGCTGAAATTTTAAAAATGTCAAAATACTAAAAAAGTTGCAATTTAAAAAAATCAAAAGCACCAAAACTCGAAAAATGCAATATAAATTATACAGAGCGTTTTCGAATAAGATGCTAATAAGGAGCATAATACTTGGGTCATTTGAAGAAAAAAAAAGTTCATTTCAACATAGGTCCGGAACCTCTTCATTTTTAAGACTTGAAAATTAGGAACAAATTTCGTTTTTCTCTGAATACTTTGAAATCTCTTAAATATATTTTTTTTAATTTTGGTAGTTACTAAGCATAAAAATGCATTTTTTGCAGGAAAAATATTGTTTCTACTTCTGTCAGTGACGTACGGCGCTAACATGCCTTTGAGTATAGTTAACGAAAAAAAAAATTAAACGCACTGTTTTTTTAAAGTAGGTACTAATTTCAAAACCATCCTTCATTTCTTGGTATAAATGCCCCCCTATTTTTTTTTCGTTTGAGGAATGGTTTTTGATTAACATGCCCTTAAACGTTTTTGGTCAAAAAAAAAAAAAAGAAAAACAAATCACGTCACTGATTTTTTCTTTGAATAAATACAGTTTTCCTCAAGACATTTATTTCTTAGTAAAAATTTCCTCTTAACTTTTTTGGTCTGACGAATGGGTTTTGATTAAAATTAAATACATTTCAATGGGCGCTTGATATTCTTTACTACGAATTTAATGTCTTATTTTCAGGGAACTTTTTTCATTGTGGTTTCTTTATGAAAATTTATGTGTAAAACATTAGATTTACTTTTTTTTGGAAGTAACTATTTTTAATATTTAATAAACCCTTAGCATGAAATAAGTAAACAGTGGTTTTTAAAGCTAAATAATTTTTTTAATGGAAAACCTTCCCTCAGTCGAAAAAAAGGCAATGAGGCATTTTTACCAAGAAATGAAAGTTGTTTATAAAATTGATATTGTTTTGGAAAAAAAGCCGTGGCGTACCATTTTTTTTCGTCAAGTTTATTTAAGGACATGTTGATGCGGACAGCAACTGATGCAAGTAGAAAAAATATTTTTTCTGCAGAAAAATGCGCTTTTATGTCTAGTTGCGAGGGTAAATCAAATATGAACCGGAATTTATTTTTAAAAATTTATTTGTACAAGATACATATATGAAAGTTATCAACTATTTTTCTACATAATCTCCTGATTTTGTTATGCATTTTTCCTAACGGATTGGATGTTTTCATCATAAAAAGAAGGGAGGCGTGTTTGCAGCCAATTGCGCAGAAATGTCTCAACAACAGCATCACCATGTAATCGCTCACCTTCTAGACTTCTAGAGCTTCTTTCAGTGTCCCAAACATATAATAATCGCATGGTGATAAGTCGGGACTATAAGGAGGGCGTTCTAATATTGTCCAATGCATTTCCTCTAATTTTTGATGTGTCAGATTGGCTGAGTGGAAGCGGGCATTGTCATGAAGCAAAATCACATTTCTAACCGAAAATTCGCGCCTCCCGTCGATGTAGCACATTTTGCTTCATCCAATAGCCGGCAGTAGTAGACAGGATTAACCATCCGACGTTGATGCAGAAAATCGGACGTGCACAACACTGTCACAAGAACCTTTCCAGCTGAGAGGCGAGTTTTTCCCTTGACGGATGCACCTTTCCCCTTTCTTCTCCACTCCATGTTTGCTTGTTTAGATTGAGAGATGTAATGGTGGACCCAAATCTCATCACACGTAACGATACGTTGCAAAAAAACCATCACCTTCACGTTGAAAACCTCCAAGATGGCGCTGACAAATCTCCAGACGTTGTTTCTGTTCCTCAGCCAAAGACGAGGTACCTACCTGGCAGAAATTTTTCGAAACCCCAGCTCATCTGTAATGATGGATTGAGCACTCCCAAAGCTTATCCCTATCTAGCTGCAATTTCAAAAACAGTTAAAAGACGATCGCCTTCCAAAAAGTGTTGAATAGCGTTAATCTTGTCCGCAGCCACACTGGTCTGAGGACGATGGGCATGAGGTTCGTATTCAACTTGAGTTCGCCCATCCAAAAATTATTTGTGCCATTCATACACTTGAATTTTCTTTAAAAAAGTGTCCCCGAACTGTGCGCTTAGTTTACGAAGAATTTCAGCGGGCTTTGCACCTTCAGCCGCAAGAAATTAATAATAATGCGCTGCCCAACGTGCGGATGAACCTTTTGCTCACTCATTGTTTATACAACTGACGAACGGCGAGAACGGAAATCGCTTTAGCGCAGGAAATCACGTGATATTCCCACCTAACATGTCTAAGAGTATGTGCACATTCCCGACACCCTCATGGCAACATGATAGAAATATCGATTCATATTTGATTTACCCTCGTAATATCTACCAAAATTCAAAACAGTATCTCAGAAAAGGTTTCAATGTATCTTAGAAAAACTAATTTTTTTCTTAATTTGTTAACACCCTGTATCTAAAAATAAAGCGATTTCAGACCTATGTTGATAGAAACTTTTTTTCTTAAGATCACTCAAAATTATGATTCTTCAGTATTAGCACCTTATTCGAAAACATCCTGTATTTCAAAAAAATGCAGACGTGAAAAATTCTAGGTTTCTAAAAAGAACTCGAGTGTCAAAATTTCCAGAAAGAGACAAATTTCGAAATTTCGCAAGTTAAGTCTTTAAACGAAAAAAAAATATCATTTTCAAACTGTTTTTAACAAAAAGCTTGGATTTTTTTATTAAAAAAATAGAGAAAAAGAACTTTTAAGGGAATTCAAAAAAAGTCGAACTTTTGGGAAATATTCGCAATTTCGATAAAAGAAATTCGAAACTTCTATAAATTTTACTTTAAATATTTAACACAAATTGAGAAAATGCAATATTTCGAGATAAGTAAAAGAGATAAAGAAAATTTGGGGAAAACTCGAGTTGTAAAAACGAAAAATTCGAAAGATCAAATTTTAGAGCAAAAACTAGAAGTTTGAAAAAGTGGAAATTTCGGGGAAAATGGAAACTTCGATATTCTTAATTTCTCTTAAAAAATTTAAGAATAGTCGAATTTTCCAGAAATTTGAAGCTTTTTTTTGAATTTTTGATATAAACTGAAAATTCGAGAAAAAAATTCAAATTTCAAATGTGTACTGGAATAGTTTGAGAAAAATTTAAATTCATAAAAAAAGTAGAAATTTGAAAAAAAGTCGAATTTCTAGTTAAAGAAGGAAACTTCTAAGAAGAAAAAACCGAGATTTCCTGAAAAACCTGAAATATCAAGTGTTTTGGTTCAAATTTCGATTCTAGACTTTTTTCGTTAAATTTTCAAGATATAAATGGATGTTGTTTCAAGTTGTTAAAGTCGAAAGGAGAAAAAATGTATATTTCAAAAATATTCGATTCTTCGTAAAACTGATTTTTTTCCAAAACTTCCTGTCTTTTTTCTTAAAATCTATCATTTAGAAAATCTCAACATTTTGTATTTTAAACAGGCCTTCGAACGGAACCGAAACCGAAAAAAACCGTGTACCAGAGTTTCAGCCTGAAATGTTTAAACTCGAAAAATCGAGAAATATTTCCTTCAAATTTTAAGCATTACCACAGTAGTTATATGATGTAATATTTAAAAGAAAGAGAGAACATTTCCTGAATTATGTTAGAACATCAATTTAAATAAAAAATTTCAAAAAATTAAAAAATGAATCACCGCTATTTTTGTCGGAACGAAAACCGGAACGGAACTGATATGATTTTTTTCCGGAACGAAAACCGAAAACCGAAACGAAAAAAATAGAGGTTCGATGCCCTGATTTTAAGCTCGTAATTTTGATTTCAAATTTAAAAATAACTACACTTTTAAAATCGACTTTTCGATTTTTTTCCAAATTTCATCTTTACCTTGAAATTCAGAATTTTTCGTGATTAAAATTTTTTTAAGATGGGAATCGAAGTATCAAGATTAAATTCGAACTTCCAAGATTAACGATTTTGGTCTTAAAATTGGCTTTTTCTTTGATTCAGCAGAATAATATCTTTGTTTTTCTTTCTCTTGACGATTAATTTCTAATTTTCAACACAGAATAGCTGTCGCCATAACAAAGAAAGGAAAACATTAAAAACTTTAATTTTGAAATGTCACCTTTCTTGCAAGCTGAAATTTTTACTTCAAGATTTTTTTATTGTAGGTATTTTCATTGGAAACTCACTTTTTTATAATTTCCAGCGTCTTTTGTAAACATTTTAAGGTCACACTTAAAATTTCAAGGTCAAAGTCGAAAATTTAAAAATTTTAATAAAAGTTAATGTTTCCACACTTACTTAAATGATGACAGTTATTTTTTGAGATGAGTTTATCTTAAAATAAACTTTTACATTCAGCTTTAACCTCAAACTTTCTACATATTTTTCTACAGATACGAGGTGTGTTCAAAAAGTAAGGAGACTTTATATTTTTATGAAAAAATATTTATTTATTCATCAACGTTTATACCGTCCCCTTCAAAGTAATCCCCCTCAGATACAATGCACTTGTGCCAACGCTTTTTCCAATCTTCAAAGCATTTCTCATAAGCACTTTTTGGTATAGCCTTGAACTCCTCTAGCGATGCAGTTTTTATTTAATCAGTCGTTGCAAATCTCCGTCCTTTAAGGTCTTCAAGTTTGGGGACAGGAAAAAATCTCAGGGGGCCAAATCCGGTGAATATGGTGGCTGAGGCATGATTGTCGTGTTATTTTTGGACAAAAAACCTCTCACAAGCAACGATGAATGAGCAGGTGCATTATTGTGATGCAAAAGCCATGAATTATTTTTCCATAATTCCGGATGTTCTGTTCGTATTGCTTCTCGCAAACGTCGCATAACTTCAAGGTAATACTCCTTATTGATCGTACGACCTTGAGGTAAAAACTCCTGATGCACTACGCCATGGTACTCGAAAAAAAACAGTGAGCAAAATTTTGATGTTTGATCGGACTTTGCGTATTTTTTTCGGTCTTGACTCTCCTGAGTGCTTTCATTGGGACGATTGGGCTTTGGTTTCGACGTCATAACCAAATACCCATGACTCGTCACCAGTTATGACCCTTTTAAGAAAATCAGGATCATCACTGACGTCATTCAAGAGCTCCTTAGCGATGCTCGTGCGACGGTTCTTCTGATCAAAATTCAGAAGTTTCGGAACAAACTTCCACACACGTCTCATGCCCAAAACATTCGAAAAAATTGCATGACACGAGCAGACTAATATTCCAACATCTCGGCCATCTTAAGAAGAGTTTGTACCATTTGTAAACATTTTTTTTACTTAGAGAAGACTCATCGTAAGCCACTGTCAACATTTCAAGTGTTTTAAGAGAACTTGATTCCATTTTTCACACAAAATTTGATGCAAATCCTTTGCTCCATTTTTTATCTGTCAAAAACAAACTAAGTATACTATGTACTTGAAATTGTGAACATATGTTCGGGACATGTGTACCAACACAACAACAACAACAACAAATCGATAATCGAATGTACGTTGCCCGTGAAACTTGAAAAGTCACCTTACTTTTTGAATATACCTCGTATATTAAAGATTTCTGATTATTTCGACTTTTTTTAAGTCATTGTTAAGGTAATTTTAAGATTACAATGAAAATTATGGAAGTAAATTTAAAATATAGAAATTGAAGTCAAAATTTTATGCTTAAAGCGAAATGAAAAAACGAAAAAGTGAAATTTCGAAAGTTTTTCTTAAACTAAAAATGTCAACAATTTCTCCAAATCCCGACTAAACTTCTAGTTTGAAGTCTAAATTTTAAGAAAAACTTTCGAATTTGGACATTTTAAGGAAAAACCAACTTTGCATAAAAATTTCTCCAATTTTCAAGTTTCAAGTTAGTTGTTAAGAAAAATTAAAAGAACACAAAATTTAAAATCTAAAAATCTAAATTTTTAGAAAAAGTCGAAATTTTCAATGAAAAAACGTGAAATTTCTAAATTAAGGTCAAGATTTTAGGAAAAAATAAAAGCTGCAAGTTCCAGTTCAGAAATTCAGAGAAAAACACAATATTTTTTTAAAAAAAGACTTCTAAATGCATTATAGACATAAATACGGTAACAAAAATCCACAAAATTTTGAGTTTCAAAATCTAGAAGTTAAATCTGAATACTAGATTTTTTCTTCTAAAATCAAAATTTGCTACCATTTCAAAACTATTTTTTTATTTAGAGATTTCAAAATGTTTAGAAATAGCTCAATCGGCTCGAAAATTGAAAACTTTTTAAATAAATTTAGTTTTGGTTATCTTCAAAAATTGAAATACAAATTTTGTCCCCTGAAACTAAGAAAGATTAAAAAGCACAAAAAGGTTGCTTTAACGTGTTTCGATAGCCAAGTTATCATCTTCAGAGAGACACTAACGCGTTAAAGCAAGGATGAGCAACCTTTTTTTACAGCAGGCCAATTACAAGGCTAAAAATTTTGCGTGGACCGCTTCTAAGAAAAATATGTATGTTGGGGCGCTTGCACCCCCTGGTTCAGGCAACAAACCGAAAATTTGTATATATTCAATTTGAGGACTTTCCAGTTCTTCAGAATTCATTTTTCCTTGAAACACTTTTTCGAAATTTCTACCTTTTTATCAAATTTTGTATATTTTTTTACAAAATTTGGCTTTTTCTTTTGAAATTTTGGATTTATTCATAAAATTTGCCTTCTTTTATCAAACATGATTGTCAAAATTTTGAATTTAAAAGTTCCTCGTTTTTTTTTTGAAATTTCGTCATTTCTCGAAATTCGACTTTTCCTGAAAATTTCGCCTTTTTTTTGTTCTGAAAATTTTAGCTTGTTTATTAAAGTTAGCTTTTTTTTTCGAAATCTTTTTTTGACAAAAAGGTATATTTTTTAGAAATTTGAAACTTTTGTGAAAGGACAAAAATGTCTTTGTAAATTTCAACCCTTTTTTAATCCAAATTTTTGGTAATTTCAACTTGTTTGTCAAAATTTCGATGTGCTGTCACAATATTTGACATTTTCTGACGCCTGTTGAGGCAAGGTAGGCAGCCTGTCTTCCTCTGACTCGTCCAGAGAGTCCAGAGAAAATAAATATTCGATTTTTCTCTTAAAATTTACTCTTTTTCTGGATTTCGAAGTTTCACTGAGATTAAATGCTTTTTATCAAAATTTAGATCTTTTTTGCAAAATTTCTCTTACAATATCGTCTTTTTCTCGGGGTTTTGACTATTTTTTTTGACTCTATTTTTTAATTTCACTTTCTTTGGACAATTTTTTGTCCATTTCAAAATTTTCTCAATTCTTTTTTTCACATTTCGATATTTTTCTGAACATTTACTAAAAATGTCGATCTTTTAGATTCTGCTTTTTTTAGAAATTCTGACTGGTTTCCTAAAATTTCCCTTTGTCGGGAAATCTTGATTTTTATCTTAATATCCGATATTTAATATTTCTTTTTTTTGGTAAATTCGTCTTTTTTTTTCCAAATTTCGAATTTTTCTGAAATAGTCTTTTACCTAAAATTCATCTGTTCCTCAAAATTTGGCTGTCGAAATTTCGATTTTGTTTTCAAAATCCTTTTTTATGACTTTTTCAAAAATGGTTTATTTATTTTAAAATTTAGTAATTTTCTTGAATATTTTTCTTTTTCAGTAAACTACGACTTTTAGATCAAATGGTTTTATGGTTCTGAAAATGTTCACTTTTCTGTTGTTGCGAAAAATATTTTTGGAAATTTCGAGAAAAAGATTTCTTGTAAATTCAACATCTCTACTGAATTTTAAATTTTGAGAACATTGTTTTTCAATCTTGCGATTTTTCTTTCTCAGAGTTGGACTTTTTTTTTGAAAATTGCGTCCTTTCACAAAATTAGATCTTTGATAATTTTTTTTTTTTTTGGATTTTGCACATTTCTCGAGTTTTGAGAAAGGTTAGATTTTTATTTTGAATATGATTTATTGAAAATTCCAACTTTTTAAATTTTCCTCTTCCTCTCTTTTGGAAATTTCAAATGTTTCCTAGAAAGTTCAATATTTTTTTGTAATTTGTAAAATAATTTTCAAAAATCCTGAATTTTTTCGAAGTCTTTGTTTTTTCTGATTTTTTTTAAAATCCTATTCCCGATAATTTCAACTTGTCCAAAATTCATGTTATTTTACAAGTTTTGACTTTTAACTCAAAATTCAATTTTATCTGTTTATGGACATTTCCAATTAAAATGGAATTTTTTCCAAAGATTTAGATTTTTTCACAAAATTCGTTTATTTTTTTTTAATTGGATCGAAATTTTAATAGAAATCTAAACAATCTGAAAATAATGTTTAGGAAACCTTGAAAAAAAAATTTCTTGAAAAATTTCAAAAATATGACAAAATGAAATAAAATAAAAATTCTGAAATCATTATTTTTAAAAGTTGAATTTTTTTACCTGAATTCGACTTGTTCTGGAAATTAGAACCCTTTTTTATAATTTCGACATTTCTTAGAGTTCTCCAAAAAGTTTTTTCTCAAGATTGGGCTTTTTTCAAAATTTTGACTTTATTTTGAAAATGCGATGTCGCCATATCTGTAGTTTTTAGGTAAAAATACACATCACTAAGCCAGAAGGTTTTCTTTTTTTACTCGTGAGTTGTTTAGCATGATTATTGTTGCCCTTCCCCCCCTAAAGAAAATCTTGTCTGCGCTCATGTCCAAGATATTTCATGAATCGTGGAAATTTATGTTCTTTTTTTTTTCATCAAATTCTTTGACATTTTCTTTTCCAAAATTTTTACGTAAAACACTAAGAGCTTAGGCGGGCCACAGAAAAATGTTGTCCGCGAACCATGTCTTGCTCATCCCTGCGTTAGAGCAACCTTTGTTGTGTTTTTTTAATCTTTCTTGGTTTCAGGGGACAAGATTTGTATTTCAAATTTAGTTTATTCTAAATTTTGACATTTTTCCTCAAAATTAGGCTTTAGGGTTGTGATTATTTCTTCTTCTTTTACCTTATATTTCGGCTGAAAGCATGCAATTTATAACGAATTATAAACTAAACTACTCGATTTCGTGGTTGTTTCTTTCTAAGTATGAAATTTTTTCTTAAAATTTTCATATCTAGAACTTTCGAGTCTACAATTTAAGAAATGCTTCAATCTGGGGAATAAGTTGGGTACCCGGACATAGACAATCTTCATTAGCCACCCCCGTGTAACGCACAACCACTACACGCGGCGGCTCTGTCTATAAACACTGAACATCTTAAGAATTTTAAGAAAAAAAATTTAAATTTTGCAAAATAATTTTAATATTAAGAAAAATTATAAAAGGTCATGGGAGTTTTTCAACAATAAATACAAGAAAATGCTGTGTTGATGTAAAAGTTTACTTAGTTTCGAAGAACGAAAGAAAAAAAATGCCAAGTGCCAAAAAATGCAAAATGCATGTTTTCCGGTCTTTATTATTAGGTTCGAATGGTCATCTAACCAAAAGATAAAAATTTTAATGTGTCGCAAAATTTTAACCAACCTTTAAGTGTATCACTAGCAGAAAAAGGTTGTGAACCACTGAATTCGTTGCAACTAACCTTTAAGTGTATCACTAGCAGAAAAAGGTTGTGAACCACTGAATTCGTTGCAACTTGTCAAATTTTCGGTCCGAGACGTCGGAAAGGTGCATTTTGCATTTACAATTAAATATTCAGCTGACGAGGTTCATTCCGTATATTTTTTCAGCATTGAGTTTGGTGTGATACATTAATAAATTTGTTTTAAGAATTTCATTTCATTTAAATATCAGTAGAATTGTTAGATTAGAGATTTTGAATAATTAGAAATTTTTAAATTATTTATTATTTTGCATGTATTATTGAATTGGCAACACATTTATTTTTAAACGTAGGTAATTTATCTTAATTTATTTTTTTATCCTCTTTTTTTCTCTTTAAGATTCATTCAGCAGTTTTAATTTTCTATTGAGGTCGTGGGTGTTAAACAATGTTCACTAATCTTCCCGAGCACGGAAAATTTCCTTTGTATTCTTCACAAAACTAAAATATTTTTAATTGGTTTACAATCTAACACACTGACTATTCCAACCTTTAGTGATTATGCTGCCTGCAATTTGCGTTGAGTTTTGAGTCGCTCGACATTTTAATTTAATGCCCATGCTTTTTTGAGCTAGATTGCTTGTTTATAGTACATTGAGATTGCGCGTGGCCTTTATCTTGACTTTTTCTTTTTCAGCATTTGGAAACTCTTAAAACAGAAAATCAACGACTCAAGGATGAAAATGGAGCCTTAATTAGGGTAATCAGTAAGTTATCAAAGTAGCATAAGTCTTGTTAGTTTCTTCGTGTTTGTTTCATGGACACTACAGCCGTTTTCAATCGTTTACTTGTGTAGAGAGACTTAAAAAGTCGCCGTTTTTATGTTGTTGTAACAAAGTATTATATGTATTTAGTTTTTATTTATTGACATTTATAGGTTAAATAGACTATTATCATTGCGACAATTTATTGTTATTTGATATCTCCCATTTGAGCAATCACAAAATGGGCTTTGCAGGAACAATTTCTATTTTCATAAGATTGTAAATTGATCAAGTTTGGTCGAAATATTTTATAGTTAATACCTCGAGATTATATTGAAATTCTGGAATTAGTGTAAGGCATTATTAATATGATAGAGAGAACTACTAATTTCAAAATAAATTGACTCCTGCATATTTGTATTGAGCAAAAACTAACTCATTAAAAAAATCTGCCTGATGATTAAAAGTTTGGTCGAAATAAGTTTACCTTTTTTCACCAGATTTAGTACTTCTTTTTAACCGTTTTGTAATTTTGTGTATATAACTGAATGAATAAATTTATGACTTGGCACTAAATGTACAGTTTTGGATATATTTACTTTAGTAATTTCTATTTTTAATGAGATCAAAGTATTTACTTAACAAACAGTACAGTTAAAAAAGGGAATGTTTAAAATTTATTTAGATTTTATTCTCTGAATGACTACGTTCAAATTTTTATTGTTTTCAAGATTTACTGATTTTTCCCTAGTAGAAAGTAGTCTGATGTTTTCTCCTTGAATAACTTGCTTGAAAAATAATTTTCTATCCAACAACATGATTTTTAAATGTGCCCAAATGACTGAAGTATTTTATAATATTTAAACTACTCGCAGAAATTAAGGGATAAAAACTCAAACTTGTAAGTAATTTTCAAAAAGCTGAAACTTTGAGCAAAATAGTCGTAGAGAAAAATTAAAAAAAAATGCAAATTTAAGTCCCAAGCTGCTAGTTTTCAGATATTGTGTTCAGATTTTATTACTGTCAGCAATTTTTGAGCAATCATGAAAAAGGAGCGGAAAATAAAAATTTCCAAATTTTTGCTTGCCTTCAAAAAATGCACTGCCCATGAACTATTCAAAGGCCAGGAAAAATTCGATGCTTTTTTTGTAATTATGTTCAAAATCTAGAAACCCGGAACTTTAGTTTGCTTTTTTTTATTTTTCCCTGCCACAATTTTTCTCAAGTTACAAGCTTTTGATCTAAACATTCGGAATTTCAATATCCTTAATTTCTTCGCGTATATGAAAACATGAAAATAAATTATAAATATTATATTATTATTATATTTTACTTATGTGTCTAACAGATCCTTTGTTTAAGCCCATTTTCCCGATTGGTCGAATTGGGAGAAAAATCTTTTAAGTATAATTACGATTTTAACGCATTTTTGTGACACCTGGAGCTATGTTGGTTTTTATTTAGCAGTTCCTTAATTTGTTTGTTATGTATCTACCATACCGATATTAGAAAATTCCCTGAAATTTCGCTGTGAACAACTGTTATGTAGTTTGTTAATTTGTAACTTCCAAATCAATAATGGAACAGATTAGCTTGGAAACGTTTAATATGAATTGGTTTTTGATCCATCTAATTTGTTGCAATTTGAATATAATGTAAATAAGTTGTGTATGCAAAGAAAAAATTCATGGCATGTTGTTATTTCGTTTTTCTATAATACTTGTGGAACAATATCACCCTCGTCCACCAAGCTGATACGTACAAATTCCTCGTAAATTAATCTAGTCCGCTATTATGAGACTAAACATTTCTATTTAATTTTTGGTGAGATTCAGCTCTGTTATACATGTAATTCAGAAAGGTGCTACTAATATGTACAGTTTTCGACCACGTTTGTTAGTAAGTAAAGTGTCCAATATTTTGGAATTAGTGTAAAAAAATTCCCTTAAAAACGCTTTTGTATCTGAGTGCATACTTGAATTTATTTTTGCCATTGTACATATTATGTTTGCATTTTAAAAATATTTTCATCAAACTTGTGCCTTGCTTTTCCTTCGTCTTTTGTTACTGTGGTTTCACGCACGCATTAACCAATCAAAAATTAGTAACACATTGATAATGTGAGGCTGGAACCATAATGTTTTAAACCTAAAGTTGTAGTTATTTGTGTAAATTATTTTCTGTATTTATTCATCTTAGAGGATCATAGATTATGTGAATAGTGATTTTATAGCTGATTCTTTAATAAAATCTGAGAAGACTGTTTGATTTTTTTATTTCATACATTTCCCACTTAACCCCTCTTGGTATATTAAACATAAAGTATAGAAAAGCAAACTTTTACTAAACGAGTATATAGCATTTGAGTCCAAGCGAGTAACTTAAAAGTTATAAGAGTTTGATAAAACTGTTTTTCTGACGTGTTTGTTTATACTACTTTTTCGCATTTTGTGATAGTTATAAATAGAAACCTGATTATGTGCAACATAAAAAGTTTGAAAGATACGAATAAAATGCGTAAAATATGCACCAAAAGTGTCAAAATATGCAACTTTAAATAATAATGCTGTTAATTATTATTTTAGGAAAAAATGAAGGAGTCTCAAAAAAAGAAATTTTTTAAATGAAAATACAAAAAAGCAGATGTTTGAGATTAAAGCCGAATTTTAGAAAAATACCACAGAAAAGATCGAAATTTCGAGGAGAAACTCGACATTTCCACAAACTCTAGGAATTTAGTCAAAATTTCTAGACATTGAGATTCTAAGGGTACGTTTAGATTAGACGCTTTATTTCGTATATTTCTCTCTGACCAGTGGCGGCTAGTGCTAAGGTTTTGCAGGTTTGCGCAACCTCCAAAAAAACGCTGAGATAAAAAAGAAAGTAAATTGTTCTTTGTGTTGTTTATTTTATTTATTGATAACAGATTTATAGCTACCAAATTAACCGAATATACTAATGACTATAGCGGATTCCGCCAATTCGTAAGCGTTTGACGACATTGTTGGGTCCATGGTTTGCAAGGTTTGCAGGCCAGACTGCAAACTTTGCTTTACACATATGCACCTGCGCCTTAAGTCTTATTTTGTTCGCTTAAAATACTTGCCCATAAGCAAGCATTAGACTGCACTTGTGGATGCAAACCAAATATCGATACGCTATTATAATCTGTTATCGGTCAATGTTGCGAGTCTTGAAACACAAATAAAAATGAATTCGGTGTAAAGTTTAATTGCGCAGCCATTCTCTAACCGATCTGTATCAAAAAAAAAACTGGAAATTAAGCGACATGGATGACCTATACATGACTTAAATATTGTGCAGATGGTGTTTTGTAAAAAGCGAAGTTTTAACAGAAGTAGTTCGCGAAGCTAAAGAAGTACCTATGCGACATTGTTATCTGCTAAGCTAAAGAACGAATTAGCTTCACTGGCCATTTAATTGCAGCAACTTTAGTTTTTTTTTTTGAAAAGTTTAACCAATTTTAAAGAAACCGCTATCCATTTTTTAATTTATAAAAACTTAGCACTGAACTAACTGTAATCTACGAAAAAGAAAAGTTTAAATCTGCTTTTGATTTACTTGTACTCTATAACATTATTTCAGAAAACAGTGAGCTTAGTGAAACTCTAAATCTTTTAAAAATCCTGATAACTATCCCAATGGCTTCTGCTGATGTAGAGTGGTGCTTCTCCAGTCTGGAAAGAATAAATACTTTAAAAAAAAATCATTATGCCAGGAAAGATTGTCCTCATTAACGATGTCTTCAAAGAAAAGGACTTAATCCAAGAAATACTCGATTTCAGTAAAAATTGATAAATTTGCAGCTGCCAAAGATCGTCTATCGTATGCACTTTCTCTTCTTTTTCTTTCTGTTTTTTGCGAATATAAAAAAAGGGGAATTTTAGCAATATACTATATATGTACAGGATACATCAATTTAAAATCCTAAATATCTCCTAATTGCTCAAGCTTAATTTAAAATTTCCAGTTTCGGCACATCTTTGCAACCCCCAAATTTTATTAGCACCAGCCGCTACTGTCTCTGACATAAAATATATCCTGTGTAAGCCATCCTGAGAGAAGCTATCTGAGACTAATCACACAGCTAAGATTAATTACTCGACATAAAATGTCGGACACAAATTTCAGCCAGTTTCTGACATACACTATGGGCCAATACACGATTTCGGTCTGCTATAACGTGTGAAGAACAAGAACATATTAAAATTCCGTAGGGAAAGAGAAGGATGGTATAATTTACACTGTTTCAATGTGTTGCTCGATAGACGCGCTTATCAAATCATGACCACGCATTCAGTTGCAAACTGCAGACCTGTCTAGTAGGTATTGCATCAGTACCTTATCGGAGCTTGATAAAAGACTGTCGATTTAAATGGGAAATACATCTGTACGTATTAATTAATTCTACAATTATATTCACACCCTAAAAAGTATGAAAATAATTGCAGATATTTTACGATTTTGTTTTCTTTAATCAACCGGGTCTGACGAAAAATAAAACAAAAATTCTAAAAGATAAATGAACTCTGTAAAACTAATCACCCGTGTAATGACAATCTAAACGGAAAACTTAAAAAATGATTCAACAAAAAAAATGGAAGAAAAGATGCCTATATAATTAGTGGTTCTAAAATGTCCCCTCCTTGTGTTTCGCAATAACCTAATCTGTCGTAAAATTCTTAATTCTTACGCGTGCCAACATCTCAGGGGAAATATTATCTAGGACTTCTACAATTCGGGCCCGTAAATGGTCTAAATTACGTGGTCTTTCTTGTACGTGTCCATAAATTATGTTTTAGATATCCCCAAAGGAAGAACTCGTTAGGCCATAAATCGGGGGATCGAGGCGGCCACTTGATTGTGCCCCTTGAACTAATAAGACGCTGCGGAAATGTGGTTTCCAAGAAAGTTCTCACACGTTGAGCATTATGGGCTGGACAACCATCTTGTTAAAACCGCACATCCTCAAAGTTAATGTCCAATGCCTGAACAGCCGGAATTATTTTATTGCGGAGCATAGTTAAATATTTGTCAGCAGTTAGGTTTCCATTTATAAAAAATGGCCCAATAATGGAATCTCCTAACATACTAGCCCAAACATTTACCTTCTTCGCTAGACCAATACCGAATTATCTGATGGCTGTGGTGTCTGAAGAAAAAAAATGATTTATCGGTAAACAATACGTGGGTTAAGAAATTTCGATCGCCATCAACTTTTTCTCTCATAGACTCACAAAACTCAAGACGTTTGTATCGATCTCCAGGAAATATCTCTTGGATTTCAGATACTTTATAACACTTGTACCAATTTCTTTTCAAAATATTTCGCACTGTTCGCGATGGCACATTAACTTTCTCTGCGATTTGCTTATTAGAACAAGGTTCATTTGCTTCGACAAATGCACATTTTGCTACCTCCTTAGCCATTCTTTCGTCGGATAATGGCCTCTCACCTTTAGGTTGACGCGCTTCCAAACAACACTTGTTATTACAACCAGTTATGCATCCCGATTTTTTAAATTTGTGGACGATATTTAACACCGTCTTTGCCTCAAGTATTGGTCGATCTTCGTAGGAAAAAGCGAATCGCCCAACGACTTTGGGAGACGCTCTGGGAGGTTAAATACCACTTAATAATTTGCACTTTTTCTTCTGTTATAAAATTCAACGTTTTGTATTTAGACAATGTTTTATTTAACCCAGATTCGGTTGTAATGTAGAAATAACGCTGGTGTCTGGTACGCTACACCTGTACCCTTATAATTTATCATAATTATAATATGCATCCCTAGTTGACCAATACATCATAATTTCGGTCAGCTCGTCATGTAAAGACAAATTAATTATTCGAATTCTGTAAGAAGATGGTTAAGAGTGGAAACTGTTGGGCGATTCACTAAATTTAATACTGCTCGACAGAATCGCTTATGAAATTATGAGAACCCAGGCGTCTGCATTTCGAATTTATATTCAAAATTCTACTCTTTTCTAAAATTATGACCTTAAAACGTAGACTTTGTTCGTAATCACATTTTTTTTTCTTAAAATGTCAAGACAATCATTTAAACTTTAAATTTTAATTTTCATTTAAAAAATGATTGAATTCAAAAATCTAACTTATTTTTGAATCAAAATTCGGAAGTTCGAATTGAAAATCGAAATTTCAGAAACCATTCTTAACGAATTTCAAAAAGAAGATTAAAAGTTTGAATTTAATGTAAAAAATCGACTTTGAAATTTAAAATTTAAGTAAAAAAATAAATAAATAAAATTTGAAGTAACGAATTTATAAGAAAGTAAATGTGCCTAAAACAATTTGAAATTTATTCTCAAAATATTAAAATTATAATAGTTTTAACTCTAAATCTCTGGTTTTTTATTTTTATAACATTTAAAATTTTTCCAAAATTTTGATTTTTCCAGAAACTATTTTTATCAAAATTTCAAACTTTTTCTTAAATTTTTAAAGTAACCTTTTCTCATATTTGTCGCAATTTTAAAATTGCAACAACATTGAAAAGTTGAGTTTTAAAATTGAAAAAATTCATTTTTATTTAATGTTCAAATTTCGAGAAAAAAAAATAATTTCCAAAAAAAGTTCACAATTTCCCCCCAAAAAATGTCTAAATGTTGAGCGTTTTCTTGATTGCAATGTAATATTTTTTATTTGTTTTTAATTTGGAGTTTAGATTTTAAGAAATGAAAAGTTTAAATTTTTACTTCCAAATTCAACCTTTTTTTATAGAAATTTTTTTTAGGAAATTTCAGAAAAAACTCGTAATTTCTAGAATATTTATATTTTAAAAAAGTATGCTTTATCGAAAATTACGCTTTTTTTTGTTAAAATTTTCAGTCAACTCAAATTTCTAAATTCCAGAAATTTGTTTAAACATTGCTGATTTTTTAACAAATTGTGTATTTTTCTCCGACTTTTTTCTTTTTTTACAAAATGTTCCCTTTATAAATTCAAAATTGCAGGAATAACAATCACTGTTTGTATTTAAATTCGATAAATAACATTTTTAAAATCTGAAATTTAGACTTCAAATTTCAAAGAAAAAAGTAAAATTTTATACAACGTTATTCGACTAATGTTCGTTAATTTTAATTATTTTCTCCGAAGTTTTATTTTTCTGGAAATTTATAGTTTTTCATTTTGAGAAAAAACTCGGAAATTCTGGATTTACATATCGACACATAAACAATTGCCGCTGTTATTAACAAATAAAGATATGAACAGAGCAGTCCAGTTTTTCGCAATTATTTCCAAAACATAGCAAGTAAAATTCTTTTTTATTATGTTATTAAATATTAATTCAAAAATTTGACAAATTGACGAAGTCATCTAAACGTGTAAAAGAAAAATAATCTGCGTGAAAAAAATGGTTTCATTGATTTTACATAAAATTTTAGATTTTTTGTTTAGATTCCAAAGAGAATAATAATTATTAAATTAGAGTTGCTAATATGTTTTTTCCTTCGCTGAGGTTTTATGGCAACTATATTTAATATGATTATAATTTTGCGATATTTATAATTGTTATAATCAATCTGGTAATTATTAATTCTTTAAACCATGAAAAACCTAAAAAAAATTAAGTTTCTTTATAGTTTAGATAGTATATTTAATATCTAAATTATAATGTTATGGCAGTTAAAAACATTGCAAGTTTTCCTATTAAGTATACAACTTATTCTTGCCATAAGATCTACACATAAAAGGAAATTACTTTGTAGCTTTTGTTTAACAATTAACTAATTACCAGACTTCGAATTTAAACGACTGTTTAGGAATCTTATAAATTAACAAAAGGCCTATTTTATGTAAAATTAATGAAAACACTTTTCTTCGACCGATGACGAACAAAGTAGCGCTTGGACTTATGATTAATCTTCAATTTTGTACTCAAAGTGCCGAACATTTTCAAAATATTTTTTTTTTCAAAAGTTTTACTTTTTTGTCGAGTTTCATCCAAACATTTTGCTAAAAATTCCTCTTTTTTTGCTGGAAGTTATTTCCTAAATTCTGAGTATTAAATTTATACTTTTTTATTATTTTTAATAAAACTAAATGTATACGCTAGTTTGTCTTTTTGGGGAGATTTGTACTTTTTCTCTTAAATTGTTGCCATAAACTCAAAACTTCGTTTTTTTTTTCAAGAGATTTTAAAATTTTTTTGAAGTTCAATTTTTTTTGAGTGTTAACTGAAAAAACTAGAAACTTCGGTTTTTTCCGCGAATTTTTGACTAACATTTTCTAATTACTGTCACAATTTAAGGAACAATATGAAATAATTAAGTTTAAAAGTTCGGAAAATTCGATTTTAAAGTATTTTTAATTTGGAATAAAACTCTGACTACATGCCTGTTGCCGCCTCCTCGATAGTGCCGCCCGCATGCGTTGTATGCTCCTTACGCCCGCGACGGCCGGGCTACTAGAGGATGATTTATTTAATGCAAATTCGATCCAGTCGTAAGTCCATGTAGAAATAATGCCAATCGGTGCCACGTGACATGTGCGCTGCACATGCACCCTTATCATTCTCCCAGTTGTTGAATCCAAGAAGATTATGAAACGCTGAAGCGATTTATCCCGGTCATAATGAAGGAGATACACATAAATGAATTACCATGTGGCATCTCTGCCGATTTAGTTTCTCTTTCCGTCTTTTCTCATACTAGAGGTCTGCTTTGTCGTTCTCATTGGCAAGCAGACCGAAATAGTCTACTAGCCGATACTGTATATCTCAGAAGTTGTAGTCGTCTACTTTCCCTCGAGATATTTTATGCGATTAACTTATTGTATATCACTTGTAATATTGAAATACTATTCCATATAAGTAACTTGCAAATTTAATTAGACAAATTTTGATTATTTAAAGTAGCAAAGACATTTTATGTCGACACTATCTCAGCTAGAAATGTTAGCAATTTTATTCAGCTATATTTGTGTCATAGTGTAAACGGGTAAGGAAATTTAGTCTCAGATACCTGAGATTTCTATGATGAAATAAGTCTCTAATCTAAACGCACCCTTAAATATTGAAATAGAAACCTAAAATAACGGAATTTCGAAAACATCGCGAAAAGCAGTCGAAATTCCGATTATCGGCTGTCGAAATTTTTCAAAGAAAGTCAATTTTAAGAAAAAGTCGAATTTGGGAATAATATGGAAATTTGAGAAGGAATGAAACGAATCAAAAATCAGGAAAAAGACGTATTTCGAGCAAAAAGACAAAACTTCGAGAAACCAAGAGAAATTTCCCACAGAAAGTTAAATTTTGAAAAAAATAGTCAAATTTTGAAGATAGTTGTCCGAAAAATACGAATTTCGAAAAAAAGTTGAGAGTTGTGGGATTATAACAGAAATTTCGAAAAGATGATTTTGAAAAAAATAGTCAAATTTTGAGAATATTTGTCCGAAAAAGACAAATATCGAAAAAAAGTTGAGATTTGTGGGATCATAAAAATAGAAACTTCGAAAAAACGATTTTTACAAAAATGTTGAAATTTCGAGAAAAAGTCGAATTTCAAGAAAAAATCTAAATTTCCAAAAACTAATTTTAAAAAGAAGTAGAAAGTTCGAAATTTGAAAAAAAATCTAATTTTAAAGAAAAATTCGTCATTTCCAAAAATATTAAATACCGAATTTCGAAATAAATATGACAATTTCGAAAAAAAGGTAAATTTTAAGAAAGTTGTCAAAATATCTGAAAGTTCTAATAGGTAGAAAACTTTAAAAAGAATCTAATATTAAGAAAAATAACGGAATTCCGAGAAAAACCTTTAAATTAAGAAAGACAATTTTAGGAGAAGGTTAAATTTTAAGAAAAAAGTTAAGATTTATGAATAAAAGCGAAATTTAAAAAAAAAGACAAATTCTAAAGAGAAAAATATCAAATTTTCTAGAAAAAGACGAATTCCGAAAAAAAAAATGAAAATTTTGCAAAGGAAGTCAAATTTTCAAGATAGATATTTTTCGAGGAAAAGGCAATTTTTTCACTTCTAAATTTGCGTAAATTCGGATTTTAAAAAAGTGGAAATTTTCAAAAAAGGTCTAATTTTGAAAAATGGAAATTTTGAAGAAAGAAAAGCCAAAAAATGTCGAGATAAAAATTCAAAATTTTAAAAGGATTAGATTTGGATAAAAAAGAAGTCAAATTTTAATAATTCATTTAAATTTCAAAATAAGAAGACAAATTTTGCGCAAAAGAATAATTTTGAAAAAAAAGTCGATATATTGACTTTTTTTTAAATTCTCAAAATTTGTCTTTTTATTTTGAAATTTAAATATATTATTATTTGTCTTCTTTTTTATCAAAATCTAATCCTTTTAAAATTTTAAATTTTGATCTCAACTTTTTTTGCCTTTTCCTCAAAATTTGGACAATCTTTTGGTAAAAAAAGTAGAAATTTTGAAAATTTTTTTTTTCGAAATTCTGCATTTTTCTAAAAAGTTAAAAATTCTAGAAAACCTTTGTAAATTTTAAATCCAATTTTCCTTTTAAAGTTTTAAATTTTCATTTCAACATTTTTTGCGAAATATTTTTCGATTGAATTTTAAAATTTCAAGGAAACAACAAATTTTAAAGAAACAATTGTTGCTTACTTTGTTGACTGTAAATTTTAGATCGATCGCTTTAACCAATGCCTCACCCAGCGCCTACGTTAATGTTTAATGCATCGTTGTGCGTTATCGGTTCGAATGATTAACACTTGGTGAATTGTAACCATTTGATAACTTATTCATTGACTTATAACTAACTGAGGGAAAGCCGACCGGACCCCCTATAATTAGATTCCGTTTCGGGTTCTTGAAGAATCCAGCAGATAAGGCTTATCATTTGCCGAAATTTCTGGAGCGCTTATCTGCCATTTGATTTATTATAGCAGCCGCTTCCCCTTATCAAATTTTCTAAAAAATTCCCAACTAAAATTTATAATTACATGTTGTTACACTTATTTATTACATTATTAACTTTTCGTTTTGTAGAAAGGAACTACATCATTTGGGAGCATTCTGCAGATTACGTACCTACCCAAATCATTCATTTAATTGGTTCTTTGGTTGTTATGTACTAAAGCGAGGTGTGGTCTTTCAGCAAAGATTATAATTCTCCTAAACTATATGCGAAAGACCAATATTTCAAAAATTATTGCTTGGTTCCTTTCTGCAAAAGACACAACATTTCAAAGTCTGGGCAATTTTTTGAAGTATTTTTAAAATTTACTTTAAATTTCCGTGTGCCTACGTCTAGCAATGCAAAGTTCATTTGGCCAACTTTATTCATAACTGAATAAATTTAGTACAGGATATACTTCTTCCGGGATTGGACCGTGTCAAAGAACTACTAAAAGTGTTTGACGTTTCGCCCACCATCGTAGGGGGCATCTTCAGGAACAAAGAAAAGAAACAATAAACGAAAAGAGGAATATGAGGTAATATGCAAAAATGAAGGAATGAAAAGGCCAATTTCAAAACATCAGAGCACGGTAACTCAGTATGTCCACCATACCAGAGGCGAAACTTCTGAATTGAAGATTGGTACAAAGGATAAGAAAGTTTAGACAGAAGAGCACGGTAACTCAGTATGTCCACCATACCAGAGGCGAAACTCTTCTGGCTTCATTTTTGCATATTCCCTCATATTCCTCTTTTCATTTATTGTTTCTTTTTTTTGTTCCTGAAGAAGCCCCCTCGATGGTGGGCGAAACGTCGAACACTTTTAGTAGTTCTTTGACACGGTCCAATCCCGGAAGAAGTATATCCTATACTGACTCTGGCCGTGGAAGCCTTCGTTATGAATAAATTTAGTTTCACTCATTGAAAAATATTGCAAATATTGCGAAATATGCATCATCATTAGATTTTAGGTTAGGTAACCGGTAAAAATGGATTGAATATGCATGCATATGCAAATGATTTTAATTCGGCCTCTACTCATAATCGCTCTGAAATGAATGATCGCTCTCTGTAGAAGTGGAAAGTTGTGTCGAGTTGCTGAATGATTTCTCACTTTTTGAACACTTCGAAATATGCAATATCACTCATAATGGCCTTACTTTACTTTTTTGAGTCCGGATCCCAAAATTTACAAATTTTCGGCTCAGAATCTGGCCACGTCTATTGCCTCGGTACTAGCGTGCCAGAAGTCATCAAGGGAACATTTTGAAGGGCATACCCCTCATGATCTTAGATGAGACCAGAGACCATACAGGGATGAGACATATTCTGGATTTCTCCGCATTTACACAGTATGTCATTTTCGGCTACGATGCCACACTTTGACAGATTAGTCTTGACATGTGCAACGCCGGTTAAGCATACGCCAGCTTCATTCCTGGTGATGGTTTTTGATGTAGAGGGTGGGTTTCTGTGGGTTCTATATCGACGGTTCTCATAGAGCGTCTTCTGGATTTGAGCCGGCTCACTGCTTGTGGTTCTTCGAGTTCATATAGAAGGTGTCTATCGTCAAAGGTTTTTTTGAACTTTTCCAAGTACTGCACACTGTCTTGATATAGCAGGGGCAAGGGGTGGGTTTCATACAGCCTGTAATTATTCTATATATATCGTTCAGTGCCTTAGTGACATGTTTTGTATGTTTTGATCTATTCTATACCGGGCAGGGATATTCTGTTGTGGAGAAACACATAGTCTCTTCTGTTGTCCTAAGGACTCCTGGGTTCGTTTCCCATCTGCTCCCTACAAGTTTCCTTAGGAGGTTATTTCTGGTGTTGACCTTCTGCCTGGTTTTGTGGCAGTGATACTTGTACTAGGTGCTTTGGGGTGTCTGTGTGTTCCATTTGTCCCTCCAAAGTTTCCTTTAATTTATTAGTAGCCAGGAGCCTTCCACTCGTAATGGAAATAATCGTATTGAAATGAATGTGCTCTCTCGTTCGGTAGAAAGTGCGCAGTGGTGTCGCGCTATTGAATGGAATATTTGCAATTATCGGATGGTCGATTTTACGGTCACAATCAAAATATTTCGATTATATCTCTCATACAACACTAATTTTAGCGGAATTTAACGGAATTTAAATTTGAAATTGTGAGCTCATAATCCAGATTTATAGGTTACAATTTAAGATTCGAAAATGACAACTCAAAATTTGAATAAAAAACAAGATTTTTTGAAAAATATTTCACAATTTCAACAATAAATTGAGGACAAAAAAATATATAAATTATGTTAAAATTTGGAGAAATGGAGAAATTTATACGACCAACAAAATATTAAAATCTCAGGAAGGCTTGGAAATTTTCAGATTTTTTTTTACTGTTTCAACGATTCTAATTACAAAATTTTGACGTTAGGCTCAAAATTCCGGAAACAAAGTTGAAAGTTTGGCCACCCAAAATCGTATACTTTAAAGTTTAAACAATTATTTTTGGGTTCCGTGCCGTAAGAGGAAAAAACGAAACTCTTATAATCTCACTCTCGTGTCTGTTCGTCCGTCTGTCTGCCACAAAGAGGTTTTTTTCGAAAACTACATTATATCTTAAGATAGAGTGCCGAAGAGGGCTTTTTTATTTGTAGGTTTAGGAGAAGAAGTCATTCTTTATAAAACTCCTTCCCGATCTTAAGTTACTGAAAATGGTAATATTTTTGTTATTTTTTATACAGGGAGTTCAATTATTTGGAAATTTCAAAAAATGACCAAAACCAAATTATGTTGCTTATTTTGGGGGTATCGAGAATTGCTATTAAAAAATGTAATTTGTAACTGCAAAAAATGTTTAATGACGAAATTTTGATTTATTTTCTGAAAATTAAGCAAAACAAGTTAGAAATCAATGGTAAATACAAAAAAATAAAGAGGTACTTGATAATAGCAATAAATTATTAAACTAAAATAGTATCATTCAAAGGTATTACTACCTGCTTCTGCGCAAATTTTTACTCTCTTTATAATCCTCCATGGGCATTTCGGATCTGCAGTTTTATTTTCTGAATTTTAATGCACAGATCGATGGGTTCGAACATTTATCAAATTCAAAATTTGGGAACAAAATACCGGTTTCGATGTTGTTAAATCTTGTAAGTTTAATATCCCCAACTCGAACCTAATAAGTGCTCCGGTTGAAGCTATAGGCTAAAAAACTTTTTTCAAATGTAATTTGTGGTGACACTATGATGTCTGGAGAGGAACAAAATGTATGACTGTGATAAGAAAAAAAGCATCTTTGTGATGAGACCTATCTTATAACAAAGGTGTATTCCCTGATATCCGGAAATCTGCTAGGGTGCAACCTGACCCTAAAAAGGGAAAAAAGAATCTGGCTAACTATCGCCCTATATCTTTGTTGTCCGTTATATCTAAAGTGATGGAAAAAGTTATCAACGTCGAGATTCTCAAATATGTGGCGAAGAAAAGAATATCTCAGATAGACAATACGATTTCAGACAACAACGCTCAACTGGCGATTTACAGGCATATGTTACTCATATCTGTAACTCAGCTATGGACAAACACGGGGAGGCTAGGATTGTGGCAGAGTTTGGCACCTATCATTTCTCGCCAAATTAACTTCTTATGGTCTTTCTACTGGTCTCTGTCATTTGATATCCAATTTTCTTGCTGACAGATCTCTTCAGGACGTCGTTGATGGCATCGTATCCGAGACATTTGCGATTAATGTAGAGGTGTCCCAGGGGTCCGTTCTGTCTCCTACTGTGTTTATGTTACACATAAACGATCTCTTAGCTTTAACTTCCAATCCAATATACACCTACGCAGATGATAATAGCCTAGTGTCATTTTTTTCTCCGACAAACCATCCTTCGCCACTGCTCCAGATTGGCTAAGGCAACAGCAATACAGATGATTAATGGGGATCTGGAAACCGTTCTGGAATGAGTCTGGTCGACTTCAACGCCTCTAAAACTCAGGCCACGGTTTCTCTAAGAAAACATCAAGGGATAATGCAACAAGTATACTCATGGACGGTAAAATCCTCTCGATGGGATTTAATCTGCCCATGCTAGGAGTAAATGCGAGCATCAACTTCTCTTGGGACGATCTCATGTGCTCGCCATTGGCAAGTGCGCTTATCAGAAGCTAGGCTTTCTTTTTAGAACTAAAAAGTATGTCACAACTCATCAGCTACTCACTCTGTACAAAGCTAAACTTAGGCCAACACTGGAATACTGTTCTTATATTTTGAGTTCAGCCCCAAAGCACACTTTGGCTCTTTTGGATTCAATTCAAAGAAGAGTGATTCGCCTAATTGATAACAAGTGTTTGGTCGATCCTCTCGAAACACTAGATGGTTGGTGACTTATCTCTTTTCCAGTGGCGGCTCGGGGCCAAAACTAATGGGGGTGCTGCGACAATGTTTAACGTTTTATGTTTGATTCAAAATGTCGACTTCTTCATAATTTTAACTTTTTAAAATTTCGACATTTTTAAAATGTAACTTTTCGAAAATTTTAGATTTCTTAGAAAACTTGACAATGAAGATTTTTGAGTAATGCCGCGTTTTTTGAAAAACTGGATTTGTTTCCAAATTTCGATTGTATTCCAAAATTTAAACTCTTTTTTTGTAATTTCAACCTTATTTTATTTTTAAGCATTGACTTTTCCGAAAATCTGTGTAGACTCTCTTTTAAAAGTATTTCTATTTTCGAAAATATTTGAACTTTTCGGTGCTTTGTTTTATTAATATTTTTTTTGAAAATTAATTACATTTTTTCAAAATTTTCACCCTTTAAAAGTTTTTACTTTTTCTAAGAATTTGGGCTTTTGACTTTTTAAATCTTCGATCTTTTTCAAAATTTCATCATTTTTTTTGAAAAATTATAATATTTTTAATAAAAATGTCGATTCCTAATAATTTCGACTGTTTTTTTTATGTCGACCATTTTTCAAAATTTCGTCTATTCTTTCAAAGTTTCGATTTTTTAAAATGGAGACATTTTATAAAATGTCGACTTTTTTTACATTTTCGACTATTTTTGTTTTTTTTTTAAATTTGGATACTTTTTAATTTTCGAAATTCTTTCGAAATTTCAATTTTTTTGAAATCTTGACGTTTTACGAAAAGTTTAACATTTTTTCAAAATTTTAATTTTGTTAACCTAATATTTCAATCTTTTTTAAAAAATCTTCAACCTTGGTTTAAAATTTTATTAATCAAAAATTTAAACTTTTAACTTCTCAATATTTCGACTTTTGAAAACCTCGATCCATCTGATAATTTTTGACTTGTTTTCAATATTCCGGCTTCGAAAATTTTGTTTTTTTTTTGATAATTTGAGTGAAAATTTTCCAATTTTTCAAAACTTAAACTTTTTTAAAATTTCGAGTTATTTTAAAAACTCTATAATAATTCTCAGATCTTTTGAATGTATCTTCATTTTCAAAATTTCGACTTCTTTTGAAAATTTGAAAGTTTTTGAAAATTTATGCATTATTCTTAAATTTTTTCTATATTTTGCAATTTCTCAAAATTTAGAAAGATAAAGTGTCAAAATATTTCGACTTTTTTTTGAAAATTTTAACCTTTTCTTAAATCTACACTTTTCTAAAATTTTCGATTTTTTTTTTAATTCCCGCTTTGTTGAACATTTCGGTTTTTTCAAATGTTCGAATTTTTCTAAATTTTAGGCATTTTTTAAAATTAAAAATTTTTGAAACACTTCAAAATTTCGACTATTTCTTTTAATTTTAACTATTTTCAAAATTTCGACATTCTTTGCAAACTGTCGATCCTTGATTTTAGAAATTTTGATTTTCTTTTAATTGAAACATTTCTTAAAAACTCATTTTGACATTTTCGACCAATTTGTAAAATTTCGAATATTTCTAAAAAATTTCCACTCCATTTCATAACGTCGACTTTTTTTTTCAAAATTTCGACTCTTTATGAACAATTGACTTTTTTCTAAAGTTTCGAACTTTTTTCAAAATATTATTTATAATAACTTTAAAAAAAATGAGTTTTTATTTTAAATTTGAACTATTCAAAATTTCGACCTTTTCCAAAAGTTTTCCTTTTCAAAATTTTAACCTTTTTGATAATTACGAATTTTGCGATTATTTTGAGTTTTCTCCGATATTCAAAAATTCAGCTTCTTTGAAAATTTAATTAAAAATTCTGCAATTTATTTGAAAGGTCGAAATTTTTCCAAAATTTTGCCTTTTTCCATTCGCAAAATTATTGAAAATGTCGACTATTTTAAAAATTAACATTTTTTTTTAAATATTAATTTTTTTAAAATCCATATTTTGTTTCCATGAAAATTTCGAAATTATTAAAAATTCCACTTTTTTCCAAATTTCGGCTTTTCTGATAACTTTGGCTTTATTTTTTATAGCTGGTAAATTTTTTCTTTTTAAATTTAAACTTTTTGGTATTATTATTATTATTATATTTACTATTTATTTATTACTATATTAAAATAAATATTACTCCTAGTAACAAAAATTTCGATTTTTAAAATTGTGCGAAGCTTTAAAACAAATTTTGAAAAAAAAAACTTGCAGTTTATGTACAAATAAATTGTCAAAATTTAAATTTTATTCTCAAAATATTGAACTCAAGCATTAAATTGTTGATTAATTTTTTGCAACGTTTTTATTGTCCAAATTTTGGGACTTTTCTTGAAATCTTGATTCTTTTTCTTAAAAATTTCAATAATTCCCACTTTAAAACTCGAAATTTTAAAAATATTTTTGAGAATTTATTTTTAAAAATTGTTTTTTTATGTGATTCCTAAATTGCTCTTTATTTTAAAATTTTTTTATACAAATAAGAAATTTTAACTTTTCCTAGAAATATTGTCTGCTTTTTCTTCAAAATTTGCCCTTAAAAAAATTCGAGAGAGATTTTCAAGAGTAAATTTAATATTTTAAGAAAAATGGGAATTTTCGATTCAGAATTTTCTTTGGTCCTACCCACAGTAGTAGTAATTTTTTTTAGAGAAAATCAAATTGCAAAAAATGTTGAAATTTACAAGGTTCATTTTTTCTTAAAGTGTCAATATTTTTCTCAAAGTTTTCTTATTTTTATGCAATTTTGAAGTTTATTTTCTCTAACTTGATCTATACACATCAGGAAAGTCAAACACTGTCCATAGGGAGAATGTTAATGAGAGATTTAACATTGAGAGCTAATAGTGGGATAGATGGGCGGCGCCTTGTATTCTCCTACACAGGTGTAAACAATTCAACGCAGAGCGCAGCGATCAGTGCTGGTGGAGATTTCAGTAGTACATCATAGCTTCTAACGTGTTTTGTTACGGGATTACTACTGGCAGGCAACAATTTTATTAAAATTTGCGTACCACATGTGTTTGTTTTTTTAGTCCGTTGATTTAATCAATGTCTGAGGCAAAATAAAACTGATATTCTTTGATAACCAAAATAAATAAACGAGATTTCTTCAACAAAATAAATAATAATTCTAAAAAAGAATATAACAAAATAACTCTGCAAACATTACAATATAAGGAGTTCAAATAGGCCGCCAGACTGCGCTAAACAATATTCCAGTCTGTTGTAAAACTCTCGACGAGTTTTTTCTAACATCTAAACTGGAAGATACGAGCATGCTGCGTCAAAGTAGGGGAATACCTTCAGCGGCCGTAGAAAACTATGGGACAATTCTTAGCGTTTTACATGGACAATGAAAATTTTTCCTTATCTGTATACATAAAACAATGTCTTGTTAGTTACACCATTTATAAGTCCAGAACGGCTGAACGGATTTTTATGTTCTTTGCTTTGTTGGATTTGCCTTGGCCTCGAATAGCAGAATAAAGACTAAAATATTGATAAAATTCACGTTTTATAAGGAATCCGTGTACAGCGCCATCTCTAATTCATAACAGGAACATGACAGAAATGTACCGCAACCTACAATAACCGTAAATATGTATCTGTTTTGATTATGGCCCGTTTTTAGCGGTTTTTCTCGTAGGATTAACCTGGAAACGGACGAACGTATTAAATATTTTAATGTAAAATTTAATTCAGCTAATGAGTTAAAACAATATTTATTACTTCTGAGGTGGTACGAAGTTGCCCAGGGCCAGCTAGTACTTAAATGTTCAGTTTCTTATTAAAATTACAAAATAAAAGGAATATTAACATTTCGTGAAAAACTTTAACATTTCTAAAACAAATTAGAGAAATCAAAATTTTTACAAGAAAAAATATTTTAAAGACAAAATCTCCAGCAAAAGTCGAAATTCTAAAAAAGATCCTTTGTATAAAATGTTTAGAGAAAAACACAAATTTCATGGGGAAAAAAATCAAAATTTCTTAGAGAAAACCGAAATTTGAGAAAAAATTTAAAATATTTTTAGAGAAAGGTTCAAATTGAAATTTTACGAAAATAATCCAAGACTCGGTTGTCATTTAATTTTAGAAAAATATCGAAATGCGAAAGGAGTAGAAAATTAGATTTTTTCTTAAAATGTCTTCCTTATTTCCAAAATGTAGATATTTTTATAGAAATTTTAGGGTTTTTTGATAAACATTTTTATCAAAATTAGAAAATAAAATGAACTATGAAATGTCAAAGTCTAGTGAAAAAACTTAACAGTTTTAAAGCAAATTAGAGGAACAAAAAAATCTGGAGAGGTTGAAATTTCCAGAGGAAATTTTAAGGACAAAATTTTCAAAAAAAATGGGAATTTATAAAAAGTTCTTTTTATAAAATATTTGGGAAAAATGGAAACTTCGCAGAAAAAAATTACAATTTTCTGCAATAAATCGAAATATCTAGAAGAAACTCAAAACTTTTATACAAAAAGTTGAAATTGAGAACTTAGGTAAAACTTCGAATATTCGCTATTAATTTTTTTTTAGAGAAATATTTAAATACAGGAAGTTAGATTTAGATTTTATTTTGAAATTTTAATTATTTTCTCAAAATGTTTACAAAAATTAGGAAAAAATTACAATAGATTTTAAAATCCCTTTACTTCGTAAAAGAAACTTGACATTGTTATAAAAAGAAATTAGAGAAAATTTAAAATCTCTACAAAAAATTGTTTAAGGAAAAGTCTTCGGAAAATTTTGAGAAAAATCTCGTAAGGGAAATTAGGGATGCTGCAGTTCCACAGTGCTTATACGCGAGCCGCCACTGCTCTTTTCTATAAGTACTTTCATGGGAGATGCTCGCAGGAACTAACAGGATTGATTCCTCCAAGTGTAAGATTTTTAAAGCATACAAGACAGTCAGAGATAGCCATTTCCTGTGGTCCAGCTTGACACGGTGAGGACTTCTGTTTATGAAGACTCTTTTTTCCATAAAACTTCCAAGCTATGAAATTCGTTACCGAACGAACTTTTCCATAAAAATTACAACCTATCCTTGTTTAAGAAGGCGGTTTATCGCCATTTATCCTTGTTTCCGTATTCTACTCGCGGTGCTCTAAAGGCATAATGATGTTGTCCTTTGCGAGTGGATTGAAGTTAAAAAAATATATAGTTGGCCAGTGCATTAGTAAGGAAGTAAGGATATCGTGTGAAGTATTATTTGAAAAAACTAGCTCTAAGGATCCTAAAATATTTTTTTATAATTTTGGGTCCAATGGTCTAAAATGTGCCATGTACACGAGCAAGTAAAACTATCGCAAGCCCATGTCTGAGATTACTTCCAGCGAACTTGCGTAGTGTAAATAGTCTCTGAGAGTGCTCTCAGAGCAAGTCGTAAAACTTGCGCAAGTGCTTGCCGCAATAATTAGATGCATGTGTAAACAACCGTAGAGAGCTCTATAGGCAAGTTCAGATTTATTTCCAATTTGTTGGAAGTTGTCTGCAAGTAGGTTGTGCAAGTCGTGCATTTAAAGATAGAAATAGACGTGTATGGTCAATAAATATATTTGCTCTCACAAGTTACTATCCCATGTAAGCGGCACAAAAGATACAACTGAAAATGTGTAAGAAATGATCGTCTCCCTAAGTTTCGAAAGATAAATTTTAGATGTTAATAGGGTTAGTAGACATTCGACTATAGATTATCGGAAAACCACATTTTTTTGATATCGTAATAGTTGTTGAGAAAAAAATTGCAATCCCAGGCTTTTTAACCCGTATAGTATTCATTTATTTCAAATAAAAAAATTGATTTCACCGAAGGATAGAACGCAGATCAAATTTGTCTCTTACATTATATTTCATTTGTTGTAGGTAAATATTTTCGGAGTTAGCATAGGTTCATTAAATTGCACGCAACAAAGTAACTGCGGTTGTAATTGATACCGGGAGAGTGAACTCAATTTACAAGTTTTTTAATCAGTTCGCTAGCCAGATAACACTCGCTACTTTACGTTCCTATGTATAGGAATTTCCCAGACAGAAAATACCCATTTTCCTTCCCTTCGGACTCACTCGTTTACAGATGTTTATCTCTACCGGCATTCAGTACCATAGTGCTGTGTTCCTTCCCTTTCAAAAACTTGGACATTTTTATTTTATTCAATTCTTCCCGTGATCGCTGATTCTGCGGATAAGTCCGCGGTATTATAATCTAACATTTTGGCGCGATTACAGGCGATCCCATTAACTGTGCTAGTCATCGATTCATTGCGAATAAATGCTTTTACCTGAGACATTATCAACACAATCACTAGTTTCATAAATATTGCAACTAATTGTAGAAAAAAGTGTCTATTTGAAAGTGGACATTTCTTAAATTTGCCAATTATAACAAACAAATTTGAATACCATTTGAAATTCATACATAAGAAATAAAAAATTAAAATTTATTTGTAAAGCCCATTTATACCATAAATTTTTGGGGAAAAGACAATATTTTGAAAAGAGGGGGTAAATTAGTATGCATCATAAAAACTCTCGTTCTTTTTTTCTCAAATTTTTCTCTTAAAATTTCGTCTTTCTATAATATTTTAAATTTTAAGGATTTACATAACTACACTTTTATAAAAAAACAAATTTTTAATTTGAAATCTAGAATGTTAGAGTAATAAAAAAACTTCCAAATTTTTATAAAAAGAAATTTCGCGAATTTTTTAGGTTTATATTCACTATTAAAAAAACATTAAAAGAATTATGAAATAGGGATTTGAGAGAAAAAAAAAACAGCTGGCATTTATTAAAACATTTCAAAAACAATTCAAGATCTATAAAGGTCTAAATTCCAGTGATAATCCCAAGATTGAAAATAATAATAATAATTTGTAGCTTCAATTTAGGATTCCAAGAAAAACGCAAAAATTTCAAATAAGGGCTTAAAAATGAACCTAACAAATTTCTAGTTTCCTCTTGGAATTTTTGCTATTAGTAGGAAAATTTCAAGATTAAATCCCAATATCCAACATTTTTTCCAAAATGTTAAATTTTAGACTCTAAATCTGCTAATTTCTGGTGTTGTCTGTAAACCACCGGCTAAGAACTACTAATGTTAAGAAAATAAACAAAAACTGTAATTTACAGAATACTTGGAAATTAAATAAATTTGTAAAGCTGTAAAATTTTACTCTTTCATCTAGCAGCAGTATAAATAAGTCCTTAATTTAGCAATAATAATAATAATAATAATCATACAATTAAAGAAGATTTAACATTAACAAAGTACTCAAAACAATACATAAATTGGCTATACAAATATTGTATAATATGTACAATTTGGAATTAAATAATACAATTAGGATGTGCCGCAACACTGCCTAGTGGGTGCAGCAGGTACTTGGTCATCATCCACCACCACCACATTTCGTCTTTGAGAATTTTGCCTGGTCAATTTAGAATTCTGGGCTTCTTTTTCTTCCAAAGCTTCAAGCATCTTATTTGTTAAACTGAGAAACATATCTTCAACTCCCGTGTTTAGTTTGGCCGATGTTTGAAAATGCATTGCCCCCACTTTAGCCGAATATCTAAAATTTGAAATATTTATTAATTATAGACTCAGAATTGAAACTGATAGCAACATCAATCTCGACTACACACTTGTAGATAAAATCGCGAATATGCTCCTTATATTTATTTATCTGGTAATTATTTATGTTTGCCAACTAGGAATATCCCCCTAATTGCGTCCATGTATACAACTCTTTGCTGACAAGGCTAACATCAACAGCACAATGTTGCTTATCAAGGTATAGTTTAGCTAAATTGTGCAGGTGTCACTTGACAAAGTCCCCAGATGATTTTGAAATTTGTTTGGGACCATTTAGAGCAACGTTTCTCAACTCTTTCAGTGATACGACCCCCCACAAAGGCAACAAGAGACGTTTTCAGTGTCACAACCCCCTAAAAACCCAAAATGATGTATGTGGCCAGCAGCATTATTTTTGTTGCTTAAAAAAAAAGTCCTCAGTCTTCAATTTCTATCAGTAATGTGGTCCAGCAAGTTTTAATGACCAAAAAACCTCCAACAAGTTTTAATAACTACAAAAAAAGATCCAAAATCTAAATACTTATCTAGTCAAAGATATATTTCGGCGATTCCCTGGGTGCGATTTTGTTTACGAGTGTGCACTAGCATTTAGTATGACACAGCATAAGTTTGATCTGCCAAAATTACTTACTCTTCTGCCTCTTCTAAAGAGACATGCCTATCTTTTTCAAGATCAGTCTTATTTCCGGCAATGACAAGGCATATATCGTTCCCCAGCATTTTTCTTAACTCCTTTACCCAACTCTTCACTTTCTGAAAGGAATCTTGGTCTGTAATATCGTATACTAAAACGGCCCCATTGGAAGATCTGTAATAGATTGGTCCTAAGGCGTGGAACTTTTCCTGCCCTGCGGTATCCCAAATCGCCAAATTTATTCTTTTGCCATCTATATTCAACTTCTTATTGAGAAATGAGGCCTAGAAGAGAAAATTTTGATTTGACAGAAGTCTTAGAAGAATTACTGTTTTTTTAATATCGACTTTCAGTCAAAATTTCGTTAAAACTCAGTTTCGAATTTGCTAAGAAATAAACACATTTTTTTAACCAACATAAATTTTTGACATTTTGATTTTAAAGTCGTTTAAATTCAACAAAATACAAATAAAAATTTTAAAGATTGCGAATTCAATATACGAATATGTGAATTTTGTTTGTACTGTAATGCGTTATTTAGAAAGACGCGGAAAAACCTAAATATACCGTGCGCGTAAACTCGAAATTTTGATAAAAATTAAAATTTCCAAAACAAGGTTTAAATTTCTAAGCAATTTTGCAGAAAAGATTATAAAGTGGATTCTGTAGTGGAAATTTATAACAAAGATGCTAAACATCAAACAATTTCGAAAATCTATTCTTTGAGTGCAGTGCAGAACAGTAATTTCAAAAAAATTGAAAAATCTGCAGGAAAGTAAAATTTGAAGATTAAACACGAAATGCCTGGATAAATACTTGAAATTGCAAATCTAAACACTTAAAATGCCGAAAAGAAAATTCATTTTCTGTATGTGTTATTTACAAAGGCCTTGAACTATGAAAAAAATTAAAAATGCTAAGAATTTTGACAAAAATGTAGTTTCGAAAAAGAGCTGCAAATTACAAAAGTTTGAGAACTGAAAACAGAACAAAGGGGATTTCGAACCGCAAAATCCTGCATGTGTAATACCTTTCGTTTTAAACAAATAATTAGGAAAATAATCGTCATAAATCAGGAGGTGCACCTAAGAATATATTCCTATGTCGAAGTGTTGGTCGGCAAGTAGTTGCAATTAGTAGACGTCCTACTCTGAAGGAAAAATATATAGTTACGTTAGACATCAAACAAATTTATACTTTTACATTCGTTAAATAAGTTTTAATGATTCCTCTAACATATACCACTTAAATGTTTGTTGTCGAGCTTTGCCGCATTCTCCCTAATGTTAAAAACTAATTTACCTGCACTGTAGTAATATGATTACTGTTGAATTTATCCTCAACATATCTAAGCACTAAACTGGTCTTCCCAACACAACCTTCTCCCAGCAGCACAACCTTAAAGTTTTGTATAGCATTGTTTTGTGTAGTAACCATTTTAAAGTTGTGTTGTTAATCTAATTTAATTACATTACTGTTCAACACGGGCTAAGTACTATAAACGCATCGTAACGACGCCCGGAAAGTGCAGTATTCCTGCGAATTAAAATTTAGAAATATTTTGATTGTTCACTGGTTTTCATCAGCTGATTAATCAAAAATAAAGCGGTAGGCGTGGCGTCGGTAGATAATATGTCATTTTATGGAGTAGCTCCGGTGATCCAATGATAATAATATATTTTATTTTAACGGCTTGAGGTTATTAAACCTTATTTATATTTCTATTGGATAATAGTCACTTTATTGCTATAATATCAATCAATAAATTTGTTCGACAACGCATTTATTAAATTTACAACTTGTTGGAAATTTTCGCATTTGAATATTTGAACGGAAGTGGAATTTGACAGTGATGGTTGACGGAAGTCATCAATATGAATGTTAAGTGTCAATTATTTGATTACGTTTTGTAGCGATTCACGGTTAAAAAGGATACATATATTTTACATTATTTTGGAGATATTTTGAAGCAACTGATGTTTTGTCCAGGGGTTAAATGTTGGCAAATAAATTTAAAAATGGTTGGAAAATGATAGATGCGCCTTAAAGATGCGCATTGTACTATCTGTGTTTCTAGCCGTCATCTGTGTTGTATTGGTGAGTGAATTCACATATTTATTTATAATTTTCGTATAAATATACGCATATTTTTTAAGTGATTTGTGGTTGTTAAGGTAAATATGTCCTTGTGTTATCTAAATAATTGAGTGTCATGTCTTATTAGACGGTAATTCATTTAAAAAGAACGTATTTTCTATAGCGTCCTGTCGGCTGTTATAAGCGTTTGTTGAACGTACGGTAAAGACAATAATCAGGTCACCAATTTTTCCTGAAAATATTAATGAAATTGGACCTGTTGAACGTCTACTTTGTAATTTTCCGCAATATATTGGTGTAAAGTTGGTATTTTGTCTTTGGTGTCTCCAATTATTGTTTTTAATTGTGCACTTAAGCTAAGGTGTACACATTGTCGAGGCATTTGGCACGTAGGCTCGCTTTCTCTTATAATGCACGTGTTGGGATTGCTCTATTTAATTTTACGTTTATTTTGATAAAGAATCACTTATTGACATTGATTGTGGTCGAATATTGCAATTTTTACTTTCGAAACCTTGGATGTTCAGTGAAATGATCTTGACATAATTCGCCAATTTAGTCAAACTAAAATAGAAAGTTAATTTCTTTTGTGGCAGCCGTTGCGATGATTGCAGACGTATCGTAATTGTCTTATAATTGAGGCAATTTTTATGTTAAATTTATAATTGTGTGTGGAATACTTGCAGCTACTCTTTAGGGAATGTTTTAATATACAGACTGTTTCGGGTGAATCAAATATGCTATTGTCATTGCGAGTTTATAGGCAACAAATTCAAGATTAAATATCCTAAACATTATTTTTTTGTTCTTGTAGAGCTTTGTCTTATTTAATTTTATTATTGTTATACTGTTACGTATTTATTTATCAGAAAATTTCGAGCCCTTCATTATTTTCCACAAATTTAAAGCAATATTTTTATAAAACAAGTTAATGCGTGAATAATAAACGTCAGGTTATTTTAAGTTTTCATCATTTTAACAAATGAGATGCCAATGGAGGTTGTTGCCGGTTGAATGCATGAAATTCACATGCTAGAAGTTCGCCGGTCCGGTAAAGAGGCGAACAAAAGCGGCTTCGGTTTCGTTTTGATGGCGCATGGCCAGCCTGATGCTGAACTGTGGAAAGTGGCATCGATCGGGGCAACAGAACGCGTGGATGGAGAGGTTCCAGGTTAATGCCCTTTTAACTCTTCGCGCCAATAGTGTGCCTCCGGTTTGTTTACAAGTTAAAATGTATGCATTTGATTCGTAATTTGAGGCGTTCTTGGCTGCGCTTCATTAAAATGCATGTGTCTGATATTGTTGGGACCTCTCCCAACTGGTGTATCCTTGGGGTTAATGCCAAGCTTTTGTCGCGTTCGTAATGTTAGAAATTAATTTAGAGCCGACAAAGATCTTGGTTTCGGTACTTGCTCTCATTTCATAATGACAGTGTGGTTAATGCACCCACCCCCCGAGTATGAAGAATGTATTCAGGCCCTTCTTTAACTTTTTTCAATAAAAGTCGCAAATTCGAATCAAAGCTCACAGTTAAAAAAGGGCAATTTCAAAAAAAAGTCGAAAATTTGAAAAATAGTCGAAATTTTTAATTTGAAAAATATAGGACGAGATATTCAAAAAATTCCAAAATTTTAGAAAAGTCAGAATTGCCAACAAGTTCCAAAATTAATATTTTTAAAAAAGCTGAAATTTTGACAAAAATTTGTATATTTAATTTTTAAAAAGTTCAATATCAAAAATAGTCAACATTTTTTTAAAAAATTAGAATTTTGAAAAAAGTCAGAATCGCCAAAAAATTCCAAAATTAAAAAAAATACAAAATTTTTAAATTAATTTGAAAATTTCGAAAGATTTTTAATTTTCTAAAATTAAAATTTTGAAAAAGTGTCGAAATTTTTAAAAAGCGAAATTTTCGAAAAAGTTTCAATTATTGAAAATGCGAATTTTTGAAAAAGACGAAATTTTCAAGCCAAAGGTTTGAAAAATGTGGAAATTTTGATAAGAACTTTAAATTTGTTTAAAAATTATAATTTTGAAAAAGTCGAAATTTTAAATAAATTCCTATAATTTTGAAGTCAAAATATTGAAAAATGGTCAAACATTAAAAAAAAGGAAATTTTAGGAAGTCAAAAAATTCAAAAATTTTAAATGCGACAGTCAAAATAATCAAACTTTTTTTTAAAAACAAAATTTTTTAAACAATTTGACGATTTTGAGAAATAGTTAAAATGTCGAAAATTTTTGAAGCTGCAACTTTTAAAAGTTAAAATTTTGAACAAAAGGGGTGAAAAACTGAAAAAGTCGAACTTTTAAAGTCAAAATTTAAAAAAATGATGGAACTATGAAAATTTGCATTTTTAAAAAAGTGAAAATTTTTAATAAAAATCGTAATTTTAAAGAGTCGAAGTGTTAAAAAAAATTGAATTAAAATTTTAAAAAAAGTTCGAAAATTTTGAAAGAAAATTAAATCTTCAAAAAAATTGAAATTAAAAAAAAAATTTTAAACATTAAAAAGGTCAGTATTGAAAATAGTTAGAATTTCAAAAAATAATTGAAATTTTGAAAAAAGTAAAAATTGTCAAAAAATTTTAAAATTTAAGAAAAGGGTGCATTTCAGAAAAATTCAAAATAAAAAAAAACAGAATTTTTAAAATGTTTTAAAGGTTTCGAAAAATCAAATAATTTGTAATTTTCTAAAATCAAAATTTTGAAAAGGTGAATTTTTAAAAAATGTCGATATTTTCAAAAAACGAAGTTAGAAAGTTATAAATTATAAAAAAAGGCGAAAATGTTAAAATAAGGCCACATTTTCAAGTCAAAATTTTTAAAAATGTGGAAATTCTTATAAAAAGTTTACATTTTCATAGTCGAAATTTTCTATAAATTCATATTAATTAAAATTAAGTAAAATCTAAAGTCAAAATACTGAAAAATGGCCCAAAATTAAAAAAAACAGAAATTTTGAAAAAAGTAAAAATTTTCAAAGAAATTTTCGTAAAAGTTTTCAAAAAATTTGCAATTTTAAAAAGCAAAAAAACTTTCTAAAATTGATAAAATTTTGGGAAAAGGAGCGAAAAGTAGAAAAAAAGAGAAAAAGTCAAAATTTTAAAAATTGTCAAAACTGATGAAAATTTAACATTTTCAAAATATTGAAGATTTTTAAGAGTCTCGAAATTTTTAATTGAAAAATTTAGAAACTAAGACGAGATGTTTAAAAAATTCTAAATTTTTAGAAAAATTGAAATTTTAAAGAGTTGAAGTATTATTAAAATTTTGAATAAAAGTCGAAAATTTAAAAAAAAAGTTGTTTTCAAAATAACTGATATTTTTTTGAAAAAATTTTAATCGTTTAAAAGGTCAGAAAATAGTAAAATTTTCAAAAAAATGTGGAAATTTTTAAAAACTGATATTTTCAAAAAAGTTATAATTTATGGAAAGTCGAAATTTTCTATTCAATTTTGAAAAATATGAAAATTTTCATATAAAGTTTGAATTTTCAAAATAATATTTGAATAAATTCATCAAGTCAAAATTTTCAAAGAAGTTTTCAAAAAGTTTTTAAAAAATTCGCAATTTTTAAAAACCCCAAAAACTTCCAAAAAATGATGAAATTTTGGAAAAAGAGGCGACAATGGAAAAAAAAAACTTTGAAAGTCAAAATTTTAAAAAATGTCGAAACTTTGATGATAATTAACATTTTAAAAAAAATTAAAATTTTCAAAAAACTGAAAATTTTCAAAAAATTGAAGATTTTCAAAAAGTCGAAGTTTTCAATAATTTCCTAATTTTAAGTCGAAATTTTTAATTCGAAAATTCGGAGATGTTCAAAAAATTCTAAATTTATAGAAAAGTTTATATTTTAGAGAGTTTAAAATGTTAAAATTTTTAATTTTGAAGTTTAAAAAAAAACTGATGTTTTTTTGAAAAATTTTTAATCGTTTAAAAGGTAAGAAAAAAGTAAAATTTTCCAAAAAATTGAAATTTTGAAAAAGGTCAAAATTGCCAAAACATTTCAATATTTAAAAAACGGTGTAATTTTCAAAAAAAAGTCGAAATTTTTGAAAACCGAAATTTTCAAAAAAAGTTATAATTTATGAAAAAGGCGAAATTTTGTAGTCAGTTTTATATGGAAATTTTTATAAAAAGTTTAAATTTTTAAAAAATTTGAATTTTCAAATTCTAAACTTTGAATAAATTCAAATAATTTTATAGTCAAAATATTGACAAATTGTTAAAAATTAAAAAAAAGAAGTTCTGAGAAAAGTCAAAATTTTCAAATTAATTCAAAAATTTAATAAATGGAAGAGTTTTCAAAAGATTCGATTTATTTAAAAAACTAAAGTTTTCTAAACAATTCGGAAATTTGAAAAATTTGGAAAAAATGTTAAAATTTTTAAAATTGAAACTAAAAAAAAAAGGACAAAAGTTGGAAAATGGGCGAACAGTCTTAACATTTAAAGTCAAAATTTTAAAAAATTTCGAAACTAATGAAAAGTTAACATTTTCAAAAAGGTGAAGATTTTCAGAAAAGTGAAGATTCTTAAAAAGTCGAACTTTATCAAAATTTGAAAGCTTAAAAAAGTTAAAAGTTTTAAAGTAGTCGAAATTGTTAAATCGAAAATTTTGAATAAAGTTGGAAAATTTTGAAAGAACCGTTGAAAAAAATTCCAGTTTTTGAAACGGTCAGTATTAAAAAGTCAAAATTTCAAAAAAATAGAAATTTTAAGTCTAAATTTCCAAAAAAAATTCCAAAATGTAAAAAGCTGTAATTTTCAGAATCAATTGAAATGACAAGTTAAAATTTTGAAAAAAGTTATTTCAAATTTTCTAAAATCAAAATTTTAAAAAAATGTCGAAATTTTTAAAGAGCGACATTTTAAAAAAAAAGTCATAATTTTTTAAAAAGAATTTAAAGCCAAAATTGAATTTGGGAATTTTTATCAAAAAGTCAAATTTTCAAAAAAAATTCGAAATTTTGAATAAATTCAAACAATTTTAAAAAGTCAAAATATTGAAAAATGGTTAAACAAAAAAAAAACGGTATAATTTTTGAAACAGGCGACAATTTGAAATATCGAGATTTTCAAGTCAAAATTTTGAATAAATGCAAACAATTTTAAAAAGTGAAAATATTAAAAAATGGTTAAACATTAAAATAAAGGAAATTTTGAAGAAAGTCAAAGTTTTCAAAAAAATCCAAAAAATTTATTAAATGGAACAGTTTTCAAAAAATTCGAAATTTTTTAAAAAACATTTTCTAAATAATTCGAAAATTTTGAAAAATAAATTTCCAAAAAATATGGAAATTTTTAAAGCCGAAACTTTCAAAAAAAAAAGGTAAAATTTTGGAAAGAGGGGCGAAAATTTGAAAAAAAAGTCGGACTGTTAAAATCTAAATTTTAAAAATTGTCGAAACTATTGAAAACATTTTCAAAAAAAAAATGAAAATTTTCAATAAAATGGAAACTTAAAAAAAAATCTAAATTTATAAAATTCCAAGTTTTTAGTTATCCTAAAAGATCACATTTGGAATATACAACGGGCTTTGAAAAATGGAATTTGCCAAAAAAAGTAGAATTTTGATAAAAGTTAAATAAAAAAATGGCAATTTTGAAAGAAAGTGAAACTTTAACAAAAAAATTATAAACTAAAACTTTCCAAAAAGTTAACATCAAAAAGTCAAAATCAAAAAGTGAAAAATTTATAACAAAATTTGAAATAAGCTGAATTTTTGAAATTTTAAGTTTAAAACTTTTGAAAAATTCCGAGAGAAAGCCGACAGTTTTGAAAAGGTCCAAATTTGGAAAAAACAATTCAAGTCGAGTTTAAAAGTCGACATATTTTTATCAGTTTCGGGTTTTTTTTATTTTAATTAGGTACAAAATAAAAGAAGTCCGACCTTGTGCTAACTTAAAAAAAAAATTACTTACATAAATCACGAGGAAAGTTACGTATAAATTAGGAGTTTTATTATTTTGATTTCTAATTGGTTCGAAATTTTTAAATACTAGACTGAAGTAATGTTTTATTTTTAGAAGAAACCCCTCCCATCAGATATATTCACAAAATCTTTATTTTTCCTTAGATATTCTACGACAGTGATATGGCTTCGGTAACCTTGAACATTGTTTTTCAAATTCCTGATATCAACAGAAGGAGGCATCAAAAATCTGTGGTTTATTTAAATAATTTGATAACGTTAGCGTTGCATATAAGCTTTCTAAAATTATCAAAACAACAAGATTTATCGAGAGCTTATTTTATAAACTTGTTACGCATTTGCAGAAACTTGACCTACGATAAAAAAAAACTCTCAACATTTTTATCTCTGCAAAGATAAGAGCTCGGCCTGTCAACTTGTTTTAATGATAATAAATCTGTATTTGTATATTCAAATACTCGATGCACCACAATTTAGCTCCAATAAGGAGGCAAATGAAATGAAAACTAAATAGAGCGAAACCTTGCCTTATTAGTAGGCAGAGATATTATTTTGGAAATGGACACTATTCATGAGTGGAACAGCTGAAAATATGTCCAGTAGCATAGTTTGTGGTCGACTTTCGACTCGTACTTTTATTCAGATTCTTATTTCTTACTTGACAATTTAGAGAAAGTAGTGGGAGTATAAAAATTTTACCTTAAAATTTCGTCCTTTATGGACAATTCTGGTTTTTTAAAATTTTCCACTTTTAAAAATCTCCGATTTTTCTCAGAATTCCGATTTTTCTTGAGACTTTCCCTTTTTGGACATTGTTGAAAATTAGATGTTAAAAAGTTAGGAATTAAAAATGTCTTTTTTTTAATTTCAACTTAAAAAAAAGAGATTCTTTGACAATTTCTACGTTTTTTTTCCAAAATTTAAATCTTTTTAAATTATCCATGTTAATTTCATAACTAGACTTCTTTTGGAAATTTGATTTTTTTCAAAATTTTCGATTTTTTCCAAATAGTTGATATTTTTGAAAATTTGAGCACTTTAAATGTTTCAATTTCTTTTGAAAATTGCAGGCTTTTTAAGACATTCGACTTTTCTTGAAAATTCCCTTTTTTAAAAGAATTTTCAGTATTTTTTTTTCAATATATCGACTTATTTACAAAATTTTGCACATTTTAAAATTTCCACTTATATTTCAAACTTTCTTTTTTTTAATTAAATTTTTTCTCTGAATTTTGACCAATAATCTGAAGATTTCAGCTATTCTAAAATTTCCACCATTTTTTTAAATTTTGATAATTTTTGAAACACCAATATTTCATATTTAGAAAATTCTGACTGAAATTTTTCACCATTAGAAAGATTTGACTTTTGTTTTGAAAAATCCCTGTTTTTTTTCTAAAAATTTTCTTTTTCTACAGAATTTTAGCTTTTTTGAAAACTGCGATTTTTCAACATTTTGGCCATTTAAGACCTTAGACTCTCCAGTTTTTTTTTAATATATCGACTTACTTTCCAAATTTTGATATTTTAAACTTTCCTTTTTTTAATTCTCGCAATTTCGACCAACAATCTGAAAATTTCAACAATTTTCACTATTTTTTTTAATTTTGATAATTTTTGAAACAGCAGTATTCAAAATGTCGACTTTTTCTCGAAGTTTTTTTTTTGTTGTAAACGACTTTCTTTGAAGTGTTTTGCTTTTCTGAAGCTTTCAACTTTTCAAAAGTGTTGACTTTTTGAAAATTTTGACATACACACTTTTGACCATTAGATTTGACTTTTTTAAAATCCCCGTTTTATCTAAAAAATTTCTTTTTTTACAAAATTTTAGCTCTTTTGAAAACTGCAATTTTTCAAAATTTTGGCCTTTGAAAAAAATGTCGATATATTTTTTTAAATTCTACCTTATTTGAAAATTTTTATTTTTTTGACAGGATTCTACTTGATTTACAAATCTTGTCCCCTGAAACCAAGAAGGATTAAGAAACACAACAGCAGTTGCTCTAACGCGCTTCGATAGCCAAGCTATCATCTTTACTCATTTAAAATTTTCGGTTTTTTTCAAAATATCGGGTCTTTTCAAGATTTCCATTTTTTCTCGAAATGTTGACTTGAGAATTTTGACTTTTTTAAATTCGATATTTTTTGACAATTTCATTCTTAATCTCTGTCCTGAAAATGCAGGCTTTTTGATTTTTTTTTTTAAAGAGAAGGTTTTGAAAAATTTCATTTTTTAAAGCCTGATCTGAAAATTTTCATTTTTGAGAAAATTTTCACTTCTTTTGAAAATTTCAAAGTTTCCAGTTTTTATAAAATTTTCTTTTTTTTAATGTCGGCATTTTTGATTTAACATTTTAAAATTATAACTTTTTCAAAATTTTCTTATGATCGAAAATTTCATTTTTTTTGAAAAATTTTATTTTTGAAAATTTCGACTTTAATGATTATTTCTACTTAAATCGTGTTTTCAAAACTTCTATTCAAATTTCTTTTCACTTTTTTAAATTTTGACTTTCTTGTAAAATGTCGATTTTTATCCGAAATTTTTCTTTTTCTCGTAATTACGAATATGTATACTGAGAATTTTAATTTTTGTATCAACATAATCAACTTTGAAAATTTCGACATTTTTTCCTTTTCAAATGTTAATTTTTCTCTCAGATTTTACTTTTCTTGAAAACTCATAACTTGTCTTACGATTCCACCTTTATTTTGGATAAGTTCGTATCTATTAAAGGTGTTTACTTTCTGTGAAAGTTTTGATCTTTTTGAAACTTCGAATCTTTCAAAATTTTGACCCTTTTCATGATTTTGATTTCTAATTTTAAATGTTGTTTAGAATGTCGAATTGTCCTAGAAATTTTTACTTTTTGAGATAATGTTTTGATATTTTTGATTTTTTTTGAAAAGTTTCGACCTTTCCCGACAATTTCCATTTTTAAAAAAATTTCGATAGTTTTTCAAAGAATTCATTTGTCATTTTTTCAAAGATGTTGACTGTTAAAAAAAATCTGTCTGTGAAAATTTTAACTTTTTTAAATTTCTAGATCTCTTAAAATTTGAAAATGTTGAGGTGAAAATTTAAACTTCTTTTTCGAAAAGTTTGACATTTGCATTTTGAGTTTTTCTCAAATTGTTGAATTTTTCTCGAAATTGTAACGACTATTTAGACTTTGCAACGTTCGACTCTTTTTTCAAAATTTTTTTTAATGTCTGGTGTTTTATGGAAATTTTAACTTTTTTAAAATTTTACTTCTCCCAAAATTTTCGTCTTCTCAAAGTTCTGGTTTTTTTCGATTTTTATTTCAAAATTTGGCTTTTTCTCAAATTAATCACATTTTTTTGTTGTTGTAAATTTCGACCATTCTGAATTTTTTTTTAAAAAGTCGACTTTAAAAATTTCTTTTTTTTTTTCATAATTTTCACTTTTGTTGAAAATTTCAGTCATTTTTCAAATTTTCGACTTTTTCTCGAAGTTCTGACTTTTTGTTTTAAAAGTTACGATTTGTTGGCTTATTATTTCGAACATTTTATTTAGTTTACTGAGCCCGATTTGTAGGATACTTAAAAAAATTGAAATTGCTTACTTTTGAAGACGTTTTTGGAAACATGACTAAGAAATTTAAAATTCTCAAAATGTCACCTCATGACATTGACAAACCTATCTTACAATCGTGTGTCAAAAAGAAAAAATGTTTTCTAAAGTCAATAATTTTAATTAAAAAAAAATAATCTAAATATTCAATAAACTGAGCTCGGCAAGGCAAATAGACTTTTTAAAACAATTCAAGACGAGTCAATAATGATCCAAAAATGTAAAAAAAATAGATTGGTTTGTTAGATTATTATTTGCAAAATTTCGACTTTTTAAAATCTGAAACTTTTTTAAAATGTCTTCTTGGTTTAAAAATTTCGATCTTTTTTAAAGTGTCGACTTTTTTTGAAAATTTTACCGTTTCTCGAAGCAGACGTGGCTACACTATTTCGTTTAGGGGGGGGGGGGCAATTTTTTTTCATTCGCTCCTATCTTTCAAAAAACTGATTCTAATCCATGTAATACCTGTAACCGAATAAAACTGTTAATTTGCCTTAAAACATATGAAAACGATTCCAAATTTTAAGAATTGTCCAGTCAATTGCTCGCTCCCATTGCCCTCACTTTGTATCCTCACCTGTCTCGGAGTTTTCCACTATTTTTGTTGTTGAAAATTTCGACTTTTTAAAGTTCTGTCTTGTTGAGACAAAATTAAAAACTAATTTTTAGCTTTTAAAAGAAAAAGTTGAATTTTTTGTATATAATTAATATCCTTTTTCACCCCCTTAGGATTTGAATTTTTAAAATCGACCAAGTGCGTGTTCAAGTCATTGCTTTCATATATTTTTCAGATAAAGTTTTAGATTATAAACCGCTTTTTTTAATTTCGTTGTATTTAAACTGTAATACCCCTTTCCTCCCTTGGGGGTTAATAAAATCGGCTAAATATGGACTCAGTTATTTATTTCAAATATTTTTCACACGAAATTTTCATTAGAGAATGTTTTTTTAAACTTTTTACACACCATCTTTAATAACTCTTTTTACTCATTTTTACTGAATTGTAAAAATCTGCTAAATACGTGTTAAATTATTTCTGTAATAGATTACCTCCAACTAGTTTTAGTTCATAAAACGCATTGTTAACTCTGTTCCATACTAATTTCAAAACTCGATATTATTCCATTTTACCCTGTTAGGGGTTGAATTATTAAAATCGACCAAAACGTGTGTGGTTATTTTTTCCACAGATGGTTTACATAAAATTTTAGGCTATATAATGCAATATTAATTTTGTTCCATGTTAATTTCCAAATACTATTTCACCCCTTTAAAATATGAGGTTCCAAAAATTCCTTCTTATTGCTCACTTTTATCATGAAAGTAATCTATTCAAATTTTGTGATTTGACTTCAGTAGTCTCGGCTCTGCGTTGAGGATTAGGTTTTTCAGTTGACCAAAAGTTCTCTTGATATTGGTTTGGATATAACTGCAATATAACAATTTAAGAGTGACAGCGGTGGCTTGAATTGGTTATATTTGACCCTTTTGCCCACGTATTTGGGTTGATTAGAAGAGCTGCTGCAGAAAGCACATCGCCTCCGACATATAAGTATTACTCTCTCAGCCAAATTAACTGTTGGCAAAATATTCTACATTAAATTTCAAGTTGAAATGCTTCCCTTGCGCTTCACAAACATTTCAGTACTGCATACCAGTTATTTATTGCATTTAATGATACTACTTAAAATCGGTAATAAATTTCTAACTGTAAACAGCAATAATAAAATGCAGTTCTTTTTGCTGTTAATTCTTCTTATCTAATGTGTATACATACATAATGTTATTTGAGGATCTTATTTATAAGATTGTATTGTTTACTTCATGTTGATTTGATTTCTTTAAGTGCAAGGAGAGATGATTTGTTTTCATTGATAAGGCGAAAGATAGTAGCAATATGGCAAATATAAATTTTACTATGTGCCTGAAGTCAGTAACCGTGACTCGAGGTCGTTATTTTTAAGTGTTGCACGGTTTTTAAGGCTGAATTAATTTGATTTATTGGTTTCGAATTGTCTGTCATTCCTAAAGTAGGTAAGTCGAACTTATAAATAATGAATACTGCGTTTGGAAATAATGTTTATTGCTTCCACTTTTGTTTATGTGCTAATAATAGATGAGTCGGCTGTCGGCATAAGCAATTACAACTGCATCACTTTGATTCTGAATTTATTAATATTTTTTTATTATGAAATAAGTAATATGAAGAAAGCTTACGTTTAAACCAAGATGAAATATTAAAAAAGCGTGCAAGGCGAATTTTCGTGTACACCGCTCCGGAGTTGACATCGATAGCTGACTTTCTTTATTCGTTATTGTTCGTCCAAACATGTCAAAAAACATAAAAACAAGTACACCTGAGGCTTGGTAATAATATTTGTTGGATTCAAGCTCTTTAAGTCAATCTTTTGAGACCAAAAAGGTCGAAAGTGATATTTGGTTCTCAATTGTGAATCTGATAAAATTTGTGGGCTTTGAAAGATCTTTTATGTATTTTTTAAATTAAAAATATTACCACGTGTGTGGTATTAAACCAATTTGAAAAAAAAAACGTCTTACTTCTGAATTATAAGAACACCAGCTTGTGGTTGAAATTAGACCAATAAAATTAGTCGACAATGCTATTATTGCATCTATAAAAAACGAAATTGTTTTTCACATAAATAATTGGTATTTATTTATTTGCAAATTCTTAATTCTTATCCTGAGAATATAAGAAAAGGAAGAGGAGTGTAAAAATTACAACTTTTTAACGAAAGTTTCAGTTTTTTCAGATTTTCGTTTTTTTTTTGAAGATTGTGCATTTTTGTCGTTAATCCAACTTTTTTTTAATTTCATTTAAAAAAAACATTTTTTTAATTTCATTTAAAAAAAAAAACATTTTTTTATAATTTCGTTTTGTTTCAAAAAATTAGATATTTTTTAAATTTCGATTATTTTAAAAATGTTCACGTCATTATTTAAATTTTTTTTCCAACTTTTGACTTTCTTAAATTGTTAATTTTTATTTCGAAATTTTAACCACTTTTTTTGAAACATTCCACTCTTTTTTAAAATTTCGGTATTTTTAATGTCTGCTGTTATTGCTAATTTCTATACTTATTTTGCAAATTTCTACTTATTTTGAAAAATTTGATATTTTAAAATTTTCACTTATTTCAAATTCCCCATTTTGACTTTTCTGAAGATTTTGAATATATTCGAACATTTTTACTTTTTGGTAATTTCTATTTTTCCAGAATTTTAACATTGGCTTAACTCTCAACCTTTGAAAACGTTGATTTTTTGATAATTTCGACTTTTTTTTTGAAAATGTTGACTTTTTAAACATTCAACCAGATATTACATTCGATCTTCTAAAAAGTTTCGACTTTTTTGGAATTGCAAACTATTTTCAATTTTTACTCTATAAATTTATGTTTGTCCAGAATTTTTTTTAACTCTCGACTTTCGAAAACGCTGGCTTTTTGATAATTTCGACCTTTGACAGTTTTAACTTTTTTCGAAAATTTGACTTTTGAAAATGCGATTTTTCAAAATTTACACTTTTTAGAAAAATTCGACCTTTTTAAACTTTTATGTGTTTGAAAGTTTCGATTTTTTTCGATGTAAACTTTTTTTAAAAATTTCGATGTTTTGGCAGTTTTTACTTTATTTCGAAAATTTCACCCTTGGAAACTGCGATTTTTCAAAATTTTTACTTTTTAAAAATATTAGACTTTTTTACACTTCCACGCATTTGAAAGTTTTGAATTTTTTGAAAAATTCTACTTCTTTTTGATTTTTTTACTTATCGGCTTTTTCAAGATTCCAATTTCCTTTCGAAATTTTGATTTTTTAAATTGGACCTTTTTTGAAAATTTCCATTTTTTTGGAAATTTGGACTTCTTTCTGAAACCTTTAAAAAAATTTTTAACTTCGGCTTTTTCCTAAAATGTTGCCTTTTTAAAATTTTGATCTTATTAAAACTAAGACTTTTCACATCTTTGATTCTTGCAAAATTCAACCTTTTTCAAAAATTTAACTTTTACTCAAAATATAAGATTTTGAGAAAATTTTTGATTTTTGAAAAAAAATTTTCTTGAAAATTTTGACCGTGAAGAAGATTTTTTGCTTATTATAGTTTCTTTTAAAGATTTTACCTTTTTTAAAAATTTCAATGCAAAATATTTTCAGAATTTCGATATTTTTTCAATACTTCGTCTTTTTTATCGAAGTTTTGTCTTTTTTCTCAAAATTTTGATCTTATTCGGAATTTTTTTACTTTTTCACAAATTTCTTTTTTTTTCCAGAACTCCAGCATTTTGTTTAACTCTCGCATTTTTGAAAACGTTGACTTTTTGATGATTTTTTTTTGACTTTTTTGAAAAATTTAAACTTTTTTTTTTAAATCTCGACCTTTTGATAGTTTTAATTTTTTTCGAAAACTTTGACTTTTTGAAAATGCGATTTTTCTAAATTATCACTTTTTAAAAAAATTCGACCTTTTTACAACATTCATGTGTTTCAACTTTTCTGAAAAATGGTGGAAACTTTTAAATTTTGACCTTTTGATAATTTTAACTTTTATTTTTCGAAAATTGTGACTTATTTTGGAAACTGCAATTTCATAAAATTTTCACCTTTTAAAAATATTCAACCCTTTTTGACACTTCCACGTGTTTGAAGGTTTTCTATTTTTTAAAAAATTCCACTTTTTTTTGGAAAATTTCTACTTATTTCAATTTTTTGATTTTTTCAACATATCGGCTTTTTTAAGATTCCAATTCTTCTCGACATTTTGACTTTTTTGCGCTGAATCTTTTGTGCAATTTCGATTTTTTTGAATATTTTGACTTTCTGAAAATGTCGCGTATCAAATTTTTATTTTGAAATTTTGGCCTTTTCTTAAAATTTTTATTTTTAAAATTTCGGTCGTATTAAAATTGTGCTTCAAATCTTTGATTCTTACAAATTTCAACTTTTTCAAAAATTTAACTTTTTCTCAAAATTTAATTTTTTTGTAATTTTGATTTTTAGAAAAATATTTATTTTTTAGGATTTTCACTTTTTAAAAATTTCGATGTAAGATTTTTTTCAGAATTTTGACTTTATTTTAAAACTTGGTCTTTTTTCTCGACATTTTCAATTCATTCAAAAATTTTAATTTTTCCAGAATTCCGGCATTTTTCTAACACGATTTTTGAAATCGTTGAGTTTTTGATAATTTCGACTTTTTTTTTTTTGAAAATGTTGACTTTTTAAACATTATACCTTCCAAGAAGTTTCGACTTTTTTTCTAAAATTTGACTTTTAAAATGCGATTTTTCAAAATTTTCGCTTTTTGAAGAAATTCAACCTTTGTTAAGCTTCTATGTGTTTGAAAGTTTCCACTACAAACCTTTTTTAAAAATTTCGACCTTTTGACAATTTTAACTTTTTTTTTTCTTCGAAAATTTCACTTTTTGGAAACTGATTTGAACTGGATTTTTTTTAAATTTTCACTTTTTAAAAATGTTTTTTGCACTTCCACGTGTTTAAAGGTTTGGAATTTTTTAAGAAATTCTTCCTTTTTTTTTGAAAAGTTCTACCTATTTAAAGTTTTCGGTTTTTTCAGAATCGGCTTTTTCAAGATTCCAGTTTCTTTTCTAAATTTTGACTTTTTTAAATTGGACCTTTTTTAAAAATTTTCATTTTGCCTTTTTTCTGAAGATGTCACATTTCAATTTTTTTTAATTTTGGCCTTTTCTTAAAATTTTGATTGTTTTAAAATTGTCACTTTTCAAATGTTTGATTCTTACAAATTTCATTTTTTTTTCAAAAATTTAATTTTTTCTCAATATTTGATTCTTTTGTGAATTTTGATTGTTCTCTTAAAAATGTTTACCTTATTGAAGATGATTTTTGCTTTTTATGTGAAGTTGGAATGCTTTTTTAAAAATATTAAATCTTTGAAAGTGTTGACTTTTTTCTCTTCAGTTACCTTTGTTGAAGAATTCTTCCTTTTTTTTTGAAAATTGCGACTTTCTAAAGATGGTTAATTTCTGAAAACTTGGATACTCTCAAAATTTTGACCTTTTTCGGGAATTTGTTTCTCTTATTTAAAGTTTTGACTTTTTCAGAATTTCAAAAAATGTTATTTTAAAAGTTTTTATTTTAGCTTGCCCTGCCCAGTTTATAAGATATTTAAAATTTTAAAACGTCACATCGTGACATCTGACAAAATCTAGGTTAGTTCAGAAATTTTTGATTTTGTTACAAAATATCGATTTTGAGAAATTAGATAACTTCCACTTTTTTTGAACATTTCAACAATTTTTTAAAACTTCCTTTTTTGTATCTTAAAATTTTGACTTTTTGCAGTTTTCTTTTTTTTTGAATATTTCGTTTTTTTTCTCGAAGTTACGATTTTTTCCTATAAATTATGGCTTATCCTAAATGTCGGTTTTTTTAAAAATGTTTTTTAATTTTGACTGAATATTTCGATCTTTTTCTTAATTTTCCCTTTTTATTGTAAATTCCAACTAATTTTCATTCTTTTGACTTTTTCTTGATGTTTTGACTTTCTCAAAATTATACCTTAAGTTTAAAATTTCGACATTTTCTCTTAATTTTGACTTTTTTGAAGTATTCTATTTCCTTTTGAAGGTTTTTTTTATTTTTTGAAAACCTGGATACTTTTTAAAATTCCGTCTACTTTTTAAAAATTCGACCCTTTTTTAAAGTTCCACCCTTTTTTTTTGAAAATTTATGCTGTTTTCAAAAATTTGAATTCCCAAAGTTTTTGAATTTTCAAAAATTTTGCCTTGCTGGCCTAAACACGTTTTTTAAAACCTAATTTTTATCTTATAAAGGTAGTTATAAATTTTTAAATATTAATATTATTCTTCACCCCGTAGGGTTTCAATTTTAAAAATCGAGTGTTAGTCATCTCTTTTATATATTCTTTACATATAGTTTTGAGTTATGGAGCCCCCTTTTTTTATTTTGTTGTATACTAATTTCGAAACAGCATTTGGCCCTCTTTTGACCCCCTTAGAGTATGAATTTCCAAAAATTTCTTCTTATTGCTCATCTTTACCGTGGAAGGAACATTCTTTCCAAATGTTGTATTTCTAATTTTAGTAATTTGGGCTCTACGTTGATGATTAATTTTTTTTTAGGCGATCAGTTCTCTCTTTCTCATATTAGTGCAGATTAATAATCCTGCAGTGGTAAATTAAGAATTCTTTGAATAACCATCTTGTTTGTTTAATAGATGTGGCAAAAAACCTTCATTACTATTATTATTGACGTTAAAAAACATGTTTTTAGGTGGCTCCTTAATGTTTACCTGCTTTTGTTAGTATTTGCGGTATCAGTTTTAATAGCTATATTTTTGTTTATTAATAAATAAAATTTTTTAAGTAAATAAAAATGCGTTCGCCCGTCTCGTATACATGTGCAAGTTGTTGGTCGCATAAAGGAATTTCAAAAGATAATTAATTTCGAATTTAGAGTCGAAGTTAAAAAAAAGTTATCATAACAAATTGCAAAAATTGAAATGCAAATTTGGTCCCCTGAAACCACGAAAGATTAAAAAACACAACAAAGGTTGCTCTAAATCGTTTCGATAGCCAAGCTATCATCGTCAGTATCTCTCTGAAGATAACCAAGGACCAGTCCGTTCCACCAAAAAAAAAGTAACAAATTGCAATTTTAATCTTTTTCACCTTGGATCATTATTGATTTATAAAATACATTAAATTCATTTCAGCTTCATTGAACCCTGTTTGGGAATATTTAATTTATTATTTAAATAAACATTTTGTGTCAAAAAATGTTTTTAAAAGCAAACGATTATATTTATTTAAATAACAATTTAAATATTTACGAACCAGGCCAAGTGAAGCTAAAATAAATTTAATGTAACGTAATTTTAAATTAAGAGTTTTCGAAATAAGTTAAAAAGTCCGTAATAAACTGAAATTTATACCAAAATTTTTCTTTCAGTTTTTCGTATATTTTGCTTCACATTTTTTGAAACTTCGATTTTAATATCTGTAAATTTCAATTTATTACTAAAAGCTTGAAATTACTGCCTTAAGTTCTACAAAATATCGAAGTCAAAATTCCAAGAACAAAGTAGAAATTGCGATAAAAGATCTAAAATTGCTCTATTTTCATTAAAAATCGAAATACGTCTTAAATTTCAAGCTTCATTCGAGACTTAAAGAAAAAAATTTAAAAGATTAAATTTGGGAACTTAAAATTGCACAAAAAAAACTTTTGGAGTCGTTTGTAAAATTTTGATTGTTCTTAAAATTTCAGATTGAAACTGATTTAAATTTTTATTAACTCAAAAAGTTAAATTTCGACTTTTCGGATTTGGAAGTTATATATATTTTTAAGCATTTAAAATGTAATTCCAAAAGTTCGATTTTTTTTTCGATGTTTAAAACGATACGTTAAACTGTAAATTAAAAAATAGAAGAAGTTGATATTTTCAAAAGTAAATAAAAATGTCTAAAACAAAAATTCAAAATTATATGGCAGCATAGGTTTTGAAACGTAAGGAGTATTAGGAAATTTTAATCGATTAACCCAACCGACTAACCCATGACGCACAGGTGCGTCATGAAAGAGTTTCCAGCGAACTTGATGACGCACCGGTGCGTCATATGCGTACATTCTTGGCTCACTTTAATTTTAATGATGCTTCACCATTTTAATAATGATTCTCTAAAAGATGTTGGCAAATTTGGATAGATAATTATAATATAAAATATTTGTGTTGTCAGCACTAAACGCGTTAAAAAATTTTCAAGATTGAAGTCAAAATTTCGAGATTAAAAAACACTGAAACCGACATTTTCAAAAAATTGCAACTTTCAAGAAAATTGATGGAACATTTTGAATAAATGCCGAAGTCGAGATTATCAAAAGTCGAATTTTTGAAGTCAAATTTACAAAAAAAAGTAAAAATATCAGGAAAAGGCCAAAATTTTGAATAAACTTTTAAATCGCAAGGAAAACGTCGACATTTTTAAAAATCAAAATTTTTAAAAAAGATCAGATTCAGAAAAAGTCGAATTTTTGAAAAATCAACAAATGAATCAAATCTTTGACGAAAAGTGGATATTTTTAGAAAAAAAATTTCGACAATTTCAAAGAAAAATTGGTTTTTCAAAAAAATGGCCGAAAGAGTTGAAATTTTGAAAAGGCAGAAAAATTTAAAAAAAAGATCGAAATTTTCAAAAGTCATAAAGTCAGATTTTGTAAATGTGGAAAATTTTGAAAAAGTCAAGTTGACATTTTACAAAGGCAAAGGTTGGGGGAAATTTGAAAAATACCTGATATTAAAAATAAATGGCAATTTGGAAAAGTTGAAATTTTTGGAGAAAAGGTCAACGTTTTTAAATAAGTCCAAATTCTCGAAAAGATTGAAATTGTCAAAAAAATTAAAGTTTTTAAAAGTCAATTAACAAAAAAAGCCAGGGTTGAAACTTTTAAAGACAAATGAATATTTTGAAAAAAGGTCGATTTTCTAAAAGAGAATCGAACTTTTGAAAAACGAATAAATTTTCAGAGAGAAGCGACTATTTCGAAAAAGGTCAAGATTAACGAATGTTGGTTTTCCCACATTCGCGAATGCGAATATTTATTTTTTTACTGGCACTTAGAGAATTTTGTGAAAAAAGTCACATTATCCAGAATAATTTTGAGAGTTTGGAGAAAAAATAAACAGTTTCTAGAAAAAAAAAGAAGAAGAAATTTCTCTTACAAATTTTATTTTTATTTAAGGTTTTCCGAGATTATTCTCGGAATTTTCAAGAAATATTTTTCTCTAAATTTCGTAAAAATATTATTTTTAAAATTTTTATGTTTTTATTAGCATTTTAAACCAATTTAAAAAAAAACGAATTTTGAGATAAAAAAAGTCGTAATTTAGAAAAAGAAGAAAGAATTATAATAATAAAAAAACAGTTTTGGCATAAAGTCGGAATTGTCAAGAAATCAAATTTAATATAAAAACCCCACCTTTTTTAAAAACGTGAAAACTGTCGCAATTTCGAGAAAAAGACCATTTTTGAGATAAAAATCGAAAATTTCGAAAACCCAAACAAATTCCAGGAAAAGATTCTCATTTTAAGAAAGAGGTCAAATTTCGAGAAAAAAGTCGAAATTTAGTAAAAATTCGAAAAAAGGGCGAATTTTGAAAAAAATATCAGGAAAAAGTCGTAATTTCAAGAGGGAGTCGAAATTTCTCAACTCAAGAACAAGCTTCTCGCCCCCCGCTCCACCGTGATGACAGACACTATTTGATTAACGTCGAACTTTTCAAAAAATACTTTTTAAAATTTCCAGATAAACAATATTACCCTAAAAAAATTTACCTCCACCAAATTTCGAGAAAAAGGCGAACTTTGATAAACAGGTCAAAATTTGCAGAATTACATATTTACGAAAAGTCGAAATTTTCAGAAAAAGTCGAATTTTGAAAATCACGACATTTTAAAGAAAAACGACAAATTTTGAGATAAAAATTTGAAACTCTGAGAAAGAAATTGCAATTTAAAAAAAGTTGAAATGTTCGGAAAAAAGGTCAACATTTTTTTAAAAAAGTCCAAATTCTCGAAAAGATTGAAATTTTCGAAAAAGTCGAATTTTTTAAAAGTCAATTAACAAACAAAAGCCAAAAATCTTCCAGACATATTTTGAAAAAGGGTATTAGAATAAATTCAAAATTTCAAAAGAATTTTTGAAAAAACACGGACTTTGAGAGAAAGTTAAATTTTCGAGAAAATGTCGATATAAGGAAAGGACTAATCTAATCTAATTTAAATGAGAAAACTGGAAAAGGTTCTCGCAGTTGAGAGTATAAATTTTCGATTGGGTATAATATGAACCAGGGGAGAGCAAGCGTCCCACCATGCCCTATTGTAGCTAACTAATAGGAAAAGAAAACAAGGGAATTTTAAAATGCTTTTTATAAAGTGGGATTGGATAAATTACTGCATTAGTTATTATCTTAATAAATGTTGATTCCTCAAGTGACTATGAACCCCAGTTTAAGAAACCCTGCCTTAGCAGTTGCGTTGTTATTTCATAAACAATTTCCCGTGTTATAGCCAAATACGTTCGCAATATATTCGCTTAATTTCTTGCGAATGCGAATACGAATATTCGTTACATCACTAGTCGAGATATTCATCTAATTTAAAAAAAATGGAAATTTTAAAGAATCGAGAAATTATCAATAAGGTCGAATTTTACGAAAGTCATAAAGGAGGAAATTTTTAAAAGATGGAAAATTTTAAGTCAAAATCTTAACCTTGGAAAAGGTCTAACAATTAAGGTAAAATTTACAAAAAAGTCATAATTTGGAAGAAAATATAAAATTTGGGAAAACGGTCAATTTTTTGAGAAAGTCCATAGTTTGAAACGCCAAATCAATCACCTTTGAACCCGCCCTCTTTCGCCTTGGCTAAAATTCTACCTCACTAAAAGCGTTCGTGTTTTTTTCAACTTTTTCCACCTAAACAAAAAAAATGTTAATAATAAAAAAATAGCTCTTTTCTTGTTCGGATGCACACAATTTTCAAAAGCTGACTAATCTAGAAGGTTTTTTTTTTGTAATATTTTTTGCTACTAGAGGTGGTTTTCAGGAAAAAAATACGAGAAAATGGTCCATGTCATATTTTATGCAATTTTTCAATTTTTTTGGAAAAATGAATTTTTCAAAATTCTGCATTTTTGATTTATCTTTGCAAAAAAATCTTTCTGCGTTTAATAGCGTAAGTCTCATAGTGGACCATTTTTTTTCTATTTTTGTTTTTGGCAAAAATACCTTTTGTGAAATTTTTAGAGTTCCAAAAAAGGTTGAAGTTTTTAAAACTTGAAAAAATCGAAATTTACGAAAAATCATAATTTCGATAAAAAGTTAAAATTTCCGAAAATACTTAATTTTGAAAAAATCGAATTTTCAAAAAGTAGTCGACAACTTTGCTTATACTTTCGAAAAAAAGAAGACGAAATCCAGAAAACATCCAAAGTTTTCAAATTTAAAATTTCGATCAAGTTGAACTTTTCAAAAAAAGGGAAAAATTTCAAAACATTTGACTTTTAGAAAAAAAAAAACTACAAAAATGGAACTCAGGATTAAAAAAAATGGACATTTTCAAAAAAGACAATACTTTAAGAAAACTAGCGATTTTTAAACAGTCGAATTTTGAAAATAGGTCAAACTTTTGAGCAAAACCCAAAGTGGAGATTTTGAAAAATTTGACAGTTTGAAACTTCACAAATTTGATAAAAGTCGAAAATTTCAAATAAGGCGAAATTTTCAAAAATGTCCAAATATAAAAAAAATCGCTATATTAAGGTAGATAAAATTTCATAAAAATTCAAAGTTTTTTAAAGGTCAAAATTAAAAAGAATCTGAAATATTTCAAGAGAAATAGAAATTTCCAAAAAAAGTCGTAAATAACTCCGAGAAAACTGGAATGTGTCACGGGGTCGAAATTTTGAAAAAGTTCATTAAAACTTCAATATTTACTTCACTTAAAAAAATTGACTGTCGATTTTTTAAAGCTGACATTTTCGAAAACAAGAATTAAAAAGATTCGAAATTTACAAAAAGTCGAAATTTCCAGAAACAATTGAAATTTTCAGAAGTTTAAATTTAGAAAAAAGTTGACATTTTGAATAAGTCAAAATTTTGAAAAAATTGGCAATTTTAAAAAATTGGAAATTTAACAAATAGAAATTTTGAAAGAAACTGTAAATTCTAAAATAGAAACATTTCAAAAACAGTCGACATTTTCAGAAAACAGGAAGTTTTCTAATAAGTTGAAATATTCAAAGAGGGTCGATTAAAAAAAAGTCAAAAGGTTTAAATGGGGTCCAAATTTTCAAAAACTTAAAATTACGTAAACAATTCTTATTTCCTCATCCCACCCTTACTAATTATGTAATTTAGTTAAAGTAAATTTGATTTCGTTACTTCACATGCCAAATTGGTCCAATTTCGACCACAAGCACAAGTTTTATTCAAGACGGCAGCTTGTAGATTTCATAAATTGACATTCTTATCAGAAAACGATTAACGTCAACTAGAAGAGAGAGAAATTTTGCACTGCCTCAGGGTTCATTCTATAAATACATTTCATGGTCTACTAGAAACATAGTAAACTGTGTTGAACAGTTGCTATACAAATTAAACTTGAATCGTCTCGTTGGATAGGTTGAGAAACTACGCGTGTAATGAACGTTAGAAGAGCAAATAAAGGGAAATGTAATTTAAAGTAGATATGACCCATTTTCCTTGCATCGAAGTTCCATTTGTTTTGGTTTGAAAATGTGAAACTGTTTACATTAGCTTGAAACTGAATCTGCACAATGCAAAAATTATGAAACGTCGCAGAATAAACAATGCGCTGTATTTAGATTTAAATTAGTTAAAAAACCTTCTTGACACGATATCAAGTTTTTCGTGTATTGTAGTGGCCATGGTCAACCAGTGAGGATTGCAGGAGGAAGGTAACAAAATGCAGTTCAGTATTATATTGTTTACGTTAAAAATGTTAGGCCGGCGAGGTGGCCATTGCTTTATTGTAATACAAATTTCGACTGTGACAGTCCTATAAAATTAAAACAGAATCTATCACCGTAGTATATCTGAAAAAAAATTATTCACTAGAGAATATTTATTCCTTTTTTTGTTAACCGCGATGTTTATTTAAAGAATGTTATTTAACGACGAACACGCGCCTAACAGAAACATAATTGCAAAATTGCAGTCGAGGATGCAGAGATTAATAAAATCGCCAATCTCCGGGACAAAAAACTAAAACTGGTTGAACTACTTTCATTGACATGTAGATCTAAAAATAACCAGGCGCTAGAGTACGTAAATGTTCAAGCAATAAGCTTTAGCTTGCCATGAAAATCGCCAACTGAACTCACCTGTTGATAGCCTTGTTTGTTATTTCTACGTGCAGCATATTATGCGTTTTGTATGGTATTATTGCATTACTTATCATGTTCTTCGCGATAATATGCGCGACTTTGGAATGTATTGAATTTTAATTTTGAACATGTGTCTACACCTTTGTTAACCATTAATCTCACTTCAACAATGCAAGCTGATGTGATAATAACATGCACATTTAATGTCTGTTTTATTATTACTCTATTTAATCTAGATGCTTAATTATACACATTACCTAGGTATTTTTATTATAGTTTTTCTGATGCCATTTCTCTAGCATATTTTTTAGAAGCTTTTCATTTGTTTGTAATCTTTTAACCTAACATCCAAAAATTCAATTTTTTTGTCATGTTTTTATTAACTGTCCCACATAAATGTAGTATAGTCTGGATTTTTGACCAAAATCTAAACTGAAACTTGTGAGAATTGCACTCATAAATGGTTATAGCTGTATTTATGTTAGAGTTTCAAGGAAATTTGTTTTAAAGATAATTCTGTTTGGCAGAATGGTTTCTAGAAATTAACAGAACATTTGCAGAAAAATAAAAATCTTAAAATTCAAGTAAGTTGAAATTTCTACATTCCCTTTAAATTTGAAGTAGACATTGTGAAAATGGACAAAATTCTAAGCCTAACTTTAACATTTCTAATTCACAATCGAATTGTTGAAAAAAAAAATCAAAATTTCAATTTATTTAAACATGAACAAATTTCGAGGTGAAAGTCAAATTCGAAAAAGCAAGTTTTTGTAGACAATTTAAAATTTCTAGAAATAGTAAAGATTACTTTGTGAGGAAAAGTCCAAGTTACTAAATATTCGAAATTAAAATCTTAACTTTGAAAAAATCAAGTGAACAGTCTGGGTTTGATATAGACATTTTAGAAAATAGATGCTAAGAATTTTGAAATTGGCAAAGCGTTTGTTAAAATTTCGAGGCTTTGAAGAAATATTAATATTTCAAAATAAATAATATTCAAAATAAGAGTTAAATATTGAAGGTCAAAGTCAAAATTTTGTGATTAAATTGGAAATTTTTGAGTCGTTTTATATAAATGTTTTAATTTTGGTTATTAATGTTCCATGCTGGGTTTTCCTTTGATCTGTCACATTATTTTTTCTTTTCGCACCTTTTCGTAATTGTTTTTTTTTACAAAATACAAATTGTTTACTTAATAATTAAAACCACGACTTTCTAATAAAATTTCTAAATTCGCGAAATTTGATTTTTTGAAGAACGCAGTTTTTTAAACTTTCGCCTTTGTTTATCGGCTCCTAAGGGAACCAAAAGGGAAACCCTTTATTTTAGAATATCGTTTTTTTTATATCAACTTTTTTTTTTAAATTTAAATTATTTTTGGGAAATTTCAACATTTTCACCTAATTTGTAATTATTCAGATTCCCTTTGAATATTTAATTTTTTCTAAATTTCAAAATTTTTTGAATATTTTTACTTTAAATGCACTCATTTTAAAATTTCGCCTTTAAAGAAATGCTGATGTTTTTTGAAAATTCGGAATTTATTAAAAATTTTCACTTTTTAAAATGTTGACGTGTTTAAAAATGTCAAAACTAATATTTTAAAGTTTCCAATTTTTCCCAAAGTTTTCGCTTTTTTATTGAGAATGTTTATTTTTTTAATCTCCAACTTGTTCCAACAGTTTAAACCTATTTTGAAAATTTGTAATCTGTTATAAAAGTTTTTATCTGTTAAAATTTTGCCACATTTAAAATATCGTCACTTTTCCAAATTTCGATTTTTTCGTAAACTTCCAGTTTTTTAATTCAAAATTCTTATTTTGTCTAGAAATTTTGGAAAATTCGTTTTTTTTTATGAAAATTTCGACGGTTTTTAAGATTGATTAAAATTTTTAAAGCTTCCGATATTTCTTGAAATTTCGACTTTTTAAAAAATATTTCGACTTTTTTAAAAAATTTATTTGAAAACTTCGACTTTTCTAAACCTTTCACTAGTCAAAATTCCCCCTTTTTCTAAATTTTGACTTTTTTTGCAAAAACTTTTTTCAAATTGCCATTTTTATCAAAATTTTGATAGATTTAGACTTTTTCTTTTTTTGTACATTTTGACTCAAATTTTATTTTTTAAATGTTGATGTTTTTGAAAATATTGCCTATTTTTAAGTTTATACTTTTACTTGAAAAATTTCGGTTTTTTGTAAATTTCAAAAAAAAGGTTGAAACTCAAAAATATTTTTATCAAATCAAAATTTACAAAAAGAAAAATTTAAAATAGATTTTAAAAGAATTTGAAAAAAATAGAAATTTTCACGAAAATTCAGAAAACGTGGAAATTTTGAAATGTATTTTAAAATTTCCACGTTTTCTAAATTTTGGCTTTTTCGTGAAAATTTCTATTTTTTTCAAATTCTTTTAAAATCTATTTTAAATTTTTCTTTTTGTAAATTTTGATTTGATAAAAATATTTTTAAGTTTCAACCTTTTTTTAAAATATTGCCATTTTTGAAAATTTCGGTTCTTTCAAAGATTTGAGTCTTCAGATTTTCACATTTTAAAATTGTCATTTTTTTTTAAATTTGATTTTTTACTCATGTTTATTTTTTTTTAATTTCACCTTTTGATGATTTTTACCTATTTTGAAAATTTTTCTCTTTTAAAATTGCGACTTTCTCAATATTTTGACTTGAATTTTTTGAATATTTTGACTTTTTTTAAATGTCGACTCGTTTTAAAATTTCGCCTTTAAAGAAATGCTGATGCTTTTTGAAAATTTCGAATTTTCACTTTTGAAAATTTCAACGTGTTTAAAAATGCCAAAACTCTGACATTTTAAAATTTCTAATTTTTTCCACAGTTTTCGTTTTTTTGAGTTTTCGTGTTTTTATTGAGAATGTTTATATTTTTAATTTTCAACTTTTTCTCAAAGTAAATTTATTTTGAAAATTTGTAATCTTTTTATAAAATTTTGACTATAAAAATTTTAACGTATTTAAAATATCTTCACTTTTCGAAATTTCGGCTTTTTCGTAAACTTCGAGTTTTTTTTATTCAAAATTATAATTTTGTCTCGAAATCTCTTTTTTTTTAAATATTGGCATTTTTGAAAATTTCGATTCTTTCAAAGCTTTCAGTCTTCAGATTTTGACATTTGAAAATTGTCAAAATTTTTACTTATTTTGAAAAGTTGAAATCTTTTAAAATTGCTACTTTCTTAATATTTTGACTTATTTAAGTTATTTTCACCTTTATAAATTTGGGATTTTTCGCGAAAATAGAGTTTTTTTTATTCAGAACTTCGATTTTGTTCTCGAAATTTTCGCTGTTAATTTTGAATTCGATTTTTTTTTTAACATTTCGACGCTTTTCAAAATTTGGACTTTTTAAAGGTATCTCAACATTTCTTGAAATTTTGACTCTAGAAATTAATTCTATTTTTTTTTGAGCATTCTACTTATTTTAAAATTTCTACTTTTTAAAATCTTTGACATTTTAAAATACCCACTTTTTTTAAAACTGTATCTTTTTTGCGCAAATTTCGACTTATTTCGATTTTTTTAGTGCCATTTTTATCAAAATTTCGATAGATTTAGACTTTTTCTTTTCTTTTTTGTAAATTTTCACTTAAATTCTTGACTCTTATTTGAATCTCGATGTTTTCGAAAATATAGACTTTTTTTGAAAATGTTTACTTTTATTTTGAAAACGTCGGCTTTTTCGTGAAAATTCCGACTTTTTCTCGAAATTTTGATATTTATTTTTTTTTGTAAATTTGGGCCTTTCTTTTAATCGACATTTCAAATTCTAATTTTTTTTCAATCCCCTTTTTGCTATAAATTCGTCTTTTTCTTTTTGTAGATTGTGACTTCAAAAAATTCTTCTGTTCCTTTTTAATGTCGACCCTGTTAAAAATATGCCTATTTTTGAACATTTCGACTCTTTCAAAGTTGTAGTTTTTAGATTTTGCCTTTTTAAAGTTTATATTTTCAAAATTTCCTTTTTTATTCAGAATGTTTATTTTTTTTAATTTTGACCTATTTTGAAAATCTCTAAATTTTAAAGTTTTCCTAAAAATTTTCATTTTATATTTATTTCCACGTTCTAAAATTATGGCTTTTTCGCAAAATTCGATTTTTTTTTTGTTTCATTTTTCTCTAGAAATTTGGAGCTTAAAGATCCCGACCTTCCTTGAAGATTTTGACTCTTTGAACCTTTGATAGTTCAAAATTCCCACGTGTTTTAAATTTTGGCTTTTTTACGAAAATTTCGACTTAAAACTTTTTTTTTAATTCTCTTTTTGTAAATTTTAACTTAAATTCTTCTAATTTTTTTTAGATCTCGACGTTTTTGAAGATATTGATTTTTTTGATAATTTCATATTTTTACTTTTTCTCTCGAAATGTTACTTTTTTGTACATTAAAGAGAATTTTTTTTGTAAATTTTGACCTTACAAAAATTCTTGAACTTTTTTAAATTTCGATCTTTTTGAAAACTAAAGGTTTCAGATTTTGTCGTTTTAGAATTTCCAATTTTTTTCTTGAAAATTTTCCTTTTTATTTTAAATACTTTTTTTAACTTTAACTTCCTCAAAATTTTGGCTTATTTTGGAAATTTGAAACTTCGACCTCTAAGTTATTTACACTTTTCTAAATTTCGGCTTTCTCGCAAAATTTGAGTGTTTATATTCAAAATTTCGATTTTTTTTCTCGTAATTTTGACGGTTTTCAAGATTTGGACTTTTTAAAGATTCTGACATTTCTGGGAATCTTTACTTTTTTTGAAAATTATTTGAAGCTTTTTTGAGACTTCTGTTTTCTTGAAAATTTCGACTTTTGAAACCTTCTAAATTTTGGCTTTTTTGCGAAAATTATTTTTAGATTTCGACGCTTTCGAAGATATTCATTGAAGATTTGTTTTTTAATTTGGAAAATTTCGACATTTTAAAATTTCCACTTTTTCTACATTTCGGTTTTTTTCGTGAAAATTTTAGAATTTTATTTGTTTGAAAATTTCAACTTTTTGAAACCTTTGATATTTCAAAATTCCCTCGCTTTCCAAATTTTGGCTTTGATTGCAAAAATTTGTTCTTTAACCACTTTTTTCAAATTGCCATTTCTGTCAAAATTTCGGCAGATTTGAATTTGTTCTCGTTTTGTAAATTTTGAATTCAATTGTACTTCTTCTGTAAATCTCTTTGGAAAATTTAAACATTTAAAAATGTCGGATTTTTTCAAAATTTTAATTCAATGTGTATTTTGAAAATTTATACTTTTTCTCGAAATGTTGACCTTTGTTTTAGATGTTACATCTTTTTAAATATTCTACTTTTTTACTTTTTTTGAAAATTTCGATTTTTTTTGTTTCCACTCTTTAAAAAATTCGAATTTAAAAATTTTCACTTTTCAAAAATTTGACAATTTTCAACCTTTTCTATAATTTTTCGTAGAACTTGAATTTTTTTAAATCAGGTTTTTTGAAAATTTTAGCTACATATTTAAAAACTTTGATTTATTTTAATTTCGAGTTCGTGTTTTTTCCAAATTTTTCATTGACATCGGGACATTTTTTTTGCTCTCAAAATCATGACTTTAAAACTGAAATATCGACTTTAATCCCGAAGTTTTGATTTTTAATTATAATTTTGGTTTTTTTCTCTCGAAATCTCGACTTAAGTCGAAGTATCAAATTTTTTATTCATAAAATTTGAATTATCTTTCGAAAGAAGTCAAAATTTAAATTCAAAATGTTGGCATTAGTCAAGAGCTTCTAGGACGTTATGTCGAGATTTCTATTAATTATTTTACGACGAATAAACATCTGGATGTGGCCCTTAATGCTTGAACTGCTTAGCTTATGTGAAACACGATATATTGTGTCCTATTTCCGAAGGTTACTCAAAATTACAATGAAAATTTTAAATTAAAGATTATATTGTGTTTGTAAACGAGTTTAAAGTTAATTTAAGAAAATAGTGGTTACTGCTGGCATAATAGACTTAAGAATTTTCAATAATTTTATGACATCGTCCCCAAGTTTATTTATACCTTGTATCTCAATGTTCAATTCTAGGGTAACCTATTCTAATTAAATTAATTTAACAATTTATATATGATTAACAATATGAATAAAATTATTTATTATTATTAGCGATCTGTTATCTTATCCGTTAAAAAATTCTTATCCATTTTAGCATAAAGTCGCGAATATTAGACATTTGGATGCCGCTAGTTTCATTTATTTGTTTATGTACCTACGTTGTGCAATCTCCATTCTCTTGTTGTAATTTCCTGATTTTTTTTTTTAGCTTTTACAACCTTTTCAATTACTGTAAGTCCAATTGAATTATTTTGTTGTTTATTAACCTTGAGGTTAAACGGCTCCCAACGTGAGTTATTAATAGGAATCGCCATTTGTTTAATTCATTTACTGTCGTGTGTAGTAGAAACTTTGATAGATGCTCTTTCTATTTCTAAAATAAGTTAAAATAATATTTGTGAAACAACTAACATCATTTTTGATCTATCAGTTCTAAAAGAAATTAGTTTTATTTTTTTATATTGATAAATTCGTTTATTAGATGTATTTTTAAATACAGAGTTCAAAAACCTTGGCATGGCAAACTTCGTTTAATGAACTTATAGCTAAACGAAAAATTTCTTGAGAAGATCAGGCATTGTCAAGGTTAATATACCAGGAAGTCGCATGTCTCTAATAATAGATAGTTAACCTGCATTTCAGACAAAAACTGATTCAATATAAGTATTTTTTGTTAAATCGTTCGTACGTCACAGGAGTGTATTCGTGTATTTCACACACGAATGAGTAATGTAAATCGAAAATATTCTACCGTTCTGATAGACGCTTTTTGGAAAAATGTATATTTATTGGCATTTTTATTGAAATACAAATCTTGTCCCCTGAAACCAAGAAAGATACAGCAACATTTGTTGTGTTTTTTAATCTTTCTTGGTTTGAGGGGACAAGATTTGTATTTCAATTTTTCAAGATAACCAAGGACCAAAAAAGGGCACCTTTATTATTTCGAAAAGTTCTAATATTTAAATTTTATGCAAAAAATTGTTACCATGCGAATATTGTGTTATCAGCTTGATAGCTTGTTACTCATTTTAAGGGAATCCCCCATACGAATGTTAATCTTTTTTATTTTTTTCCAGATTTTATTTAGTCTAGTTGGATTTCCCCCACCTTATCATGTTCTCCTTCCATAGACCTAAGGTATACAGATCATCGACTGGTTGTTGCATTTGCAAGGCGAAATCCAGCAGGTAAGAAAGATGTAGATTTATAAAACAAAATATTGATAAAGTCTAAATAAAATATATGGCAGATTTTTATTTAAATTTCTGCAAAATATTTTCAAAATGGTGCACATTAATGAGTTTCTCGAGATTTTAATTTAAATTGAAATTTTCATTTTCAGTTCACCAACAGATTTTATGATAAAGCCCTTAATTGTAACCCCTGAGTCGTATTTTGATATCACAAGTCGAAATTTTGAGAACAAAGCAATAACTAGGTAAAAGTAAAACCGAAATTTTCAGAAAAAGGCAATAATTTCAACAAAATTTAACTTTTTCTAAATTCCAACAAAAATTGTAAATTTAAATTTCGATTCAGAATTTTGGGACGACAAAAATTCTTTGAGAACGTCACTTTTTTCAAAGTTGCTCATTTGTGCACGCGTACACGAAGTGAGTATGAAAATATCGGATCTAGGAAATGTCGCCGCGGCCAACTCGACGCGGCCAACTCGCCACCGCCGCCTCGCCGTATGGGACATCTCGCCGTCAGCCGACTCACCGCCTCAAAAACTATATAATAGTATCAATCAAAGGTTGCAAAATTCTTGTAAAACCAATTTTATTTGGACCTTGACGATTTCCTAAAGGATTTCCTCCTGCTACAAGTCGCTCATAATATAAATCTCTTCCTTTTTGAATCTGTTGCCTTTCTTTTATTTGGTAGAAGTGCGTAAACAGTTGGATGCTTACCACCATGCTTTAAAGCCGAAATAGTATAAAGTTGTGTAAATAGCTGTGAAGCAATTTTGAACCTGCCATCCACAATAAGAGTTGTACTATCTCCGAACAAGCGCATATTGGATTGTCGTCCAAAAATTAAAATTCTTTCTTGATTTTGTCCACCATCATACAAAAGAAAATTTTCGTCTATAGTTTTCCGAATGAAAAGTGTTGCCAAGTCCAAAGGTATAGGCGGAGCAGCTTTGATCTCGTTTCGCTTTCGTCTTATAATTTTTCTTAATGCCGAGTGACTTGGCAAAGTACCTTGGCAAGCTTGAAAAGTGTTACAAATACAATTGTTGATCATCTAGGAAGTTAATTCCATAGTTTCTTGAGCCCTCCGCTTTATGCTTGTCAGTGTGTAACCGGCTTCAACCTTTCCTGCATTCACAATGAACGTTGCGCGAATGAACGTTGATCTTCTTTATAACAGCGCCACCGCTTGCATGAATTCTTGCCTTGCACACATCTCCAAAATTCGACTGCTCCAGTACTTTGTAATTTGTCGAACACATAAAGAGATTCATCGTCGGAAATTTTTTTCTTGTTTCGTTGGGATTCAATGTTAGCTTGGTCCATTTTACAGCGACACTGTCTAATGCTTGCTACAACTTTATCTAAGAAACTTTAAGTCAGGGAGAAGAATCAACCCGTCTTGCTTATTACAACTTTCCACAGAAAGATATTGAAATTGTAAAACCTTCCCTTTTTATAGGATGGAATATGTAATTTTCACTTTGATTGAATAAACAAGGTTCTTATAATAGACACCCTGTATAGTCTCTGAGGCAGCGAGTAGGGCGGCGTGACGGCGAGTCGGCTGGCGGCTAGTACGATGGCGGCGACATGTCCCACGCGGCGAGTTGGCGGCGGCGAGTTGGCCGCGGCGATATGTCCCATTTCCGAAAATATCGACTTATAATGTCCTTTAATTTTAAAATTTCGATTTTAATCCCGAAACTTCGCCTTAGTCTTGAAATTAATTTTTTTTTGCAAATTATAATGGAAAGTTTGAAATTTTCAAGAGTCGAAATTTTGAAGTTTCAAAATGTTGAAATTTTTCTTAAAAGTTGTAATTTCCATGAAAGTATCAAAATTTACAAAAAAAATAGAAATTTAAAAAAAACTCGAATTTTTCAACAAAACAAACTGAAAAAAATTCAAAATTTTGGAGGAATCGAGGTTTTCAAAATAAAGTAAAATCTTTGAGAAATTGTCTAATTTAGAAAAACTGGAAACTTTCGAAATAGGTGACAATTTTGAGAAAACGACAACATTTTGAAAAAAGTGTAGACGTTTTAAAAATGTGTTAAGATTTTAAGAAAAGTTAATTTTTTTAAATAAATATTTTAAAAATTATGTCGAAATTTTCGAATTCGAAGTTCCAGAAAGGTCGCAACTTTCAAACATCAATTTTTTAAAAAAAATTTAAGTTTTTAAAAAAGCAGAATTATTTAAAAAAATATTTTTGAATTTTTAAAAAAGTTGGAATTAAAATTTTGAAAGAGTGGAGATTTTTAAAATGGAGGTTTTGAGAAAAAGTCGCATTTTGAAAAGTTTAAATTTAAAAAAAAATCCAAAAAAATTAAAAAAAATTGAAGATGGAAATGAAGTGAAAATTTTCAAATGTTGAGGTTTTAAGAAAAGTCTAAATTTTTAAAGTAAAACTAAAAATTTTCAAACGCATGAAAATTTTGTGAAAAAGTTCGGAGCTTTTGAAATTTTCAATCAGTGCTGATGTCAAAAAAGTACTCAAAATATTCAGAAAAAAAGTTGAAATTGCAAATTAAGTGAAAAAAGTGCTTTATGAAAAGTAAAAAATTTTGAAAAATTTAGAAAACATACGTTTTGAGATGTCGAAATTTTTAAAAAATGTTAGCAGTATAAATTTTTAAAATTTATTTTAAAATTTACAATGAAATCTAAATTTTGAAAAAAGTCGATCTTTTCAAAAAGCTTGGAGTTTTTCAACAGGAGTTGAAGTTACAAATTTAAAAAAAAGTCGAAATTTTCAAAAAAAGAAAAACAAAATCAAGAGAGAAAACTTTGAGAAAAATGTAGAAATTCCAAAAAGTTCAACTTTTGAAAAAAAAAAAATTGTGATAAAAAGTTTAAATTAAGAAAGAAGTGAACATTCCGAAAAAGAAATGGAAATTTGGAAATGTCGAAATCTTCAAATAGGAATCTAGGAATCTTCAAAGAGTAAATTTTTGAGAAAACATTTCCAAAAAAATCTATTCTTTTTTAATTTACGCAACTGGTCAAATTTTTCAGAAAACTCGTACTTTTCAAAAATAAGTACAAATTTCGAGATGAAGAAAGAGAAAAAAAGTTGGAAAAGTCGAGTTTTTCAAAATAATGTAAAAATTCGAGAAAAGGACAAATTTTGAAAAACTGGAAATTTTTGAAATAAATTCCAAATTTTTGAGAAATGAAAAATTTTGAAAAAGGTGAAAATGTTTAAAAATCGAAGCTTCCAAAATGTCGAAACTTTAGTAAAAACAAGAAATTTTCATACATGTCAAATTTAACAAAGTCGAAGTCTTCAAAAAGAAGTAGAAAGAAGGAATGTTTAAAGAAAAGTGGAAATTTTTAAAAAGTTTTAAGGTGTTTAGTCAAACGAACATTTCAAAAAATAGACAAAATATTCAAAAAAATCAGAAACATTTTAGATTGCGCAACAAAAAAAAAATCGATTTTTTAAATGGAGAAATTTTGGAAAAGGGTTGTCACTTGAAAAAATATATTCTCCAAAAAAAAAGATCAGCAATCTTGGAGAAGTCAGAATATTAGAAATATTTATATTTTGTATTTAGCATGATGGTAACGCGAAACTATAAGTTAACCCCTTATCCATAATCGCCTAACGCCCCTAAAAACTTTTCAGTTCAAAAAGCTGCATAAATTGATAGATAGTAGCACCTGCTTAACCAAAACATAAAATTGTGTGCCGACCTCAAAGTGTTCAAAGTAAATTTTTATCACCTTTCTTTTTTCATTGATTTTGTGAGCATTATTTACTGCAAATGCTAATTTGTCGTTTTATTTAGTTCCAGGTTTACAGACAGTAAAAAATATGAGGAGGATTTTCTGGAGTGCTTCAAATTATCTTCCCCAAGACAAGGAGAAATCTGTAATGCTTGCGTTTTGCTCGTGAAGAGGTGGAAAAAATTACCTGCCGGTTCGGATCGTAACTGGAGACATGTAAGTTGACATTTTATTTTTTTCACTGAATTAGTGGTGGTATCAAAAATGTGGCTGCGTTGTCCGCTTAAGTGACTGTATGGAAAACCAAAAATGAAACATACAAGAGAAGATCCAATATGAATCGGAATCTTTTTACTCGGGTGGAGAGATTTAATGTTTTGAAAAATCTGTCAATGAGTTTGGAAATAGTTCGAGTCTTTTATTTTTCAAAAAAAGTAGAACTGGAGTCTTTAAACCCGGCCCGGCCGCACACGCGTAGAATTCGGTTTTACGTTTTATGGAAATACGTTCATTTGGGTGCTCGGTTCCTTTCTTATTCGCAATCTAGTTGGGAATCCGTACGCTGTGAAAATGTAGAAATGAAAAAATATTAACTTGTCAAGTTATAATATCCTAGTAACCTGATATAAAAGACAAACGTCAAATAAAATTTAAATTTTAAAACATTCGTCATATCTTCTTAGTAAATGATTAAATAGATACTGCATTATAACCAACTTCCAAGTATTTCCTATTTGTTTGATTAACAAATGCAGTGACTGACGATATGGATTTTAAATTATCGCATTAAACTATCGATCGAGTTAATTAATCGTTACAGTCGCGTACGCATTGAAACCAAACAAAGCAATTTGTTGACAAATTGCCTTTTTTAAAATTACGTCAACGTAAATAACTTATTATGATAACTTCGGCTAAAATGCAACTTTGGTATCCGAAACAGGTGGTGGACGCCCGCGCAGGACCAGGAATGAAGTCTATGACCAAATTCAAAAGTAAGATTAAGAAGGCTCTCGACATTAACAACGCGAACGAGAAATTGCCCAAGAAAAAGAAGCAACAGCACTATGAGAGGGAATACAGCCCAGCACCTTCCGAGGATCGCAGCGAAGGGAACGTTGATGATGCCGAAATGGCCGAGGTTGACTTTTTATCGGAAGATGGACCGAGTGGGGGGTCCAGCAGGACGGCGAGTCCTAGGGAAAGCGATTGTGAAGACATGGTTATGGTCGACAAGAACAGAAGGCATAAGAGTCTGCCCAAGAGGAGGGACAGTTTTGCCGACGTGACTGATTTTATTGATGAAGACTATTGGCAGCGGTAAGTCTCTTGATTCGTCATACTTTCTTTGTTACAATTTTTAAAAAAGCGACTAGACTGGGATGAAAATTAAAAAAAATTTATAGTGTTCATGTTCTTTTGTTTGGCAAATTTCGGGTTTCCCACCGAAAGAATTTCGAATCTCCCGCCGAAGAAATTTCGAGTCTCGAAGACATTTCGAATTTCTGTTAAAAATTTGGACTTTTTTCCAAAATGTTTGTTTGATATGTCTACAATTATTGTTGGTCAAATTACAAACGGAAGTCGAGATTTTGCTCTAGCACAATCCTTGTAGAATTTTCCGACTTTTTTTTCGAAAACTTCCAAGTTTTTCTCAAATTTTGAATTTTTATTTGTAATTTTAACTTCCCAGAAATTTTGTTTTCTCTTAAAATGCATTCGTAGAAATTTCCAGTATTTTTACTAAATTTCTCTCGTTTTTGAAAACTTTGATAATACAAAATTATAACACTCGGTATAAATTTTCTTAGAAAAAAATTGTATCGTTTTTTCACGATTTTTTTATTATTATTATTTAAATACACAAAATTTTCGAGTTTTGTCTTATAATATCGAGTTTTTTCTAAAAGTTTTTTGAATTTAGGGTTCGAAATTGGGTTTTTTATTAACAAAATTTTTGTTGAAATTTCTGTTTTTTTTTCCAAAGTTCCAACTACCTCTAAGGAGGTTCTTTAATAATAACAGTGTAACTCCCAAAAATGTTAACCTTTCTCTTTTGTAGAAATTTAAAGGTTTCTCAAAATTTCAAATTTTTCTCAAAATTTCAAGACCGCTCCAAAAATATTATAGAAATTTTTGATTTTTCTCAAATTTTCAGCTCTTGCGAAATTTCATGTTTTTCCCAGATTATATTATTTTCACAAAGATATTCCATTTGATTTCAACATGTCTTTTTTCTTATGATTTGGAGTTTTTCTCGATTAGCCTATTTGCTTTTTTTATATCACCACCTTGATCAAAATCTAAAATTATTATTATTATTATTATTGTTTTGAATAATGGTGGCAGAGTTAACATGTCTCCTCTGGGCTCAAAATTCATTACTAAGAAGACGTAAAAACGGCATCAATTTTAGAAAGTTTTTTCTGTTTTTCAAATTTTGGTTATTTGTAAATTTCAATTCGAGTTTAAACTTGCAGTTATTCTTATATTTTTAAATAAATTCGGATATTTTTTCGATATTTCCTTGTGTTGCAAGACCTTTTTCTCGAAAGTAAATTTCGACTTTTTCTTCAAATTTTTGCTTTTTGAAAATTTCAACTTCGCAAAAATTTCAGCTTTTTCGAAAAATTAAAATTTATATTTTGGAAACTTTCTCTCTTGTAAATTTTGCAAAAATTGATTTTTTTAAAAGATTTCGTTGACTTTTTTTTTTAATTCAGACTTTTTTAAAAAAGATTTCGTCGACTTTTCTCAAACCGTTGATTTTTTACAAAAATGTTTTTCTTTTTCTGAAAAATTCGACTTTAAAAATTATGATTATTTTTTTTAATTTGAACAGTTGCATCAGAATTTTGACCAAAAATTTTGAAATTTCTAAATTTTCACTTCTTCTAGATTTTAACTTTTTGAACGAAAATTTCGACCTCAAAATTTAAATCTTTCTGAATTTCAAATTTTTCTCCAATTCTCAGTTTTATCAATTTTTTAATTTTATCTCAAAATTTTGGGATTTTTTTAAATAATCGATTCTTTTTCAAACTTCGATTTTTAAAAATTTCGACTTTTTGAGTTTTTTGGAAATATTCACTTGTAAACTATTTTCTTTATGACAATTTCGACTTTTTCCAAATTTTGATTTTTTTAATCAAAATTTTGACCTTTTGTGAATATTTCTGCTTACTTTTAAACAAGCTTCTACTCTTTCACTAACAACTTTTGAAAATATTGACTAATTGTAAAAACATTTAAGAGTTTCCAAGTTTAGACTTTTTTCAAATTTTCGATTTTTTTGAATATTTCGAGATTCCAAATATTTAATATTGATTTTTTCAGAATTTAGACTTTTATTTTAAAAATTTGAGAGGTTTTTCTCAAGATTTGTTTATATGAAATCTGTTTCTACTCTATCTAAAGAGAATTTTATTTGAAAATTTCAGTTCTTTGAAAATTTTGAGCCTTTAAAAATTTCGACTTCTCCAAATTCCAGTTTTTATCAAAAATTTTACTTTTTCTTAAAAGTTTTTTTAAATTATCGATTCTTTTTCAAAGTTCCGATTTTTGAAATTTTCGACCCCAAAATGCCTCAAAATTCCTCTCAAAATTTCGACTTTGTTATATTTAAGTTTTAAAATGTTCCAGCTGTTTTTTTAAACGACGTTTTTTTTTTAAATTTTGCACATTTCATAAGTACCTTTTTTTTAGAATCTCGATTTGTCAAAATTTTGAATTACTGATTTTGACAACTTTAATTTTCGTCTCTTTTAAGTTTTGATTTTGCAAATTTTGACCTTTTCTTTTGGCTTGTTTGTAAATTTCGATTTCTTTTGAAAATTTCGACTTTATTTTCAATTTTCGATTTTTTTATCGAATTTCGACTTTTTTCAGATTTCGACTTTGTCAACTTCATGGAAAGTTTCGATTTTTTGAATATTTCGGCATTTCAACATTTCCGTTTTTTCAGTAATATTTTAAAATTTTTACTTTTTTTAAATATTGTTTTTTTTTCAGAATTTGAATTTGTTGAAGCAATTTGAATTTTTCTCAAAAATTTGTCAACATTTTTTTATGAAAACGGTTTCTACTTTTTGGGAAGAAAAACATTTTATTTTTTAAAAAAATTATGAAAATTTCTGCTTCAAAGTTTCTCAACCTTTTTCTCTAAATTTTTACCTTTGAAATGTTGGCTTACAAATTTCCATTTTCATCAAAAAATTTTCCCTTTTTTCAAAATTTTTAGGTTTTCTAAATTATCGATTGTTTCTTAAAATTTCAATTTTTGAAAATTTCCACCTCAAAATGTCGGCTTCTCTCGAAATTTCGACTTTTTGTTAAATTTGAGTTTTAAAATGTTCCTTATCTTTTTTTAATTTGAAAGTATTGACCTTTTGCGAGTTTTGTATATTTCAAAAGTACCTCTCTTTTTTTTAGAATTTCGATTTCTCAAAATTTTAAATTACTAATTTCGACAATTTCGTGTTCGTCTTTGTTAAAAATTTTAATTCTGAAAATTTTGACCTTTTCTTTTGACCTGTTTACAAATTTCGACTTCCTTTTGAAAATTCCATTTTTTTTTAATTTCGACTTTTTTTTCGAATTTCGTTTTTTTCAGATTTTGTCTTCTTTAAAATTTCGACTTTTGTTTTGAAATTTTCATCTTCATGGAAAATTTAGGTTTTTGAATATTTCGGTATTTCAAAATTTCCATTTTTTTCAGAAACACTTAAAATCTTTTTTTTTTTAAATATCGACTTTTTTAGAATTTGGACTTTTTTTAAAGAATTGGAATCTTTCCCAAGAAATTGTCACGATTTTTTATAAAAAATGTTTCTTCTGCTTTTCTGAAGAAGACTTATTTGAAAATTTCGTTTTTTTTTAAATGCTGATATTTCAAAATGTCTATTTTTTCTAAATTTTGAGCTTTATAAAAAGTTCAACTTCAAAATTTCTCAACTTTTGTATATAAATCTTAACTTTCTGAAATTCGACTTTTTCAAATTCCCATTTTTTCCGAAAATATTACTTTTTTTAAAAATTTTGAGTTTTTTTAAATTACTTATCTATTCGTTTTCAAAATTTCGATTTTTGAAAACTTTTTCAAACTGGCTAGTTTCTCTCGAAAACCTTTTTTTTTTGTTTGAGTTTTAAAAATGTTCCTACTCTTCTTTTTTTAATACCGCTTTTATAGAATTTCGATTTTCGTCTTTTTAAATATTTTAATATTGAACATTTTCACTTTTTCTTTTGAATTGTTTGAAAATTTGGACTTCTTTTGAAAAATTTGGATTTTGAAAATTTTAATTTCCTTTTAAAGTTGCGTCTTGAAATTTTGAATTTTTTCCCTAAATCTTATCTTTTTGGAAAATTCTAATTATCATTCCTGATTTGGAAAGCTGACTAAGGTTCCATGCGTAAGAGCCACCGTAAACTAGACTTTTTTTTGTAAATTTCAAGTTTTTTTCCCGGAATTTCTTCAAACTGAACATTTTAACGTTTTTTAGACTTTTGATTTTTTTTCAAATCGATTTCATTGCAAACATACATATTTCTCCTGAAGTTTCGAGAAATATGTTTTTCTAAAATTCAAATTTGAAAACGCAGATTCTTACAACAACAATTTCAAAATTTCAAATGAAAACTGCAAATGTTCCATAATTTTTTTTTAGTGATACCGAATATTTCAACATTCTTTGGAAGTTTTGGTTTTTATTTTTATTTCGTGAAATTTTTACTTTAATCGCGAGATTAGAGTTTAATTTGTTCTAAAAATGTATAACTAGCGTGATGCATCCCCTTGTTGCCTTGTTAACATCAAGTGTACAAAAAGTTTCCTAAATAGGTGTGCTGCTGTCATTTTTTGGAATGTTTACTCAACCAATTCACATTTAACTTTGACCTAAACATTCTGCGGTACTATCAGGAACAGAAGAGGTCCAATTCACTATTGCTTTATTGGCCTTTTCGAAAGTAGGATTCAACAATAAAAGATTTTTCTTTGATTGTAACATCAAATCAATAAAATATTTTTTAAAGATTATATTTGTTCATCTGTCTTGTCCATCAAGTAAGAAACATAGGTAAACATGACAAAAAAATGACAGCAACACACTAGATTAGAAGACTTTGATACACTATAATTATGATAATAATAATAAATAAAAGTAGATATATTAAAAACCGTTTTTCGTTTTCCTTCTAAGTATTAAGTATTTATTTATCTTTTCTTTCTAGGGAAATTATCTGCTGCGGCACTATCTACCGAGGTTTATATGGTGAAATACTGTCTGATCCAAGATCCTTGAGGCCTTGCATTTTGAAGTGCAAACCGGAAGCAAAAGAGCCTGTGAAAAGGGAAACTGAAAGAGCTGATGGAGTACCAGGCAAGAATTTCAGCGACAGCAGTTCGGATTCTGGCTATGACGAATCCTCCAATCAGGATACGACGCTGACGCTATCGGCGGCAACAGCGGCGGCGCCTGCGAAGGCTTACAAGAGGGAAGTTAGTATAGAAGATTCAAACAGTCAAATTCCAAAACCCAATTAATATAAGCTCTCTTTAGCGTGTGTTAATTTATTGCATCATATTGAAGATCGTTATATTTTTGAAAGATTTATGCCTTTCTTGCACAAAGACTTTTTGCATGTCATGTTTTATTGTAATTGTGTTAATTTTTGCAGATGATATTAGTTTATAATCGCTCAACAAGTTTTTTAAGTCGTGTACTTAAAGTTTCGATTACATAAAATCTGTTACGAGATGCACCACAATTTGTACTTTTTCTACCAAATAACTGATTTTATGTAATCGCTTTTGCACAATTTTAATATAAATGAATTATAATGAAATGTACAAATATTTTATTATTAAATATAAATATATTTTAGTTGACTAATCAATGCAAGAGATGCATAAATTGTCTTTCTTGCTGATAGTACAAAAGACTGTGAGGGAATGTACTTCGAGCATTTCAGTTGTGACCTTGATGGAATGTTGTGAAGATACCTTTTTGTACTAAAATGTTTGCCTGTGACAGGACTTGTGAAGTTCAGATATTCCAAATCAATCTGTTGATAGGGTCCAAATATGATATATCCATTTTATCGATGACACCACTTTTACAGAAAATTTAAAAAAGAGAAAAAAAAAATGTAAATCTCACAGAAACGCCAATTAACCTAATTTTTGAAACTATTTATACTCGCCGCCTAGTGCAGACAGAGCACACACTATGTCATCTTATGATTAGATTCAGAAATATGAGTGAAAGTATTACTAATACAATAGCTGCAAGTTAACTCGCTAAAACCGTTTTAGCTTATAAGTTTCAAGTTTAGAGGCGACAGAGATTAATCTTGAAATGTCTGTTCAATTTTAAATTGAAAATTTCGTTTTAGTCTCAACACTTTAACAATTGTAAAATTTCTAACTTCTCAAAATTTGGCTATTTAAAATGGTTTTCTAATCTTTAGTTTTAAAATTTCGGCCCCAATTTTAACACTTCGAAAAATAATTTCGAAATCTCTTAATTTGTTTTAGACTTGAAATTTTAAATTTTTTTACCTAATTTCACCTTCTAACTTTGAAGTCAGCATTTTATAACAAAATTAAAAAGTTGACATTTAGAACTTTATTGTATCATTGAAAATTAAGTGTCCTTAAAATTAAATCTATATTTAGCAGCTTCATAATAACATAATACGTCAGTTACCTATCATAATACCCTAAATACAAATTTCATTTTAAAAAATTGTTAGTTTTTTTTATGTCATCGTCAATCATACGATGAAGCTTTGAATGAAACTATTATTAGCGATTTAAACAATCTGGGACGTGGCCAGACGACTCGCCTAAGACCTCATCGCCTGGCAACGTCCTCGATTATAATCGCGCATAATAATCTCATTACATTAATAGCTATTATTTAAATTTCAAAATTTCGAATTTTTCTGCTTTTTGTGGAATGTAACACAACACTGCAACAACTTTATTCATTTGTTAGGGCAGATCCACACCAATAAAAATTTATGTTGTACATGTGCTTCGATAACAATTGATGGAAGTGGATTAGGCACCTCATACAAATACACATAATTTTTAGTGGCGCACAGTCCGCATCATTAAATTTTGGTGCACAGATCAAATTTGCATTAAATACAACTTACAACTTAATATTTATTAGTATAAATCTGTCTTTAGATGAAAATTCTATTTTCTTGTAAGAGAAGATTTTTAGATATTCTCTGTATCTTCTTCGTAAAATTGTGCTAATTCATTTAATTTTTATTGGCTTTTTCTTTGACAAATGCTTGTGGAAGACACAACTGGTGAAGAAAAAATTTAGAAAATGAATGACAAGGAAGATTTTTAGTTTCAGCTGAACGATTGGATGAAGTTTCTGTGATATTTACACTGCTTAAGCAATATAGTTTCAAAATATAACCATATCGTAAGTAATTAGGGTGTCTTGAAATTACTGCCAAAAATCTACTAAGGTAATTAACACACAAGTGTTCCTCTGCTAACAAATTAAATTTAGGAGATTATAAGTCAAATATATATTTATTTCAGGTATTTATTTTTTTACAGTGGCAGCAATATATTTTAGTATCATTTTAAAGTTGTAATAATTTCTGTGCATTATTGTGTGAGATGTTTTATTAATATATATTATGTAAAATTGTACAGAGAAGGTATATTGTTAAGAAATGCCTATAGACTGCAAGCCTAGTCGTTTTCTGATGTATTTGCAATTTCATTTCAATACTTAAGCGAATCTCTTCCCTTTTGCGTTTCGGCTTTCGATTCAAATTCCTTCAAAATTGTTTTATTGACTGCCATCGATAGAAAACTTTCGGTAGTTTTTTATACTTTGTTTAGATAGATTTGTGCTCTAGTTTTCCGTCTACTGTAGCATTGAATGGACATTAATATCTCACCAGAATATCTTAAGACCACGAGTTATCTCAAGACGATCATCTGTGGAACAACTTTGGATTACTCTCCTAAATCTAGCTCGCATAAGTTCAAATATTTAAACTAATATATAAACTGATATTTTAAAACTAGTAATTACACTCCCATATTAATATCCATTCAAATGGGAAGTGTTATTTCAACAATTAAAGTGGATCTCAAATTTAGTTGTGAAGTAAATACTTTTCTACAAGTTCACAAATTATATTGATATAGTATTATATATGTATATGCTTATATATTAAGAAATTATTATGTATAGATCGTAGTTATAGAATATTTATTTAAAATTAGAAGTACTATCGCATCTTGGCTAGCTTTAATGTTTTTGTTGTTTTATGATATTGTTGCACAAAATTATGATTATTCTTCCATTTTCAATTGAACAAATGTTTGTAAAGTGGTTAGAAGTTCATAGGCCAAATTTACAATTTAGCAATTTTAAAAAAATCCTAAATTGCGGATATTGCTAGACTATTTTTATAAATGAATTAATACCATCAAAACGATTTGTAAAAAATCTTTAGCTAGCCAATCCCCAATAACTGATATGGTCGCAAAAATATTCTAAATTTTATCCATTTTATATAAAAAAAGAAAAACAAATAAATTGTTAGTAAGCCAAATTGTTACTGATGCAATAATATCAACAGCAATTGTTATTTATTATCACGGATGTTTGATGTTAGGTAATTGAGATTTTTATGATTGAGTGTATGAAACTAAGTTTCTGGACTTATGAAGTCATTTTAGTCTAAATACCTAAATATTCAGATTTGTACTGAAATTTTCATAAAATTTAATACTTTCATATGTCCGTGATCTTGTGAATTTTATTTGATATATTTGTAATTGAGTGTTTAATAATTCCATGCAATGTGAGAACTTTAATTATATAACTGTATATTTATCAATAAACATTTTAAATAGGTAATACATTTTTTTTATTTTATCTCACCTTATTAGTGTGATACAAATCGAGTACGTTATCTATTATTTAATATTCTGATTAAATTGGAGTTGATATATGTTTGAAGGATTTGTTTTTTTAAGTATGACATTTTAAAAAAAAATGTAAGTACATTAAAGTTTAAATTAAAAAAAAATAATTTATGACTCAACCAGGGATGCAACATAGGGATTTGTATATTAATGCAGTTGGGAGAGTTTTATTTATTTTTTGTGGTACAAAAAACGTTTTGAAATTTTTTTTTGTGATGATAGTTTAACCAGAAAAATGATTTTAGTAGCTGTAAATTTTAAATAATTCTCGATTCTTGTAGTGATAGCTGTGAACTTTTTTTTCTTCTTCCTCAAAGCAAAATTCTGGTGACGTATTAAAGTCAGATGTCAATAAAGTTTAAAAATGTCATGATGCATGCCTGAAGGTTTCGTTTTCCAAAGTGTGAGAAAAAAATGATTAAACTAAAAATTTCAAGGAAACGAAATTTTGAGATGAAAATTGGCCTGAAAATTAAAATAAAAAACTTTACCATTGCTGCAGGATATGGGGGGGGGGATTAGAGTCAGTAAAATGATTAAACTGGGACAGGTTTTTTTGTGCTAAAAAGAACGTTTTTAAGGATTTTCTTTGACAGTTTATTAAAAAAAATAGTTACTTATGATGCAAGTGTTAAAAGTGACATTTTATTTTGTGAGTGGGGAGTATTGCGGAACGAGCGTAGCGCAACCCCACGAACAAAATAAAATCACTTTTAACAAGTGTATCTTACAATATTTTTTGTAAAATTGTTAAATTAAAAAAAAATGCTGTCTCTAGGGTTAAATTTTCAATTTTTCATTTGCGTGTTGAATTACTTATTTGACAATTACATGTGACAATCGAATCAGGTACTGGATAGAGTGTAACTACCAAGGAAAGTACCCGAGGTGTACCCCATCGATTTATTTTTATTTTGTGATATGTTATAGTACATAAAAAAATATTGGACACGTATTTTTTTTAGATGCTAACTCGGCGGCTTAAGTGGTGAAACCACCCCTTAAAGTTAACCCCCAAAAAGTTTTTCTTTAATAACTCAAGAATTAATCAGAATTTTTTTATGAAACCAACGTTTTGCAATTTCTCATAAAAAAGCGCTCCTAAAAACATATTAGGTATGTTAAAAAGTTGCAACCCCTAATTTTTATGGGGGTGAGTTTCATTTTTTTTCTTATATATCAACTTTTGAATAACTGAATTTTATCAAATTTAACAATTTTATTAAGAAAACTAAAAAATAAAATTGACCTCTCGGGGTTTTGCAAAAAAAATTCTTGAAAGTGATATGCAAAGTAAAACACAACATATATTTTCAATTTTACTTCTATAATAATTATTTTGACATATATTTTGCATAAACAATGAAATAACGTAACACCCTGTTATCAACCATGGCAACCGAGGGCACTCGCACAAGGTCAGCGATCTCAGGGGTCGAGTGCGACAGGAATGCTGAGGGAAAAAGTGCTTGCGATTAACCGAAATGCGGCGGCTGGGTTGAGGCATTTATTCGGGGTGATTCATGGGAGACGTATGGGCGCGGCTAGCTAACGTTAACATTGATGGTTAAATGTATAGATTTTACTTTGTCTTTTCAAATGTTACAGTTTGATATTTTTGTAATAAACGGTTGTTTACATCAGAAGTGGGATAGTATTCGTGTCTTTTTGAGTTTTAGTGGAAAAGGTGCAAAAATATACCAGAGAACGCGCTCCAAAGTAAAAGAAGTACTGAGGATTCGGCATGAATCTAGAAGACATCGGCGATGGCAGGGGAGCTCACGAGAGAGCTGAGGAAGCCATAAACAGAGGTGAAGACAGGAGGGTGTAAGGTCAAGTTATACATCCCCAAGAACCTCAAGTGTGGTAATAATCGCCAGCAGGGTGCAGGAGAGTAGTGAATCGATAAACAAATTAAATGCTTTTAGTAATGTTCTTCGTTGCGTCAGATGATTGATAAAATCGTAAATGCAAAAAAAAATCCAAAGTTATTAAATTTAACAGTCAATTACGAGAAATCTAAACGTAAATGAAGTAAGCATACAAAGAAACGCATGCTCCTCTTAATAAAAGTATTTGTGACTCAACTTTACCCATACACGAGTACGTGACCGTCGAAATAATGCTAACGGAGTAGAAGAGTAGAGCTCCCATCATAAACAAGAGCGTTTTGAACGTTGAAAATCTCTTAGAACTTTAGGACTTACATTAAATGATGTTTATTATAAAAAAAGAGTAGACGGGTTATTGCGTTTTGACGATTACTCGACAAAGGGTTTTAAATTTAACGAAACAAATCCAAACATTGATATTAATAAAATAGAACAGCAATTCAAATACTTTTACAACGTTTAAATCTGTATAAAGGGTTATTCCCCAAAAAAAAAAAAGGTTTTTGCTATCGAACTTGTAACGAACTAATGAACATACAAAACTAAAATCAAAACAATTCATCTTTTATCCAAGAAAAAGGACTGCCACTTAGGTGATGGCATTAGTCAGCTATCAGGTTACGGAAGGATCTGTTAAAGATTCGAGTTATGATGTTTACGATTGCGACAAAAACAGAACATTGATATTATGGGTTTTTAAGGTAATTAGTTTGATCTGAAAAAGGCCATTACGTATTCACATTTATTTTTACGAGAACATTGTTAGATTTTGGGTCCATAAATTAATCTGCTGTGCGAATCGTCCATTTTATCAATAGGTGTACCTTTATTATGATATTGCTTAGTAATTATTGGTATTATTTTAAAGAATTAATTCCTACAATAAACATAATCTAACTCTCACATTATTGAAGTACATATATTTGAAGTGCTAATTTTTGCGAACCAAGATTGAAATAGGGGAGTATAAGGTACCTGATTCGACCATAAAAGCGATAAATTATTATTAGTCGAAAACACCTAGTTCGGCAACTTAAATAATATTTGAATTTAATCGAATATTTTAGAAAATGTACACCCTGTTATTCTGAACAAAGTAAACCATAAAGTGTATTGTTTCATAAAAATATTATGTTGATATGGAGAGACCATTCCTTTGAATTAGAAACTGTAGCAATTGTGTTATTAGTTAATAGATTTTGGCAGTACTTAGTCGGAAGGCCCTTCACAGTGATCACTGATTGTGCTGCAGTAACAAATACTTCCAAAAAGGTAGAATTAAATCAGAGAATCGGCTGGTGGGTTTGGAATTGAGCGAATACCAGTAGTATGGTATTAGACATAGACCTGTCAGCAAATATGTTATGTTAATGCTAGCAGTGTTACAAGCGACTACACCCATAATGTATGAATTGAAGGGTAGAGAGGTAAAAAAAAAGAAAAAAAATCACAAATCATGGTCCTCACTGGCTTGTATTTAAACGAGCTCGTTTTCAAATTGTTCAACTAAATCTTGAAAATCTTAGTCTTTTTGCAACAGGTAAAATTTATGATCAGGTGGCTCATAATTATTGGTTTCTGCGCATGCGATGTTTGGTAGAGCAATACATGAAAAACTTGTATATTGTTGTATATTTCAAATCTGTAGAAAGCGTCGAATACCGTGATCTTGTTAGGAAATATCCAGATCCTTTTATAAAATTCTCACCGATCATCTGGGGTCTTTAATAAAAACGATATGAGGTAATACTCAAGTATTCTTCGTTGTGGATGCGTTTACAAGGTTTGTTTTAATTTACTCTTCACCTAATGCAAGGTCAATGTAGTCATGTACTCACTATAATGATAGAGTTCTTCATAAGGGTTTTTGGTGCACCATTTCAAACTATTAACTGTGACATAGGTAAACCATTTACGTCGAATAATTTTGAAATATTTCGCAAAAATAAAATACGGTATCACTCACTACTTGAATGCAGCTGGGCGACCAAGAGGAAATGGACAAGTTGAAAGTTACAATAGAACCATTCTCGATTCATTGTCTACTATGGGAGCAGAAATAAACCATGAAAAATTGAATTAAAACATTAACAAACTCCAGTTAGGATTAAATGGTACCATAAATCAGCCATTAGGAGCATCTCCAAGTGAGGATCTGATGGAGTTTCGTGTAATAGGGCAGGTGACCTTATTACTAGCTGAAATGTAGCAGAGTATTGATGTTACAGCGGTACTACAACAAATAATTGAAAATGCATCTATTTGCCAGTCCAAACAAAAATGCATATTTCGATCCAAAGCGTTGTTTCCGATTAGCTCAAGCAAATGATTAATTTTCCTTAAAACAAATTCTTTCTTTTACAGCACAGGTACAAGTCAAATTATTACCAAAATAAAAAGGTCTTTAAGGTCACAGCAACAGGAACACTGAAGGATAGAGTAAGGGAGGTTAGGTTCTTGGAGTAGGGTTACTACTTAGACAAGAACAGCTGGATAAGCAGATACCCAGGAAGCTCTTCAGTGCAGTGAAAGGAGATGGAATGGTGGTCAACTATTCAGAAGCGTTCCTTTCAGGTTCAGTTTAACAAAATGGTTGGGTAAGTTAAGGACACTGATGAGTAGAGTAGGGGGATTCGGTTCTTGGAGTAGGGTTACTACTCAGACAAGAACAGCTGGATAACCAAATACTCAGGGTGCTCTTCAGTGTGGCGAAGGGAGATGGAATGGTGGTTAACTGTTCAGAATCATCATACTTTCGCGTGGGATTAGCCCATAGAGTTAGCATTTAAGTAGGAGTTTAAGTTCTAAAAATATAAGCTGCCTCTCACTAACCAGGGTACTAATATTGTTCAAAAATAAATAGAAAAGTAAATATACATGTTCTTATAAACTTTGTTGCACAGATCTACCACTGGAGTGAGGACACTCCAGCTGTCAGGAAGGGCCGAATGTTATCAACCATGGCAACCGAGGGCACTCGCACAAGGTCAGCGATCTCAGGGGTCGAGTGCGACAGGAATGCTGAGGGAAAAAGTGCTTGCGATGAACCGAAATGCGGCGGCTGGGTTGAGGCATTCATTCGGGGTGATTCATGGGAGACGTATGGGCGCGGCTAGCTAACGTTAACATTGATGGTTAAATGTATAGATTTTACTTTGTCTTTTCAAATGTTACAGTTTGATATTTTTGTAATAAACGGTTGTTTACAACCCCTATTTTTACGACCCTTGGAGAACCCCATGGATTCGATCATTATTGGATTGCGAATCAAAACATTTATCTTTTCACCTTTAACTTATTATATGTTGATATTTCATCAAAATAATGTACCTATCAACAATTTTTTTAGATGCTAAATTTGTAATTTAGGTGGTGAACTCCTTATCCCCTAAAGATAACCCCCAAAAAGACTTTTTCTTTAATATCTCAAGAATAAATTATAATTTTTCGGTAAAACCATTGTTACGTTTCCCATAAGAATGTGCTTCTAAAAACGTATCAGTTATGCCAAAGGGTTGCAACCCCTAATTTGTATAGGAGTGGGTTTAATTTTTTCCTTTTATACCAAATTTTAAATCTTTAAATTTTATGAAATTTGGCAATGTCATTAAGAAAATAAAAAAATAAAATTGACTTGTCTCGAGATTTTACAAAAAAAAGCATTGGAAAGGGTGATTTACCCCTAGAATCTTTTTTTTTTGTAGAAGGATATGAATATTCTGCAGTGAAAGTGAAATAATATTAAACTTTTACCTTTATAAGGGTTGGTGATGGGATTGAGCATTACCAGATTGCGAGTCAAAGCATTCATTTTTTCACCTTCTACTTATTTTATGCCGATATTTCATCAATATAATATGCCCACAATTAAGTTTTAATTTGAAAATACTTATTGCTTAGAGTCTCACCCCTAAAATTTCTATTTTCGCTTGAATGTAAAGAAATATTATTTACTGAAGAAAGTCTCGAAATATTATATTGTGCTGAAAAAAATCTACATTTACCGATCATTTAAGTCAATACACCAATATTATTAAGAAAATAAAAAACCAAAGTTGACCTCTTTCGGTTTTGTAAAAAAACTCATCCGAAGGGGTGATTTAACCCAAGAGTTAATTTTTTATCTGCAGTAATATAGAAAATTAATCGGAACATATATTTTCAATGTTATTGTTGAAACGTTTATTGTGACATACATTTTGCATTAGAAGTGAAATACCATAAAACTTTAATTTTAAGAGGTTTGGAAATCCCGTTGAGTTAATCATTAAATTATGCTTACATTATTTTTATTGCATTTTTATATACTTTATTGTAATGTATCATTTTTCCAGATATGTGCAGAAGAGACTTTTTTTCTTCTTTCTTCTTGTTGGATATTTCTTCACTTGCGTAAAGGAAAAAAATCAATAATTATGACAAACAAATTTATTTGAAAAGACAACTGTGACAGATTTGTGGCACATACGCATAGATTAAAATATTTGTATGGATTTCAAATACATTTAAAAATTTTTAAATTTTATTTTTTGACGAATATTAGCAAAATTCAAAAAAGCCCAAGTCTGCTGAAAAGAAAATAAAAAACCATTTTAAATGAGGTATCACACGCATCCTTGTACAATTTAAAAATTTCAAAGGTGTAACTGTAACTCCAGATGGGTTGAAGGGAGAGGAATATAATTATGCCTTAAAAGTGTCATTTGATAATCTCAAATTTCGTAGATAATGATAAGATAACGGGGTAAGATAAGGGGTAAATCACCCCCTCGGATGAGTTTTTTTACAAAATCGAAAGAGGTCAACTTTGGTTTTTAATTTTCTTAATAATATTGCTACATTGACTGAAATGATCGGTAAATGTAGATTTTTTTCAGCAGAATATAATGTTTCGAGACTTTGTTCAGTAAAGAACATTTTTTTCAATTCAAGCGAAAATATAAATTTTAGGGGTGAGACCCTAAACAATAAGTATTTTCAAATTAAAACTCAATTGTTGACATATTATATTGTTGAAATATCGACATAAAATAAGTAGAAGGTGAAAAAATGAATGTTTTAACCCGCAATCTGATAATAATCAATTCCATTGCCTACCCTCATAAAGCTAAGAATTGTATATGATTTCACTTTTAATGCAAATTATATGTCAAAAAAACATTATGGCAATAAAATGAAAACTATATGTTTGTTTAATTATTCATATCATTCTACAAAAAAAATGACTCTAGGGGTAAATCACCCGTTCCAATGCTTTTTTTTTAATGAAATCTCGAGACAGGTCAATTTTATTTTTTAATTTTCATAATTATATTGCCAAATTCCATAAAATTCAAGGATTTAAAAGTTGGTATAAAAGAAAAAAATTTAACCCACCCCTATTTAAATTAGGGATTGCAACCCTTTGGCATAACTGATACGTTTATAGAAGCGCATTCTTATAGGAAATAAAGTAACAATGGTTTTACCGAAAAATTCCAATTGGTTCTTGAGATATTAAAAAAAAACTATTTTTGGGGGTTATCTTTAGGGGGTAGGGAGTTTACCACCTAAATCACAAATTTACCATCTAAAGAAATTGTTGATGCATTATTTTGATGAAATATCAACATGTAATAAGTTAAAGGTGAAAAAATAAATGTTTTGATTCGCAATCTAATAATGAACAAATCCAAGGGGTTCTCCAAGGGTCATAAAAATAGGGGTGTTACGTTATTTCACTGTTAATGCAAAATATATGTCAAAATAATCATTATAGAAATAAAATTGAAAACATATGTTGTGTTTTACTTTCCATATCACTGTACAGAAAAAAATTTACTCAAGGGGTAAATCAGCCCTTTCAAGGATTTTTTTGCAAAGCCCCGAAACAGATCAATTTTATCTTTTAGTGTTCTAAATAAAATTGTTAAATTTGATAAAATTTAGTTGTTCAAAACTTGATATATAAGAAAAAAAATGAAACTCACCCTCATAAAAATAAGGGGTTGCAACTTTTTAACATAATCAATATATTTTTAGGAGCGCTTTTTTACAAGAAATAACAGAGCGTATGTTTTACCAAAAAATTCTAATTAATTCTTGAGTTATTGAAGGAAAACTGTTTTTTTGGGGTTAACTTTAAGGGGTGGTTTCACCACTTAAATCGCCGAGTTAGCATCTAAAAAAAAAACGTGTCCAATATTTTGTTATGTACTATAACATATCACAAAATGAAAAAAATCGGTGGGGTACACCTCGGGTACATTCCTTGTAAGTAAAACAATTGTAAGTTGTTGACTGTTTATTAATAACCACAATTGAACCTGTTCTAAAATATTATAAACTAGCTGACACGTCACCCCAAACGATTCACTATTTACAGCCACTACTTTAATTTCCTTAAATAAATCGATTTTTTTAATATCGCTTTTTTAGAAATTCTCCCTTTTTAAATTTAGTAATTTTTAAAGTTTCGACTTTTAAAATTTCGACTTTTAAAATTTCGACTTTTGAAATTTTGCCTCTTTTCAAACTTTCGAGTTTTTTGAAAATTTCAACTTTTTCAAAATTTTGGCCACTTCACTTTACTGAAAATTTCAATTTTTGAAAAATTTATCTTTTTAAACATTTTGTTTTTAATTTAAAATTTCTGAAATTTAAATTTCTCTGGAAAAATCAAAATGTCGAGTTTTTTTTTATGAATTTTTTTATAATTCCGATTTTATTTCCAAATTTTAAATTTTTTATCAAAATTTCGACTCTCAAAATTTTTGCTTAAAAATTTTTTTCATATAATTTGCAACTACGCAAAATATCAACTCTTCAAAATTTCACTTTTTTGAATATCTCATTTTAAAAAATCATTCTCTTTCAAAAATTCTAGATTCTGAAAGCTTGTCACCGACAATTTTTTCAAATGTCCATTTTTTTGAAAAATTGAATTTTTTCTTGTCAAAATTTGGGGTTTCAACACTTTCGATTTTCTAAATTTCTACTTTTTTGAAAAATCTCGTTTTATATGAATATGATGAATTTTCAAATATGTTAATGAAAGCTGTTCCATTTGATTTTAGTACTTTCAATATTCATTGTCCCAATCTAGGTATTTTGGAACAACTGAAAACTATTAAATAAACTGACTTCTTATATGAAAAATATATTAAATTCACTAGGCTTAACAAGTTCTTCAAGGTAACTTTCAAAAGAACATTGTTTTTGTCAATATATCTTACTACAGTTTTAAAGTCAGATGTGGGTTTATCACTCATCAATTTCAAAAAAAAATAAGACAGAGATGACCACACATGTTTGATAATTTGGGGTGTATTCTTTTTTATTAAATACAACTACTTTGTTTCTAAATAAATTATTGGTTTTTATGATATATTTTTTTATTTCTTCCAGACAAGTTTTTGGCAAAGAATATGCAAAATCATCTCTAAAATTATTAATTTTCAATTTCTTTGCATTTCTTAGATTAAAATTTCTATCCGTTGGAAAAATAAAAAAATTGTTTAGCTGTTTGGGTTGTTTTTTATAGCTTTCTTTAATTTTGCTTCATTTTTTAAATTCAATTGACCTGTATGATGTGCTTTAATATCAAAATTATAATGATTGTGGAGGCTTCAAAAGTATACACTATAAACTAGTAACAACTTTATTACGTTCCCCCCAAACGCTAAACCTAACTACATATCATCGGTGATTTCTCCCGTCCCCACCTTCCAAGCGCGGCTCTGTCTACTCACTGCCTTGCCTCCGCTGCGCTCCATCTCTTCGTCGGTTGCTGGTCTCCACACCCCTCCATCCTTCACGAGCTTTGGTGGCCTCAGTGAGACGTCCGGTTGGTCTTGGTCTCCATAATCATCGGGACTGTTTTTATGTGGAGTTATGGCTTCCAGGTCGGGCGGTGTTGTTGAATGTGAGGAGGTTGGGGATGATGAGGAGATTATTGATGGGTTGAGCTACATTGCGTTTTATCGTTTTTCCTTTTCCGTACAGTGTAAGTTCGTTTCCATGCTTTTTGGTGACATCATATATCTCTTTGCCGAAGTTCGGCATCAGTTTGTGTGGGAAGATTGTATTTTTGACAAGTACCTTATCACCTGGTCTAATATGATTCAGAGAAGCTCTTCTTCTCTTGTCTTCCTTATCTTTTCCGTATGTTTTGTTTGTTAAGTCTTTGTCATAGGTTTCTTTGTCGATTGGATCTGTCGCGATGTCCTCCAAGCATGGAATTTTGTCCTGAATACGACGGTTTTATAATAGTTCGAACGGAGACTTCCCTGGTGTGGCGTGTGGAGTTACGTTGTATATTAAGACGAAGTCCAAAATCTCTTTTTTACAGTCCTTATTTGTTTCTGTGTGGCATATTTGTAGACGTTTCTTTGATGATTTATTAAAGTTTTCGACTTCTCCATTCGCTTGTGGCCAACATGGAGGCAAATTGAGGTTTGATTCCATTAATGTGACAAAAATTTTTGAATTCTTCGCTGTTAAAATTTGTAGCGTTGTCTTCTTTTAGTGTCTTCGGGATACCCAATTTTGCGAATATTTCTTCAAGAATCCTTATTACTGTTGAGGAACTGGTGGATCTAGTGAGGAAAACTTCTGCGTATCTCGAATAGAGTGGATTACCACTAGTAGATATTCAGATTGGCCTCCGGACATGTAGTCTATGGCAATGTGTTGCCAAGGGCCTAGGGGTAGTTTCTGTCTCGCCATTGGGGAAGGCCGGTTGGGTTGTGATACTAGAAGACATTCGCGGCAGGTTTTGACAAATTTCTCGGCGTCTCGGTCTATTTGGGGCTACCAAACTTTCGATCGAAGGCGCCTTTTCATTACAGATTCTCCAGGGTGACCCTCGTGGACTAATTTTAGAGTTTGTAATCGTAAATTGGTAGGAATGACAATTTTATTTCCTCGTAGGTGAAATGGTCCTAGGGTGGTAAGTTCGAGTCGGAAGGGGTAGAAAGACGAGTTTTTTCCGTCTGTTTCCCAAGAATTATTATTAACTGTTATTTTGATATTCTTGATCTCATTATCTGCATCAAAAGCTTTTGCAAGTTCTGGAATGGTTAGGGCTTTGGGAACTGCTTCTTTGAGTAGAGTGTATATATGGTGTTCGTTTGGTTCGTCGAATGTTACGGGTGACTCCTAAGTGCATAATCTAGAAAGTAAATCGGCAATGTTAGACTTTCCAGATTTATATATTACTCGGAATTTAAATGCTTGTAGTCGTAAAACCCATCTCTCTATCCTGGCGGGTGGTCTTAAGGTAGGCTTGAAGATGGTCTTCAGATGCTTATGGTCAGTTACCAATTCAAAATTAAGACCCGCTAAGTAAAAATAAAATCGTTCTACCTCCCTAACTAATGCCAAACTTTCTTTTTCTGTTTGTGAGTAACGGCGTTCGACGGGACTCAAGCTCTTACTTGCGTAAGATATAACTTGCGGAGTATTGTCCTTATTGAATTGTAATAAGACTGCTCCAAGTGCTACGGGGCTTGCATCAGCGATTAATCTGTTGCAGAGATTCGGGTCGAAGAAAGCCAGAGTTGGAAGTTGACTTAGGATTTCTTTGAGTTTTTCGAAATTCTTTTGATGGATTGGTTTTCATGTGAATTGAGTATCAGTTTTTATGAAGTGTCTTAGTGGTTCGGTAAGGTTTCCAAGGTTCGGTACGAGTTTTGCCAAGTGTGTCACTAGTCAGAGGAAACTTCGTGTCTCGTCTTTGTTAGTCGGTGGACGAAAATCACGGACAACTTTAATTTTCATTGGATCAGGATTTATGCCTGTTGGTGTCAAGATGTGCCCCAGAAATTTGAGTGTTTGTACTGTAAATTAGTATTTATTTCGGTTTAGGAGAACATTAAAGTCCTTTAACGTCTCCAGTGTTTTGCGTAGGCTTGCGTCGTGGTCTGCTTCGCTTTTTCCTATTATGTCATCTAGATAACTCAAACAGTTGTTGCATGATGCGAGTAAATTTTGGAAGATCCATTGGAATATTTCAGGGGCCGAGTTTACCCTCAACATATGCCTTTTATATCTAAATAGTCCTAGATGGATAATAAACGTAGTAATTGGTCTACTGTTCTCTTCGAGCTGTAATTGATGATAGGCATTTGACATATCCAACCAAGAAAAGTACTGCGCCCCACGTAATTTGGTCATGAAAGTGTCCAATGTTGGTACCGGAAAATTTTCTCTTAGTATGGCTTCATTTGCTCGTTTCATATCGACACATATCCTAATGTCACCATCAGGTTTGAATACTATAACCATAGGAGAAATCTAGGGACTGGGTTGCTTAACTCTTTCCATAATGTCTCTGGCCAGCCCTTCGTTTAATTTGTTCTCTACTTTTTCTTTGACTGATATGGGGACTTGTCGGATTAGTTGTATGGGTTTCACTCTCGGATTGATTGTCAACTTAACTTTGATATCGCGTATAATTGGGAATGGGCTAGTTTTCCCATTTTCGTTTATTGTATTAATAAGTCCCAACTTGAGCATTCCCAAGGCCATGTATGCTATTTTCCCAAGTAGTGATATTGTTACGTTTTCTACAACTGCAAATGACTCGATAGTTTCTTTCCCGTTATTTACGCCTATCGGTGCTGTGAACTTGCATTTAATTTTGAGTGGTTCGTTTGTGGCGTACGATTTCAAATTACTGACAACTTCATGTTCCAAGTTCCATATGGAGGCCTTATTTGCGGTGAGGGTTTGAAAATCTTCGTCATTTATTATATTACACGCAACTCCTGAATCAATCAGCATACTTAAGGCGGCACCCCTTACCTGCACTAGAACTATGTCGTCTATTGTCGCGTGGTTGGGGTCCACAATGATATCTAGTAATTTTAAGTGCTATATCCTTATTATTTTTCCAGCCATATTTTCTTGATTTATTGTTAATTATATTTGCATTTACTTGACTTTTTTTTAACCTGTATCCTAATTCATTAATAAATATAGTTTTTACATCAATTTTCTTTTGAAGTCGTTATCCTTATAAAACAGGACAGAACTGTGAATTCGCTTCGCTTATAAGGATCTTGTCCGAATTTGTTTGGCCGAAAAACAAAGAGTTCTGAAGGGGCCTTACTTTTAAAATATATATCTTGGGTAAAATCCTAAAAAGGCAAAGCAAAATCGCATATAATCCTAATTTATTAATAAATACAGTTTTTACATAAATTTCACAGGACAGAATCTTTGAAATATCCGTTTTTTAAATATACCTGTAAAAACAGGGTAAAATTCTTAAAAATGATGTGTGCAGAAGGAGCCTTACTAATACAAAATTCAAAACAGGGTAAAATCTTTGAAAAACGTTAATTTAAAAATATATCTTAAAAACAAGACAAAATGCTTAAAGAAACAAAGTGTTCTGAAGGGGCCTTATTAGTAGTAAAAAAGTACAAAATTTCTTAATAAAATAGACATTTATTGGAAAGTGAAAATTAAAAAAAAAGAAACATTTTGAAAAAAGTCAAAATTTTAAAGAACAAAACTTCAACAAAGTTAAATTTAGGAAAAAGTAAGATTTAAAAAGAAGTAGGAAGATTTCAAAAAAAATTTCAAAAATTCAATGTTGAAGAAAGTCGAGATTTTAAAATAATCGAAAGTTTAAAAAAAATCGATATTCTTAAGAGTCGAAATTTTGAAAAGGAGTCGAAATTTCTGAAGTCGTAAATTTCAAAAGAAGTTAAATTTCTTTAAAAAAAATGTTCAGAAAAGGTCAAAACATTAAGAAAACTCAAAATCTTCAAAGAAGTTGAAAGTGGTAAGAAAACTTTCACCGAAAATTTCAAATAAGGCCAAATAATAAAACAAATTGAAATTATCATACAGATATTGAGTGACATACAGGACATATACAGTCTGTTCCACCGGAAATCGCCGCGATCGATATCTGGCAAAGTCCTCATCTAAAACATATGAAAATTTGGCACCTTAGCAAAGACGACAAGACCAACACAACTAAAATATTCGAAAAGTTGTAGTATTTCCGGTTAATTTAAATCTTCACTAGATAAGTTAAAAAAATACAGGGTGTTCCATTTGAGATAACAAAGTTATCGCTGTTTGAGTTTACCATAATATGTAGACCTGAATTCAACACTCGGTATAATGTCTTTGAACTTACGGAAATTGTGCAAGATAGCTTCGTATGTGTTCTATTCACGTACCAAATATAAACTTAATATCTGGTTTCTGAAAAAAGATGCAAAGAATTTCGTGGGACCTTACATCTGTCAAAGTTTTTATAAAAATCCAGTTATCTCAAAAACTATACATTTTAGGAAAAATGTTTGGTTTCTAAAGTAGCCTTAAAATATTAAATGGAATCCAAAAATGCAAAATTATATAGAATGTCTTATTTAAAATAACGAAGTTAGTGTCAACTTCCGGTATAAGCGGAAGTATTATAACTTTGCAAATATTTTAGTTGTGTATGCCTCGTTGACTTTACTAAGCTGTTAAATTTTTAAATTTTTTAGATAAATACTTTGTCAGATATCGATCGCGGCGATTCCCGGTGGTACACACTGTATAGATTCACGAGAGACAAAAGAAAATACTAGAACCAGCACCTAGAAAGAATGGATACAAATAGAATGGTCAGGCAAGCGAAGATTTTGAAACTAACAGGAAAAACAGGGCTTGAACCGAAACTGAACCGAAAACCGAAAAAAAACCGTTATTTTCGTCGAAACGAAAACCGGAGCGAAATCGGAAAAGATATCGGTTTATTTCGGTTCGTTGAATTTATGTACTTATAACAGTTTTTATTTACCCTTAAGTTTGGAATTTTTTCTTAGGAATTTCAATTTCTTCTTCAAAATATTACACAAATCCGTACAACTTTGATCTCAAAATTTGAGCATTTTTAAGTTGGAAAATTCAGGATTTTTTAATAATTTTAACCCATTAACTTAATTCGAAATTTTTAATTTTTTCAAAAAGCTTTAACTTCGTAATAAAAAATTTCGAAATTTTTTGTTATGAAGTTGATTTGTTTATATTTCGATTACGATTTTGAAAATAAGACTTTTTTCTCAAAAATTCGATTTCCAAGTGAAAATTTCCAAAAAAATATTGAAATTTCTATCTTAGTTATCAAATTTCAACTTTAATTAAGACAATTTTTACTTTTAATCACGACATTTCAACTTTAAATTCATATTTTTAGGAAATTTATAAAATGTTTACAACTTTTTACGACGAGTTTAAAAATGTCAATATTAAAGTCGAAATTTTGAAAAAAAAGAGCTTAATGACTTTAGTTTATTTTTCAAAATTGTTACATTAGCACTGGTTTAAAATTCAAATTTCTTCAAAATATTTTGGCTTTTTTTCTAGACATTTAATTTAAAAATATCTCCTGGATATTTTGAGAAAACACTAAAAGTTTCTTATTAATATAATAGTTGTTTATTAATATGTTTTGGTTTCAGGGGACAAGTTCTGTATTTCAATTTCAGGAAATATCAAAGTTTATTTTTTGAATTTTGTTTCAAGACAAAATGTTGAGTGTTATTATTTTTTGTTAATAGATTTTATCTTTTGGAAATTAGAGATTTTTTTAGAAAATTTTGATTTCAAACCTTTTTTATTTTCAAAAATTATAGCTTCTTTTTTCTTCGGATTTAGAGAGTAATTCTAAATGTGAACTTAATTCTAAAATTTCGAATTTTTGAAATCGAACATTACCCACTTTTTATTCGGAAATTTAAAATTTCTAAAAAAGTTAATATTTTCAGAAATGTTTATTAATGAATTCTGGTTATTTTTAAGTATAAACAATCGCATTTACACTTTTTCTAGAACGAGTTTGTCCACTCTAAATGTAGACTTTTCTAGACATTTCGAATTAAAATTTCAAATTCAAAAAACTCAAGATTAAGAAGTTTAAAAAAATATTTGTGAGTATGAAATAAATACCAAGATTTTAAACTTTGAATTTTGAGAAAAAAAGTAAAAGTATTAACATATTTCGTATTTAACAAAAAATCTAATTCAAATTGAAAATTTCCAAAAAAGGTCAAAATTTGGAGATTAAAGATAAAACTTAAAAAAAGATAAATAACTTTATAGCAAAGATTTTTCTTCGAAATTCGGAATAATCAAATGCATTTCGACATTGCAAATTCAGACAGCAATAATAATTCCCAAAATTGCCCAAAATAAAACACGTAGGGATTAAAGTTGTTACCAGTTGGACGCTAAGACGAAACTTAAACTTAAAAAAAAACATATAATCGTCCAGAATTTAGAAAGAATATCCAAATGTTCGGGTGCAAACTTTAAATTTGAGATAAAAGTTAAAATTATAAATTTTATCGAAATGTGAAAAAAATTTAAAAAAAAAGATTTTTCTCTAGGTGACTTCAAACTATGTCTTTAAATAGAGCACTTTCTAGAGGCATTTTTCATACACAAGTGCAGGTTACGGAAGTCAGTTCAAAGATAAATTTTAAAAAAAGAATATCTTTCGAGTAATTTTATCATCTTACCCACACATCTGTTTTTAAGATAAATAGGCAACGTCGTTGTTAAATTTGTCAGAATATTAGAAGAGTTAGACTCTAGAAAAACTCTAGAAGGATCGCACCCCCCCACGGGCCTGATTTATACTTTTTATTGTTAAACTAAGATATCAAAGGAATCCTCATTTTCATTGATCTTAATTTTGCTCATCTGCTAAGCGATATATAATTTGTTCGTCATTGAATGACGTAAATTTACATCAGCATGTATAGTTTTTGCAACTTTCAAGAAACAAGAAGATATTGTTATTGATGGCATTGTTAGATTTGTGCAGGTGAAGAGAGAGATCCCGTTTTGCTGTCCTTCGCGATACCCAGCACCAGCACGATGTACGATATATTTATGTTATACCAGTGTCGGGTGGTACCATGTCGTACCAGCCAACTCGGCAGCGCGATCCCACTCTGCATTTGCCTCATTCTGTAATTCTAAATAACATATGCCTTAAACATTATATTACATTTCGAATGGTTGATTGTCGAGGATAGTTTACCTGTTAATTGCAGTTTTCAAATGGTATCAGCAGCATACCTTGGTTTCTTGATTTTTTCTTATGTATTGTATAATGTAGTACCTAATGTGGTAATAAACTAACTGTTCATTATAACTTTTATAGAAAATATTAAAATTTTAATCGTGAAACTGAACATATTGGACGAAGTTTATGAAGGTGATCAATAATGAAATATGTATAAGAGAATATTCTTTCACCTTTTTTATTGATTTTTTCCAAAGCTTTTAGATGGCTCGGTAAAAAAGGTAATTAAATGTGACTTACTATAGACATTGTTGCTTCAACACCAGCGAATGCATCTTATTTGATGGGATTGAAAATTCAAGTTCAAACTCAGAAGTGTGAGAAGCAGGGCTACATTTTGAAGAAAATTTCTAAATCTGTTTTTATTTTCATCATAACATTTTGACTGTCAGCACGATTGTTCGAGTATTTTCTCAAAAATCTCCAGTATACGTTGGAATTTTGCAAATTAATACTTTTTTATTTGTGGCTTAACATTTTTAACTTGAATATTAGCCACCAGTGTTATAAGCTCAAGATTTAGAATTTTGTTTTTAAATTCAAAATTTTGATTTTTCATAATAACATTGGATTAGTTTTCCTCTCTTTTCGAAATTTTGGCTTTCATTGTGAATTGCCGAGTTTTTTTATTTCGAGATTTTTTTCATAATTTTAAGATTTTTTTGCAGATATTTCAATTTTTTACTTTTATTCGAAAAAATTGAAAATAAGATTCTAATTTTAACAGCTTGTATATCAGAAAACAAGACACAGGTTTAATTAAACTTCTTTCTTAGAAATATAGGAAAGTATTTAAATTGTACCCTGTATAAGAAACTCTTCTAGACTAATCGGTTTAGGCTATGGCTTGTCTGTTAGTCAATGTTTAGAGTTTTATTAAGTAAATAGAATCTGAAGACCTTGATTTTTTGATCGACAAAAATAATTTAAACATATCTGTAACCGAAATAATATCCGAGATAATTGCATATACGTATCCGTAAGAGAAACCAATATAATATTCAGAATATAACCTTATTCGTTGTCAGCCCCTAAGAACCTCAGTTTGGACACAACCCAAAAATTTTAGAAAAACCTAAATTTTCACAATTAATTTTTTTCAAAGTTTTATATTAGAAGTACTAATTTTAGGTAAAACAATAAAAAATTTAGGTTTAAATTTCGAAAAGAACTGAAACTCTATAGAAACAATTTTAAATTTAAATTCAAAAATTTTGAGAAAATGTCACAATTTGGGAATAAGCCGAAATTTCAAAAAAGCGGATCCGAATTTTCAGGAAAAGCTTCTAGTTTCGAAATTTTAAGGAAAAATAAAAAAAATGTTTAAACTCGTGAATAAATTGTCCCGTTCTTATATATTGTGGCCGTGTGCACCTTGCCTTCGCGGAACCAATCTTGAATCCTTTTATTCTAATTCTTGGTACTGTTATAAAAAAGTATGGTAGATGATGTAGACTTATCTACATCTGATACGGAGTCTTACTTAAAAAGACACTATATGGCTAAATTTATTACGAAATTACTTCTTTAAACAAAACAATCTCTTTGCGGTGCACACTAATAAAGTTTTTGGGGATCATAGGTCAAAAACGTGCTCGACAACTAAATGTTTATTGCATCACTTCATGATATTGCAAAAGATTTAAAGTTCTCCGCGGTGGAACATATTGTTTATGAATTATATAACATGCTAGGTATGTACACCACATTTAATTATACAATTCAGCTTGTACATACATTAGCTGTGCCTCTCTTTTTCAGTAACTTATGGTGATTATTGTTACCATAATTATTATAAAACCAGTGAACCGATTCATATTCTCATATTGAAAATATGCATAGTTATTTATTAATTAAAGTCTCCAGTCGCCTTTCTTTTATGGCATTTACTGTTAGCTCTTTCTTGAGATATGCAGACGTGATAACATCTTGAGAAATTATGAAAATCATTACTTTCGACTATAGATGAGTCTAAAAACATAACCATAGAAAAGCGATTCTTCAGTGGGACAACTAGATATAATTCATTGTATCCAGGGTAGGGCTAGGATAGAGGGCCATATGATAAGGAAAGCTTCCACGGTCAGAGTCAGACAGAATATACTTCTTCCGGGATTGGACCGTGTCAAAGAACTACTAAAGTGTTCGACGTTTCGCCCACCATCGTAGGGGGCTTCTTCAGGAGCAAAGAAAAGAAACAATAAATGAAACGAGAAATATAAGGGAATATACAAAAATGAAAGAATGAAAGGCCAATTTCAAAACATTAGAGCACGGTAACTTAGTACGTCCACCATACCAGTGGCGAAACTCTTCTGAGAGGAAAGAGGGAAAGGGAAACTTTATACACCATTCGTCTGCGAGATCACTCCCGAAGATTTCCGATGGTTGGTTTCCAGATGGAGGAAAGCATGTAACCGTGGTCTCTGTTGATGTTTTTGGGGAATTTTTGGATTTCAATGGCCTCGCGTATCTTCGTATTATAGTAATTGGGAATATTGGATATAATTGAAATATTATTAAAGAGAATCTTATGTCCGGTCTCATGCTGATGTTCCACAATGGCTGATTGCGAAAATAAACCAGACCTAAGACATCTTTGGTGCTCGGATATTCACGTCTTAAATGATCGTCCCGTTTCTTCAATGTACACTGAACCTGAACCACAAGAGCAAGGAACCCTGTACACACCATTAGAACAAAAGGATGAAATTTTATCTTTGGGAGATGGGAGGAGCTGTTGGATGTTTTTTTTTGTTGATCTTTGTTTCGTCCAAATGGTAAGTTCTTTGGTTTTTTTTGGTCAAATTGTTTGACATTGTCTTTTCCAAAATTTTTATGTAAAGCAGTAGGATTTAAGGAGGCCGCACAGAAATGCTAGGCGGGCCACATGCGGCCCGCGGTCCGCGTCTTACTCATACCTGTCCTGGATTGAGTTTAACCAGGTGTCCTTTAAAGTTCCCCTGATCAGTGAGCAGACCTAGTGCTTTGCTTAGTCAGCTTTAATTCATTGTAATAGGTGCTTCAGCCCTTGATTTCAAGGGTTCACCCATCAGCAATCTTGCTTTCCTGCAGATGGTTATGTTCCTCCACCGGTTCAAATGAGCCCGTTCGAGGTTTGTTAACATAATGTTTTTGCTTACAGCATAAGGCACACCTACATTTTTTTCGGTGGGAACTTCCACAGCGTCCCCCTGTTGCCAGCTCGTCGGCGACCTCGACGTATGTTACTATACCCGGACGCGTACCCCAACAAGTGTGATCTTGTTGGTTTCTCCCATTCTATTAAGGATTTGCACACAGTCCCACACTGTGATCGAGCTGGTGGTACAGTAGACTCCCTTCTAAAGTTGCGCTTACCGTACTGGATCGGCCGTTATTATTATTTTTTTAAGTTTAATCCAGTCACAAAGAGTAACCCCATTATGCTTTCAAATCACTGCGCGTAGGATGAGGAAACAAGGATAGATGGCGATGAACCGCCTTCTTAAACAAGGATAGGTTGTAATTTTTGGGGAAAATTCCTTTCGGTAACAAGTTCCATAACTTGGAAGTTTTATAGAAAACAAAAGTCTCCGTAGACAGAAGTCCTCACTGTGTCAAGCTGGACCGCACATTAATTTGCTGTCTCCGACTGTCTACTACGCCTCAAGAATCTTGCCCTTGAGGGGGATTAATCCTATTAGTTCCTGCGATCATCTTCCATGATAGTACTTGTAGGAAAGAGACAAGTCACCAACCATACGCTTGTGCTCTAGTGTTTCGAGAGAATCGGTCAGACTCTCATAATCAATTAGGCAAATCGCTGTTCTTTGAATTGAATCCAAGAGAGCTAAAGTGTGTTTTGGGGTTGAACTCCAAACATGAGAACAGTTTTCTAGTGTTGGCCTAACTTAAGCTTTGTATAGTGTTAATAGCTGATGAGATGTGAAGTACTTTTTAGCTCTAAAAAGAAAGCCTAGCTTCTGAGAGGCTGATTTGGCAATGGCGCGTACATGATCGTCCCAAAAGAAGTTAGTGCTCGCATTCACTCCTAGGATAGATAGATTTGATCCCATCAGAAGGATTTTACCGTCCATTAGTATATTTGTTACATTATCCCTTGATGTTTTCTTAGAAAAAACCGCGGCCTGAGTTTTTGAAGCGTTGAAGTCGACCAATTTGTTCTTACCCCATTCCAGAATAATCTCGAGATCCCGATTAATTGTCTGTATCTTCTGTTCCTTTAGTTGATCTGAAGCAGCAACAGATAATGTTTTGTCGGGAAAAAAAGATGACACAAGTTTACTATCATCTGCGTAGCTGTATATAGGATTGGAAGTTGAAGCTAAGAGATGATTTATGTGTAACAGAAATAGAGTAGGAGACAGAACAGACCCCTGAGGCACCCCTGCGTTAATCGTAAATGTCTTGGATGAGATGCTATCGACGACGACCTGAAGAGATCTGTCAGTGAGAAAATTGGATATCAAATGACAGAGTCCAGGAGGAAGACCGTAAGATGTTAATTTGGCGAGAAGAGATCGGTGATAGCCTTTGTCAAAAGCTTTGAGATATCCAATGCCACAATCCTAGCCTCATCATGTTTTTTTGTCCTTTTTCACTCTAGCAGATTTCCAGATGTTAGGGAATACACCTTTGTTCTAAGAGAGTGTGAACGATTTGCTTAGGACATGAGTCAACTCTGGGGCGCACTTCTTAAGAACAATAGCGGGAATACCAACAAGGCCATAAGCTTTCGAGGTGTCGAGCTCAAGAAAATCAAGATTGAAATTTTCAGCAAACATTATGGCTAACATGTCAGCCTTTTCCTTGGAGGTAGTAGCAATATTGCTATTTTCATCGAGTAAAGGTGGAAAATTTGAAGGTGTAAAATTCTTTCCAATCGACTTTGCAAATTCCCAAAAGAACCTGAAACAGTTCGGACAGTTGATAAACCTCTGGCGCATTTTACGATCGAAATCACCTTTTGCCTCGTCAATAACTTGTTTACAAGAATTTCGTGCATCTACAAATATGGTCGAGTCTCGATTGAGGGGTTATTTCGCCATCGACGGGCGATATGCGCGATTTTTGCAAGAGACAGCCCGAGCACATTTTTTTACTGAACCAAGATTTACTGGGGGCAGAGTTCTTTTGGGACTGGGGAATTGAGCATTCCATACCAATCAGGATAGTTTCCGTGATGAATTTGGAGACTAAGGAAGGGTTGTGTTGTCTGAGTTAAAGCAGACTTCCTGCCAAGGGAAAGATGCAAATTCTTCCTAACTTGCAGAGTTAAAGTGCCAAACCCTACAGGACTGCGTCTGGTTAAAGTTGCTACTCCCCGTTATCCCTACGATTGTCGAAAAATATTGCTCCTTGCGAGATTGAGTGGGTTATTCAAAAGTGGCGCTAAAACTCTGAAATCCAATTTGTTGTTGGAAATTAGGTGGGTGAATATCCACGCAACTTTAACAATCGTATCCTGACAACTTTAACGAGCGCGCAACTTTAACGGGCGCAACTGTAGCAGAAGTCGACTCTATGGCCCTCTGGGGCATTTAATGCTGCACGGCTATCCGTGCATTCTCGAATGACCCATACTTCAGTCACAAAGACGGAAGTATATTGTCCCATTGGAATACTATCTTTCCTGTAATTGTTGCTTGAATTATAGATCTCAGCTCCGTATCTTCTGTCGAGGCCGGATCCGTCTGTAAACCAGACATTATTTTCTTGACTCACCACAGTTTCTGGTTTTTCCCAATCTTTTCTGTTCGGGATCAGAATCTTATAACTGGTCCCAACCAGAGTTCCCTGGGAGTGCGGTCTTGTCTTAAGATAAAAGGTCTATTTTTGAGGTCTCCAAGTGTAGTATGACCTACCCTTGCCTCTCTCCAGTCCCTAAACACTTAAGTCTATGGGCCGTTCATTTGGTCTGTGTCTTAATGAATTCATCTAGAGGAGGCATATTTAGCGCTACCTCTAGAGCTTCCGTTGGAGTGGTGCACATACAATCGACTCTCAATAAATTGACACTCATTAATTTGAATCTCTCGATAATTTGAAGTTTTTTCAGTCCCATGAAAAATACTCGATTAATTAAAAAAATCAATGTGTTTTGATCCCCTGGGTAATTTGAAGTTGTAGGAATGGCATTTTGCTCGCAGACATTCTATAATTTGAAATCGGGCATGCCTACTCTCTATAATCTAAAAGTCAATGAATATTGATTTTAGATTTTATGCACGAACCTGTCAATTGCTTATATCACTAATGAGACATGTGTGCGTTTTAATTTACAGTCGGTGAATACATGCACAGATTTGTTGTTTGTTTACATGAATGGGATATGAAAGAATTTGCAATATTGAGTCTTCTTTCAAATGTTAAAGTGTGTTATTAGTTTTTGAGCTTCAATATAACTTCAAAAAAGAACAAAGTACTTTCTAAGCGAAAAATAGCATGTTATTTAAGCTATGGAGCAAGGACAATTAAAAAAAGACGTTGCCAAACTGTTCGGCATTTTACCATCGACATTGTCGATAACTTTAAAAAAACAAAAATTGTGTCACCGGAAGTGCCTTAAGTGCGAATAGGACAGGATTACGTCAGGGTGAATTTCCCCGTCTTGAGGAGTGCTTGCTTAAATGAATTCGTGAGTGTAGAGATCAAAACATTCCCTTGGGTGGTTTCATGCTGAAAGAAAAGGCGAAGTCTTTTGCACAGTCTCTCGAGATTAATTGATTTGTAGAAAGTGAGGGGTGGCTTTCAAATTTTAAAAATTGACGCTCCATCACATTTAAAATGGTCTGCGGAGAGGGCCCAACGTGGATATTTCCATTTGTTCCGAATTGATTGACGAACTAAATAAACTTTTACGTGGCTATCACGCAAGGAATATATTTAACACGGACGACACCACCCTTTTTATATAAATGTCTTCCTGATTGCACCCTGACGTTCAAAGACGGAAAGTCTCATGGACGGATAGAAGAATAGAACAACTGTTCTTCTAGCATGTAACATGGATGGATCTCAAAAGTTGTAACCATTCATTATAGGAAAATCTGTGAAACCACGCTGTTTCAAAGGAATAAAATCGCGTCCTACAACTTATCGGATCAAAAAAATCATGAATGACGGCAGGGTTGTTTAATGAATGGCGGACCTCGGTTAACAGTGACATGAAAAAAGAAAAACGCCAAATCTTACAGTTTTTGGACAACTGCACCGTTCATAATAACCCACCACCATTAGATCACATAAAATTGGTTGTTTTTCCACCAAACACGGCATCAAGATTACAACCATTAGACCAAGGTATTATTCAAAGTTTGAAAACTTTCTGCCGCAGAGAAATTGTTTCTCTTGTGCTGGATAGCACTGAAAAAGGTGAGAAGGCAAATATAACAGTTTTGACCATTATAATTATGATTGATAAGGCCTGGAAAAATGTCAATCCTACCACCCTTTATAACTGCTTCAGAAAATGCGGGTTTAAGCAAACCGAAAACGCAGAACAATCATCAAAGCCGCCCAAAGTTACGAATTCTAACTTAGGAAGGGGATTTCTGTTTAACTGTGGAGAGCTGACGTTTGAGGATTATGTTTAAGTTGACGATGACACATGTGTCCACGGTGCCTAAACCGATGCTGAGCTGTTGGATTTGACTCTCTGGATGAGGACGAGGAAGAAAACGGAAAAGAACAACCACCAACTTCCGTCACATTGAGCGAGGCAAGGACATCTTTTACTGCGCTATGCTCCTATGTCCTCAGAACGGCCACAAGTGACGATTTCTTCTTAGCTCTCACTACTATCGAAAATTCATTGGAAAATGATAGGTGGAAGTCGCTCACTCAAAAGAAAATTACGGCCTCTTTTTCAAAATGAACATTTGTATCTAATTTTATAAATGTTGTGAAATAAAAATCACGAATTTTGGTAAAATTTTTGTTTAGCTAAATTTTCTCCCCGCTTCCTTTTGTTCATTTGAACTCCTATTATTTTGAACTTTAGTTAATTGGAACTTTTTCGCTGGTTCCTCGAATTTCAAATTATCGAGAGTCGACTGTAGCTGTAATTTGTTTAAAAATAAAAGACTATTTTCATAGAAGAAAATTCATTTCTCTGTTCGCATCTTTAGGGCACAAAATTGCTTCTTTATTCTTTGATAAACCGAAGCCACAAATGAAATTAATAAGTTTTTTGAAACCACTACAACGCTTTTGGCCATTCTTATCCATATTAAAACGTTTCTTGGCTTGCTTAAGAATTCGTTCTTTTGACAAATATAACGTTGTCATAGTGAACATTTTTTGCCACTATTTAACGATATGACTATTACACTTCTACCTTTCTTCGTGAATATCAGTATGCCTGGTGACAAATTAGTGCAGCCAAATGTGAAACTCGTACAAAGCTTACGCTTTTTGTTATAGTTTCTTTTAGTCACCAATTTAATGTTTTTCTCAGTATATTAAAACTCGTTGCGGCACTACGTATGGCCATTTGGTTTTTTTTAATCCTGTCCAAAGCATCTTTCAACTCGTGTTCTTCGCTAGAGAACTTTTTTTGTAAATGTTTAGAATCAGAAACAAAATGCAACAGTGCGGCTGTCACTCTTAGGAAAAAAGGGGCAATTTTTTCTTTTTATAGGGATAAGATGGCCACATCAATGCTTCAAATCCTATGTATTTAACAGACGTAAATTATAAGTAATAGATACTAATTAACTTATAACATCGATTATCTAAGAGTACAAGAATAAGGAAAAATTGTTCCTTATTCTTGGGTAAAGAGATTGAAAATGATCACCAAGAATATTTGCATGTGACAAAAAATAATTATTAAAATTACTTACCCTTTATAGCATTTTAAAAGAGAAAAACTTGGCGATTTGTTCTTCGACATCAGTAATTTATATCATATGAATTTAAACGTCCTTTCAAAAAAAAGAAAAGCAATTAGTGCTCTGGGCCATCTCTCATTCATGACCGTCTCTCCTAGACTTATCCTATGGGTTGTTCCTTATAAGCAGAGCAGGATATCGTTCAACAATCATTTTGAAAAATTGATAGGCAAAAAAGATGTAATTTGCAGCAAATGTTTTGGCTGAGTATATGTACGAAGGTAAATCAAATAAGAACCAGAATTTGATTTTAAAAATTTATTGGTACAAGATACATATATCAAAGTTATTAATTATTTTTCTACATAGTCTCCTGATTTTTTTTGCGTTTTTCCCCAACGGATTGGGAGTTTTTTAATGCCATCATCATAAAAAGAATGGAGGCGTGTTTGCAGCCAATTGCGCATACATGTTTCAACATCAGCATCATCATGGAATCGCTCACCTCCTAGAGCTTTTTTCAGGGGCCCAAACATATGATAATCGCATGGTGATAAGTCGGAACTATAAGGAGAGGGTTCTAATGTTACCCAATGCATTTCCTATCATTTTTGATGTATCAGATTAGCTGAGTGGAGGGTTTTGCTTCATTCAATAACTGGCAGTAGTAGGCAGCAGTAACTGTACGACGTTCATGCATAAAATCAAGAACAACGTTAATCTTACACTGGTCCGAGTACGACGGGCATGGGTTTCATTTTCAACTTGAGTTCATTCTTCCAAAAATTTTTTGTGCCCTTCATAGACTTGAAATTTCTTCAAACAAGTTACCCAAACTGTGCTTCTAGTCTACAAAGAATTTCGATGGGCTTTACACCTTCAACGACAAGACGACAAGAAATTTAATAATAATGCGCTGCGCAACGTGCGGATGAATCTTTTGCCCCCTCATTGTATTTACAATTGACGAAAGGTGAAAACGGAATTCGCTTAAGCGCAGGACGTCCAGTGATATCCCCACCTAACACGTCTAAGAATACGCGCACACTCCCGACGCCCTCATGGCGACATGATAGAAATTCCAGTTCATATTTGATTTCTCTTCATACATTTTCTCTTGTGTGCTGGGATAAAATCCAATTTAAAATAAAAACTAAACCTTTTGGAAAACTTTGACAAATGTCGATATTTAGAAAAAAAAGCAAGATTTCAAAAGTTGATTTTTGTGAAAAAGTCGCAATTTCCAGAAAAAATCGTATTCGAAAAAAGGAAATTCAATTTCCAAATATATTTTTGACGAAATTTTTACTATACTTAAAATTTGACATGATCGGGAAAATAAGAATTCGTTCTCTCGATATGACCTAAAAATATTACTGTTAGAATATTTACTTTTTTAACAAACTTTCCATCCAATCAATGTCGTAGTTAGCTTTCAAGAGGACTTGTGCAAGTTGTAAAATTGAGGCCCCCAAAAAAAGTGTGGCACGCAAAAATATTTTTCCTTGCCAAACAAACAAAGATCGCTTTCCGACCATATTTGTATTCACCAATCTTATCATTTTATCCAAAATATTTTGATTGACCAAAACAAAGTTATCACCCTCAAATTTTCAAATTACTCTCATTGACTAAAAACATAAAAAAAGAACATCATTGCCATTCATTTTTGGGCCCCCTTTCTTATTTTAGTTACTGTGAGTTTGCTCAGTTGCTCCCTCCTTGCTATTGCTCAGGGTCCAGTTTTGGAAGAATCAGCAGATTTTGAAAGAGTTGAAAATTCGAAAAAAACACAATTTTAATTGAAAATTTTTAGAAACATCATACCTCGAATTTTCAGGCACAAGATGAATAAGTTGAATAAGTTGAAATGTTTGGAAAGTCAAATTCAAAATAAGGAGAAATTTTCACAATAAGCCGAATATTAAGACAAATAGATTTTGAGAAAAAAAAAGATTTTTGGAAAATACAGGTAACATTTTGAAAAAAGGTCGAAATTTCCTGAAAATATTCAAAATTACCAAGATAAAGTTCAAATTTAAGAGAAAAAAAATTAAGACATTTTAGAATAACTTCTTGTTTCGAAAAAAAAAAAAAAAAAGAAATTCGACAACCCAAACATAATTTGCAAGAGTCGAATTTTGTGAAGAAAAGTAGGAATTTGCAGAAAAGTCCAATTTTGATAAAAAAATCGCCATTTTTTAAAATTTTTTTCTTAAAATTGTTAATTTAAAAAAAATCTAACGTGTTCTGTGGATTTCGGTAAAGTTGAATTTACAAAATAGTGTAATTGTGTATCTAGTAGTAAAAGCAAAATATTCCAGGACGACGATGTAATTGTGGCCGAGGTATCCGGTATATCGGGATTCCGATATATCTAGATCCCTGTATATCTAGATTCCTGTATATCTAGATTCCGGTATACCGGAATTGCAGTCCCTAGTATTAAGGCGGCGGTCTGGAACTCTTAAAACGTCGAAATTCTTCGCTTGTCATTTTACAAACTACGTCAATACTATTGCTTAGAATTTAATGAAATTTGGTAATAATGTTTAGAAATGTTGGGGCGTACAATTTGTCTCTAAACGGAATTAAAAAAAAGTACTTTCAAAGCGCAAATTCGACATCCTTGCTTCATAAGTTCTCCAAATTTGTAAACAAAATGTTAAAAAATAAAGGCACCATTTGTAAAATGGGAGAGCGGTGTTTGGTATAAAAATTGCGCTTAGGTTTCGGTTGCAATCACTCAGATCAGGCAGGGTATGGAGATGGACGTGATGCGGAGCAGAGAAATTTTTGCTCCTTCCCCAATATGTCATCAACGAACTAAGTATCTTCGGCTTCCAAGCTCATATTTCTTTATCTAAGCACGGCGGATACATCATAATAATAATAAACAATATTAAAACATTTGTTCCACCAGAGTTTGAGAGTAAAATGAATTGTTTAGTATTTGTAGCTTACAATCATTTACTGAATATTTAGCGGTTTTTGTTTTGATATGTTTAGAAGCATTTTTTTCTCTTCTAATTAACATTTTTATATTACTGTTTGAAAAAATATAAATTGTTTAGGTAAATAAATGCTAGGAGAGATTTAGGCAAAAAAAAATTTGATTTTATATCGTTTAAATTGGAAATGTTATATTCTACTAGCATCACTTGTAGACGAAAATCGACCAATTATATCTGCAAAGAACAAAATTGTTTTTCACATAATTAATTAATAGGTATTTATATGCAAATATTTAGTTCTTACCTTGACGATAGGAGAAAATGCGTGGGAAAATAAAAATTTCAGCTCTTTGAAAATTTCGAATTCTGTTGGCTACTTCCAAATTTCGATAGTTTGTTGAAAATCTACTTTTTTTTTGAAAATCTCAACTTTTTTCACAATTTCGACATCTTGAAACTTTGGTTTTTTTTTGAAAATTATGAATTTTTTTGAGGAATATGATTTTTATGATAATTTCGACTTTTTATTATTTAGTTTTGCAAATTTCGACCACTCACTAAATATTTCCACTTTTCTTGAGAATTCCTATTTTTTGATAAATATTTTCAACTTTTTTAAAAAATCTCTAATTTTTCATGGAGAATTTGACATTTTTAATTTCCACTTTTTTAATGGTTTCGATTTTCCACCTATTTCAAATTCTCATTAAAAAAAAAACAAAATTTTCTTTCCTTTTTCTAAAATAGTGCTATTTTTGGAACTTCCTAATTTTTCAAAATTTTAACTTTTTCAGGAAATTTTTATTTTGTTGTAGATCTCGACTTTCTTTAAAAAATACGGCTTTTTTTGACAATTACGACATTTTAAAAAGGTGAACAAACAAATTCACCAGGTCAACATTTTCGAAAATTGGAATTGTTAAAAAAAAGTTGAAATTATTGGAAAAACGAACATACCAAAAGGCACGAATTAGAATAAAAAAGGTAAAAATTTTGTGGAAATTTAGAAAAAAGTTCTCTCAAAGTCGAATTTTTCGAAAAAAGGTGAATTTTGAGAGTAAAGCCAAAGTGCCAACAAAAAAGAATTTTCAGAAAAAAATCATAATTTCGAGAAAAAACTGTGCTTCCGTATCTTTGTAGAAAAGTATATGTTCATTTGAAAGGAATTAATAGAAAACAAAAATGATAAAAGGAAGCATTTTTAAGTCACCTATTTCTAACGATGTACTTTTCCTGCTTAGAGAACTGAAAGAAGGAATACGTGTCAAAGGATTTTTTTATAAGTTTGCAATTCGTTAGCCCAATTTCAAAATTTTCTCTCGAAATTTTGAATTTAAAGTTTAAACTATTCGAATTTTCCCAGAAATTTTAAAATTTCATGGAAAACGTCGACAACAATATCGAATATTTCAATTTAAAATCATAATTCCTTATAACACTCATTTTTTTTTTAATTTGTTGCTATTTTTCAAAAATTTCAGTTCAAATATAAAATCGTTTTTTTTTTATAATTCAAGGTGCAATTCTAAAGAGAACAGTTAGAATTTTTTTAAAATTTTGGCTATTTTTTCAAAATTTCTGATTTAAATCTGAAATTGTTTTTTTTTATTTGGAATTGGAAAGAAAAATTAAATTTCCAGTCAAAATGAAAGTAGTAAAAGAAAAACTTATTTTTTAAATTTTAAAGTGAACTGACATTTCAGGTAAAAAAGTCGAAAAAAAATTGTTTGGAAAAACTTCAAGCAACGTCTTTTTTAATTTCAAAATTCCGTGAAAAATTTTTATATTTCTGACATAATTTTGTTCAAAGCTTTTTCCAGAATTTTGACTTAAATCTCAAATTCTGGATCATAAATTCGAGTTTAAGAGAATATGGATTCTAAATTCGATCTTAAGAAAATAAATAAATAAAAATGAATAAAAATTGACATTTGTACAATGGAAATTTTAGAAATCTTGTAATTTCGACTTCTTTTCTAGAAATTCTAGTTCAAAGTCCAGGTTTTAGGAAAATAATTTGAAATTTCCAATTTGAACGTTTTGACTTTTTTAAGTTTATGATTTTTACTCGTTTCCCGAAATTTTGTTTTAAAAAGTCTAAATTTTTAACAAACTCTTTAAATAACATAAAATTTTGACATTTTAGTTAAAATTTACAATTTTTCCCAATTTTGGTGGAACAGACTGGTCCTTGGTTATCTTCAAGAATTGAAATACAAAAATTGTCCCTTGAAACCAAGAAAGATAAAAAACACAACAAAGGTTGCTCTAAGGCGTTTCGACAGCCAAGCTATCATCTTCAGAGAAATACTGACTGAAACCAAGAAAGATTTAAAAAAAACATAAGAAAGGATGCTCTAACGCGTTTCGACAGCCAAGCTATCATTTTCAGAGGGATACTGAAAATGATAGCTTGGCTGTCGAAACGCGTTAGAGCAACCTTTGTTGTGTTTTTTAATCTTTCTTGGTATTTTTGTATTTCAATTTTTCTCCAACTCTCGACTTCATAATCTCAACATTTTGAACTTGTTTCTTGGAATTTCGATTTTGGTCTCAAAATTTTGACTTTATTCTCCACATTTTGTTTCTAAAATCGAAATTAAAAAATAGTTACTATTTTTTTGAAAAATTTAAAAAGTTTCTAAACAAAATTCCGATTTTGAGAAATTTTGACTTTCTTTTCGAAATCTTAATTTGTAATTTTAAAGTCGAAATTTTCACTTCTTTCACAAAATTTTGGTCTCAAAGTTGAATAGTGGAATAGGTCTTCAAATATTAAAGTTGTTTACTGAAATTTCAACTTAAATAACGAAATTTCAATTGTAATGCCTAACATTAAGAAAAAAATAATAATTACAAGTGAAAACCTGAAACTTTGTGATTTCGAAAAAGTTTCCCATTTTAAAAATGTGATAGTTTTTGAATTACTTTATAAATCTTGATATTTCACCTTTTTCCAATTTTCAAGTTAAATCCCCAAAATGAAATCTTAAGCTTTCACCTTATTCTCAAATTCCGTATTTAATTAAAAAATAAATACTTTTTTGTACCTCTGGAATAACAAAATTAGAATTATGAGTTCTGAAAAAAGTCTACAACTCTTTACGGACAAAATTTCGAATTTAAACTTGCGATTTTGTTAAAATAATTTAAAATTTGGATAAAATGGAAATTAGTAGATATAAAGTCGAGAATGTTCAAAAAATTTTCTCGGAATTTAAAAAAAGAGTCAATATAGAAAAAAAATTTGAGCAATTAAGACTCAATTTCACAAATAGAAGAAAAAAAGACCCTTTCAGGAAAATTAAGAAAAGAAAAATAAAAGTTAAATGCCTGAATACAAAATTTAAAAAAAACGATATTTTGAAATAAAATCGATATTTTTAAGTTACATCATACTAAGAAAATCTACCGCACGGCTCTGAAGCCGAATTGGAAAAAAGTCAAATTACGATAAATAAATAAAAAATGACCGAAGAAAATATTTTTCGGGAAACTATCGTTTTTTTTTTTTGCTAAAATTTCAACAATTCAAATATCAAAAAAAAAGTTGAAATTTTCAAAAAATATTTGTCAATTCTGTTTTAATTGTTAATCAAAGCGCGACAAAAAAATACTAATTTAAGAAACAGGTCAAAATCTCCACTGGCAAGTTTACAAACAAATATGAATACTAAACCAACTGTTACATGCACACTTCCTTAAGGTATCCAAATGGATCGAGTTACACAGTATCATATATCAGTAAAGTGACGATATGAAAGATTGCGAATTCGAACGACGTAAACCGAACTTCTTACTCAATTCCCCTCCAAACCCCTTCCATCACTGTTCTCCTAACCACCCTCAAAAAGACATTTAAATGAGAGAGCCAAATCGTACTTAGCGATTTACCAGACCCCCCCCTTAAGACGTTCAATCCTTGATTTGGATTTACACAAGAAAATTAAGGATTGGCCGTTTTCTGGCTTTGGACCCAACATATGCATCCAAATTTTTGCTACATAAAATAGCTCTAGAAAATACAGCCAAATTCTGAATTTGTCTGCTTTTTTCAGCAAAATATGGCGAAAAGACAACTAAAATACAAACCTCTTGTTTAGTAATTTATCCTATAGTTGAACTTCCATCTTTGGTCGCTATAAAGCGTCCAATCCTAGGATTACTCAAAATATCGACCATTGACTCTTTATTGGTTTTACGTCTAATCTGTACAAAAACAACTTCCATATTTTTGAACAAATCTGCGTTTCGGTTTTATGTAAATAGAAAAGGTGGAAATAATTTATTTTAAATATGAATCCAAACAATTAGTGTTCATTAACATAAATAAGCAAATTTTTCGTCGATTATCAATTTCAGTTGTCAACTGATTTTACTCGCTAAAGGTTTTGTAATAGTAAAATCGCTAGACGTGTACATGCAAATTGCAATTCGCTTTCGCTCAAACAATTCTCACAGGTTTCTTCCCAACAATAATAGCACCAGCAGGTAAAAATACATTATCAATAGAACTAGTCAGCCGTTTAATGCTGCACAAAAGATATCTCCGTTTCAATTAATATTATCTCCTGGTAAAACAATGGATGCCAAATCAGTTGGATCGAAGTGAGCGATATAAACGTTTTGAAAAAAATATCATCAATGGACGTTATTCGCACACGTTCATAAGGTGGTCCTAATTATTTCGTTTGTATGCGAAAAATTGAAAAGCTTTGTTAAAGCTTATCACAATATTTATGAATCATTTATTTTGTCAATTTGGCAAAGCAGGGAAACTTGTGATCAGGACATGGAGTAATAGGAACGATGTCAGATATGTTTGAAAGAAAAAATGTTAATAAATGTAGAAAAAATTAACTATGCCCTCTATTATTTTTGACTGTAGAGAACATTTTGTAAATTTTTAAACTAATTTAAAAAACCAAATTCTTTTATTACCTCAGGAGTTGGTAGTTTAACATATGGCCACATTCAGTCTTGCTTCTTTCAAAATTAGTGTCAGAAGAAAGCAAAAACAACAATTTGGAAGAATGTAAAAACATTACACCTTAGGAGGTCCTAAGCCAAACTAACAAGGAAAGGTCGCGAAGTGTCCGGCGCCGATTTTGCTAATTTTTGGATATGTTTTAAAGGACCAAAATCTAAGAGACACGTATTTTTTTTTATCGGCTGATAAACGGTTTTAAGGGTAGTTTTACCCCCTCAAAGTTGAGGCAAAAAATGCAGATTTTGCTGTTTCTCGAATACCACAAATGATATTCGAGTCTTTTTTTTCCAAAAGTTTTGCTTTAACGAGAAATAAAAGAAAAAATTTTTTTTTTAATGTTCCCACCCTCCTAATGGGGGCAAACTACCCCATTAAGAAGTTTTTTAATCATAAAAATATTAATTACGTCAGCAAAATTCTAAAAAAAATATATGTTATTTTATACACCAAAACTAATTTTACCTGTTTTTGAAATTTGTCGAAAAAAATTTTTTTGGGGGGTAAACACCACTTACACGAATACGTATATGATAGGATGTATTTTTATGATTTTTGTTTTATTTTTTTTCTGAAGCGAAGTATTTCGACGAGAAACTAAAAAAAATAATTTTTTAAGATTCTTTCGGTGACCCCTCATCCCCACCCTCCACCCTTCCCTTATAGGAGGGTGAGCTACCTACTTAAAAAACTGGAAAATTCGATATTATTATGATCCCTCTACTATCTATATACATCAAAAGAAAAGTTTACCAAATTTTTTTAACCCCACATGTCCTGATAGGGGTAAATTACCCCTTATGAAATTTTTAATTAACAAGAAAATAGTCATTATAACAGCTAAATTTTGAAAAATAAATGTTATTTTATACATCAAAATTAATTTTACTTTTATTTGGGTTTTGGTGAAGGAAAATATTTTAGGGGTAAACACCCTTTAGGTCAAACACGTATATAATAGGATGTATTTCTATGATTTTTAATTCGTTTTTTATCTGAAATGAAGTATTTCAACGAGCAATTAGACAATTAATTTTTTTGAACTTTTCCAGTCACCTCTCTTCCTCTCTCTCCACCTTATCTTACCAGAGGGTGAGTCATCTACTTAAAAAATCGGAAAATTCGAGATCATCACGATCTCTTTTTATACACCGAAAAAACTTCTAAATTTTTGCACGTTCGTAAGGGGATAAACTACTCCTTTATGAGGTTTTTAGGTATTCAAAAAATTGTTATTATAACAGTAAAATTTTGAAAAAAAAAACACTATATTTTATAACCAAAACTTATTTTATTGAATTTTTTTGGGATTTGTCGAAGAAAAATTTTTGGGGGTAAACACCCTTTAGAGCAAATATGTGTATAAAATATCTATATAAAAACTGCGGTCAGTTGCCTGAACTTTATAAAAATTTAGAAGTTTTGTATATTACATGTACCTACACAAGAAATATGGGAATTTACCATAACATTTAAGTGCATATTATTATGGCGGTAAAGATATTCGTTTCTTTTTTCCTGGAACGAAATATTTCAACAAGAAACAATAAAAATAATTTTTCCGAATTTTTCCAGCCACACCTCGCGTCCTATTTCTATCAGAAGGATAAGTCACCTGGGATGGGAAATGCAAAAATTTAAAACCTTTCTAAGCTCTGTTTTGTGGTATCTAGAGAGACAGCAATGATCTCGAATTTCCAGTTTTTCAAGTAGATAGCTAACTGGCTCATTCTACTGGTATGCCAACACGAAGGGTGGGAACGGTAGAACCATAATTTAAAAATAATATTTTTCTACCTTCTTTAGAATACTTCGTTTCAAAAATAACGAGCCGAAAATTATACAAATATATCTCCTAGTGTATATAAATATTTGCATTAAGGGTGTTCACCCCCAAAATATTTTCCTTCACCAAAACCCAAATACAGGTAAAATTAATTTTGATGTATAAAATAACATGTATTTTTCAAAATTGACCTGTTATAATGACTATTTCCTTGTTAATTAAAAATTTCATAAGGGGGTAATTTACCCCTATCAGGAGGGGTGGGGGTAAAAAAATTTGGTAAACTTTTTTTCGGTGTATATAGATAGTAGATGAATCATAATAATCTTGAATTTTCCGGTTTTTTTAAGTAGATAGCTCAGCCTCCTATAAGGGAAGGGTGAAGGGTGGGGATGAGGGGTCACCGAAAAAATCTTAAAAAATTATTTTATTAGTTTCTCATCGAAATACTTTGCTTAAGAAAAAAAATAAAGCAAAAATCATAAAAATACATCCTATCATATACGTATTCGTGTAAGTGGTGTTTACCCCCAAAAAATTTTTTTTCGACAAAATCCAAAAACAGGTAAAATCAGTTTTGGTGTATAAAATAACATATATTTTTTTCAAAATTTTGCTGACGTAATTACCATTTTTATGATTAAAAAACTTCTAAATGGGGTAGTTTGCCCCCATGAGGGGGCGGGAAAATTTTGAAACATTTTTTTTCTTTTATTTCTCGTCAAAACAAAACTTTTGAAAAAAGAAACGAGTCGAATATCATTTTTGGTATGTGAGAAACAGCAAAATCTGCATTTTTTGCCCCAACTTTGAGGGGGTAAAACTACCCTTAAAACCGTTTATCAGCCGATAAAAAAAAATACGTGTCTCTTAGATTTTGATCCTTTAAAACATATCCAAAAATTAGCAAAATCGGCGCCGGACACTTCGCGACCTTTCCTTGTAAGTTGAAGGGTCCCTTAATAATTGGTAAATTGAAAGTCGAAATTCAGGGCCGGTTCTAGAGTTTTGAGCGCCCCGGGAAAAACAAAATTTGGCGCCCTTTCTTACAAGAATATACAAATTCACTCCAAATTAAAAAAAAGAGTACAAAAAAGGCTCAAAATCAAAATTACACAGTTAAGAACTGTGTAAAGAATTATTTATTTAAAAAATAATGCAATAGTTATTTACTTACAAGTGATGCAACCAGTGGCGTGTCGTGACGTTCATGAATGGAGAAGTTGATCGGAAACCCTCTTAAAAGATTAATTACAATTTTGCTTTCAACTGCTTGTAACTGCATCAGCATTCAAAAAGTAATATTTCTTTTTATCGCGTTTCGATTAGTCTAACTATCGATCTAAATTCAGAATTTCAAAACAAAACTCAAATTTCCAAAAGATTGTCGAAATGTTAAAAAAAATTTAAAAAATTTAAATCTAAATCCAGGGATTTGTCCAAATTTATTTGAAAGAAATCCGGATTTTCCAATATGAAGTTAAACTTTGAATATTATTTCGTTAATGTTCAGTTTAGTTTTTGGACTATTTTACTTTTCGAATTTTTCTCTTTAAATTTGTATCTTTACTTTTAATTTCGAATGAAAATTCTAAAAAAAAATTCAAAGATCAAACACAAAATTTATGTTAATGAATTACAAAAACCATTTTAATCACAAAATGGCACTTGGGTAAGAGTATATTTTTTTCCTGAGATTTTCTTTGAAACTTAAACATTTAAAGGAAATAGCTTTCGAGAGAATGGAAATTTCCAAAGACGTTCAAATTATCAAAAAGTCGAAATTTTCAAAAAAAGTAGAAATTTTGCAATAAGTTCAAATTTTCAAATAATTCGAAATTTTAAAATAAGTCCAAATTTTTAAAACTCAAATTTTTTAAAAGAATTTAAAATTTCCAGAAAAGAAATTTTGAAAAGACGTTGAAACTTTCAAGTCACAATTCTGAAAATTCCAACTTTAAAAAAAAGTGTCAATGTTTTAAAAAAGTATAAAAAATTTAGAAGTAGAAATTTTGAGAAAAAGTTGAAATTTCGAAATTTTCTAATTTTTCAAAAAGGTTTAAGTTTCCAAAACAGTTGAAATTTTTAAATTTATATTTTAAGAAATTTCCACCAAAAGTTTAAATCTTGAAAAATTGACTTTTTTTAAAAAAGTAAAAATTCTGGGAAAAAGTGCTAAATTGTAGAGAAAAAAACATTATTTTAAAAAAGTCGAAATTTTCATCGTATTTAAATATTTCGAAAAACACTCAAGATTTTTAAAACAATCAAAACCTTAAAAAAAATCAAAATTTTCAATCAGAAAAGAAAGTCAAAATTTTGAAAAATGGAAGTTATTAAAAGTTTATATGTTGAGATGTCTACATTGCTAAAAAAGTCGAAATTTTCAATAATAAATCGAAATTGAAAAAAGTCGAATTTTTTAAAAATTGTGCAAGTGAAACTTTTTAAAAAAGTTAAAAAGATAAAAATTACATAAAAATCGAAACTTGGAGAAAAATTTGAAATCTGAAGAAAAAAATTGAAATTTTGAGAAAAAGTCGAATTTTGACAAACAATTTTTCGAAAAAAAGCCCAGTTTTCAAAATAATTCAAAATATTTAAATTGATATTTTTAAATATAATTGAAAATTCCAGAAAAAGTTAATTTTTGGAAAAATTTAGACATTTTTAAGAAATGGTTAAAACGTTACGAAAAAAACTAGATTTTAGAAAAATCAAATTTCCAAAAAGTGTAAATTTTCTAAAAAAGTCTTAATTTTTAAACAATTGAAATTTTCGCACAAATTTTTGGCAGAATTTTGAAAAGAAACCGAAATTTTGGATAGTTTCAATTTTTTGGTCTTAATTTTCAAAAATGTTGAGATTTTCTGGAAAAAATTTTAAAAAAAGTTATTTTTGTATATTTTTGAGAAAAAGTTGATATTTTAAAAAATCTTGAGTTTTTCAAATAAACAATTCAAATTTTCAACAAAGAGTTTTTCAGAGTTTACATTTATAATAAATCGAATCTGGGGAAAAAGTCGAAAATTAAAAAAAAAGTCAATATTTTTAAAAAATAGAAATTTTCAGTCAAAACTTTTGAATAAGGTGTCAATTTTGTTATCTGAATGTGCAAAAGAGTCGAAAATTTAAAAAAAATCAAAATTTTCAAAGCCGAATATTTCGAAAAAAGCTCAAATTTTCAGTAGAAGTCGAGTTTTAAAAAAAAATCGAAACTAACAAAAAAAGTCGAAATTTCGACAAAGCAGAAATGTTGAGAATTTTTTGAACAAAAGGTAGAAAAACAGTGATAAAATTACGATTTTGAAAAGTATAACTTTTTAAACCTTTTTACAAGTTTCTTTTTAGATCGAAATTTTCAATACAGTAAATTGGAACTTCGAGAAGAAATCAAGGATTTTGAAATGGTCAAGATTTTCAAAACCGTTAAAATTTCGAGAAAAATTTTTGAAAAATTGAGAAAAAGTTAGAAATTTGAAGAAGGGAAGTTTTGAAAAAGGTAAAATATTCAATAATAAATTGGATTTTTTTTAAAGCCAAATTTTTCAAAAAAGGTTACAATTTTGAAAGCATTCGACATTAAACAAATTTTATTTGAAAATAGTCAACATTTTCAATTAAATTCGAAATGTAGATGCTCTGCCACGACTTAGAATTTGTACACAAATAGATTCCGATGAATTAGGTCAAAAATAAGTTGAACTTGTTATTCTACAGACACAATTGTTAAATTTTGATCACATGGTTTACTAATATCAATCAATGGTGATGACAGTTGTTGTGTAAATAAAAGATAGTTTAAAATAATTTGTATATGGACATTTTTATTTTGCAAGGGAAACTGTGTTTTCCTAGTTTCCATGAAGAACACGCCACTGGATGCAACACATGGAATAGCGCAACGAACGCATTTGAAGTTCGAGTAACGAAGGAACGAACACTTTGAAAAGTAAGTTATGCTATTCCTGTTGCAGAAAATTTGTTGTAATGATATTTGTCAAAAATTCAATAACATAGTAAATTATATTAATTTTTTTGAAAATCACACTAGGGAAATTTTATCATACTAATTAACCTGAAGGACCAGTCCGTTACACCAAAAAAAAATAGGCCTAGCTAGAATAGGGCAGGGTAGCGCGCTTGCCTCCCCTCTGGCTTATGAAGTTAAACGAAAATTTATATTCAACTTAGAAGACTTTCTCTAAGAAATTTCCATTCGACAAAATTCTTCCTTCTTTAAGCTGTTGACATTTCCTCGAAATTTCTACTTATTTTTCAAAATTCGTTGTTTTTCATAAATTTCTTTCGAAATTTCAAATTTATTCCTAAAATTCGATTTCTTTCATCAAAATCTGACTAGTCAAAATTTAGAATATTTATCTTAAAATTTATCGTTTTATTACCCGAAATTTTACCATTTCTCAAAATTCGTTTTTTCCGGAACTTCAGCTTTTTTTTTTAATTTTAATTTTCTGAAAATTTTGACTTGTTTATCAAGTTTTACCTTTCATCTCAAACTTTGATCGATTTTTCGATAAAAATATTTATCTGAACATTTTTATAATGAGTTTTTTAGAAATTTTGTAAAAAGACAAAAATTCCGAGAAATTCATCCTGGAATGAAATACCTCAAATATTCAACGTTTATCTCAATATTGGATATTTTCTGAATTAGAGTGAGGCAGCTCAGGGTGCATGCCCGCCTCTGATTTAAGCGGTGAAAAGAAAATTCTAGAAATTCTATTTTTCTGAAAATTTGTCCTTTTTCCAAAATTTTGACATAACTTGACCCTCTCTGAAGAATTTCGAGTGTTTACTAGATTTCGACTTTTCTCTCAAAACTTCGATCTTTTTTTTTGTTATTCAAAGGAAAAATCGAAATTCCCAGAAAAAACGAATATAAAAAAAATCAAAACTTGGATATTTCTCCCAAAATCTGTCTTTTTTTCGCAAATTTGAAATTTATCCTAAAATCCCATCTTGTAAGTTTCCGTAAATCTGAATATTTTTCATGGAAATTTGATTTTTCTTAAAATTTTGACTTTTTTCAAGATTCGCTTTTTTCATAAAATTGCTATTCTTGAAATTGTATGTTTTCTTACAGTTTGAATTTTTTCTGAAAAATTTCGATTCCAGAAATTACTTTTTTCTGAAAATTTGTCCTGCTTCCGAAATTTCGACATAACTTGACTCTCTCTGAAGAATTTCGAATGTTTACTATGTTTCGACTTTTCTCTCAAAACTTCGATCTTTTTTTTTTGTTATTCAAAGGAAAAAATCGAAATTCCCAGAAAAAACGAATATAAAAAATCAAAATTTGGATATTTTTCTCAAAATCTGTCTTTTTTCGCAAATTTGAAATTTATTCTAAAACCTCATCCTGTAACTTTCCGTAAATCTGAATATTTTTCATGGAAATTTGATCTTTCCTAAAATTTTAACTTTTTTCAAGATTCGCTTTTTTCATAAAATTGCTATTCTCAAAATTGTATGTTTCCTTAAAGTTTTAATTTTTTCTGGAGAATTTCGATTCTGGTGCTTCATTTGGTAGCTTTTCTAGAAATGTCGACTGTTTTTCAGAGATTTCGTGTTTTTAAAATTCGTTTCTTTTTATTAACGTCAGAGTTTGATCTCTTAGAATTCAATTTTTTAGAAATTTGGACAGGTTTTTAAAATTTGCCCTTTTCTCGATATTTTTATATCAAAATCTGATATTTATCTTTGCTAAAAATTTTGAATTTTTCTTTTAAAATTAGTTTAAATTCGTCTTTTTCTAAATTTCGATTTTATTCGTAAAATTCTACTTTTTGGACTCTTCTTTCGGAAATCATTTTTTCTATTAAAATTTTGCCACTTTTCTGAATATTTGTCTTTTTTTTTAAATTTTGACTATTTTAGATTTGACTCAACTTCATATTTCGTGTGATTTTCAAAATTTTGACTTTTATTTCAAAATGCGATGTTTTAATTTTTGGAACCTTCTGAACTTTTTCCTCGAAATTGGCGTTTCCTTTAAATTTCAATTTTCTCAAAATTCGTCTGTTTTCTCTAAATTATATCGGCATATTATCGAACATTAAAAATGTTGAGAAAAATATTTTTGGGTAATTTCGAGAAAGAGATTTCTTGTACATTCATTTCGAGAAAAGTCTTTTTGGAAATTGCGAGTTTTTTCACAATATTTGGTCTTTGGAAATATTTTGTCATTTTTAGAATTTTCAGCATTTTTCGAGTTCTTCCGAAAGGTATTATTCAATTTTGGTTTTCTAAAAAATCCTTTCCCAAAATAGGGTTTTTTTCCAAAATTCGTCCCCTTCGAAATAACAATTTTTTTCTTTTCTTTTCTCTCCAAATTGAACTTTCATTTTTTGAATTTTCGGTTTTTCTGAATTTATTAAAAATTTAAATCTCCGGTAATTTCATGTTTCTTAAAATTTGTCTTATTCTGGAAATTTTGACTCGTACTTTAAATAGCTTCTGGAAATCTTCACTTATAGTGAAACATTTTTAGCAAAATTTCAACTTTTTCTGAAAATTACGTCGTTTTTTTATAAAACTCCACCTTTAAAAATAATTTTTTTCTCGATATTTAGACTGTATTTTGCAAAAATCATTATTTTTCGAAATCTTCGAAATTTCGATAGTTTTCGAAGTATTCCTAAAGGTTCGGTCTTTATTTTAAATTCAATTTCCTGACTGTTTTCGCAAAGTTCGGCTCTATTTTCATATTTCAAAGTTAATCTGAAAATGCAATTCCTCAGTTCATGCAGTTGCACAGAAATATACATATAGTCAACCGGAATGGTTTCCGGTTTTCTTTCTTTTTTTATCAATGTTTCAAAATGACTCTTGTCCCTCACTGAACAAAATCCTGCCTACACCCATGAATTTTAATGCTGATGCTTGACGAGAAATGCAAAGTTATAAATAAATAAATATAAACTTTTAAAATTTTTTATTGGAAATTGAAAAAACATAATAAACACAAAGGAATTATTAATCATGATAAATTAAGTTGCATTACTGTCTTAAAAGAATCAGAGAGTTAGAAATGATGTCGACTGCTCTAATATAAAAGCAGGGATTAGAGAGTAAAGGATAGTGCACGATCATGAAAAACGGTGTCGAAAACGCGTCTAGAGAGTAGGCAGTACATTCTCGTTGGTCGCGAGTAGTGGGATATGGGTGGTATGATGCCACATCAGCTATCAGCTGTTGAGAAATGTCAGAAATTGTTTATTTCATTAAATTATAATTTCTTAAGGTATTCGTTATAATTTTTATGAAAAACAATGTGTAGGAGCGAGCGAATAATGGTCCAAGTGACTTATTTATGGTTTTGTAAGAGTATGTTGGACAGAAATTGTTTGGTTCATGAAATTGTTTATGTAATGACCATTTGCATTTTAGAATGCAGCGATTTTCATTACTTTCATTAAATGGATTTACCTATTTGATCAAATGTTGGTAAAAAATGTAGCAAAATTGTTAAAAGGGATGTGATTTGCGGCCAAGACGTCTATTGAAATCTGCAGTCGATCGGCAGCCCTGAGTTTTTGCTACAGATATACATACCATTCACAATATACAATCGCAGTTATTTCAGTGGGATGCAGCAAAATCTATAAAAGACGAAACATCTACTTCATAAATATTAGATTTTCACTGTATTGTGAATAGTGCAAACAGGTGAAGTGCTTTAATGGAAGGTTGTGAAATTTTTAAATTCTCTAGTTAATTTTGCTTCATGCATCTTTTGAATTTTGAATTTTGTAATGTATAAATCAGATCTTCATCAATGAGTTTGATGCTCATGTCACGTTTAATAAATACATGGTGTTAGTTTAAAACTTGAGAATAACCACCGGTTTCAATATTTTCGGAAACAGATGTCATTTTTTAAGATTTATCACATCAAAATCATCATCATTTATTCCTCAAATACAATAAAAATAAAGTTTTGAATTTCTATGTACGGATGACATGGTCTATGCCAATCTCATAGATGTTTAAGCGTGACATCTATTATCCATGCATGACAATAAGGTTGATATCATGATGACATCTAAGGAATTTGAGAAGACATAGAAGGATATAAGAAAGGAGTGAGAGAGAAATAACCGAAGTGGGAAACAAGCCATGCCTACCTTCTAGACGCATATTGGTCAAATTTCTCTACATGGCCAATATAGGCCGTGCATCATCCTTACTCTATAACCCGTGTATGAAAGCATAACCCGGGAACAGTTGGCAGGTGAAGTGAAACACGGGAATTCCCCCTAATCGTAAACACGACGAAAATGGAATTCTATCGCCCTTGTGACACTGGTACGAAATTTCGTCAATGTGAAAGCGAAGGAAACAAACATTCATTAGAGCGAATGAGACAGACATCGATAATTACTACGCAAGAGAGCAGCGAGTCGAGTTTTATAATGCGTGGCGTAAGGCGCGAAATTCAAATGTTGCGCGAGTATACGAGGCTTTCTGCAAGAGCGAGACCCAGGGCAGTTGCCCTGATCGCCACCCCCAAAGGCCGCCCCTGGTTTCGCTTCGTAAATAGAAAGTTTTCACAAAACCTATCTAGGGTAGGAAAATACACTTTGTAACAACGCGGGCATCTAATAATTACAACAATAAAAACTATATATGACGATTGATTTTAGTAGGGTGGGCAGAGAGTTTTCTATGGTGGGCACTGACGCCTCCCCCTAGCTACGTTAATGCCGCCCTGGATCCGGGGATGAATTTAAGCGGTGGCGAAAATGGCTTGATACGACTTGAAATTTTAACAGGGTGCTTGTATTTTAAAAGTTTATCTCAGTGAAGGTTTTCATAAAAATAGTCAAAAAATACAAGATAGTAATCGCTGCTGGTGGCTGAAATAGAATAGCTGAAAAGAGCGGTTAACAGGCTGTGTTTCTTATCTTGTTGGCCATATTTCATTAGATGAGCTGATGCAAACCATCAAGCCAACAAGTGTAAATAGTGGAACTCCACGTTCTCGACCAGGTGTAGGATACCTGAGTGGTACACGGAGCACAGGGCAAGCGCCAAGAACTTGTCGCCACTTATTGGAATAGCCGGTCTCTAGATACTCCACAGTTCGCGAGTAAACGTGCAACGTTAAAGCTCTGGAGTGCGACCGGTAAACGCAAAACTCGCGATAACGGAACCTATTTCGAATATATTACTTAATTTTTTTTCGCCAATAATGTTGATGTAAAAGTTATACGAATTTGTGCCGAAATGTACCAGACAATCTAGGATACATCATATTGTTTTGTTATGTTTTATTAGTGTTTTGTTTTTATTTTCTTTTGTTTAGTGGTTGTTCTTGGTGTTGTGCAAAATGAAGTGGGAAGGGGGACACCCCAACTCTCCTAATTACATTGTTCTGCTAGTTTTCTTCTCCTGGACTATTTACCTAGTTATTGGAGACGCCAGGCTAGTTCCCGGTTCAGGTATGTCGTTACTCGTTACGTGTCCTAATATTCAGTACTTTGTAAAAAGTAGAAATACAGGTTTCAAATTAGCAACGTGTTAACGTACGTATGTGTGTATGTATTACCTACTTCAGATAATACTTCTTGTAAGCCTGCCAGTAAGTGGAAAAAGTATGCGTTCAAGTTCTAGGGGTTTGAAGGCGATGATTGATTCTAAAATTTTTCAGTTTCCAGGACAATGTTGAATGACCATTTTTCAGCCGAAATCTAAATAAATATTACTGATGATATTTATAATCACGACTTTATTTCATAATTGTAGTTTTGGAGTTATTGTACCACACAGATTATATACCATTTATTACCTTCCTCTACTGATTTGTGACTTGTAGAAATATTTGTGTGAATTATTTCCAAAGTTTAAATGAAATTGATAACTTCTTAGTTTTTGGATGCGGTAAAACTTTCTACTGTCGCATAGATGAGTTAAAAGCCATAAACTAGTAATGTGTTAAAGTGAGTCTTCATACCTACGTGGTTTAATTCGGAAATTCTCAAAAACTCTGGAAGTTGCATATATCTTTGATGTTTAGAATGTTAGGAATTTACAACTAAGAAGTAGTTTCAAGAACATCATTTATTTTAACGTTCTATTCCTACTGTCTATATACTATTTAAGGTGTGCCTGCGAATACCCCGAAATTTATAACTTCTTTAGTTTTCCGTATTGCTTTTCATCATTGCCGTTTGTTTATGAGGATAAAAATTCACTTCCTTTGTATTATAAAATAAAATATATTTCTTAAGCGTGCGTAGAAGCTAAGTTTTCATTTTAATGTTAGCCGTATCCAAGTTAAAACAAATCCTTAATACTTTTTAAGTGCAACCTTTCGATTTTAAAGCTGGCAATGTTAAAGTTATTGTTAACCATTTTGAAGTGATAAATATCAATTTTGTAGCTATTACAATAAAGTTTAAATTATCACTTTTAAAGTCCAATTCCCGACTTCGATGTTTAACTTTTAATTCCAAAAATTTCAGATTAAACTTCCCGACTGTTTCTATATAAATTGACATTTTTTTTCGACTTTTGTCAAAACTTTTTCTACAGTTGAATCTAAAAATTTCATGGGGAAAGTCAAAGATTTAGGAAGGAACCAACATTTGGGGAAATAAATTCTAAATGTCGATTTAGATCTGTCCATTTCAACATTAACTTCGAAATTTTTGGAATGAAGTGGAAAATTTGAAGTTCAAGTTTTGACCTCAAACACGAGAAAAAGAGTCAATTTTTTGCTACTTCGACATTTATCTTAGGAACTGAAACTTGAAATTCTTTTTAAATGTAGAATTTGAAGGTTATGTTTTGAAATAATGATCCAAATTTCGAGATCAAAATTGAAGATTTGACAAAAAAAATCATTTTTAAGTCGAGATTGGGGATTAAATAAAATGGAAACTTCAAATATAAATCTAAACTTTTATTTCTTTTTTATTTTCAGTTATTAGTTTAAAGTTGAAATTTTGAATTTAATTCCGAAATTTCCGATTTAACCTCGAAAGTGTGACTAATCTTAAACCCATTTTATCATCATCATCAAAAATCCAACAGCTCCTCCCATCTCTCAAAGATAAAATTTCATCCTTTCGTTCTAATGGTGTGTACAGGGTCCTGGTTCTTGTGGTTCAGTGTACCTCGGAGAAACGGGGCGATCATTTAAGACCCGAATATTCGAGCACCAAAGATGTCTTAAGTCTGGTTTATTTTCGCAGTCAGCCGTTGCGGAACATCAACATGAGACCGGACATAAGATTCTTTTTGATAATATTTCAATTATATCCAATATTCCCAATTACTATAAAAGGAAAATACGCGAGGCTATTGAAATCCAAAAGTTTCCCAAAAACAGCAACAGAGACGATGGTTACATGCTTTCCTCCATCTGGAAACCAACCATCAGAAATCTTCAAGAGTGATCGCGCAGACGAATGATATATAAAGTTTCCCTTTGTTTCTTTCCTCTCAGAAGAGTTTCGCTTCTGGTATGGTGGACATACTGAGTTACCGTGCTCTTCTGTCTAAACTAATCCTTTGTACCAATTTTCAATTCAGAAGAGTTTCGCCTCTGGTATGGTAGGCATACTGAGTTACCGTGCTCTGATGTTTTGAAATTGGCCTTTTTCATTTTTTGTATATTTCCTTGTATTTTATTTTTCATTTATTGTTTATTTGTTCCTGAAGAAGCCCCCTACGATGGTGGGGGGCGAAACGTCGAACACTTTTAGTAGTTCTTTGACACGGTCCAATCCCGGGAGAAGTATATCCTTTTAATTCTTTTTTATTTTCAAATATTAGTTTCATGTGGACATTTTGAATTTAATCCCGAAATTTTCGGTTTAACCTCGAAGGTGTGACTCTAATCTTAAAATGTTATTAAAGAACTAGCCGATATTCACGCCTTCATCTACGCCAAAGAAGAGAAATTATTCTCGGGTCACTATTTTGAAAATTTCGGTTTCTTTTAAATATTCGATTTTTATTGAAAATTTCGACTGCTTTCAAAAAGTTAGATATTTTAAACATCCACTTTTTCACAGTGTCGGCCTTTTCTCGTATTACTAACGAAATTTCAATTTTTTCTGAAATTTTGACTTTTTTTTCGAAATTTTGAGCTTTTGAAAATTCTAAAAAGCTACTTTAACATTCTGGCTCATTTGGAAATATTTTGACTTTTATTTGAAAACTTCTCACTTTTGTTATAATTTTTGTCCTTATTAAAAATTTTCTTTCTTGGAAATTTAAACTTTTTTGAACATTTTCTTTTCAATATTTTTTTTAAATACTTTGATTTACCTCGAAGTTTTGAAGTTTTTGGAAAATTTGACTTTTTTTGCAAATCTGAATGTTTTCAAATTCGATTTTTTAAACTTTTCAATTCCTTCTGAAAATTTGAATTTTTTGAATTTTAAAGGAAAAGTCACAATTTTCAAAATAAATTAAAAAAACCCAGGTTTCAAAAATATTGCTCTTACAATTTTTATTTTCATTCAAATTTTAAAATAATTTCAAAATTTGCAGAAAATATTTTTATTCAAATTTCGTAAGAATATCATTGCCAAAATTTTTATGTTTTTATTACCATTTTAATTCAGTTTTAGAAAAATAAACGAATTTTCAGAAAAAGTCGAGTTTTGGATAAAAAGCTCAATTTTAAGGTGAAATTTTTAAAAACATAAGACGTTTAGTCGAAACTTTTAGAACAAAACGAATTTTGAGAAATAGATTGAAATTTCTGCACACTCAAAATCTCGAAAAATATTTCCCATAACGTCAAGTTTTCAGAAAAGAAAAAGTACAATTTTGAGTATAAAGTCGTAATTTAGAAATGGTCAATAATTATAAAAAATACAGTTTTGGGATAAAGTCTGAGTTTTCAGACAATTAAATGCAATATAAAACGTCATATTTTGGAACAACTTGGTTAATATCGAAATTTCGAGAAAAAGACCATTTTGGAAGTAAAAATCGAAAGTTTCGAAAATCCAAACAACTTTTGAATAAAAAAAATAAAATAGCGATATTTTGAGGAATTTCTACAAAAAACTCGTTTACTAAAAATTCGAATTTTTCCAGAGAAAATCAAATTTTATTAAAATTTCACAGAGCCAATTTAAAAAAAAAATTCAACAAAAAAGTCAAAATTTTAAGAAAAAAAGTCAGCATTTCTCAACTGAATATTTTTTTTAATGACTGCCCGAGTGAAGAAAAAGCTTCCTCCCTCCCACTATGATGTCAAAAAATATCGACTATTGAGATAAACGTCGAAATTATGAGAAACTAGTTGGAATTTGAATTTTTTTGAATTGTTTACTAGTCGAAACATTTTTACTTTTTTATGAAAGGATAAACCATTTTTCAAGAAAAGACAAGGTTTAATAAATAAGCCGAAATTTACAACAAGATGAATTTAAAAAATTCCGAAAAAGTCGAATTTTGAGAAATGGCGAAATTAAAAAAAAAATGACGAATTTTTAGATAAAAATTTAAGATTTTAAGAAAGTTGTATTTTGATAAAGGAAATCTAATTTTAGAATACACTCAAAACTTAAAAGGAAAAAAAGAAATGTTATGAAAAAAGACAGAAAGAAGTCGAATTTTCAAGAAAATGTGTAAATTTTAAGAAAATAATTAATTTTCAGGAATAAATCGAAATTTTTGAAAAAGGTTCTCGCTGTTGAAACTATACGTTTTTGGTTGACTTTATAAATCCAGGGAAAGCAAGTGACCCACCTTGTTCTAATGTAGCTAGATAATAGAAAAAGAAAACAAGAGAATTTAAAAATATTTTTTATTAGATGGGACTGCATAAATTAGTTTATCAGTTATTATCTTAATAAATATTGTTAACTACGCTACTCATGGACCCCCAACACTCCCCTAAGGGTCCATGGACCACAGTTTTAAGAAACTACCTTAGCTGTTGCTTCGTTATTTCATAAATAATTTACAGTTTTATTGTCAAATCATTCGCAATATATTCGCATAATTTCTTGCGAATGCGAATGCGAATGCGAATATTAAAAAAACATGTGAATATTCGCGAATGCGAATGCGAATATTAGTTACATTACTAGTACCTATAATAAATATCGCAAAGGAAGGAAGTATGTAATTTCTATACCATTGGATTTCTATCAATCTATCTATCTATCTATTTCTAATTCCCGTTTGTAATAATTTAGTGCCTAATGGCCGATCTTAATATTGGCTCCCCCCGTCTGGATTTCATCTGGATTTCGAAAACAATAATTGTGCCTAGTGTATCAGGCACATAATCTGCATTATTTGTTTGTTGATGTTTTGTTTAATAAAATAAAACAATGGCATTCTGTATAAATATTTCTAATGCTTACAATTAGTATCTTTTATTTGGATAAATATGTTAAAGAATGTTCATTCATGTTATCTTTTTATTGTTAAAGACGTTTAGTTTTTCCTGATTGATTGAAAGCATGAAAACGTTTCCATTTGTACACATAAGTGTTTGTTCGTTAATTTCATAGTCGCCGACTCTGCGGCCAGGTAGGAAAAGATAACAAATTTTACTTGTATGTGCAAAAATATGTTTTAAAAGTGCACACTTGCATTTGCCCGTGTTCTATTTAACAGCGTATCTAACGAAATTGTTTAATTAGCATTGTATCGACAAATAACTGTTAATACATTAACTCTATAACAGTTCTTGTAACGTGGCACATTTAGCGCCTTTACTCGCAGTCTGTAAAGAATGTAGAAAAAGTAACTGGAGCACCGATGTAATCAAGAACACAATAACACTTTTTTAATATCAAAGTAGAATCGCGCAGTAAAAACTCTAGATATTGCCATTCTTTCCATCGGTAAATTGTTACTACAGAAGAATTAAACACATTCACATTCGCCAAAGTATACTGTAAAGTTCATTCATCGAACAAAATGGAGGTTATTAACCTTATTATTCACTTCTTGCGTGGGGTTTCCAGCTGCTTCTAGAGCTGTATTACTTTTTGATATGCAATTCTGATTCAAAATACTTCCAGAACGTTGAGAAATAAATACTTATGATTATGAATCATAGATTCTTGGTTCAGGGACGCACCGAGAGAGTTACTAAGGGGGAGGCTACTCTATTGTCCCAAACTGATATAGTGGAATTTGGAAAATGTAATTTTGCAAATGAAGTTAAATTTCGTAATTTTGAGAAAAATATTTCGAAAAAAATTATTTTTCATGGGAAAAACGACGACCTCGTCTCCCTATCCACCGATTTGGAAATGTAAAATCTAGATATTGCCGGACATCGACTTGGTAGCGTGGTGATGCTCCATTTTGCTGGAACCAAATTATATTAGCTGGAACGTGTGGATTTTCTTGAGTGGATATAAGTTTACCAGAGCTGGAACAATGTTGTTTTGAAGCAATGCTAAATAATTATCTCCATTTAAATTTCCATCAATAAAAAATGGAGCAATGACATGATCTCCAATAATCTCTGCCCAGACTTTTTCAGGGTTCTGTGTATGCAATTCTCTCATCCAGTGAGGATTTCCACTAGCCCAATAGCGACAGTTTTGACGATTTACATAACCGTGAAGAATAAAAGTGGACTCATCAGAAAATAATATGTTTTCTATTTGGATGAGATTATTATCTAATCTTTGCATCATCTGGTCACAAAAATGAGTTCTTCTATCAAAATCGTCTTCACTGAGCTTTTGACATGGTCTCAGTTTATGAGGATGCATTTTATTTACTTTCAGACACGGCTCCGAACCATTATTTTTTCGTTCCGGCTTCCGGTTTTCGTTCCAGAAAAAAATTTATATCGATTCAGTTCCGGTTTTTGTTCCGACAAAAATAACGGTTTTTTCCGATTTTCGGTTTTCGGTTCAGTTCCAGGCGACTCATTTGTTTGATTTTTCAAAACATTTTCGAATTAAAAATTGATATTCGAATATAATTCAGAAAATGTCTTGTCTTTTTTTTTTCTTTAATATTACAACATATAACTGCTCCGACTTTACCTAAAATTTAAGGAAAATATTTTTTATTTAAAATAGTTAAAGAATTTCAAGCTGTAACCCTGAATTTTGAGTACAATTTGAGTTCAAATTTCAAGAAAAACCTAAACTTTTTAGAAAACTAAATCGGAATTTCGGGTTTAGAAATTTTAAATTTAAATTATAGACTTTTATTGATCGGAAACATTACCATTATTAATTTTATTTAACATTTCTCCGTTAAATATTTCCAAACTGGGTCACAGAATTATTAAATTTAAATTTAAACTCGAAATTTTCATAAATATCTTAAACTATATACCCAAGAGTTAAAGTTCTAGAATACACAAAATTTGGCGATTAAAATAGAAAGTTTGAGAAACTTTTCTTTCATAATTTTAGTTTTCTAGCGAAGTTTTGACTCTGATTCGCCTTTTCTATTCAATTGATTTTTGCTGTTTTGTTGTTGTTTTGTTTTCTTGAATTTTGGAAAAAGATCAAATGAAAAAAATAAATGAAAATGGAAAAGATCAAAAAATATAAAATAAAAAGTTTTAAATTGAGATTTTGATGAAACAGTCAAAATTTCAAAAAAGAACTTCACTTCAAGAATTTTCAAAATTCATACCTTAATTTAGAAATATTGACCTTAAACCCAAGTATTCGATTTTTTTTCTGGAAATGTTGCTGAAAACTTAAGAATTTCTAAAAAAAAGTAAATTTTTCAGAAAGTTTTGATTAGTTATTTACCTTCTTTCGATATTTTAACTTTTTTGTTTTGAAGTTTCAAATTTAAATTTGTATGTACTTTTTACTGTTATTTTTTTTTCTCTAAAATTTCGACTTTAAATAAAATTTAGTCTTTCTCTAGCAAGTATAATCCTTTTTATCGGCATGTTGACTTTTATTCTTTAATTCTAGACTTCTTGAAATTTTGAGTTAAGACTCGGACTATAAGATTAAGTTTGGAAGTTTCAAGTTTAAGCCCAAAAACTCGAAAATTTCCAGGACTTGAAATTGTGAGATTAATGTTGAAAAATTGTTAATCATAAATTTAGTTACTTTTTTTTCAAAATTTAAACCTTTTCCAATAATGTTAATATTTTTCTTAAAATTTGGATTCGAGATTTTGAATTAAGATTGAAAATAAAAAATAACAAAATATTCAAATTCAATTCAATAAAGAATCCACAAAAAATGCGATTTCAATTATTTCTAAACTTCAATTTTCTATAGAAAAATTGAAATTTCAAGATCAATGACAAATTTTCTGGAAAAAAACGCGAGTTTCAATTTTAAAGACAAAATTATAGGAAGAATTCTAGCTGTAGCTAAAAATTTTGTGAAGAGATTTAACCTTTTGAGAATCGATTTTTGACATAAAATTTTAAGGAGCAAAGAGCTGAACTTTTGAGTTTATACCAGAAGTTTCGCGAAAACAATTGATATTTAAAAAAACACACAAATTTGACGTCTAAATTCTAAATAATCTAAATAAAATATTGTAATTTCGAGGCTAAAGTCTAAATCTTGAAAAAAAATGAAACTTTTCATAATAAAATTTACCATTTTAGCGTAAACAATATCGTTAAATTAGACATTTTTCAAAATGTTACCATTTAAAGATCCAATTTCACCAAGTGCAAGATCTCAGATTTAAATTGGAATATAATATGGTATTTTTTTCATGGAATATTGATTCAAAATTTACAAATTTCAAGGTTAATTTTGAAATAGCGAGAATTTAGCGAAAATTTTAAGAGAAAGTTTATATCTTGGGATTTTAGGAAGTCTTAGGAAGTCATAAGAATTTAAATTTGGGATTCTGAAAAAATTAAATACAAAAAAAGTGGAATTTGAAAGAATAAATAGACGGAAAAATTGACTAATAACTTTAAAACAGAGAGATATCAAATTAGGAAAGGAAAATCGAAGTTTAAGGAAAGAAGTAAATTTGTAGTTTTCTACAAAAAGTTCAAATTTCCAAAAAAAATTGAATTTGCAAATAAAATCGTAAGGAAAACTGATTTTGCCTAACTTGAATGAAAAACATGCTACTGCTTTATTTTAAAATTAAAAGAGAGAATTCTTTTTAATTTTAAACTCGAAATTTTAAGAGAAGAAAAGAAATATTTCGAGAAAAACCAGATAAAAATCGAAATTTCAAGGAAATGTTGAAAATTTTGAAAAAAGATTCAAGTTAAAACTTAAAATTTTAATTTGACTTAAAATTTTGAAAACAAAATCAACACTTTCAAGAAACTGTGGAAATTGTTAGTTTCTAATCTAGTTTTTAAACAGAAATGATAGACTGGAAGTAAACTCTTAATTTTGAAATCAAAGTTACACGGATTTGTGTACAATTTTGAAAAAGAAATTGAAATTTCTAAGAAAAAAATCCTCACTTAAGTGTAAAAAAACTGTTTCGATTGCATAAATTCAACGAATCGAAATAAGCCGATATTTTTTTACGGTTTCGCTTCGGTTTTCCTTTCGACGAAAATAAAGGTTTTTTTCGGTTTTCGGTCCAGTTCCGGTTCGTAGCCCTGCTTTCAGTACACGAATAATCGAGGAATGACTAACCTTCAGTGCTGCAGTACTTGTCGACTTGAAGAATGTGGATTTTCTTGATACTTATTAATTATTTACAATTTGTTAATGCGTTGGAGGGTTCTTTTCTTTAGCTTTTGTAGATGACCATGTCCATGAAAATGCTTCTCGATTTTACTAATTTTAATTTGAAATATAGGCGGTAGATCGGGAAATTTTTATTTTGAAATAGATGAGCTACTTTGGCCTCTGATCTTGCTCTATCTCCATAACCGATCATTGGTAAAATTATTATTTTATGCATTTCTGTTAAATGACTCATATTGAATTTTCAAAATGTGCAAAAAGATGTCTGAAGAAGGATACTGACCACTGTTTAATTCTCTCACAGTTTTAAAAAGTACTGGGATGTTTTCGACAAAAATTCAATTGACTATGATAAGGTTGATAAGTTTTTATGGTTCCTTTCAATCAATAAGACGATATCGAAACTGTTTTTGGTTCCTTTATGATTATCGAGGACTAACCGGACGAGCTGCTATTAGTTATTATTGTAGAAAATTGCACCTAGTTGATACATTTTTTTTTATTGTTTATTTTAAAATAAATGTAGCAAACATGACATTTTTGAATAGAGAATGAAAAGATCTTTCAAATGAGATATAACAAGCCCCTACTTCCAATTAAAAAATTCAGGGGTTAAAACGGTAACTCGAAGGGGGTTGGATCTAGAGATAACATTTTTTCGATGCAGGATGTCATTTTATAATCTAAAATTGCCATGTCTCGGGATGTTTCGTATATACATAGATGTATGAATGTTTGTCTGGCCGTCTGTTTGTATTATGTTAATGAGAAAGTCAAATAAATTTCGAATTGACTTCCGGTTGTGCACAGAAACCTTGCTTGGTGTTGGTGCTTATTTAAATTACTTCGTTCACAAATCGTGACCAAGTTTGAGACGCTAACTTGAAGTTGGTAAATGAAGTAGTGAATATTGTAAATAGTTTTTCATAAAACTTTCGATTTTGACTTTTTTTTTTCCAAAGTTAATTCTAGTGGAAGTAACTGTCTTTCTTGACTCAAATATGTCACGGTTTCCTGATGATATTTCGGCAGCATTTTGGGGAATTTTAAGAAGTTGTGTTGTCAAAGATTAACTTGAACTTCACCATCGCAGCAATTAGTGAAATTAAGGCATCTATAGCTAAACTTAACCTATTTTCTGTGAATATCTGAATTTTATTTAAATTGCTAAAGATGTCAGAAGTTCTTATAGTCTTAGGTTATTATTTCATATCTACAGGGTGCTCCCGTATTAAGTACCTTAAATTAAACAGGTGATAGAAAAAGTAATTTTAAGGAAAAAGTTTCCTATGAACATGTATCCGGAAACTCTTAATAAAAAAGATACAAGGCGTTAAAATTTGAATAAAAAATAGTTTTTTTGTTTCACTTTCAAGTTTTCAGCGATATTTAAACTAAATTTTTCACTCTTGGTGCGTAGACGAAGGATCTTAAAATAAGCTAAAATTAAGTTTCTGTCTCAACCATTGGCGGAGTTACAGGTAATCTGTGATATTATTTAAAAAAAAAAGTTGTACATCACTAAACAAAATGAAATAAAATACAAATTTCGGATAAAGCATCTAATTCTGAACAAAGTTTTCTCTTGACTTTTTTTTTGGCATTCATTACCTTTGTTTTACATAGGAACTGTTCAAATACAATGTATGCTAGTCTTTGAATAATCAGTGACTAACCCAAAGAGGGGTAAATTTAAAATGCTGCGACACTGGATAAAATGAAATGAAATAACAGTTTTGGATAAAGTTGACTCTATATGTCACTTTTGTGACAGAAATTAAATTTTTTTAACTTTCCTTAGTGAAAGTACTAGTGAGAGTGATGTCAAGAACAAAGCAGGTATTTTATTTCATTTCCTTCAATGGTATAATGCGTTTTCCCTACAATAAAATCACAGATTACTCGTAACTCTGCCACTGGTTGAGATAGAAACCTAATTTTATATTATTTTGTGATGCTTAATCCATACAATATGTGTGCAAAATTTGATTTAAATATCTTAGAAAACTTTAAAGTAAAAAAAAAAAACTTTTTTTTAAATTCAAATTTAATTTAAATTTTTGCTTAACATTATTTTTTTTATCACCTGTTTCATGTAAGGCACTTAAAACGGGGACACCCTGTATAATTAAAAAAAGTTTTTTATTTAAAAAACACACAGACAAAGTAGTAGGAATTAACTAGTTGTTAACAAAAAAGGGAAACGAGCAATTTGTCTACAGTCCATTTCAGATAAATATGCATCAGAGTAGGCACTAACTTATAATTTTGTAGTGTCAACAAGAACTAGTAATTGGACAAGCGCTGACACTTCTTAATGGTTTTCTGTGTTCTTAAAATCCTGTCCTAAGTATCATTAAATATTTTGATTTGTTGTTGGTTGCAGTAGTGGCTGGCGTATAAGCACTGTGGAACTGCAGCACCCCCAATTTCGCTTACGAGTTTTTTTCTCAAAATTTTCTGAACACTTTTCATTACACAATTTTTTGTAGAAATTTTAAATTTTCTCTGATTTGTTTCTATAGAAATTTTAGGTTTCTTTCACGAAGTTACGACATTTAAAAACCCATTTTATTTTTAATTTTGATCAGAATCACATTTTCAAAACTAATTTTTGTAAAAGTTTTGAGGAAGAAATCAATATTTCGAGCAGGATTTAAAATGTTAAGAAAAAAATCCAAATTTCTTTTAAAATGTCAACATTTTGAGCAAATAATTACAATTTCAAGAAAAAATCTAAACACAACTCATCTCGCATTTTACTATTTCTCCAAAAAATAAGTTAATACGGTATTTTCGAATTTTCACCTCAAATCTTATTTTGTATAAAAATTTTGAGTTTTTTTTCATATATTTCGATTTTTTTAGGAAATTTTGATTTTTTCTGCGAAGTTTCCATTTTTCCTAAATATTGTATAAAAAGAAATTTTCTCGAAATTCCCATTTTTCCTGAAAGCGTTGTTCTTTAAATTTCTTCTAGAAATTCCAACTTCTCCAGATTTTTCTTTGTGTTCCTCTAATTTGCTTTAAAATTGTCAAGTTTTTTCAAGACACTTTGCCAATTTGAAGTTCATTTTATTTTGTAGTTTTGACAAAAAAATGTTTGGAAAAAACCCTGAAAGCTCTATAAAAATTTCAACATTTTGGGAAAAACAAAAAATGTCGACTTTTTTGTAAAGATATTTAAATTTTTTTTTCAAATTTCGATTTTTTCCCTAAGAAATTTTGTTTTTTTCCCATGCAATTTGTGTTTTTCTCTAAACATTTTATACAAAGAATGTTTTTTGAAATTTCGACTTTTCCTGGAGATTTTGTCTTTAAAACATATTTTCTTGTAGAAATTTTGATTTTTCTCTAATTTGTTTTGGAAATTTAAAAGTTTTTTAACAATAATTTAATATTTTAAAGTTAATTTTACTTTGTAATTTTAATAAGAAACTGAAAATTATTAAGTATAAGTCTAGGAAAAATAAATTTGAAATCTGCATAAAAATAAGAAAACTTTGGGAAAAATATTGAAATTTCAAGAAAAAATAAACCTTGTAAACTTCAACCTTTTTTACAATTTGATATTTCTCTAAAAAAATTACTACTGCTGTAGGACCAAAGAAAATTCTTAATCGGAATTTCCAATTTTTCTGGAATTGTTAAATTTATTTTTAAATTTCTTTTTTCTTGTAGAAATTTTGATTTCTCTCTAATTTGTTTTGGAAATTTAAAAGTTTTGTAACGAAATTTTAATATTTTAAAGTTCATTTTATTTTGTAATTTTGATAGGAAACTGGAAATTATGAAGCATAAGTTTAGGGAAAATAAACTTCAAATCCCCCTAAACATAAGAAAAGTTTCGGAAAAATATTGAGATTTCAAGAAAAAATGAACCTTGTAAATTTCAACCTTTTTTACAATTTGATGTTTCTCTAAAAAGTTATTACTACTGTGGACCAAAGAAAATTCTGAATCGGAATTTCCAATTTTTCTAGAAATGTTAAATTTATTCTTGAAATTCTCAAGTTCGAATTTAAAATTGAAATTTCAAAAAAAACAAATATCGAAATTTAAAGATTAAACTTAAAATTTCAGGAGAAAGCATATCATATTTCTAGAAAAAGTTGAAATAATTTCTTATTGTAAACAACATTTTTCAGAAAAAAAACATTTTCGGAATTTAGGAATTTTTTTTTTCCAAATCAATAGTCAAAAATACTTTCATCATTTCGATTTTTAAAGTGGCAATTGTTGAAATTTATGAGAAAAAGAGTCAACATTTCTAGAAGAGTCTGAAAATTTCGAAATTAAAATCAATCAAAATGTTGAAAAAAATCCATTAACAATTTACTGTTCTAATTTAATTTTTTTCTAGTAATTTTGAAGTTCCAGAGAAATTTCAAAAATCAATTATTCCAGTTTGAGGCCAATTTTTTGTAATTAAAATTCAAATGTTGCCAATTTATTTGTACAGGGTCTTTGGTTATAAATGCACCCCCCATTTATCTTTCGATAAATGGGGGGTGCATTTATAACTATCAATATTTCGGAAACAATTGAATTTAGATATAGGTATGTTACATAAAACATATGTGAAATTTTTGGGAAAATTCGAAAATAAAAAAATAATTGGGTTGTTCCATTTAAAAAACCAAAGTTGACTTTGATTCTGAAAAAACGTAGCACCCTGTATATCGCAAACTTATTTTAAATAAAAATTTAAGAGATATCTAGAAACTTTTTTATCCAAATTTTTTTGTATCTATCATAATTCGAAAGATAAATGAGGGGTGCATTTATAACCAAAGACCCTGTACATAAAATGCAATTTTTTTTGGAAATTTCTTTTAAAGCTTTGCACAATTTTAAAAATAGAAATTTTTGTTATTAATTTATTTAAATGCGACTGTTATTTGGAATTTTTTACCACTTTCAAAAAATAAAGCTAAAATTATGAGAAAAGTCGAACTTTTAAAAAAAGTCACAGCTCAAAAAATTTTGAAATTTTTATAGAAAGTCAAATTCTTAAAAGAAAATAAGGATTTCGAAAAATAAATTTAAGTTTTAAAATGATCGACATTTTTAATAATTTTGGAAATGTGAATAAAATACGGTTTTTTGGAGGAATATCGACATTTAAAATAAATTGCAGGGTTTTTAATTAAATTTTCAAAGAAGCTGCATTTTTTGGATATCGGAGAAAACTCAAAATTATCGAAAAATTCATAATTATCAAAAAAAAAATTGAAAAGGTAAAATTTTGAAAAAAGTTAAAAAAAATCTTTTCTTTTAAGTCGAAGATTTAATGGGAAATGTTTACAAAAATGTATAAATAACATTTTAAAAAAAGTTCGAACTTTTCAAAAAAGTCAAGTTTTCAAAAAGAGTTGAAATTTTGAATAGAGTCGAAGTTTTGAAATGGAGTCGAAATTTTGAAAAAAAGTCCGATGTTTTGAAATGGTGTCGAAATTTTACGAAATATTAGTCGAAAATTTCAGTAAAAGGTTTTAAGAAATGTCTGACTTAAAAAAGATCACAATTCTCAAATAAAGGATCGACAGTTTTGAAAAGAGTCGAAATTTTCAATAGTTCAAGTTTTAAAAAAATCTTTCCTTTTAAGTCGAAGATTTAATGGGAAATGTTTACAAAAATGTATAAATAAAATTTTAAAAAAAGTTCGAACTTTTCAAAAAAAGTCAAGTTTTCAAAAAGAGCCTAAATTTTGAAAAAAAATGTCCAAGGTTTGAAATGAAGTCGAAATTTTACGGAATAGTCGAAAATTTCAATAAAAGGTTTTACGAAATATCTGACTTAAAAAAAATCACAATTCTCAAATAAAGGATCGACCGTTTGCAAAAAATGTCAAAATTTTGAAAATAGTTGAAAATAAAAAAATAGTTAAAACTTTTAAGTTTTCCAAAAATTTTAAATTTTGGAAAATGACTAAAATTTTGCAAAATTCGAACATTTGAAAAAGTCCGAAATTTTCAACAAAGTGGAAATTAAAATAAAAAGTCGAATATTTCAAAAAAGTGCAGATTTAAGAAAAGATTAAAATTTTCAATAAAGTCGAAATTTGTTGACAAGACAAACATTTTAAAAATCTTTCAAATTTCCAAAAGAAGTCAAAATTTTGCAAAAGAAGAAATTTTCAAAAAGCAACAGTTGAAATTTATAGTCGAAATTAAAAAAATATTAAAATTTGCAAAAGATTTGAGAACATTTATAGAATTTACGAAATAATTCGAAATTTTAAAAAAAGTTTAAATTTTAAATGTTTGGGAAATTTGCACTCAATTTTTCAATAAAAATCAAAATTTTTAAAACCGGAATATTGAAAACAAGTGAAAATTATCAGATAGATCGAGGTTTTCAAAAGTCGAAATGTTGAGAAGTTAAAATTTTGGAAAAAGTTTAAATTTTTGGTGGTTAAAATTTTGAATTAAAGTGGAACATTTTTTTAAAAAGCAAAAACGAGGTAAAAAAAATCAAATTTTGAAAAAATATCAAACGTTTCATAAAATTTCAAAATTTTCGAAAAAAACGAAATTTTCAACAAAAAAAATCAAAAAATATTCGAAACTTTGAAAAATAGTTGACATTTAAATAAAAACCAGTCGAAATTATTAAGAATCGAGATTTTCAATAAAAAAATTATAATTTTCCAAAAAAAAAAGAATATAAACGAAGATAAAATTTAGAAAAAAGTCGAAAATTGAAAAAGTCAAAAGTTCAGTTTTGAAAAAATTCACATTTTCAGAAAAAGTAAGAATTTTCAAATGGTAAAAATAAAAAAAATATAATAATTAATTATCAAAAAAGACAGAACACCGAAAAGTCTAAATATTTACCAAATTACGGAAATTTTTAAAAAAGTATTCACAATTTTTCGGAAAAGTCAATACTTAAAAATAAAATAAGGTCGAGATTACAGGAAAAAATCTAAATTTTGCCATACAGTTGAAATTTGGAAAACATCTAACCTTTAAAAAGAATTAAATCTACAATTTTCGAAAAGTAAAGTTTTGAAAATGTCGACATTTTTATTCGAAATTTTAGAAATTTTAAAACGCTAAACATTATCGCAGCACCTCCATTAGTTTTGGCTACGAGTCGCCACAGGTTGGTTGTTTAAAGAGTATTCTTTTATATTTTATTCCAATTTCTGCTGAAAAATCTTAAATTATTAATAATGTGCATACAAATAGTATAGAAAACGTTAGGTTCGATTCTTTTGACCAAACAACCCCTGAAATATAGGTAACATATTAATAGGCAAAATGTTTATGCTTGAAGCAGCTTCAGTTATGGTGATATTTTTAGTAACTTCTCTAAATGTTGATTTAATACCTAATGCCTTATTCTTATGAAAATTGATCTGAAATGGTTAGTACCATTTACTTAGGGTCTATGGTTGTTTCGATAATAACACTGGTCAACAAAATTGAAGTTTTGTCATGTCACATGAACTTCTTTTGTATTTTTTGATAGTGTTAATTGTTGTCATTTAAAATAAGCAGTTTTGAAATTTTCATCACCCACGACATTCGTTTGTTAAATGTTTGAAAACTGAAAGAAGAAATATAACATAAAAAATTTACATCACGAACTTATAATCTTTGTTTTTCTTGATGATTTAGCTTTTAATTGGTCCCTCTTGATCAAGCAGTATTAGTCAGTCAACACCTTTGAGTTTATGCCCTGATAAAGTTTTTTCAAAACTGGAATGTCTGCATGAAACTTTTATCAGTTCTTAACACTTAGGGCTCCCCAGAGCCCCCAATTCGTAGGAATAAAGTCAAGATATGTGTCTAAAAAATGAATCTTCATCCCCATATTGCAATCCAAAGTTTTATACTCTAATTAAAGTTTTTTATCCAAATGTTGAAGCATCTTCATGCTGATTTTTTCAAAACATTTAATTTTTCTTTAAACAACGAATATTTTATTAATTTTCTTAATTTGAGGTCTTTCTACTACTACTACTTCACTCATTCTGGGGAATTTGTCTTTGAAATATAAAAATCCATTTTTATTGGGACCAATCCCCTCTAGAAAATTTTTGGTAAGGCTAATTTGTAATGAATTGATGGCACAAATATACCAGAGAGCTTTACAAGTGTAAATGCTTTACAGTTTTCTATTTACAAATTAAAGATCCACAAACTTTTTCCTAATTGTGAGTTTTTCGGTCCCTGGCGTCCCATTCACATAAGAAGAACCCAAATTTTAATGATAAAAAAGACTCCAAATGAAAAATTAATATGATCATGATGTTATGTTTTATTTCTGATAACATTTTTAAGGATTGGTAATAAATTATGGACCTAAATAAACGAACACTATTTGGAAAGACTACATTTTCAATTTTATCTTGTTACAAGAAAACGGGGGTGATGGAATAAAATAGCAATCAATTAAAATTGAGTACCTACAGAACTGCTTTCTCCATTTTTAATCGTAGTGAGATTGGTTGAAGCTTTTTCTTTTCGATTTTCAACATATATTTTTCAAATCCACAAATTAAAATAAATTTTCTTCCTTTTATTTAAAAGCAAACTTAACATTCTTTCTCTATGAATATACGTATACTAAGTCGTATTGGTAAAAATAATAAATTTTCTTGTGAATGATTTTCACCTTTCGCTTGGGAATGTAAATTGTATTAACGTTTCACTCATTAACGACAATAACCTCAATTCTTTTAGTACCAACTTCTGCGATCGCCGTGTTAATGTCTGAACATTTCAATTTATTTTCCAGAACGGGTATCTACTTAAATTAGTATCTTGATACGATCTTAACATTTAAAAAAACCCAAACTTTTTTCAGGTTATCAAGAGTTAAAATGAAGTTTAATTTTTACGCTAATCTTAAATAATCTGAGAAGCTGCAACATTTAATAGTGCGTGGTCAGTTAAAAAACTAAAACTTGCATCGCGATTATTTCTTCAAGAATACTTGAAGAAATGTTAGAACGGAGCTTTTATTCCTCTTTTTAAGATATAAATTTTGCAACCAGTGAATATTATAAGCTTCATTTTTAACAAAATTTATGCGTTAGGCGAACCTCGGATTTAATAATTAAAACTTCGAGAAAAATTCTTATTTTACAGTTTAAGGCCAACATTTTTTTATACTAATTTAGTTTAGTTTGAACTTCTAATTTTTATTTTTTTCCAACAAAATTTCGATTTCAAACCAGCAACTTACGCTGTTTAGATAAATACTGGAAGACCGTAAATGAGGAACGGTTGCCATGCCGAATCTCAAAAAATTCGGGAAGTAGATAATCTGACCGCCCACCTTGATGCAACAACTCAGAAAAAAATTGGATGCCATCAAAGACACTGAGACTTTAGGAATAATTTGAATGTTGTTTTCTGTTAATTAAATTTTAAAGAAAACATTTTCAATAAATGCTTCTAACACACATTATTATCTTTTTTTATATGACGCTCAGATGTTTTTCGAAAACTTTTGTTACATATAATTTTGGTTCCATTGTTTTATCTCTGTGATTGGTCATTCATTTAGCCGCCCTATTTTATAAAGAAACTGAAGAATGTCTCTTGGATGCACCTTTCTCAAACTGGTCACACTAGGCCAAAAGTCCCCCAGCGTGAATCCTCTGATAATAGATGGAAGCCGTTCACTCAAATGAAAATTGAGGACTTTTTTTTTAAAAGAACATTTAAAATATTTTACAAATACTGTGAAAAAAATCACCAATTTTAATTAAATTGTTGTTTATTTGAATGTTTGCCGACTCCTTCTTGGTTATTTGAACAACTATCAGTGATGGAAGCAGAAACTCGAGAAGGGAAAGTTCTAAAATTCGCTCATTTTTTATCTAACTATGCAATAATTATACTAGAAATAACGCGTAAAAGCTTCATAGAAAAAATGAGACAATCAAAGTTTTTTAAAAAAGTAACATTTTCTAAAGAAATTCGGATTTCTGGAAAAAATTTGAAACTGTCTTGAAATTAAAGAGGAAGCGGAAGAGGAAGAAGAAGAAGAAGGCAAAGAAGAAGAAGAAGAAGAAGAAGAAGAAGAATATGCTAAGGAAAATAACAAGAAATAGGAATTCTAGAGAAAAAGAAAAGAAAAGAGGACGATAATAAAGGGAAAGAGGAAGAGAAAAAGAGAAAGGGAAAGCGAAAAAGTGAAAGGGAAAGAGAAAAAGAAAAATCAATAAATATAAAAAGGGGAAGAGAAAAAAAGGGAAATAGAAGAGAAAGAATTTTGACAAATTCAAAATTTTGAAAAATTCGAATTTTTCAAAACGGCCAATATTTTCAAAAAAGATTTTAAAAAAGTCAAATCTTTGAAAGGTTGAAATTTTCAAAACAGTGGAAGTGTGGAAAAGATTGAACTTTTTTTTATTAAAAGGTCAAAATCTGAAAGTAACAATTTTCGTGAAATCAAATTTTCAAACAAAATATTCAGAAGACTGGAAAGGGGGAATTTTTAAGGTCATTCAACTCTTAAAAAAGGGACTACTTTTCAATAGTAGAAATTTTTGAAAACAATTTGAGTTTTTAAAAACAATTAAAATCAGTCGAGACATTGAAACAAATTTGAAGTTTGGAAAAATGTTACAATTTAAAGATCAAACTTTCAAAGGCAAAATTTTAAAACAATGTTGAAATTTTCAAAAAGTGATGCTTAAAATGATTGTAAAAAAACACGAAATTTTAAAAAATGTAAAACTTTTAAAAATTCGAATTTTTCGAAGCTAAACAAAATTTTTAGGAAAGAAAGTAAAAGTTTTCAAAAAGTCGAAATTTACACAAGAGAAGCAAATTTCGAGGAATTCATAACATTCTGAGAAAAGACGAATTTTTCAAAAATTTAATATTTTGAAAAAAGTGAAAATTTTCAATAAAGAAAATTTTAAAATAAGTAGCATTTTTCAAAAAAAATGGAAAAAAATATAATAATTTCCAGAAAAAGTCAAAATTTCAAAATAAATCGAAGACTTGACAAAAACTAGGTAAAACTTTTAAAAATTCGAATTTTTCGAAGCTAAACAAAATTTTTAGGAAAGAAAGTAAAAGTTTTTAAAAAGTCGAAATTTACACAAGAGAAGCAAATTTCAAGGAATACGTAACATTCTGAGAAAAGACAAATTTTTGAAAAATGTAATATTTTGAAAAAAAGAAAATTTTTAATAAAGAAAATTTTAAAATAAGTAGTATTTTTCAAAAAATTGTGGAACAAAAAGTAGAATAATTTCCAGAAAAAGTCAAAATTTCAAAATAAATCGAAGTCTTGACAAAAACTAGGTAAAACTTTTAAAAATTCGAATTTTTCGAAGCTAAACAAAATTTTTACCAAAGAAAGTAAAAGTTTTCAAAAAGTCGAAATTTACACAAGAGAAGCAAATTTCAAGGAATACGTAACAATCTGAGAAAAGACGAATTTTTCAAAAATTTAATATTTTGAAGAAAGTGAAAATTTTCAATAAAGAAAATTTTAAAATAAGTAGCATTTTTCAAAAAATAATGGAACAAAAAATAGAATAATTTCCAGAAAAAGTCAAAATTTCAAAATAAATCGAAGTCTTGACAAAAAGCAGAAATTTTGAAAAATGTGAATTTTTTAAAACGATCGAAATTTTCAAAAAGTTTAGATTTTAAAAAAAATCGAAATTTCAAGAAAAGGTTGAAATTTTCAAAGGAGGTGATAATTTGAAAAAGATCGAACTTTTTTTTCAAAACAAGTCAAAATTTTGAAAAAGGATCAAATTTTCAAAAGAAAGTTTCGAATTTCGAAATTTTGAAAGAAAAAGTCAAAGGGCCTGAACAAGGCGAAATGTAAGTGGTCCAACTTTTGAAAATTATTCAAATATTCAATGGTCAAAAAAAATCGAGCTTTTCAACAACAAAAAAATCAGTCGAAATACTGACAAGGAAAGTACCCGAGGTGTACCCCACCGATTTTTTTTATTTTGTGATATGTTGTAGCACATAGAGAAATATTGGACATGTATTTTTTTTAGATGCTAACTCGGCGACTTAAGTGGTGAAACCACCCCTTAAAGTTAACCCCACAAAACAGTTTTTCTTTAATAACTCAAGAATTAATTAGAATTTTTTGATAAAACAAACGCTCTGTTATTTCTCATAAAAAAGCGCTCCTAAAAACATATTAGTTATGTTAAAGAGTTGCAACCCCTAATTTTTATGGGGGTGAGTTTCATTTTTTTTCTTATATATCAACCTTTGAACAACTGAATTTTATCAAATTTAACAATTTAACTAAGAAAACTAAAAAATAAAATTGCCTGGTTTCGGGGTTTTGCAAAAAAAATCCTTGAAAGTGGTGATTTACCCCTTGAGTTAATTTTTTTCTTTACAGTGATATGGAAAGTAAAACACAACATATGTTTTCAATTTTATTTCTATAATGATTATTTTGACATATATTTTGCATTACCAGTGAAATAACGTAACACTCCTATTTTTATGACGCTTGGAGAACCCCATGGATTTGATCATTATTAGATTGCAAATCAAAACATTTATTTTTTCATCTTTAACTTATCATATGTTGATATTTTATTAAAATAATGTATCAACAATTTTTTTAGATGCTAAATTTGTGATTTAGGTGGTGAACTCCTCACCCCTAAAGATAACCCCCAAAAACAGTTTTTCTTTAATATCTCAAGAATAAATTGGAATTTTTCGGTAAAACCATCGTTACGTTATTTCCCATAAGAATGTGCTTCTAGAAACGTACCAGTTATGCCAAAGGGTTGCAACCCCTAATTTGTATAGGGGTGGGTTTAATTTTTTTCTTTTATACCAACTTTTAAATCATTGAATTTTATGAAATTTGGCAATGTCATTAGGAAAATTAAAAAATAAAATTGACCTGTCTCGGGGTTTTACAAAAAAAAATCATTGGAAAGGGTTTCAAATGTCGAGATTTGGAGGAAAGGCTAATTTTCATTAAAAAAAATAAAAATTTCTGGAAAAGGTTCCCGCAGTTGAGAATATACATTTTCGGTTGGCTGTATGAACCAGGGGGGAACACTCTGCCTTATTGTAGCTAGCTAGTAGGAAAATAAAACAAGGGAATTTAAAAATACTTTTTATTTGGTGGAACTGGATAAATTACTGCATTAGTTATTAAATGTTGTGAGCTACTCTACCTATGACGCTCATGATATGGATCCCTCAAGGGTCCATGAATCCCAGTTTAAGAAACCCTGCCTTAGCAGTTGCATTGTTATTTCATTACCCGTCTTATTGCCAAATATATTCGCAATATATTCGCATAATGTCTTGCGAATGCGAATATTAAAAAACATGCGAATATTCGCGAATACGAATGCGTCACATCACTACAGCGGACCAGATATAGCTGGATATAGCAACAGTTGACTCACTGACACTTAGCAGAAATGGCCCCTTTATTTTAATGTGCGATTTTGTCAATGCATTTCAAATTCTGAATTTCACAAACATTCAAACCAACTGGTCATTGCATTAGAATAAAATCCACCATCAAACAAAAAAAGGTTTATTTGAATAAAATCTTGAGAGTAGATTTATTTTAAAGGATTTTTATTTTTATGAAATTGTCCTTAGAGGAAGCTTCCGGATGTGTTTGATATTCATTATGTGAACATTGGCATTGTTGTTATCACAAGGTAAACCGTTGGTATGACTACAAACAAGAATACGCTTCAGGGGGCAACCATTTCAGTTGTATTAAGAATCAGGAACTTGTTACTGAAGGTCTGCTTAAGAAACTTGAAAGTGTTCATAAGCTGAGGTGAATCTTTATTTTTTCGTAATTATAGCCTTGATGCTCACGATGTATTTATTGATTGTAATATGAATTTTATTACGTCGAGTTTTAAGAAGACTTTGTGTTCTTTTACGCTTACGTAACTACAAACTACTAACTTTTTCCGCGCTGAATGTAGAATAGTGCAGTGCATTTAAGCAAGTAAATAACGTTAAATAACCAGGTCAGGTGGATATAAAAGTGGAATGAGGATAATGGATAAACCTTAAGCTTAAGCATAGCAAGGTATTAAAATGTTCCAGGAAAATATGTCGTACGGATTTCCATAAAATTTAATACAACATTCAGTAAGCGTTATTAAAGTTAAAAACAAAAGTAACTAACTCGACGCTCCAAGTTATATTATTCGAATGTCAATGCTATAAACTTTCATAAAAGTCGGCAACATTCCAAAGGTTATTGACTCTACTTCAACAATCATTGCAAGAAAAAGTTATTTCGTTGAATACAAAACTGGAAACCACTAAAATGAAATGCAAAAATCGGCTGATTAGCCACAAAAATAAAAATACATATTCAGTTAAGTAAACGTTCTCTTCTTCTTTTTTCTTTCTCCACAACTCTTTCACTCGTACTAAATGAAAATATTAGCTCAAATTCCCCGTAGTTTTATTAAACTTGGAAGAATATTCCTTATTTAGCCGCTAAAAGGGGGGCTTAAGAAGATTATATACAGTTCGAAGCGTCTCGTATAAAACCCAGCAGGTAACATCAGAAGCGATCATTGAAGTAAAGACGAAACTTGACAAGTTATTTATTTTTAAATCTGAACTTTCTATGAAGGATTTGGTTCAAGTTGTCGAGGTTTATTTTTTGATTTTCTGCTTTCTTTACAAAACTTGTTAGACATGAAACATGAGCTTATATCTTATAATTATAGGAAAGTAGATGAACAGTTATTTTGTCTGTTAAATACACAAATCGCTTGCAAAAAACTCTTATATGAACTACTTATTTTATTCTTATAAGGTTCATATTTCGAGGAGAACTTTATTTTTGGAATACAGTAACCCACGAAATAATTGTCTGAATTGCAAGAAATATTGGAAATATGCTAATAAGCTGGCTAAGCATCGTTTCAGATTCTTACTCCTAACTAGAGCAGGGTAGCGTAGATATGTTAGGAGAGTTCTACACCAAATGACGTCAGTGATTGTGACAACATTTTACATTAGTGGATATGTCAGAAAAGTTCTACTCCAAATGAGGTCAGTGATTATTATTCACTGGCGTCATTTGGAGTAGAACTCTTCTAAAATATCCACTAAATGACGTCAGTGATTGTGACAGCATTTAACATTAGTGGATATGTCAGAAAAGTTTTACTCCAAATGAGGTCATACATTATTAATCACTGACCTCATTTGCAGTAGAACTCTTCTGAAATATCCACTAATGTTAAATGTTGTCACAATCACTGACGTCATTTGACATAGAACCCTCCTGACCTATCTACTGGCAGGGTAGGGTGCTTGCCCCTCATGGCTCATGAAGCTGGATGAAAATCTAATTTCAACTGAGGAGACTTTTTCCAAAAAAAATTCATTTCTTCTTCAAAATTTGTCCTTTTCTAGAGAAATCGACATTTTTTCGAAACTTCGACTTACTTCTCAAAACTCGTCATTTTTTACAAAATTTGTCTTTTTCTTTTAAAATCTCAAATTTATTCTTAAAATTCGATTTTTTTTATCAAACTTTCCCAAATTTCAAATTTTTATCTTAAAATTCATCGTTTTTAAAATTTTACCATTTCTCAAAATCCTTTTTTCCGAATTCAACTTTTTTTTTTTCAATTATGATTTTCTTCAAGTTTCGACTCAACATATCAGGGGCATGTTGCACCAGAAAAGTCACACAAAGCGGCAACAACGCCAACACTACGGTTCTGTAAAAAGGCGAGCCTGCGCGTGGCAGAAGAAGAAGAAAAAGAATCTTTTTGATGTAGAGGCACCATATTGTTTTTTATTATTGTACACTTCGACAATAAAACCAATTTTCAAGTTTTTAATCAACGTTTACCATTTTCAACAAGTTTCTCCGTTATATCAAAATTTGTTTTTTTCTCAAAATTTGGTCGATCTTTTGATAAAAGATTAATAATACTTATCTGGAAATTTTGATGATTTTTGTGAAATTTCGTAAATTTTGTCAAAAAAAAATAAAATAATAATAAATAATTAAAATACAACTTTCTGGAAATTTCCTTTTACTTCTCAAAATTTCGACTTTTTTTTTCAATAGTGGACATTTTCTGACCAAAGGGTAGCAGATTGGGGAGAACATCTGTCTTTGGTGCAAGCAGTCAACAGAAAAATCCAGAAATTTCATTTTTCTCAAAATTCGCCTTTTTTCCAAAATTTAGACAAAATTTGACTCTTCCTCGGGAATCTCGAGTGTTCACCAAATTTGGACCATTTTCTTGAAATTTCGATCTCATTCTTAAAATCTCGATTTATTTTCGTTTGTTTTTAAAAATTCCGAGAGAAAATCCAAATCTCCAGACGTAAAAACAAATCGAAATTTCGATGTTTTTTCAGAATCCATCCGTTTTCGAAAGTTTGAGATTTATCCTAAAATGCGATGTGTATGTTTTTGGAAATCTGAATGTTTTTATTCGAAATTCGTCTTTTTTTTTAAATTTCGTTTTTTTTTCAAGATTCGTTTTTTCATAAAGACCATCTTTAAAATTATACCTTTTTCTTAAAATTTGATTTTCTGCGGAAAATTTCGATCATTTTCTTCATTTGGTAGTTTCTCTCGAAATATCGACTGTTTTCCCGAGAATAGTTTTGTTTTTTCGAAATTGCGTTAATTTTCTTATTAACATCCGCTTTATCTGCAGAATTTTGATCTTTTAGAATTTGATTTTTCAGAAATTTTGACTAGTTTCTTAAAGTTCCTCTATTTCTCGATATTTTTATGTTTTTCCCAAAATTCAATATTTAACTTTTCTGGAAATATTGACTTTTTCTCCCAAAGTAAGTTTAAATTTGTATTTTTCGAAACTTTGACGACTTGATTCTTAAAATTCCAATTTTTGGACCCTTTTGTCAAAAACTTTTTTTTCTGTGAAAATTCCCTCACTTTTCTTGATATTTGCCTTTTTTTTGCTTTTCGACTTGTTTAATTTCACTTCGCAAATTTAAACTTGTATCACAAGATTCGCTTGTTTTCGTCGACTTTTATCTGAAAGTGCGACGTTTTAGTTTTTGGAAATGTCAACTGTCTCCTCGAAAATGATTCTTCCTTGAAATTTCAGTTTTCTCGAAATTCGTCTGTTAAATTAGATCTTTAAAAAGTAAATATTTTGACAAAAATATTTTTAGAAAATTTCGAAAAAAATATTTCTTATATATTTAATTTCTTTACTGAAATTAAAATATGATTTTAAAATTGGAATAAAGACTTAACAATTTCGAGAAGAATGTTTTTGAAAATTGATTTGTTTTTTCAAAATTCGACGACTTTTTCTAAACATTTAGATTTTTTCACAATGTTCCTTGGAAATATTTTGGTATTTTTAGAATCTTCAAGATTTTTTAATTTTTTTAGAAAGGTTGGGACTTATTTTATTGTCATGATTATTTTGGAAATCCATTTTTTAATATTGGGGTTTTTCTGAATTTTATTTTAAAATTAAACTTTCGAAAATTTAATGTTTCTCAAAATTTGGCTTATTCTCGAAATTTGGACATGTATACCTCAAAATGCGATGTTTTTTGTTTTTAGAAATCTCCACTTACGGTGGAAAATTTTTCCAAAGTTTCAACTATTTCTGAAAATTGAATCTTTTTTTTATAAAATTCGACCTTTGAAAATATTATTTTTTCGAATTTTCAACATTTTTCGAGGTTTTCCAAAAGGTTAGATTTTTATTTTAAATTTGATTTTTTCAAATTCAAACTTTATCCCAAAATTGGTTTTTCCTCGGAACTCTTCTGTTTCAGAATTATTTTCAATTTCTTTTTTCTTTCAAAATTGAAATTTCTCTTGTAAATTTTGAAGTATCTTTCAGAAACTTCGATTTTTTTTCGACATTTCGACGGTATTTTTTAAAAATAGTTATTCATTTCGAAATCTATTTTTTTAATATCCGGTTTTTTCTAAAGATTCCTTTTTTTTAATTTGATTTTCTGAAAATTTAATATCTTTCAAAATTTGTCTTATCTCGAAATTTCGACTTGTACTTCAAAATGAGATGTTTTCGGGGATTTCTACTTATAATGGAACATTTTCTCAAAATTTAATTTTTTTCAAAATTCTTTATTACTCAAAAATTCTTAAAAATTGGATCGACATTTTGAAGTAATTCTAAATATTCTGAGAATAAAATTTTGAGTAAACTTCGATTTGATTTCTTATAAGTTTCAAGATTATGACAAAATTAAAATAAAGTAATAATTCTGAGGGTAATATTTTTGGGGACTGACTTTTTCTCTCAATTAGTCTGGCCGTTACTACTTTTTTTCACAAAATTCTACTTTTAAAAATTTCGACTTTTTTCTTCAAAATTTCGACATTTTTCGAAATATTCCGAAAGGTTCGGTTTTGATTTTATGACCGATTTCACAAAGTTCAGTTCTATTTCCAAATTTGTAACTGTTCCGAATTCTTTAGTACTTACTTGTCGGAACATTTATTAGCATTCGAGTTGGATATGCCAAACTGACGAGATCTAACAAGATCGAAACCGGTATTTGGTTTCCAAACTTCGAATCTAATAAATGTTGAAACCTATTGGTCTGTGCATTAGAATCCATTTCCGAGGTAATTTGATTATTTTCTAGTTCTGCCCCTAGCTTCATTTTTCCCCTAGGCTTCCATTATTTTTTCCGTAATTAGCCTACCTTAATCCTAGAGTTTTTATGGGGATATTTACTCTGTTTTCCATTACTGTTGCCTCTTCTGCACTAAGTAATTCTATCAAGTGACCTTTCTATCTTTCCAATATATTGTCTTCTTTTTCCTGTCTGCTTCATCCTTAAATTGATACATGGAATAGTTTTTTTTCTTAATTGTTTCAACGTCTGATAGAACAGTTTTTGGTTTTCCTTGAAATTATTATCCATTCTTCACTAAACTTTTCCCATGATTCTTTTTTTGCTGCTTTGGTAGTTGCTTAACTTCTGTTATTTTTCTTTTATTACTCAAATACTTTTTCCAAGATTCTGTCTTTCTTTTATAAGTACCTACAGTCATTCCACTACTTAGTTCTTTTTGCAATCCCGTTCGTTACTCTTGAGGTGCCACAACTTTCTTTTGTTGTAACAAGCCTAATGTTCCTAAATCTTAACCACTTTTGTTCTGTTTTAATTATTTCCTTACATTTTGTTGTTTGTTTTGTTGTTTGTTTGTTGTTGTTCTTTAATCTTATAACTTTTTATTTTCAATTTATTTTAATTGTTAACAGCTTAATAATTTCCTATTGCGGAAGTACCTAAAAACAATAAATAACTAATGAATTATTTTAAAATCAATGCAGTTTTCTCGTTAGCCTTCATTAAAACTTAAGATCTTAAGATTTTTTACTCCTTTATTTTTATTTGCAGGTTAATTGCTAGGTCAAAATATTTATTTTGAGGAGATTAGTTGTTATCCCTTAGGTGTTTCTAAGGTAAAAAGCTGATTTTGTTTCCGTAAGAGTAGCAGCCACACGGTTAATTTCGACGAAGTAATTGCCATATATAAAAATAAAGTGTTTAAATTGAATTTTATTTAAATTTAAACTTGATGAAAATCTATATACCTTAAAGAGCACGGAGTTTGTGAACAACTCGAAAAAGAAGGATTTTAAAAAATATATACAGTTTGCAAATTAACTTATGTCTCACTTTAATGGGAGTATAATAACAACAATTACAAATATTACAAGAGTAATAAGACATTTCGTTTGTAGAGAATGACTGTAATGTCTATTAACCGTTTAATTGAAGGAAGTAGGACTAAAAATTACGTGGGTAACAAGCTGTTCCAAGTACCATTCAACTAACACTACTATCTATTCTGATTTCGCTTTATACGCTTCCTGTCTTTCATAAAAACAATTTAAAAACTATTATAATTATATATTCGAAAATGAGTGCACACATTTTTCGTTTGCGAAGTAAGGTAGGGAAACATTTCGAGTAGAAGCCTTCGAAGTTTGTGCCCGCTGATTTATTATTCCATAAATTCGTCACGCAGATAAAACTTTTAAAGATTGCTTTGTTATTTTTGATAACAATATAAGACCAAGGCTATTTGTCTTTGGCACCTGCATTTTTTTATATTTTTTATCAAACAATGTGTCATAAATGTTATGAAAGATTAGTGTGCGGTATTTAAACATGTCTGATATTGCACTCGCATGGTGACCAATACGAGTCATTTTTGACTAATTTACCGAAACATTGTTTTTTGCAACTTTGTTCTTAAAATAAAGTGGCATTGTTGCCATTTTGGTAATCTTGAATCAATTTCAAAGCAGCTTAGTTTGAATTATTTCGGTTATTTGCGATTTGTCATACGTTGCCATTTTGTACCTACAAATAAATATTTATTTTTTTTTTTATTTAAAAGTCGAAATCTTAAAAGTAAGTTTAAGTAAACCGGATAATTTCTCGTAATCTCCGATGTGTCTGGAGATTTAATCTTTTTAATTGTTTTTTTTTTAAAGTTCAATCTGTTTATAAAGGACAATTGTAGTATGGTTTGGAGCACTGCAGAAACAAAGATAGATGGAGATGTGTTACCCTTTTAAATAGAGATAGGTTTCGTTTGGTAACGAATTCCATTGTTTGGAAGTTCTATAGAAAAATGTCTTCATAGACAAAAGTCTCCACTCTGCCGAGCTGGACCGCACAGGAATTTGGTCTCTCTGACTGCCTCCAGAATCTTGTCCTTGAAGGGATTAAACTTATCAACTCTTGCGAGCATCTCCCATGAAAGTACTTGTAGAAAAGGGGCAAGTCACCAACTGTCAACCGTGCTCCAGTGTTTCCAGAGAATCGGTTCACCTTTCGTCATCAATTAGAAGAATCCCTCTTCTTAGCATTGAATCTAAAAGAGCAAAGTGTGCTTTGGGACTGAACTCCAAATATGAGAATGGTATTCTAGTGTTGCCCTAACTTGAGCTTTGCAGAGGGTGCGGAATAGATGAGATGTGAAATACTTTTATCTCGAAAAAGAAAACCCAGCTTTTCAAAGAGGATTTGACAAGCTGGACCGTACAGGAATTTGGTCCCTCTGACTACCTCAAGAATCTTTTCCTTAGGCTTTGGAGCACTGCGGAAACAAAGATAGATGGAGATGTATCGCCCTTTTAAATAGGGATAGGTTGTAATTTTCGGAGAAAATTTCGTTTGGTAACAAATTCCATAGTTTGGAAGTTCTATAGAAAAAAGTCTTCATAGACAAAAGTCCTCACTCTGCCAAGCTGGACCGCACAGGAATTTGGTCTCTCTGACTACCTCCAGAATCTTGTCCTTGAAGGGATTAAACTTATCAACTCTTGCGAGCATCTCGCATGTAACAACTTGTAGGAAAGAGACAAGTCACTAACCGTCAGCTTGTGTTACAGTGTTTCCAGAGAATCAGTGCACCTCTCGTCATCAATTAAACGAATCGCTTTTCTTAGAATTGAATCCAAAAGAGCCGAAGTGTGCTTTGGGGTTGAACTCCAATTATAAGAACAGAATTCTAGTGTTGGCCTAACTTGAGCTTTGTAGAGGATGAGGAATTGATGAGACGTGAAATACTTTTTATCTCGAAAAAGAAAACCCAGCTTTTGAGAGCAGGATTTGTCAATGGGGTGCTCATGGTTGCCCCAAGTGAAGTCAGCGCTCGAATTCAGGCCTAGAATAGATAGATTATATCCGACCAGGAAAATTTTATCGTCCATGAGAATATTGGTTGCACTATCCCCTGATGTTTCCTTAGAAAATAACAGCGACCTGACTTTTTGAGGGATTGGAATCAACCAGATTTTTTCTTCTCCATTCCAGAACCACCTTGTGATTCCGATTAATTTGCTGTTCCATTAGGCTATCTGAAGCAGCGATGGATAACAAGGTGTCAGAGAAAAACTGACACCAGGTTGCTAATATCATCTGCTACTATCTATCTACTATAATCTGAATTGGATTGGAAGTTGAAGCTCAGAAATCGTTTATGTTCAGAGTAGGAGACGAAGTAGACCCTTAAGGCACCTCTGCATTAATGACAAATGTTTCAGATGAGATGCAATCAATAACGACCTTAAGAGCGAGGAAACTAGATATCAAATCTAAAGTTCCCAAAAAAGCCAGAATTTTAAGATAAAGGTTAACATGTGAAGTATCAGATATTTTTTGTCTAGTAACTTTAAATTTTGGAAAAAAATATAACATTAAATTTTAGACTAGACATTTGGGCATTAAATTACAAATTATGGGTGTAAGCTTTACATTTTGAAAAATAGTTGAAAATTTTGACGAGATTTGGACTTTTTTCTCGACTCTTAATTAAAAATACCATAAAATAGGTTAGGTTGGGTTGTTTTAATTTTGGGAAAACGTTTGCTATTTAAAATTACCAGTTGAAATTTATGAAGGCTTCCATTTTTTTTTATTTCGTTAAAATAAAATACTTTTATTTACAGTTAATGAAATTTTTTTTGCAAATTTATCTTTGCAACTTAAACGTAATCTTCGCGTTAGCTACAGACATCTTGTAGCCTTCAGAAATTAAAATTCAGAAAAATCAAATTTTTCGAAGTATTTATTAAGACACAAGACTTACAAAAGTGTTGAATAGTGGAAGTTCGATACATTTGTAGTGACACTAAAAAGCTTAGTTTTTTCTGATGAAGGAACAGCTAGATCTTGTGAACACACCTTCGCTTTAGATAAGAGTTCAGATTAGACGAAATATTCATAAGGGCCTCTGATGTATGAAGGTGGCCCGTTGTTATACAACAACGGTCAAACAAAATTGATATAGTTGCCGACGAAGACCTAAACTTGGTCCGATAATATCCGATATTTGTTTAAACATCGTGGAATCTATGAGGGTAAATTATTTTTAAAAATTTATTGGTACAAGATACATATATGAAAGCTATTAACTATTTTTCTACATAATCTCCTGATTTTGTTATGCCTTTTTACCAACGGATTGGGAGTTTTTTAATGCCATCATCAAAAAAAGAAGGAAGACGTGTTTGCAGTCAACTGCGCACAAATATCTCAACAGCAGCACCATCATAGAATCGTTCACATCCTAGAGCTTCTTTCAGGGAACCAAACATATGATAATCGCATGGCGATAGGTCGGGACTCTAAGAAGGGTGTTCTAATGTTGCCTAATGCATTTTCTCTAATATTTGATGTGTCAGATTGGCTGAGTGAGGGCAGGCATTGTCATGAAGCAAAATCACATTTCTGACAGAAAATTCGCGCCTCTTCTGCCGATATGCACGTTTTGCTTCATCCAATAGCTGGCAATAGTAGGCAGCATTAACCGTACGACATTTATGTAGAAAATCGACGTACACAACTCTTATAAAATCCCAAAACATTGTCGCAAGAACCTTTCCAGCTGAAAGGCGAGTTTTGCCTTGACGTATGCACCTTTTCTCTTTCTTTTCCACTCCATGCTTGCTTGTTTAGATTCAGTGGTGTAATGGTGGATCTAAGTCTCATGACACGTGACGATACATTGCAAAAAACCATCACCTTTACGTTGAAAATGTCCAAGATGGAGCTGATAAATCTCCAGACGTTGATATTTCTGTTCTTCAGTCAAAAGACGAGGTACCAACCTCGCAGAAATTTTTCGAAACCCCAGCTCATCTGTAATGATGGATTGGGAATTCCCAAAGCTTATCCCTATCCGAGCTGCAATGTCACCAACAATTAAACGGCGATCATCTTTCAAAAGGCGTTGAACAGCGTTAATGTTGTCCGCAGTCACACTGGTCCAAAGACAACGGGCATGGGGTTCATTTTCAACTTGAGGGGGTCCTTCCAAACATTTTTTGTGCTATTTATAGACTTGAGTTTTTTTCAAACAAGTATCCCCAAACTGTGCTTCTAGTCTACAAAGAATTTCGGTGGGCTTTACGCCTTCAATTGCAAGACATTTAACAATAGTGCGCTGCTCAATATGTGGATGAACAACTGCTCACTCATTGTATTTACAACTGACGAACGGAGAGAACGGAATTTTGTTGAGCACAGGAAGTCACGTGATATCTCCACCTAACATGTCTAAGAGTATGCACACACTCCCGACACCCTCATAGCGACATGATAGAAATTCAGATTCATATTTGATTTACCCTCGTGTATTAATAAAATAAAAGTGTCTGTCTGGTTGTCGACCAATCTTTAGTCCGAGCTAATCTGGGAAAGTGCTAAATCGATTTTAATGAAACTATTACTAAAATATAGGGTACTTTTTAGGCTAATTTCATTCCACTAAAATTCAATCTTCCATTTTTAAGAACTGTGCTAGCAATTTTATTTGAAGTTGTAATTCAGAACACATAAATATTTATACCTGATATAATTTGCGTGTAATAATTTAAGAGAATAATTTTCGAGTTAGTAGTAATAAGCTGACGTATGGCGTATAATTTGCAAAAGTGGATTTTTTTAAGCAAAATAACTTTTTTAAATTTCAGTTTATTACATTTATTTATTACAAAATTTCGCGATAAGCGTCCATCATATTAACACGAAGCCTAAAAGCCCCATCGACAGTTTTTAAGCCAATAAAAAAATGTAAGTGGCTTAAAATGGCATGAATGGGCTGTTCCAAAAAATATATAATTCCGATAAACTTTAAAGGGTGGCACTAAACCACTCAAAGCTCTCACATCGCGGCTGCTGTCCTTCTTTGGAAGCACTCCGGCTTTCATAAATTTCAGTTTGAAAAGTCGAGCACATTCCCTGACGGCATTTTCAATCTTTAACATACATATCAAAGCGAACTCTCCTGCGGTGGAGCAACTCAAATAACTAGCTCGCCAAATAGTGCACAGTTAATCATCTAGCCAACATTTCTACATGTAGATGTCATGTGGACGTGGCACTGTGGATAACTTCACTAACTTCACTAACCTTTGAATTTATTTACGACTGCTTTTGCTTTCAAATTTATATTTCTTTTCGAGCACATAATTTCATCATGTTAAGTTCATTTTGACAATTTAAAAAATCATGTAAAAATGTTCCACTAATGTCTTAAAATTTATTAGCACCAAATTTATTAATAGTTTATCAGACATAGTTTATCAGCCATAGAAATTCACAAATATTTACAATCTAGTCAATTTATACTTACGAACGAGCAGCTTGATTTTCCGAACACAACTCTATTGAAGCTTTGGACGAGAATTGGGATTAGACGGAATATTCGTAGGAGTCTGTGATCCATGAAGCTTGTTAGCATAACAACGGCTAAACAAATTGCTGGTATGACCGCCGATGATGCAGTAATGCGAAAGCTGGTCCGATGTTAGCAAATATTTAACGAAAATCTTGTGGAATTTTTAAATTTTGTTGCATTTTTATCGTCAATAAAGTTTATTAGTTATGAATTTAAAATCATATTTCATCAAACGCATACACATATTTTGTCGCCAGAAACCAAGAAAAATTAAAAAATTAAAATTAATTATTATTAATTTTCTTGGTTTCAGGGGACAATATTTGTATATCAATTTCGGACTCCGGACTTAATTTTGTTTACCAATAATAATTCAATTCATTAGTTTTAGAGTACTATTTGAAAGTTCCCATCGTAGCGTCGCGTCGCCTTATTGATATTGTACATTATCGCTTTTGAAAACTTCAGCAATTTTACGCGCAACATCTTGAACATATAACGAGAGTTTTCATCTCAAAAGGTTGAGCGTCAGCTGTCAGCGTCAAGTTAAATATCAATTACCAAAATGTGTATAGATCCGAAAAGTGTTTAATTTCCTAAATCGATACCACACGAAACTTGAAGGCGAAAGCATCTAGAAAATTGGATATGTATGTTATGTAAATTTACACTGACAAATTTGCTTTTGTGTTTACTAAAATTGTTTCAGCGGGTAAGCCCCTAAGGGTTTCAATATGCTTCCACAATTAGAAGTTATTTTAAACAAAATTTAATAGAAAAGTATATTATTTTTTTAGGGTAGTGAAGGAGTTATTCGATTAGCGATAAGATGACCACTTTCTTTGGAAGCAACAGATGGTTAAAAAATGACATTATTACTACTAATATATTCTCAATATTTGTATACATAAATGTGCTAAAATTAGGATACTTTGCAATTACTTTTTGTAAGAAAAATCATTATTTTCAAAGCTCCGAATTCGTCAAGTCAATTTCGGAGAACACTCTTCGTTATAAAAGCAGGTGAAAATCCAATAGTACAAGTTCTGGTAAAAGTATTGTCATGGACCAGGATTTCTTAACGTTAGCTTTTCTCCAAACACATCATCGTTCTGCTTTGGAAACATCGATTCAGTATCTGCATAGTATGGTAAGAACAGAAATTAAACGACACAAAAAAAATCTCAAAACTTTCGATGTTCTTTAAAAGGCTCCATCTGGGCCAAAAATGGTCATTTTCGCCGTGCTATTGTCACTTAAAACAAAAAAGTCGTTTTTAACTTTGGTAATCAATAACCTTGAAAATAACGATCCTAGAAAAATGCCAGAATAGTTTTAAAAAACGCAAAGCATTCTCTACAAGTTCTAGTTATTGGTTTTTGATGAGAGAATTTCTTATGATAATCTTTGGTGGAATGGACTAGTCCTTGGTTATCTTCAAAAATTGAAATATAAATCTTTTTCCCTGAGACCAAGAAAGATAAAAAAAACATAATAAAGGTTGCTCTAACGCGTTTCGATAGCCAAGCTATCATTTTCTATCATCTAGTATTTCTTTGAAGATGATAATCTTTCTTGGTTTCAGGGGACAAGATTTGTATTTCCATTTATGATAAACTTGATTAAAAAATAACTGCAATTAAAGAAAAATGGGTAGACTAAGAATATTGGCTGTAACTTCTTAAGCTCATTTTGTCCCAAAGAAATCCAATAATTTTTTTTAACAAAAACCAATAACTAGGTCTTGTAAAGAATGCTTTGCAGTCTAAAAAACCCTACTTGCATGTTCCATGCGATCATTATTTTCCGAATTAAAATGTACCAGAGGCTCATTGACTGTCCGATCGCTCCAGTTTCTTTTGGGGATTTGCAAAGTAGATCAGAAAGAATTTCGCCTCTTCCAATTTCCCTTCTTTACTCGATGAGAACAACACTATTGACATGATCTTTAAAAAAAAGGCTAACATGCTAACCTCAATACCTGCCGAAAATTCTAAGCTTAATTCCCAGAATGTAGAGTCTCTCATTCTCCACAAGGTGGGCGTATCAATGCCTGAAGTTGTTTTCAGACACGCACAAATAGGAAAATTCTTCTTGAATTTGACACATCGAAAGCTTCTGGTCTTGATGGTATTCCTACTATTGTTCTTAAGAAGTGTGCTTCTAAGTTGACTCCTTTCGTAAGTTCAGAATTTCTTACAACTAAGATATAGTCTGTGCCCAAAATGGGAAAAAGGAATCTGACTAACTATCGTTCTATACCTTTATTGTCCGTTATATCTAAAATAATGGAGAAGGTTACCAACAACGTTCAACTGGCGATCTTCTGAAATATGTTACTGATGTCTGGAGCTCAGCTATGGAACAATATGGTTAGGCTCGAATTGTGGCATTGGATACTTAAAAGTCTTCGGCAGAGTCTAGCACCGCTCTTCTCACCACATTAATATCTTATTGACTTCCACTGGACCTCTGTCATTTAATATCTAGTTATAGTATCGTTGGTGACACCTCATTTGAGAAATCTGTGATTAATGCTAGAGTGCTTTAGCGCACCCACTTTGTTTCTCCTAAACATAAACGATCTCTTAACTTCCAATTTGATATTATAGCTACGCAGATGATAGTAAACTCATGTCACGTCACACAACATAAAAAGTAACTTAAAATGTATTTTTAATTAGCAATTAAATCTGATATGATTTTGTGAGAGAATCGTCAATAAGAGACCTCCATTCCTGAATTAATTTCTTTAATCGCTCATTGAAGGCGCCCGTACATTATGAAGGATTCATTACATAGCGTTTTCTATTAAAGACAGTCTCTGTTAAAGGGTTGGTTAGTCATGATCTAGACATTGTTCTAGTATAGGGGAAGAAAAATTTGGTTGACTTCAATGCCTCAAAAACTCAGACCACTCTTCTCTCTAATTAAATACCAAGATAAAATGCAATAATAAGAATCCAAAATGAACATTTCCAACACAAGGATGTTCTTGCGTATGGACAGAACCAACTAGAGGCTTAAAGTTAATAATAGATTGTTGCATATGTAAACAGAACTCCAGAATCATAACCACGGATGTGCGAGTATAACGAGGAGCTGAGTGTGGTTCTGATCACTACTTACTTAAAGTGACATTTGTGTTTCCTTTTTTTTTACCACCAATACAGAAGAGAGTATGAAGGTAATAAAATAAACCGTGAAATATCAAGACCCAGATACAACCTGCATGGTCTAGAAAACGAATCTACTTATTCCTTTACAGAATGCGTCTAAATATTAAGTTTAGTGAAGTATGCTATTGTGCATCAATCGAAACCTACAAAGAAACTATAAAGACAATAAAGGAAGGAACGTTTGAGGCCCTAGGAGAAAGTGAAAATAAAAATGTGAACACAAATGGTGGAATGAAAACATCGAAAAACTCGTGACTTAAAAAAAATGAGCATACAATAAGTGGCTGACAACAAATCATATTAATGACCGAAACACATATAACGGACCCAACAAAATTGGGCATGTGAAAAAGTAGACCAATATTTAGGTAGTACCAGATCTAGGGAAGCATGGAACCTTGTAAAGAGTACCAGAACAAACTATAAGGAGATAAGTAGACTACAACTTATTCCTCCAGAAAAGTGGGTCAAACATTATACTGAGTTATTCACTGAAGACCGAGATGAATTTAAGAATAACTGTGGCAAAGGCGATGTTTTATTACTAGAAGAGGATGAAATAACACCGAGAGAAGTGAGAGAGGTTATTAATAATATGAAGAACGGTAAAGCTGCCGGACCTGAAGGGGTTCCGGTAGAGCTTATTAAACATGGCTCTGAGAAACTATTTCACTTACTCGCATATATATTTAATCAATTTTTAAGAGGTGAAGAATTGCCAACAGAATGGAAAAATGCCTATATTAGTAATATATATATATATATAAGAATAAGGGGATAGGAAAGTATGCTCCAATTGTAGAGGGCTTATCCTAACAAACTCCATTAGTCGCATTTATGGTACAAAGTTAAAAAGCCGAATTGAACAACACTGGGAGAATAAGGAAGACCAAAGTGGATTCCGTGCAGGACGGTCATGCATTAATAATATCTTCTGTCTAAAGCAAACTATTGAAAAGCATTAAACACGATTTGGAAACCCACATGGTATTCATCGATCTCCAAAGGGCATATAACAGTGTCCCATTGGATAGTTGATATAGATGATGGCAGGTATTAAATGACAAAAATATACTATCGGTTTACATAAATGCAGTAAGACAATTGTATGAAAATATGACGAGTTCCATTAGGATTGGTCGAATGATAACTAAAGAAATAAAAGTGACGAAATGACTCCGTCAAGGCTGCACTATAGCTCCCATATTGATTAAAATCTATCTATAAGGCACCTTTGAAACTTGGAAGAAGAAATGTGAACCTATGGGTATAGCGATTGGGAAGATTTATACATTATACAATTTACATTACGCAGACGATCAAGTCATTCTAGAGGAAGATCACCAGGATATTCACTACATGTTGCGTAAAATAGACGAGGCATATATAGAATGGGGATTAACCATAAACCTATCTAAAACAGAGTACCTAGTAATCGAAAATAGACCAGAACATCTAAAATTCCGCGATACTGAAATTAAGACTATTGATTCAAACACATACATTGGTGTAAGGCTGACAAATGATGCTCGAAATTCAAATCACTTGCAGAGTTGGACAAGGAAACACTGCAATAAGACACCAAAATTAGAATTTATAAAACTATTGTTGAAAGCATCGCCACATATGGCTCTGAACTGTGGGTCATTGATAATAGGGTTGCCTCGAAGATGAATGCTATGGAGATGAATTACTGGCGTAGGTGCTGCCAAGTAACGAAAAAGAACAAGGTTAGAAACGCAGATATCAGACGAAGATTGGGAATTGACATCAGCATAATGGAAACAATAGAATGTAAAATGGACATATCCAGAGAATGGATGAATATCTATGGCCCAAACGAGTTCTAGACTGGACCCTTTAAATCGGAGAAAAAGAGGCGGACCGAGGAAAAGTTGGAAAAATGAAATTGAGAACGCCATGGAGAAAAGGTATTTAGGGAAAAGTAACTGGAGAAGTCGTAAACATGGAGACTAGAATGCGAAAAATGGTGCCAGCTGAAATAAATCGCAATAAAAAAAAAAGAAATAATGCAACCAATATGCCCATGGATGGTAAAATCCTCCCTATGGGGTCTTATCTGTCTACCCTAAAAATAAATACGAGCACTGACTTCTCTCAGGACGACAACGTGAGTGCCATTGCCAAGTCCGTCTCATAGAAGCAGGAATTTCTTTCTAGATCTTAAATCTTTTTCATCTCATCAGCTGCTGATTTTTCACAAACCTCAAGTTAGGCCAACACTGAAATACTTTTCTAATTTTTGGAGTTTAGCCCCAAATCCCGCTTTGACCTTTTTGGATTCAATTCAAAGAAGAGAGATTCCCCTAATTGATGACGAAAATTTGACCAATCTTCTCGAAACACTGGAGCACAGATGGATAATTGGTGACTTGTCTCTTTTCTGCAAATACTTTAATGAAAGATGCTTGTAGAAACTGGTAGATCTGATTCTTTTAAGAGAGACACAAGAGAGCAATTCTTCTGAGCCCCAGCTTGGCACAATCAGGAGTTGTGTCTATGGAGACTCTTTTTTCCATAGAACTTCCAAACTCTGGAATTCGTTATAGAACAGAATTTTTTCCGACAAGCACAATTTATCCTTGCTTAGAAGAAGGGTTTATCGCCATTGCCATCTATATTTATTTCCGTATCCTACCCGCAGTGCCTTAAAGTAGTGTTGGAATAATCGAACGATTTTCAAAATCGAATACATTGCATTCGAATACTTTTGAGAATCGAATAAGTATTCGAATACAAAGAATCGAATTATGGGATAATAAAATACCTACTAGAGAAATTGTCTCGGCGGCCTATTCGAGGTATGTGGTGGCGAGATACGACTTTCGATTTCAGTACTTCCGTACCTATGCCCGTAATTGGTAATCCCCTAATTGAATATATATATAAATTTCTTAATATAAATAAATCTTGAAGCTTTAGAATTCACATACGTATCTTTAACTTTAATTGGATTGGCATATTGGCACTGTATTTCCTGATATTGTTAAATTTCATTATTAAAATTGAGAGCCAGATTTTAAAAAGTACTTAAGCATTCCGTTATTTAAGTCCAAAGAAGGTTTCACCCCTTTACCACATCGGCAATTAAATAAATAATTACGCGATATGTATTTCGCCAGCAGAACTGGCATTTTTAAGCGTACTAATCTAAGATTAGCAAAAGATGCATCGACGTCATCTGCATTGAGATTCAAATCGATACTGGCGGTCTTTTGCTTTCTTTCCTATTTCTATTAGACTTAATCACAAGCCGCAGTGTTTAGTTCAGTGGTTTAGTGAATATGGATTCCGTTATTTAATAATTTTATGAGAATTATGAAGCAATAAATTAAAAATTAGGTACATATTCGAATGCAGGAGTGTGCGAGCATAATGCGTAACCAACCATTTCGGATAAAAATGATCTCGAATACAATACGCATTCAATAATGCACGTCTAAGATCTCAAATACAAGAATCGGGTATAGTATTCAACATCTGAGAAGTTAAGAATCGGAAATGTTGCGTAGTTAGGAGACCGATTCTATTTACTACTCAGCATTCCAATGTTTTGTTGTATCGGACTACCACAATCTCGAATACATATTTTGTATTCGAATACATATTTTGTATTCGAATACATATTTTGTATTCGAATACATATTTTGTATTCGAATACATACTTTGTATTCGAATGCAAGCAAGTACCCGAGAACTTATGAATCATGTGATAATGAGATATTGGTTGCACGAGGCGAGAACCGATTCTATTCATATTCTCACTTCAACTTACGGAGTCCGGGAGTATTCGAATACTTCAGTTGAGAATCGGATGTATTCGAGATTTTGGTAGAATCGAATACATCTCACAACTTGTATTCGAATGGCCCAACACTACCTTAAAGCATAATATGGTTGTGGAAAAAAATAAATGAACCCTTTTAAAAATAAGCAAATATTTTTGGCCTAAAGTTTTCTTATAATTACCTAAAAGCTGCCGATTCAAAAAAATTAAACTTAAGGTGTGAAAGCTAGAAACTTGGAGCTTTAGTTTTTCTTTTTTTATTTATCTTCATGACCATTTTTGAGTTAGATGTTCTTGAAAATCACCCAAAAATTGTAGAAATACAAACCTTGCCCCTTGAAATCAAGAAAGAATAAAAAACACAACAAATGCTGCTCTTACGTTTCCATAGCCTAGCTAACATCTTCATCTCTCTGAGGATGATAGCTTGGCTATCGAAACGTTAGAGCAACCTTTGTTGTGTTTTTTAATCTTTCTTGGTTTCAGGGGACAAGATTTCTATTTCAATTTTTGAAGATAATCAAGGACCAGTCCGTTCCACCAAAATAAAAATTGTTGACTTTTTTAAATCACTTAGGTACTATGATTTGACTGTTAAAAGCGTAAACGTTCTCCCAAATGTGTTACAACTCCTGATAGAAAAGATAATAAAAGATTTTTTATTGTCAGCGTTTAATCAACCTACTTTGAGGATTTTCCACGTACATATTTATTATGTCGCTAATGCTTTGCTGATGGATTATGTGGGGCTGCCTTCAGTTTAGTCCAAGATAAGTACTTGGTATGCAAAGTGTATTTTTTAAGATTATGGGTCGTTGATATGCGTGCAATAAATGTTGTGAGACTAATTGTATTCGAGGTGTTTACCTGTAATCATTTATTTTACTGTGCATCAAGCCGATAACATCGGAATCCACCTTGAAAATGGGTTGTTTAGGTCGTATTGGTCCACGAGATATAAAAATAAGTCAACAATATCGCCACCAAATCGTAAAAACATGAAGGCAATGCAAGAATTTGTGAATTATTTTTTATACATTTAAATAAATGTTACGTTATATACACCTTTAATAATAAAATTTAGGTGTAGGTTGTTAAAACAATCTCAACATATTATAACAAACTCTGTAATATTAAATTAGTTATTTAACGTGTATGGACTTTCTTAAATGATTTAGAATTTATTAGAGTATTGAGGAATATCGCCTGGCGTTGAGTGGCATGACTGTGAAGGTGTGCATATTAGACTTTTCTAGAAGTCTAGAAGTGGTTGACCTACATTCATAACTCGCCCTTGGCTCAACAAGATATTTTAATATACGAATAAGTGTCAGAAATTCACTGTATTCACATTATTTTAGAAAAAGTAACGTGTGACGCTGTGTTACTAAACAAGTTGCTATGTGGTCATTCCACTTTTAGCCATAATTTAAACGAGTTCCCATTGTAGAGGTATAATACTTACAATAAAGAGATATCACTAATGTATGCCATTATACTACTAAATGTAATTTATCTCAATACGCAGACGAACCCTTCACGCTTTGTTTTGTGGCTAATCCACTTGAAATTATTTAAATTTAGGGAATCAGTTTTAGACCTGCAACTATTTTCTGAACGAAACATCTAAAAAGTGTTTAAATCTTCGTGGTAAATATGTTTTAAATTAATTTAAATAATTTCTCTATTTTATAGCTAAAGACACGTAAGACAGTAAGTTTTTAAATGAATTTTGATATTAGGGACCTTTCATTCTTTCCCGTGGGTTTAGCGCGCGCTGTTCAAATCGCGCGCGAAAAAATGTCAGTCTAAATGCAAAATTGTCACTCGGGAAAATAATGGGTTAAAATTATGTAAGATTGACTCGAGCTAAAAGATCGTGCGCAAATGGAACGTTGCATTCCTAGTGACAAACTTTTGGAACACCACGTCCTTTGAACACCGCTTGGGACACGCGACTGGTGCGTCCTGACAACATCGCACGAAAATACTGTAAATGTAAAGCAGTCTATTCCATTTTTTTTGTATTGTATGCGTTGGTGAGAATTCGAATGATAATGAAAGATCGTCGAAATTTTGGTAAAAAGTTTAAATTCCTAGAAAAAGTAGAACATTCTGATTGAAAGTGCACATTTCAAGAAAGGAATGGAAATTTGAAGAGCAGAGATGAATTTCTTTTACTTTATTTTGATAAGGACCTAAAAGTTTCTGCCCTAACAAGAACGATTTTGAAATGAAGTAGTTGACAACCGGATAGTATCTTATGTGGAAACTTGTGCCTTCTAAAGGTAAAGAATAAGACTTCTTTTTGCAAACTTTTATCCAGTAAAAAATTATCCAAACACTTTTATGAAATATTTATAAGAAGTGCTCACGGTCAAGGCTTTCTATAATTAAAACTGCCGGCTTGGCGTAATCTATCTAAATGAATTTTACATTAACATGAATGGAAAGTATCATCGTTTCTTCCAGAGAATGAACAGCAATAAAAATGCAGTTAATATACTAATGGGGTTTTCTTAGAATTTGATATCTCTAATAAAACCTAATTATGTTAAACTTGTTAATTTAATAAATATGTTTAGTTATTCCATGAAAATATAATATTAATAATTATTAACAATATTTTTTAAATTCTAATTTAATCAAAGATTCTTCACAAGTTGATCGTAATATCACTTGAATACGATTATCTTTGGAGGCTAGTAGACACTTGCAGACAAAATCGGTCACTTTAACTCGGCATTTGGGTCATCCCACAGCGCCAGTTCTGCCAAAAATGGCCCACTTGCCACTCTGATCCTTAATTCTCGCGGCTTCGTGTTCCAGCAAATCGATGATTTTGACTCTAGACAGTCCCAAACAAAGCTCAAAACAGCTTAGGGACTTTGTTAAATTGAGCTGCGCAATTGAGTTAAACTAGTTTCCAAGACATCATGAGAAATGAGACAGCGACCGGTAATAGTACTGCTTATTAAGAGGGGGTAGTAGAATAAGCGATTTGTTGTCCATTTCTCTATAGACAGTTGCAGAACGAGTTCCGTGATTTTGTCACGAGTGTGCACTAGTCGTCAGATCTTTGGCAAGTCGATAGAGACATAAGCTGGTAGATTATCCAGATTTAATAGCAGCTTCTTCCAAAATTCTCTTTTAGTCCTTTTTATTTAGTACTATCAGGGATATACTGGAAGGTCAGAAGGATCCTGTTTCTGCTGTAATAGTATCTCAGTCATAATGTCTGTCAAAAATTGAAATACAAAACTTGTCTCCTGAATCCAAGAAAGATTAAGAAACACAATAAAGGTTGCTCTAGCGCGTTTCGACAGACAAGCTATCATCTTCAGAGAGATACTGAACCTTTGTTGTGTTTTTTAATCTTTCTTGGTTTCAGGGTACAAATTTTGTATTTCAATTTTTAAAGATAACCAAGGACCAGTCCGTACCTCCAAAATAATGTCTGCCATTCATTCTAAAGAAGATCGAAGAAAATGAGTATGATACGAAAATGTGATTAACATTTTTTAGATGTATCAACAGGGTGGCGGAATTGAACTGTCAACTAATCAAAATGCTTAGTCATTATTATTTTTTCATGAGTTTTACTAAACTATAGTAGAAAATGTTCACAGATGGTGCGGTTTTTATAATTTATCACTAATTTTCCATATGATCGCCCTTAACGCATACTATAGCCTTCAGACTGCCGTAAAACGAAACGCACGTTACTGAAATGTGGCTTTGTCCTATTATGGTCAATTTCAGGCGAAGGGCTTGCTTGAAACGATCCACACTTTGGTAATTTTTAGTGCCAGCTCTGCTCTTTAGAATGCTCCAAATAGAGAAGTCCATCGAATTTGCATCTGGAGAATTTGCTAGCCAGGGTGTCGAAGAAATGTAGCGTGGAAAGTTGTTTTTTTAGCCATTTTTGGTTGAGCGCGTTTCACGAGACTATGTCGAGTCTTGCTGAAATGTTCACGGCTTTCACCCGAAATGTTTGTGCGCCCAAGGCTTCTAGAACAGTTTCACGGTGGATGATTGCGTTTATTTTGATTCTGCCGTCCAAAAAACGAACGAAAAGCGACCATCGGCAGTTAGGGCGATCCAAACCATCTCCTTTGGTACCTTCTGCTTTCTTGTGACCATTCGGAGGTGCAAGTTTTCAGAAGATCTCTTTGGCAAGTTAACTTGGTTATTTTGTTTGCTAATATGTTACTTATTTAGGAATGAGGCCTCGCCAAAGAAAACAAAATTCGTTAACTCACCACTTGCGGCCAAACGAAACAATTCTTTGGCTCGTTTCTCTATAACTTTTTTTGTTTCAGTGTAGGATTGGATAGTATTTTGTATGTCAAGGGCTTTAATTAGAGCTTATTTTTCAATATTCTTTGTACGCTTCACATAGATAATTCAGATCGGTAATTAATTTTCTGTCATAATTTTTCAAACATTTCGGCAGATGTTGCTGTCCTTTTCTGACCACCACCATAACGTTTCGTAATGATGCCACCAGTATCATTGTATCTTTTTATGGTCCGATGCACAAGAAATTTAATTACGTTCAAATGCTGAAGCTCTTTAATTATCGTCTTTTACGATTTTCACCACATACAAAAGAATAATACTGTTCGGTTTAAACTCCAGGAATTAAATCTTTTTTCTCCCAAAAAGTTGTAAACAATATAATGGGGTATCATCACCTACATTTTGAGACATCTATCATCAACAGTTTGGCAGGTATAGCAGTTTGAAGTTAGTTGACAGTTCAATTGCCCCACCCTGGATATTTGTGCCAAAAAAATATAATAATAATAATTTAAACCACCTTTTAGGACGCCACTAACACGCATTCAACAGATAACAAATAATCTCCGTGTCAGCGTGTGTGCAACGTTTCCAAATTTAAATATTTTTGCTAATATTAAACATCGTTAACAGAATCGAACTGTGATATAATGTAAGAGGGAGAGAGAAACGAGACATGTGCCAAACTGTAATTAATTATTTTTATCAACACGCAAGAGGTTGCTAGATAATGCGAATGCTACAGCTATAACTGCAACTCAACTCTTTGGCAAATCACTGCCTTGCAAACGGGAGAAATAAACATTATTTAGGTACAAAATGTTGATATGCATGAAAGAGGGCGTTGAGCGATTCACTTTTTCATATAAAAATCAGCCACTAGTGAATTGCAGAAGAAAGTTAATAACTAACCATGCGGAATATTTCGAAAATAACTGAGTGAAAGTATTATGTAACGACTAATACTTAAGAGATATTTTCTGATAACCATTTCAAACGTTGTGAGATTTGTGAATTTATGAGGAAAACAGGTGATGAAGACGAAAATTTTTTACACCACGTGCTGTTCACTGATGAATCATCTTTTTTTCTTCATATACGCCACAAGCTTTAAATAGGTTGGAAAAAATAGGCAGTTGAGTATTCCTGCAAGAAAGTTGTATTATACAGACAAATGACATTTGTTTAGTGTTTTTTTTCCTGATTTGGTTTTCCAAATGCGTTATTAAAATTAGTAACATAATTGCTGAGACACTTCTTATAAACAGCTATATAGCTAGGCTACCGAGAATGTTTTTTTGACATATTTTATACAGTTGTTATCGATTTTGATGCACTAAATGTTTGCCTATGCTAGGACATTCTGTTTTGGAGAAATTTTTCATAAACAATAACTAAATTGTATACAAATGTTTAATATGCTCCGAAGTTAAATACTGCCGCCCATTAAGCACTGAATAATAATTTTGTAATTTATTTTTTCCACTATTTGTTTTAGTGTTTCAGTAAAAAATTACTGTGTTAAGATGTATTTAATAATTGGAAAAAATTCTAGTGGTGCCATTAGGGGGTGGGGATGGTCGGTTCTAGCTTTCCCTCTGTCGCTTGACCGTGGTAGGATATTCATTGAGCTCTCCAATCTGCCTTTAAATTATAGCTTTCTGGGGCGAGGTTGTGGTTGTTTTCCCAGATTGGTCTGGTATATGGCAGGTTATTCAGAGTTTCGTGGATCGGTAAGTCTCTGTGGGACGAAGGACTGTTGATCTGAGCCCATTTACCTGCTGTCGCTTGTTGGCATCTTAGGTCGGGTGGTGCTATGTTAGCGAGTACTGGAAGCTACGGAATTGGTGTAGGTTTAAGGGTTCTAGTCGCTATCCTCATTGCCTCATTTACATGAACATCTAGTTTGTTGATGTGGTTGCTCCTGAACCATACAGAAGAGCAGTATTCAGCGACCGGATACACGAGGGATTGTGCCGCAGTTCGCAGGGTGTTTGCATCGGATCCCCAGCTTACCCCGACCCTTTTCCTGATTATGTTATTTCGTGTTTTAAGCTTCTGTCCTGTTAGTTCGAGGTGTTTTTTGAATGTGAGGGATCTATCAAGTATCACACCTAAGTATTTGGGGCATTGGTTATGGCGTAGTCTTTTGTTCCGAAATATCACGTCTAGTTCTTTCTTTGTCATTCTGTTATTGAGATGGAATGTGCTGACTTCCGTTTTCCCAGGGCTTGGGTACAGACTCCACTTCCCATTATATAGTTTTAGCTTTCTCAAATCCCTGGGACCTTCGAATCACCTTCTTCGAATATCTTGCTCTGAGTTGCTAGGGATAGGTCATGGGCGAAGCTAAGCTTTACGATTCAGTAGCAACTATATCATCAGTGTACAAGTTAAATAAAATTGGGGCCAAGATCATTTATGGTATAGGATTTACTTGTGATTTCACCGACAGTAATCTTAAAAGAGCGAATATTTAGCATGTTCTTCATTAGTGTTGTGATCTTAGAGCTTGGGACGTTTTGATTTAGTTTGTGTAATAGCCCATCCGTCCAGAGTTTGATATATTCTGTTGTATAGGAATCTCTCGAGCATCTTGTAGCAGATGTTTAGCACTGCGATTGGGCGGTAGCTCGCTGGCTCTTCCTTGGGTTTCCCTGGTTTAAGGATTGCAATAATTCTCGCTAAAAAATAAGAAGAAAGGGTATAATAACATTTAGAAAATATGTCAATTGAAAATCACAAAAACTTCTCTATAAAGAAAATATATATGACGCCACACTATAAAATTCAAAATATTGTTTCGAAAACAAGAAAAATAATACATACCCTAACAACATAGCGATATCGTAAGGTAAAAATTTGTATTAATGATTTCAAATTAAATAATGTAAAAAGTAGCTCATAAATAAATCCCAACAGTTTAAACTAAAAGCAAGATATCAAAAAGTGTAGGGTGGCTTTATTGATCATTTACTTAAAAGTAGGTATAACAAAAAAAAAATCTTGACGACGCGATGCGTGCATTCCGAGAAAATGACGAACACCCAATTCTTTGCGGTTTTTCCGCGCTTGCGCGGAGCACGTAGCCCCAATGTATATGTATGTGTGTTGGAATTTTAAGTTAGCACAGGACTTACCTATTACACCCATAACATTGTAAATAGCTATTCCCTAACTGGCTGTATATTGCTTTAAATGTCTGCAGTTAATTAGGAATCACCCAGTAAGTAGCTAACAATTACAAAATAATTTTACTTTACATAATTAACCCCTTTTTAAGGCACCGAAAACTGCATAGAAAACATAGGAAAATTACTGATTAGATTAAGTGACACAGGTAAGCTGGAGCCTTCTCCCCAACTTCAAAATCCAGAGAGTCAAATTTTCCAACATTCATAATTATTCTGAAGATTCGCCCCGTGAGAGTGTTCGCGAATGGATATTAATTCATGTTCAGTAAAACTTCAGAAGAATTCATGAGAACTAATTAATCCAGCTCTCTCTTTTTCTTAAATTGATAATAAAATACTCTAAAATAAAAACAAAAATACCGGAAAGAAGATTAGAAACTGCTGGCGGCACTATACTCAAATAAAAACCAAGAATACCAAACTAAATATCTGAAACGCCAAAATTTAATTACAAAATTGCAATATTATTTTAAAGTAGATACTTATTTTCTTATTTATAAAGTTGTGCTAAATTCAAATATTTTTATAGGCTTTTTCTTCTACAGTTGCTTCTTCTACAAATTCAGATTTTGAGTTACTCTCTATAAGAATTACCTATCCTTGAGAAAAAGTAACTGAAAATCTGTATTCATGAAAAAAGCAAGTGGTGCAGAAAACGCCAACAAAAATGCAAATTATGCCAAAATATAAAACTCCAAAGCTGACTAGAGCTGCCCAGTTATCCATTAAGTGAACTTAAATATTAAATATAATTCCAATTCAATGAATACCTGCATCATCAAAAATGCCAACTCAAAATATAAGATAAATTAAGCACTAAATACCTGATGAAATTAGTAGATTTAAGATGGAATTCTTGCAGCGTTTCACCACTTTTCTGCCTTCTCACTAGTAGTTACAACTGGACAACTTGCTGCAAATGGTGGTCTTCAAATCTCAGCTCTAAAGCACTAACTAGATCTTCATAGTTAGCTTGTTCATGGTCAGATAGAGTTCGGAGTAATTTCAGGGCTTCTCCGCGTAGGGATACTACCAATGAGGTGGCCTTTTCGTTTTCGGTCCATCAATTGGCCCTAACAGCAGATTCGAACTGTTTTCTGTCGATCTGGAAGGATGTTTTTCCATTATAGGTCGGAGGTTTCACCTTTTGGAAAGAAATAGCGGGTACACTTTCGGATTTAGGTTATGTAAATTGTCCACTTAGCAATTTCTGCATGGTATTTTTGATGTTGCTGATCTTCTTCTGTGTTGCATTGTCCAAATTAAGAAGCTTGTTCTTGAATCTTCTTTGACTTCGCCCATCTCTCCTTTCATACCTGCAATTTCTAGTTTTACTTCTCCCATTTCATCTCTCATTCCTGTAATTTGTTCTTTCACTTATGCAACGTCTACTTCCATCTTTTCTGTTATATTTGCTAATAGACTATGCAATTCTTGTTTGACTGCATTCCTTCTCTGTTCTTGTTTTTTTTCTTGTCGTCTTTGTTCTTCATCCTGTTCTTTTTCTTGCCATCTTCGTTCTTCATCTTGTTCTTTTTCTTGCCGTCTTCGTTATTCATTTTGTTCTTTTTCTTGTCGTCTTCGTTCTTCATCTTGTTCTTTTTCTTGTGGTCTTCGTTCTTCATTTTATTATTTTTATTGTCGCCTTCATTCTTCATATTTTCGTCTTCGTTCTTTATTTTGTTCTTTTTCTGGTCACCTTGGTTCTTCATCTTGTTGTCTTCGTTCTTTATCTTGTTCTTTTTCTTGTTCTTCTTGGTCTTTAATTATTGCTAATATCGCTTGCAATTGTTGTTCCATTTTGAGCGATTTTGTTCTCGTATCCATAAAGCGTAGTAGAATGTTCAAGATTTTACTTGACACGCCTCGTATAAACTATTTTTCGGTGTATAACGCCCATGATATAGTCTAAATTCAATTATCACTACGATTCACTAACACAATATTTCGGAACCTCGCACGAATTTCTCTGAGAAATAAAGCACAATCCACAAAGCTAATCTCGCTTCTGACACCATTTGTAGCGCGTTATTTGTTCAAAAATTAATCCGTCCTGAATTGTAATCACTTTATTTTAAACTTATTTCGGAACACTACAATTATAATTCACTTAACTATCAGACCATTTGACTAACTAACTGACTGACTGAGGGAAGGACGGCCGCGTAGTTATGGGTACCCTTCCGGTTTCTAGAACGGCTCTCCGTACAGATAAGACTTATCGCTTGCGGAAACATCTAGAGCGCTTATCTGCCGTATGATTCATTCTCGCGGCCGCTTCCCATGATCAAATGTTTCCAGAGAATTCCTTACACTACGCAATCACTAATACAAATTTTATAATGCATTTTGTTACAATAAGGAAGTTCCATTCATCGTTTTTGTCCCGTCAAGGTGTTACTTCTTCCTGAAGATGGAAGGCGACAGTAGATCCCGGACTTGTTAACCTCCAGGTTAGTCTAGCCTCGAATTCCCTAAATGTACATTCACGTGTACGACAAAAAGAAAACGACCGTTACCCTCACGGATGAGTGTAGAATAAGCACAGGCCCTTACCTTCGCTGAAAGACGGCTCCATAGTCGTGCCGGGGCCTGGACACTAAATAAACGATTTTATTTTAATTTTAAAAACTTGGTCTAGTCATATGTATGACGTGATATTGTGTACATTTCTGTGGTTACATTCACATATCAATCAACGCCTTTAAAAACGAAATATTTAAAGGCGGCCATTTTCATTTCCACGACTGACTTAATAATATTCAAAACATCAGTGTCGTAACTCGTTTGAAATTACGCCAATTACAACCAAATCTAATCTCCTGTAAAATATTAGCCGAATCACGTTAGGTTGATTTATAAACGAGGTGACTTGAACGTCTGATATGACACGAAACCGGGAATAGGTGCGGTACGTAAATATCACGAACTACATAATCTCGGTAAAAGCATGCATTTACGCCGTGTTTAAAGTGTTAGACTTTAAATAATATAATTTTCCAAGGATCGTAGGTTGAGTTTCTAACTCTGGTATGTCATGCGTCGATGTTTTTATTGCTCTTTATTCTGAATAGATATCGTGGCCCTGAAAAGGAAATATCTTATTAACGAGAAATTGTATTTGAATGACAATTCAAGCAAAGCCTACCTACGTATATGGAAGAAATCTGATGTTGAAATATCGCATTAGAAATATAAAAAGTCATTGTTTATAGGAAAAGTTGATCGGAGGAGTTGACGTTGTAAATTTAGTCTTTCGCCGGATATTATTCGTAAAAATATTTAATAATCATTAGAGCGAAATAAAATTTAACGGTTACCGGTTACTTAACCCAATACCGATGGAACCTATTAATTATACAAGATAGCTTTCGATGATGGATTTCATCTCTGTACGGTTGTAAAATGAACGGCTTCAAATAAAATAATTAACCGTAAACCCAACTTTAGATATTACCAGGTATTTCGCGCGTAGGTAAATATCACTAAAATCGATTTGTTTTATTGCAAAAATTTCTTCACATTATGCGAATTTCTCTTGGTAATTAAATAATTTATGGATACACTTGAAAAATTTTTGCTTGGCAATATACCTTCTAGTGACAATCCATCTCCTAATAATCATAAATCAGCAGTTAAAAAGCAAGTTGTTTATTTTAGCTCATCTTAGCTGTTGAAGTATTTGTATTTGTATTTTGTTTGCTTATATAAATGAACAAGTTTGGTGGTCATCTTAACTATGTTGTTTTAGAATTTCCAGTTTATGGAGGTAACTGGATTCTCACGTAGCCGTATTTATTTCTTGGCCAGCCAGATCGCCAAATTTAATCCCTTGTGCTTTTAGTATTTGATAGTGCTTTTTGAATTTGATTCCCACTACGCTAAGTCTCCTCTTCTTCCTAGACTTGGTACATCAGGGCCTGAAGTTGTTTTCAGACAACACAATAAAATTCTTCTTGAGCTCGGCATATCACAGTGAAGGCTTCTGGTCCTGATGGTATCCCGTTGTTGTTCTTAAGAAGTGTGCCCCTAAGAGGACTTCTAAGTAGCTTATTTACACAGTTTTATAGCAGAGGTGTATTTCTCATTATCTGGAAATCTGTAAAAGTTTATACCGTGCCTGAAATTGGAATCAAATCATATCTTTCTTGCCCATCGTCGATGGCATCTCATCTGAGACATTTGCGGTTAATGCAGGAGTGCCTCAGGGCTGTGTTTTGTCTCCCACTCTGCTTCTGTTACACATAAACCATCTCTTAGGTTCAACTTTCAATCCGATATACAGTTACGCAGATGATAGTAGATAGTAAAAATAAGCTCAAAGTCGAAAATTTTAAAGTTAATTAAAATTTAATTTTAGAAATCGATATTTTTACACGAAATTGCCAATTTAAGATAAGCGGTTTTGCAACATAACTGTAAATTAAAAAAAAATCGGAATGAGTTTCAGATTGACATTTTTAAATTTGAGATTGAAATGGCTTTTAATCCCAACATTTTTACGTTAAAATCGATATTTCGAGATCAAAATTGTTTAAGGAAATTTCCTATGATCTTTTTCAAACGTTAGTGAATTTTTTAAATTTTTTTTTCTCAAAATTTAAACTTAAAAAGTTTCGTTTTTTTTTCGCAAAATTTTTAGTTAAATGTAAAAATGTGAAAACTAAATTTGAATTTTCGTCATTATCTAACAAATTGTGTTCGTCAAAAGTTGATACTGAAAATGTCAAACGACTAAAAGAATTAGAACATTATCCACCGAATTTTCCTAAAAGGTCAATACTAAACCTGTCAGGCAATTAAAAATTATAAGAATTATTGTCCCAAATTTTCCTAAAATATGTAGTTGAATAATTTTTAGTATATTTATTCAATAGCATAAACTTGAATTGGTGTGCAAACTTATAACACCAATGCTTTTGAAAAAAATATGGCTGAATAAATTGGATTCTGCACGATATACTCGTATTGCCGATTATCATTGGACGAAGTAAAATGGTTTCAAAAACTCTTTGTTCAAAATAAAAATATAGTATTTCCCAACATTAGATGAAGTAAAATCATTACATAAATCTCTTATCGATGTAAAATTTCCTTGACATATTTTATTCCCAATGCCGCTTCGAGTTAAACATATGTGAAATTGAGGAAATTAGCACTACATATTGCCGTCTTTGTAAAATATTTTACCTGAATTAGTGTACTGATTTTTTAAAGAGCTTTTCCATGTCAAGCTAAGTTGTCCTGCTCTTAAAGTTTAGCAATCAGTTTTAAAGAAAGTTTCACTATTTGCGGACCCCGCCTATAATAATAGCAATTAAATTCCATTCAATCGTAATATTGTTTGGCGACGACATTAAAAGATCTTAATTGCAACGGGAAACTTGAGAAATATAAATATGTATTAGACGAAATGGTCGGTCATTAACTCCAAAGTTGCATATTTTCTCTCATGAATCATGGAAATGTGAAGATAGAATATTGTCTGTGACAGATAACTTCTCGCATACTTAACGATTTTAATTGAAATGCTTTCAGGCCACAGCCAGCTATCATCTGGACTTTGCGAATTTAGATAATACGCTTGGCAGGACCAATTCAGCTGAAGTGTATTAAGTAGGTGACAGTTTAACTTGATTTTCTAATCTAATCGATGATTGGATTCCACCAACAAGAGTGCATTGCTGTGTACAATTTACACATAAGGGAAATGTCAAAGTGTTCTACTTAATTTTTAATGAAGATGGAAAGTTATCAAAATTATACTATATCGAGTGTTACAGAATCATGAAACATCCGACATTTTTTCTTTATTGTAACGAAATGTAAATTATAGAATTTACTACGTAAGAAAATTTTCTAGAAAGACCTGATAAGGGGAAAGCGGCTGAGATAACGAAGCAAACGGCAGATAAGCGTTCCAGAAATTTCGGCAAACGATAAGCCTTATCTGCCGGAATTTTCTAGAACCTGGGAGCCAAAATTATATAAGGCGGTCGCCTTTCCCTCGAGTCAGTTAGAGTCAGTCAGTGTAATTAGTGAGAGTTAGTAGTTAGAAGTAAATAAGTGAGTTCATTATTCAGTTGTAGTGTTCCGAGTTTAGTTTGGTAATAAAGTGAGTAGTATTCAATTCACGTGTTAATAATCAATTCGAACCGATAAGCCCATAACATTATTTATGAAGATAACATTTTCAAACTTGCTGCACTTGATGTATACCTATGAAACCAACTTTTGATTTTTAAATAGAACACCCTGTATATTATTACATTTGGAATATGCAAAATAAGTGATTTTGCAAGTACTATAATTTTTTTAATCCATTTTATCTGCTAGCCTAGAAGGTCGTGACTCATCCTAATTAATTCTAACCGACCACATTGACGCTGCGAAAAATTAAAGAAGCAGGCCTGGATTTAATGCGATTGGATCTATTGGTCCCCACACTTGAAGGGGTTCCGCATCGCCACCAAAATTAACAAAAAGTTATCTAAGTTTAGGTTTCTATATCCAGAGATTTAGGTTATGCATTGGTCTGTCAATAGTTAGCTACATGGATCTAGGAAGAATTTCCTTCAAGGGAGGGCAACAATCATTCTGAAAAATTCATAGCTGAGTAATAATTTACATATATCTTCACTTAAAAACTTTTTCAGATTTTCAGATTTAAAGTCGAAATTTAGAAAAAGAGCCAAACTTTAAGAAAAAAACTTTCAGAAAACTTCAAGGAATGACAAAATTTCGAAAAAGTGAACATTTCAGAAAAAAGGACGAAATTTCTAAAGGTCGATTCTTGTGAAAAAAGTGGCAATTTCCATAACGAGTCGAATTTAAATAAAAAAAATATTTCAATCAGAATTTTTATTTTATTTAAATGTTAACATATTATTGAAATTTGCAAGAACCGTTTCTATTAAAATTTCGATCCAATTTTCAACAAAAAATTCAATTATAAATGGAAAATCCAGAAACAGAATAAATCGAATTTTGAGATAAAAGTAAAAATTTGCAGTATAAGATGATTGTCGTATAATAATTCGAACTCACTGGTAATCAAATTTAAAAAAGAAATTAAGAAAAAACTAATAATTAACAAAACGGACTTCGAAAAAAAATCACGATTTTTGAAAAATACGTACAATTTAGAACAGTTACGAGAAAAAGATCTAAAAAATATTTCAACTTTCCAAGAGAAAATTTATTTTAAAATCAAAATTGGAATTTTGAAAATAAACTAATAATTTTGAAAAAGACGAATTTCGAGGAAAAAAATTTGGAAAAGTCGGAGTTTTCACTGAATCGCACTAAAAATAAAAACCTAATTTTTCACAGAAGCTTAAAAAATGTCCAAAATTCAAAAAAAGTAAAAATGTTCAATGGTCTAATTTTGTGAAAAAGTCGAATTTTGAGAAAAAAAGTCGCAATTTCCATTGTTCCAAACATTCAGTAAAGACATTGAATTTGTAAGAAACCTTTTTCTCTAAATCCCCCAAAATATTTTTCTCAACACTTTTATTAACATTCCAATATAATTTAGAGGGAAAATATTTTCAGAGCCATAAAATATCACATTTTGAGAATTTGTTGAAAAAGAGATATATTAAGAAAAATTGGGGAATTTCGAAATAAATAAGCGACTTTTGAAAGAGAAATTGAAAAACGTAGAATAAAAGCGAAATTTTGAAAAAGTCGAATCCTGAGGAAAAGGCAAATTTTAGAAAAAAGACTATTTTAAGAGAAAAAGTAAAAAAATTGATAAATAAGATGACTTTACTAAGAAAATATTAAATATTGGATATTGAGGTAAAATTCAAAATTTCATGAAAAAGCAACCAGTCGAAATTTTCAAAAAATTAGATCCTAAATTTTGAAAATAATTAAATGTTTAGTTTCGAGAAAACCTCGAAAAGGATAAAAAATTCAAAATGTTCCAGAGAAAGTCAGATTTTAAGACAAAAGTCGAAATTTTGAAAAAAATAATCCAAACTCTGAGAAAAAGACAAAATTAGGAGAACATGATCGAAATTCTGCGAAGATGATCCAAATTTTGAGAAAAAGCGATTAATCTTTTAGTGAAAATTTGAAATATTCTAGAAAGAGTCAGATTATTTCAAATTAAGAAAAAAAGCGAATTAAAAAAAAGATGAAATTTTAAGAAAAAGATGGAAATTTTAAGAGAAAAATGGAATTTTCTGGGTGAATATTTATATTCTTTTGACTGCTCGTCTCTAAGCAAGACAGGTCTGCTACCTTGCCTTATGTGGCGTAGAAAATGTGCAATATTGTGATACACGTCTAAATTTTGACAAATAAACTGAAATTTCCAGAAATTTTTTTAGTAATTTTCTCACAAAAATTTTTTTTAAAACTTTTTTATTTATCAGAAAATCTAACAAATTTCGAGAAAATGGCAAATTTTAATACACAAGCTGAAATTTTCAGAAATAAAAAAGATCGAAATTTTCAGAAAAAATTGAATTTCTAGAAATGCCAAAATTGCAAATCATGTTTGATACAAAAAGTGGTATTTTATAAATAAATGCAAAATTTAAAAAAAAAGACAAATTGTGTAAAAAAATAAGAAATTTTTGAGAAAAAAGTCGACATTTGCAAACATATTTCAAGGAAAGAATGAATTTTTAAGCTGAAAAGAAAATTTTTAGTTCCCCAGTTGAATACATAGATTTTCGGTTTGCTGCATGAACTAGAGGAGCCAAGCGCCTTACCCTTCTTCATTCTACTTAAGCCTATGGTTAGCTAGGGGGGTAACAAAAATAAAACTATGTAATCAACTATCCAAAATTACAGAGAGTTTAAGCAATTTCATGGTTTGTTAAATTGAAAGAGTTCGATTTGTGTTTTTTTACATATAAACTCGAGAACAGTACGAACATTATTTTATTTCTGCTAGCTGCTCAGTCAAAAAAAAAAATAGAAGGCCCCGCAAAAAAAATCTAATCGGTCCCCGAAATTATTGAATCCGCGCCTGATTAGAACTTGAGAAGCGTCAATTTTTTAAATTTGTTTTCCGTAGATATCTTATGTCCTTTAATAAATCTTAAAATAAATTAAAGCTGAATATTTGGAATTTCTTTGGTTGTATTTTTAGATCTATAGAGCATTTAGACTAACTCAGTGTGAATAAAGTTCGTTAGGGGCATCGAGGTTAGGTATAAGATTTGTGCATTTTTAAGTAGCACCTATAAATGGGCATTATTTATGAAAGCTTTCTTTATTTTATATCAAAAAGTATTTCTTTAAGAATTCTATTTACTTTGAACATTTTGTTACTCTTTATTTTTAAGTTTTCAACTTTAAAAATCGCAACTTGTTGAAGAATTCAACCTTTTTGAAAATTTAAATTTTTTCATTTCCACTTTTTTGAAGGTTTTTTTTTATATGGCCTTTCTTTAATTTTTGATTTTTTTTTAATATTTGAGATTTTTCAAAATTTTAAATTATTTTAAATCTTGATTGTTTTGAAAAATTCAAATTATTTTGATAATTTTAACTTAAAAAAAGACCATTTGGTTTTTTAACTTTGACTTAAAAGTAGGTTTTTGACTTTATTGAAAATGTTGACTTTTTCAGAATAACTACCAACTTATTCTGAACACTTTACTTTTTTAAATATTTTTACCTGTTTAAAAAATAGGTTTTTTCAAAATTTGATTTAAAAATATAATTTTTTTTGAAAATTTGGACTTCTTACAAAATTAGATTTTTATTTTTACCTTTATTGAAAATTTAATCTTTTTTTTTTAATTTTTCATTTTTTAAAAATGTTGACGTTTTACCAACTTTTTCTTTTAATTTTAACTTTTAAAAGTTTTGTTACCTTTTAATTATTCCATTTTTAAAATTTCCACTTTTTTTAATACTACTTCTTTTCTTCAAAATTTCGACTTTTTTGAAGAATTTCGGTTTTTTAACAGGTTCAAATATCTTCCACAATGTCGTCTTTCCTGAAAATTTAGGTTTTATTTTCGAAGATGTTGACGTTTTGGAATTTTTATGTTTTCAAAATTTACAGCTTTTTAAATAATGTGGTTTTCCCTTGAAATTTCTACTTAATTTAAAAACTCTAACTCTTTGAAAATTGCGACTATTTCCTTTAAATTTTAACTCTTTGTTATTTCGATATTTTGTTAAAAACCTCGACTTTTTTTGGAAAATTCGTATTTCTAAATTTGACATTTTTGGAAAATTTCAACATTTTTCGAATTTTTTTTAAATTACATCCTTTTCTAAATTTAGAATTTTTCTCGAAATTTTAATTTCTTGTGAATTTCGATTCTGAAAAATTTTAATTTTTTTCCTAAAAATTTTCACTTTAAACATTTTTAGACTATTTTTAAAATTTAATTTGAATTTTGATAATTGTGACTTTCTCGAAAATTTGAGCGTTTTTCAAAATCATGAATTCTTTATTTTTTCAAAATTTCGCTTGTTTGAAAATTTTTACTTTTTTCGAAAATATCAAGTTTCTTGTAAACTGAATTTTCTGAAAAATTCCGATTTTTTTTAAGTTTTAAATTTTTCCAAAAATTTGACTTTTTTCGAAATTTAAGATTTTTCGAAAATTTCGGTTAGTACTTTTAAAAATTTTATAGGTCTTAAATATTCTTTTTTAAAATGTTGTATTCTTGCACTTTTTTTTCGATTGATTTTTAAATTGCGAATTTTGTGTTAATATCGACTTTTTTAAATTTTCCACTGTTCTTCGAACTTTTCTGAAAATTTCATAATTTCATATTATTTTTCAAAATGTTTTGGGAATCTAGGAATCTTCAAATTTTACAAATTTATTTAAAATTTTCGTTTTTTAATTTGAACATTTCCAATTAAAATTTTTGACTTTTCTCAAAATTTCAACTACCCGAAATTTTGATTTATTTAAAAATACTAATGTCACTTTAAAATTTTCGAAATTGTCAGAACATTTCTTCAAAATTTAGAATTTTTTTTTAATTTCATGTTTTATGAAACTTAACTTTTTCTGAAAATTTTAGCTTTTTATATAATTTTCACATTTTTCAATCTTTTGACTTTTTTGGAAAAAGTGTGGCTTCAGCATTTAAGAATATTTTTAATTAACTTTTTAAAAATTTGGAGTTTTTTTTAATATTTACGACTTTTTGAACAATTTTAATTTTCTTCAAAAATTTTAACATTTTTGAAGATTTGGTTCATTTGTTAAAATTGTGACTCTTTCGAAAATTTGGAATTTCTTAAAAATTTTGCCTCCTATCTTTAATTTGTTAGTTTTTTTTTGTTTACCAAAAAAGCGAAATTTATTCGTTTTTTCCAACATTTCAACATCATTCAAAATTTGAGCATTTTAAAGTGTTGACTATATTTCGACATGTTCAAAACTTTGGCTATACTTGGTCATTTTTAAAAGTTAACTTTTTTTCACATTTCTCCTTTTTCAAATTTTCGATATTTTAAAAAATATTCCTACCTTTTTGAAAATTTCAATTCTTCTCATAATTTTGGTTTTCCTTATTTAGACTTTCAAAAATTTCGTCTTTTTTAAAAATTTAGATTTTTAAAGTTTTTGATTGTTTTTTAAGTCAGATTTTTACAAAATTGAAAATTGGAAAAGAGCAAAATTTCGACATTATGCAGTATTTTACTAATTTGGATTTCAGTCAAAGCCTAGAAACTTTTTAAAAAAATACGTTCATTTCGGGTTTTAATTTTATAAATTAAAGTGGGAAATTTGCGAAGTAAAAGGTAGTTTCAACAAAAATTAAGGCTTTTAAAAAATTACTATGAAAATAAAAAAAGAACCACTGCTATTCCCTAGTTTAAGTTTTCACTTCTATCGGTAGTCCACATGAATGCCTATTTTTTAAAATGAATTTAGACTTCTTTTACATATTATATTTCGGTTTTTTTTCCAGTTTTAATTGTTTTCTTAAAATTATGAGTTGAACTCGGGCATCTTTCTAACAATTCAAAAAATAGGGAGATAAGGTTATACAGGGTGATCCAAATTAAGCCTGCAGCATTGCTAATTTTATCAATATTTTTTTATTATTAAATTGGTTAAATTAGCAAAGTAATACGGTTTTTAACGCTGATTAAGATGGCATTATTAAAAAAACAATTGAGTATCACGTTTTTAAGAATCTTGACAAAGTTACAATATTTTAAATGAAAAAAAAAACATGAAATTTGAGAAAATGTCAAAATTTGGAAAAAAGAAAATTAAATCTATTAAGCAGCAGGAACTCGAATAAAATTTCGAATTTCTAGAATTTTTCATGAAATTTAGACATGAAATTTCGATTTTTTAAAATATTCAATTGTTTTCTGAAAACCCCGAAGTCAAACATTTGTAAAATAACCCAATTTTAGAGTCAAAGTTAAAACGAAATGAAAAACCAAAATTCAAAAAAAATCCACATTTCCTTTTTAATCCCGAAATTTCGACTTTCCTAAAAATTTTAAATTTTTGGATGAAAAGTCGAACATTCAAAATTTGATAAAATTCTTGAACTTAAACTTGACATTTTTAAAGTGGGAGATTTTTAATATTTTTCATAAATTTCAAATATTTCTAGAAATGTTTCCATTAAAGTCAAAATTGGGATAAATCCGGCATATTTACTTTAAACTCAAAATTTCGTAAGTAATTTTGACATTTCCTGATTAACCTCGCAATTTGTTAATAACGTTATTTTAAATTGGAACTCCAAATTTCGGATAAAAATCCAAAATATCAAAAAATATTGATAATCTAAAAAATTTGGGACAAAATAAAATTTTGCGTTTAAATTATAAAAGAATATAGGAAAAATCGAAATTCGGACAACAATCTTAAAATTCATGTCAAAAATAAAACCGAATTTTCAGTTAAAAAGAAGTTTTGGTTTAAAAACTGGAACTAAAATAGATAAGAACACATTTTTGTAAAAGAATTTCGAAGAAAAAATTTTTCTCTACATTCAATTCCTGAAATGTTTTCATCCCATTTGTGTATGAGATGATTACTTTTTCGCAGATGGCTCGCATTGTTGGATATAAATGTGTTTGCATCGATAAGATGGAAAGCAGGGCGAAATGAAAATAGAAGACTTGTGTCACCTGAAGTCATAAAGTGAACTTGTCTGCACACCATAATCTCTGGCCGTGATACATAATAGAACGACGAAATAGTTTTTCCATGAAAAGGAGCGCATCTCGTTTGTCCCTGGGAAATTTGCTTATCTCTGGATTTCTTCTAACCCGTATATTCGGCGTCATTTGCTTTTGTTACTTGTCAGCGTCCGGAATTGATATTTTTGCGAATGTGTTAAATCTTGCGTCTTGATTATTTCTACATCCAGAGTCGTCGGGTTAAATTTGTACGAAAACTATAAAACAGTGAAATATAGGAGGTGATAGTAAATTTTGGGTTTTTCTGCAAGGTAAACCAAATTCAAAAAACCTAAGGATTTTTATGTTAGGTTATGTGGTCCAAATCAATATGTTTGAACGTTTAGTAGACCCATAGTTTGGGAAACTGGGCTTTAGATCTTATTAGATTTCGTTAGTTTGGCATACCCAACTAGAATATTGACAAATACTCCAGGAAGAACGCCCTAAATGGACCATATGATTTCCAAGTATAGCGCCATCTGTCAGTCTCTGAAGGAAACTGTGAAATAGCTCCAACAAGCGTTCTAGAAGTAGAATATGATCTGGACTGCAGCTCTCTAAACATTTAGTAGCTGAATTACCGATAGTTGAACCACCAAAAGCGAACAAATGGTTACTCTAAGTCAGAGATTCTTAACAATTTATGCTATAGTTTCCTTGTATATTTTGACAAAAAATATATGTATATGTTTATTTATACAGGGTGACCTTTTTTTGAGGTTTAGCATGAGGATCTCGGAAACTAGCAGAGCTAGAATAAGTTAAGTGGGGAAAAATTTGCAATCTTATGGACCCAATTTGGTGCGCATTTTGGATTTTTTTAAAAATTTAATGGCTTACTTATGTATTTCGAAAAAAAAAACATATTTTAACTAGGACGGCTTTTTGCAGAAAGAAACCAAGCCACAAATTCTTAAAAATTAGATTTTGAGCACATATTTCAGAAGAAGTCCTGATCTCTGCTGTAGAAAAGGACTAGGTCTCATTTCATTTTAAAACCTAGCACCATCTATTAACCAAAAAACTATTCAGCTATCCTTGATAGGGATAAACCATATTAAGAAAATTAATATTTTAAATTTCAAATTTTCCAGGAATTGCTGAAATTTAAAATTTTTCTTGATGATTTTAATTACGTAGGTATTTCGATTTTCATTTCGAGACGTCGACTTTAACCACAAGTAATATGAAAATTTTATATCAAAAATTATTAAATTGCAATGAAACTTCAGATTCATTTTAAACAAATATTTTTTAAAAATGCCCATTTTATGAAAGTTTTGAATGTGTATTTCGAAATGTGGATTTTTTTTTGAAGAATTTAATAAATATTAAGCTCTTTGATGGAATTTCGAATTTCTGTTCATAATGTCCATTTTTTCTTCAGTTGATGAGTTTAATCTCGGAAATTTCACTCTTTATTCAAAATTTGAGTTCAGGTTTCACATTTTTTTCCGCAAATTTTGAGGTCGTGGGACCTTTTTTCCATAGAACTTTTAAATTCTGGAATTCGTTGCAGAGAAGAATTCGTCAAAAGTGCATCTTATCCACGTTTATCGTTTCGATGTTCTTTCTATAAACGAATTGTCGAGGAAATGTGTAAACGAATATCGTCAAAATGTGATATTTTCTATTGAAATTGTTATAACGTTATAAGCATTGAAAAAATATCGAAAATATATAGAAATATTTTACATTAGAAAGCGATAATTGCAGTTAATTAGTTAACTGTAATAGCAAAGATCGCATAAACATTATTGTTTTTTAATTAGCGATGATTGACAAATTTACATATTCCTTGTGTTGAAATGCATTTTAGTTTCCTGTAGTCAGCAAAATTATCTAGTTCAGCGTTTATTTGGAAATATTTAACGCTCGAATAACCAAAATCCTATTTATATTGTTACGTAACATACTTTTGTGAAAATAATCACAGATTTCAAAGGAGTATTCTAGCTTCAACTTTCCAGATAAATGGAGTGGTTTCGTAAATTATAAAAAAAATCATTTCCTGAAAGAAAACTGATAAAATAACACCTCATAATACTTAAATATTGTGTTGTAAATTGTATACAGATTAGTGAATTACAGTTGATCCGCTCAAATATTGCCACTATGTCCAATGAAGTAAGATTAAAAATCAAATCTCAGTCATTTTAGAATTTCTTTCAGTATCGCGAATATTCACGAATGACTTTCGCTTCTTCCACTTAATTCATCATTCAAATAGAAATAGAAACGTTGGTTTGTGATACATTTAGATGGTTGGACACCTCTGCAATATATTCCATGTCTTTCTATAGTTGGCTAATACACTGTGTGGGGAACAATTTGGAACATAATTTTTGTTGAGTTCCTTCTTTGAGCTATTTAAGAGTTAAATAGGCTTGCTGATTTCAGAACTGTCTAGTGTTTCTTTCTATCTAGAGAACATGCGCTTCTGCAATTTTATTTTTTCTAAATTGAGTTAGTGATAATGTAATTGTGTATTGCCATAACATACAAGGCTTAGAAGGAATGTTAGTAATTTTTGCCTAAAACTCAACTGAATATTAGCCTTTTTTATCTGGAACTCAAAGTGAAGATTGAAGTGTGTCCTCCTCCACAATGAAAATTCATTTAGTCCTATCGCTCTATTTGTTTGGGTGAATAATATAAAGGCATAAAGAAAGTCACTGATTTGTTGCAATATCACATGCACCAATGGATCTTTTGTATTGATTGTCTTCTGCATTTTCCTTGACTAGCAACGCGAATATATCAAGCATCCCTGTTTTTGAGTATGTGTAACAACAGAGCTCGCAAAAACCATTCGGCGCAGTTGAATTGGTTCCCAGGATGTAAACTGGTGGTTAAAACATTCTACACCAGCCACTTGTCGACAGAAAGAATCTGATGAATTTGTTAAAGCTAAGTCAATTAAAGTAGATTGTTTTTAGTATCCATTGTGGCATTTCCTAGACTTATTTAGAAAAATAAAGATCAGTGTGTTCGACAGTTTGCTAAAAATAAAGTTTTTCTCGCAACTACGCCAAAACTTTAAAGAATGGCATTCAACAACAGCTCAACATTATGTCGAAATCGTACAACAACTTTTGCAGAGCTTCAACATACTTAGTTGTAACATGAGCATCAAGTTGCATTATTTACATTGTCATTTTGCCGACTTCATGAAATATATTGGCGCATTCAGCGATGAGCAAAGTGAGCTATTCCATCAAGATTTAAATGCAATGGAGGCACAGGTAAATGGAATGTGGCTGGCTACTGTTGGAGTATCAATCATCAGACGAGAATCAGAATGTCCATACATTAAACATTCATAAAGCTGTATTCGAAAATTTTTACCATGATCTTTAGCTTAGAGGCGTTGTAAAAAATAGTAATTTTATACATACCATTTAAAAGGAAGTAAATATGCATATAGTATCGCTTTGCTTGAGCAGAACTATTATTTTTGAAGAACATACTTGGTAACTCTTATACCTTCATTTTCCTTTATATGCACACTTTTTATAACTTTTGAGCCAACTATGGTAACCTGTAGATTAAAAAGTTGACGTGGCAGACAGGAACGGACGTTATTTTTGGATTCAGAGGCTAAAAATTAGTCGAAAACAAGTCACAGATCTAGGACAACAACATTGCTGTTGACTAGTGATATTAACTCACTTGGATAGCCCAGGTCTCTTTGATATCACTGCGTGACGCAATAGCAAACTTTGAGCAGATTAAGTATATTTTACTGCTACGTTCCACGTTTTTAAAATCAATGTAATATTTTAAGCAATTTTGTTCACACAAAGCTACAAAAGTAACTGGGATGGTAATAAATTTGTCTCGGCCTACGCTCTCTAGTTTTTTTTTAAAGTAGTCAGCACATGATACATTTTCTAAGTTAATTCTGAAAGCAAGAGAAAACATCAAGTTTTTTCCTCGACTAAGAAAACAATATTTCAATCTTCCCGTACAAGTGCATTCATCTCGCTGACACAACAACAACAAAGCAAGACAATGTTATCCAAATATCGCGCAACGGAGGGTGAAGCTAAAATAAAAACTGCACAGAACAAAGGATGCAATAAAAATAAGTGTATCACATAATTTGAGTCGTGCTTCCATAGAACATGCTGCACACGGCGAGGCACACTCCGAAATAAAGTCAATCTGTTTAGTTGTCACCCCTGCGGCTGAAACGTGCCCCGAATTGCATAACACTAACAACAGCTCCTTTGGGGATTTACAACCACTATCTCCGGCTGGATTTATCAGAATACAATATGCAAAATTCAATTGCTACTTCTCTTCAAACAAAATAAAATGAAGTGAGTAAAGTACAATTCGAAAATATGCGGTAAACTTTTAAATCTCTAGCAGTTGGGGGCGGAAGCGAGTTTCTAAGTCCTCATCTAAATACTGAAAGTTCTATTGAAGTTGACTCTGCAGTGGCTCAAATATTAATTTTAAATTTCATCACTTTTTTTGTTTTGAGCACATTTCAATTAGAAAGAAGTCCGAATCTCGGTTTATATGCGATGTTTTTACATTTATATGCATTCGAAATAACTATATATTTTTTTTCTTTATTTCATGTTTGTTATAAACCAAAGGTATCTGCTTTTGTTCATTTGGTATATTTATATTTAGCTTTTCTTGAATAAAAAAGGACTGGAAAAAAAATCTCCTTTTTACTTTTTTAAAATAACTAGAAGGTTTGCAGAGTCCGTATATCAAGTCGATTCAGAAAATAACAAAACTTTGTATTTAATTAATTTTTTTTAAGATTTATTAAAAAACGATAAATAATATCTAACTTTGAAAATTCTTTAGGATCACCTGCTAACGGAGGGAAAAAGATTCAAGCTCTTGTATGTTACAGGCTGGGCTTCATGGTTCCAGCAGTAACTTACTTTAGTACCTGTGCAGCTTAAAAAAGGAAGAGGCGATACAATATTAAATTTCATGAAATGTTGGGGTTCGTGTCACCCGTGGTAACTTACTTCACTACTTGCGCCTGATAAAAAGAAAGAGATAATGTGATGCTATGCTGCACTACTTGTGCAGCTTAAAAAGAAAGAGACAGTACAATACCAAAGTGCACGAAGTGCTCAGGTTCGTGGCTGCAGTGGTAACTTACTACACTACTTGCGCAGATTAAAAGGAAAGAGCTAATATGATACTAAATAAGGTTCAGGGAACTAATTAAAATTCTCTAAACATTACAGTCCTCTGGTGGAAAAATTGGAGCAGCTAAGCACAAATTTGAGACCCTTGGGTAAAGTTTAAAATAACGCCCCCCCCAAATCAATTAAAATCACATTTTTGGGCTTTCTTCTGGAAATTTCAAATGTCAGTCAACATTTCTAATGTTTTCTCTATTTTATTAATATAACCTGGAAATCTTAAACTTAATTTAGAAATTTAGTTTAAAATTTCAGTAACAAATCCAAGATTTTTGTCTAAGATCAAAAATTTTCCTTTAAAGTCGAAATTTTGAAAAATTCAAAACTTAACATCAAATCTCGCTAAAAATACTAGAAATTCCTGAAAAAATCTAAAGGCAAAATTTCTATCCAATTTCAAATTTATGTCAAAACTCCGAACTCTTCGAAGAAGATTTTTTTTAATTTCAAAAACGATTTTTGTCTTAAAAGTTGCATTTTTGTCGAAATTTAAACTATTCCCTCAAAACTTTTAGTATAGTTAGAAAATTTGGACTGTATTGACAAAATTCATGCCTTATTCTAAGAATTCTAAGAAGAACATAAAAGTTTGAGTTTGGGAACAGGCCTTTTATTTCAGTTTTATAGATTAAATAAAAAAAGTGAAGGTTTTGAGAAAGACAACTTCCTCAAAATCTTGAGTATATCTTTTGAAAGTACTTAGTCTTAAAATTTTTATTGTCATGTGAAAACGACGATTTTATTTTCTAAATTGTTTGTTTTTTAATTTCAACTTGTATTTTGCAATTTAGACTCGAAATTCTGACTTTATATCCAAATATTTCAGGAATAAAGTTGAAAGTCCAAATAAGAAGAACTAAAAACTGGAAATATAAACTTAAAACTTCGAGAAAAAAGTAGAAATTTTTCTGAAGCGAATTCTTTCTAGAAATTTTAATTTTTTTTTGGCCTTGAACATTTTTACCTGCAACATTTTTTTAATCTTGAAATTTTGGGTGCAAAATTATTCGTTTGTGTTCAAGATTGAAAATTTTTCTTTGAAGCTAAAATTTTATGAAAGTGTTGTAAGTATTTTGAATTTAAATTATTTTTCAGAAAAAAGTAGAAATTAAAAAAACGGAATTCCAAAATAGTATTTTCTCTAAATTTCGACACTTTTTCGAAATTTTTAATTCAGTATAAAAATTTATAATTTTCAAGAATTTTGACATGTTTCTTGCAATTTCAGGTTTAATAGATCGTCGTTTATAAAAATATCTACATTTCTAAATAGATGAATTTTAGGGAAATATGTTCAAAATGATTTCAAAAGGTTGGAACGCAAAGAAAAATTTTTACTTAACTTTTTTTTTTTTAATTTAAGGTACTCTTAATGAGGTCGGATTTTTTTTAGAAATTTTTTCTTTTCTTCTCGAAGTTTCGTACGACTTTCATGTCAAAATTTCTACCTTTTTTGAAATATGTATTTAAAAACAAAATTTTACATATAATTCAAAGTTCAAGATAAAGTTTAGTTTTTTTAAAATTTTTAACTAAGAATTTTAGTTTTAAATTCACGTTTTATTGAAATTTACGTTTTTTTTTCATAATTTTAACGCAGAATTTATAGAGGAAAGACATTCCAATTTTAAAGTTGTCTATATTAATTTGGAGGTCTTCTTTTTGGACATTTTATGATGAACTTCCAAATTTAGACTTCTTGGAATTTAAAATTCAATAAAATTTCGAGAGATGAGTGGAAATTTCTAGAAATTTTTAATTTATAAAATTTTAGTTCCTTATCACCATTGGCATTTTCCCCAAAATTTCCTTTTTGGGGTTGAAAGGTTTTATTCTTTAAACTAGAAATAGAAAATCGTAAACACTCCGGAAAATAACTTGAAATAAAAGAATTACTTGATATTACTTTCAACTTATTTAAAGTTTTTATTTGTTTAAATTTGACTTTTTCCAAAATTTCGAATAAACACATTTTTCCCAGGAATTCCCAGGAAAAAAGTCGAACTTTAGAAAGTTTTTTAAAGTCGAAATTGCAAGAAGAAAAACAAAACGAATTTCTGGATTAATTTCTAAACAAAGCTGAAATTGGAATTTAAAAGTTACTTTTAAATTTTGAAGTCAAAATTTAATTTGATATTTTAACAACAAATTAAAAAAACATACAATTACAAAAGGGAAAATTTTGAAAAAAATCGTAATTTTGGGAATAATTTTTTGTATAAGTTTATTTTGTAAAATTTTAATATTTTTCCTAAAATTATATGTTTAATCTTGGAATTTTTGATTATATTTTGTTCAAAATTTGGACTTGAAACCTGAAATTTGGGCTTATTCGTGAAAAGTGCAACTTCCTTTCATCGAAATCAAAAATAACATTTTAAATGTTAATTTTATAAAAAAATGGTGTTTTCAAAATCAAATTTAATAATTTGGTTTTAAAATCTCAACTCTAAAATCTAAATTTTCATATTTTTTTTTCGAAATTGATCTAGAAATTTCAACACCTTTTCGTCATTTCATTTTTTTCTCGCAATTATCTTAAAATTACCATTTTTTATGATGAACTTTATAAGTCTTAATTCGAAATTTTGAGAAACAAATCAAAATTTGTAGATTAAGTCGAAATTAAAAAAAAGCAAAGGAAAGCACTTTGAATATAAATTTCAGAACTCTTCGACCTTTTCAGAAATTTCAGATTTCATCTTGTTTTTCCTACAATTCTTCAAACTTAAAATTTATAATTCAACTTTTTTAAAATTTTGGGTTTTTCTCTCAAAATTTCAACCTTTTCTCTGGGGGTGGCGTCCTTCTTGTCTTCTTGATAAGTCTTCCTGTGTGACACTCTATGCCTACGCGGGGGCCACGTGGACAGTAGATGACGACTTTATAATTCCAATCAATGAAATAAGCGCCAGGTAGTTTCTCGGTGCTGCTACCCACATTTCTTAGACTGGGAACTACCAAAGAAAAAATTGGTGGGACACCTGCTCTCTCATCGCACTTACTTTCATGCAGTTACCTTACTGGACTCAATAAATTAAACTTTGGCACTACTACTGCTCAAAACTTCAGAAAGAGAGACTCATACGAGAAGGGAGAAACGCAAATAATATAATAAGATACGATAAAATTCCAAAAATATATTGGATAATTAAAAATTTCCAAATATTTTAAAAAATCTGATTACAAGATTGCACCAAAAATTTTTAAAAATAATCAAACTAATTGAATTTTACAACTGAAAAGTTGGCAGAATCATCATTACTAAATCAAACAACGATAAAGTGCCTCCTACTCAAAGTATATTTAATTCATAGAGGAGTCTAACATTTAAAAACTCTTGTCATTAATCTGTTTTTCAGGGCATTTTTATAATTTCAAAAACCTGAAAAAAATGTAACATTAACTAACAAGGGAAAGGTGGTTCTCCCCTGCTTGAGGGGGGGTTCACAGTTGTAGTCGTCGCAATTATTCTGAAGAGTTCGCCGCGTGAAAGTGCTCGCGAAGGACTGTTAATATCGCGTCGCTGCGCCCTTTACGTATAGCAAAACTTCAGTACAATCAACAAGTACTAATCAAAATAACTCTTCACTTAAGTCAAAATAGTCAACACATACACAAGTAAAAACCAAATCGATGGTTTATTATGCAAACCATTGCCAGTAACAATCGAAAAACGAATACGCTCTTTCGCATTTCACAATATCTGCGGAGGAATTTCGTCTCTGGTTTGGTTAACATACGTGCTCTTTTCCATTGACTGCATCCCTTTTTTTCTGCAGCTTTCACTTCCGAAGAGTTTCGCATCTGATACGGTTCACTACTGAATTTGATTGTTTCCTTTGTGCCTTAGGATGACGATAGAAGCGTCGAACACTTTTAGTAGTCCAGACTTGAAACAAGTATGTATTTTACCAAAATTATTTTTTTGTTTCGACTTTTTTTCCAGTTTAAAATCGAAATTCTCGAAAAAAACAATAATTAGATTTATGGAATTGCAATAGGAATTAATTCGCCAAAGCAATTTCTCTGCGTCGAAAGCAGTTCTTCATTGTAATAAATAATATTGCCGTCGCAAATAACCACAGAATATAAAAATCAGAAGCTAAGTTGAAGATTTTACTGCTCGAATGGTTTCTTACTTTACTCTTTCAAGTTTTAATTGCATTTCCTATCCATAGGTGGTCCAAGTACATATTGCTTGCCCCGTTAAGGTACCTTTAAAGTATTATCGAAAGCATGCCCTTAAACATTATCCTGAAATATTTACATTAAGCCAACCACAGTTTAAAATCACTGTTGTAACTTTGAAACATTTGACGCAATTTGTCGGTAATTACACTGAGAATTAGTCTTGCTTGGCTACTATATAATTGGGATGCGCGATATTTACAACAGTTGCAACCGTAATAAATGGCAAAACAATGGACTGTATACCTGCTACCTTCCGCTGTACTAATGCAAAATGTAGGCCTGTAATTTCCGTGTAAATTGCTTGTAGGTTCTATGAAATATGAAACACTGACCACTGAAACTGATTTGTCTGTTGTTGCCTCCTACCGCCATGTACTCTTCTAACGAAGTCTTGGTGCTGATGTAAAAATTTTAATGCATGGGTTGACTTTTGCTTATTAAGCTTCGAGCTAGCAAAATCAGTTATTAAGATGTCTTTTTTTAGAGGTATTTTTTCCCTTTTGAACACTGCACTAGCGACAATTAAAATGAAAATGAAATCAACATCAATTTAATAAATCACAGTTGAGTCAGGGTAAATTATCTTCTATTATGAGTCCATCACTAAATATTTTAATATCCTAGAAAGCCTCTGTAATCTAAACAATATGAAGATAACAAAAGTGGCGATGTTGAATAAGTTAATAGTAATCGTGACTTGTATGGACTGCTTAAAATGATCTAATTGTTAAATTTACTAGACTAAGAACTTCGATAAAAAACTTCAAAATTCAGAAACTTCAAGAAAAAATTATTTACAGTAAACAAAATTTCGAGAAAAAAGGTTCGAAAGTGTAGAATCTTTAATTTTTTTTTAAGTTGGGTTGGTTAAATCTCAAGTGTCATGAATTTTATATAAATTAAAATTTCAAAGAATATAAATAAAGCTTATTGCACGTTAGGACAATTTTGTTGATCTTTGGTATCATGAAAGTAAAGCAAAAGTTTTAAGATAGAATTCTTTAGTATAATTTTTATAAATATATGTTTGTCGTTAAAGATGAGCGATTGCTGAAAATCAATATATTTTGAACACATTACGAAGTATTACAAAAAAATAAAGTATTCAGAGACAATAAAATAAATAATAAAAATATACAGAATAATTTATTTATAAAATTTTATATAAGAAGTAAATCACATTACATTTTGGCGAAGCTGGAGCAGGTCACTAGTGTTTAATAAACAAGAGTATTTTTTAAATCGTGAGGATATTAACACATTTTCAAATAACCTTAGGATATTAAACTTTATAAAAAGTTAAGAAATTTTTTAAAGCCCTTAAGGGATTAGGACTTTTTCACATCTAAATAAACTAGAGCGTTCCTCAACTACTAGAAAAATTAGAATTTTCAAATCTCTCAAGGGGATCAGAACTTTCTAAAAATCCTTTTTTTTAAGTTCAAACCACTCGTAAAGGGCAACCCATTCTGCCTTCAAAGCACTGTGAGTAGGATGGGGAAACAAGGATCGATGACAATGGAACGCCTTCTTAAACAAGGATAGGTTGTAATTTTTACGGATAATTTCGTTCGGTAACGATTTCCGTAGCTTGGAAGTCCTATAGAAAAAAAGAGTTTCCGTAGATAAAGGTCCTCACTGTGTCAAGCTAGACCGCACAGGAATTTGCTGTCTCCGAATTCTTGTATGCCTCAAAATCTTACCCTTGGGGGTATCAATCCTATTAGTTCTTGTGAGCATCTCCCATGTCAGTACTTGTAGAAAAGAGATAAATCACCAACCGTTTGCCTGTGCTCTAGTGTTTCGAGAGAATCGGTTAAACTCTCATGGTCAATTAAGCGAATCGCTTTTCTTTGAATTTAATCCAAAAGAGCTAAAGTGTGCTTCGGGGCTGAACTCCAAACATAAGAACAGTATTCTAGTGTTGGCTTAGCTTGAGCTTTGTAAAGTGTGAGTAGCTGATGAGATGTGAGGTACTTTTTAGTTCTAAAAAGAAAGCCTAGCTTCTGAGAGGCGGACTTGACAATGGCGCGCACATGATAGTCCCAAGAAAAGTTAGTACTCACATTCACTCCTAGGATAGACAGATTAGAGATCCCGTCGGGAGGATTTTACCGTCCATTAGTATGTTTGTTGTATTATCCCTTTATGTTTTGCTAAGAGAAAACCCTGGCCTGAATTTTTGAAGCGTTAAAATCGACCAGATTTTTCTTACCGTTTTTCATAATAATGTTGGGTACCTGATTAAGCATCATATGTATTTGCCGTTTCCTTAGTCGATCTGAAGCAGCGACGGATAATGATTTGTCGGAGAAAACCAGGCTACTATCATCTGCGCAGCTCTATATCAGATTGGAAGTTGAAGCTAAGAGATCGTTTATGTGTAATAGAAGCAGAGTAGGAGACAGGACAGACCCCTGAGGCACCCCTGCATTAATCGCAATTGTCTCGAATGAGATGTCATCGAAGACGACCTAAAGAGATCTGTCAGTGAGAAAATTGGATATTAAATGACATAGTCTAGGAGGAAGACCATACAATGTTAATTTGGCAAGAAGAGATCGATGCCAGACTCTGTCGAAGGCCTTTGAGATATCTAATGCCCTAGTAAGATTATATCTTTTGCCTAAGAAAGGAACCCTTAAGAAAATTAGGACAAATATATTTTTTCTCAGATTGATGTTAAGAAACTACTACGACGATTCACCAGTTTATCTTAGGAGGCTTGTTCAGTAACTAAAAAACAAACCAAATTCAGATCTAAGGGCATGGTAACTCAGTATGTCAACCATGCTAGAGGCGAGACTATTTCTAAATGAATGTGGCGCTGAAAAGCGAATACTGCACAGAAGAGCAGGGCAACTCACTATGTTAACCACATCAGAAAAGAATCTTCCGAAATGAAAATAGAACAAAGATAACATAGTCAAGGCATAGTATAGATATTAGCTTACGCATACAGTAGCGACAAAGTGCTAAAATTTTTTCACGAATTTTGTTTGCTCATGCGTCAATTTGCACAATCCCGAACATGGCGTCACAGTGTTCTATGATAACCAGAAATAAGATCTATGTCGTTGGGTAACTGAATGTCAGTTGAGAGTTGCCAAGTGATCGGGAAAATCAGCACTTGAGCGAATATGATTTTTTATTTTACGTTCATATGTTATTCATTCATGGTAAAATAGCAAGACAATTTATCTACATATATGGATGTTTTAAAAATTTGATATGGTCAGGAATTTTGATCCGAATTGTGGGATTTCTAAGGAGATTGTTAGCGAATAATGTTTAGGTCATCTGGCAACGCTGGCTCAGTTTTATTTAAATGTCAGTCTTGTTATAATTCATTGCGCTAATAAGCTGAAACCAAATAAAAGAGAAAAGAGGAGAATTTACACGTTCTATTTATAAACAGCAATAATAATTTGATAAAATCAGCTTCTTCTTAATTTCCAAAAGACAGCAAACGGTAATATTCGGGTACACCCAATTAGATTTATTTAAAAAAAGCTGTTTTATTATACTCGCATTTGCCAGTTTTATACAAAAAAAAAAATAGATAATTCGTTTCCTGTAGAAATTATTTTGCGTCAGTCACAAGCTGTGTTTAGTTTTTCTTTGTGTATTCTTTAAACTTATCAGGTTATCAGTAATTATAAAATACACATTACTTAAAAAATACACGAGAACAAGTATTTTTGGACTATTCGTAAAGTAGTAAATTAGAATTTAAACGGTAAAAACTATTGAAATTAATAAACTTGATGGTTTTGTTTAATGAATAAATTTAAATTTTCGCAGGCGTGCACAAACCACAACATGGCTGATTCCACTAAAGGTCAACGATTTTAGCTACTTCAAGGTCAAAGGTACCGACACTTCTTGTCGCTACTGTATACGTAAGCTAATATCTGTACTGCGGTCAAGGCAGAAACGGTACCGTTAGGCATGGCAATTCAGTATATCAGCCATATAAGAAGCAAAACAATCTTTTGATTGGGGTTGTTTTATCTGAAATTATTTGAGTTACCATGCGCATTCGTATTGACTGCATCCCTTTATTCTCCAAATGAAAAAGAAATATATCTTTTAAGGAGTCTGGACCTTGAGGTTTTTATTTATCGTATGGCTATTAGACATATTAAAAAGAATTTTAAAAATATATATAAAACATTACTAGAATATAAAATTGCAGTAAAACATAGATTATAAAATAGTATAAAACACGCATTTTAAAAGGGTTACATACGAGCATCTAGACTATTTATGTACTCTATCGACTCTGGGGTCGCTATCAGGAAGTCTTCTGGTCTAACATTATATGACCGTATGGTACCTTCTTCTGAGATATGTCTAATGATTTGGATGTCTCCGCAATCACAGGGAGGAGATGGTTGCTTACCCCATTTGTGTAAAATGCACACCTGGCATGTTGGGTTCTGATTTTGCTTAACGTGAACCTATGTTTTACATGGTAAATTGAAGCCAGGTGGCTTGTGGGTAATGCGAGGCATGTTATTGCTTTGTTGTGTAGTCCATTCTTGAGTCCATACGTTGGTAAGGTAGAACTCATCTTCCTCAGCCACCCTTGTCGTTTTTGTTGGTGGTCGTCTAGACCGCAGTCGATTTTGGTTGACATCTTCGATATCCTGATGAATTGGTAAATTTCTATTGCCCAGATCTTTTTGTACTCACTTGTAAGAGCATTTATTCGTCTCAGTTGAGGGGGTGGAATGTGGCTTAGGACTTATAAGACATTGCGTTAGAGTTGGTGGCATCTATTTTATGTATATGTGAGCTGTTTAGCCAAACTGGAGCGCAGTATTCAGCAGTTGAAAAAACAAGACCTAGCGCAAAGTGGAAGCCGATGCTCTCCAAGTTGTTCCGCAAAGTTTTTGAATTATCTTGTTTCTTGTTTTTCATTTTTCAACAGTTCTTGATATATGCTCTCTACAAGAGAGGGTTCTATCAAGGGTTATGCCTAGATATTGAAGTGTTTTATTGTGGGTAACTAGGGTGTTTTCAAATTGTATGTTGAATTCTCTCTTCGCCAGTTTTTTATTGAAGTTAAAGCAGGTAACCTGTTTTGGTAGCGTTAGGTTGGAGCCTCTACTTGCGAAAATATTTTCCGATTGCTTCCAAATCTGTCGTTAGAGTCTGCCCTAAATGTAGAACTGCTTGTTAAGAATACCCAGTCATCAGTGTAGCCAAACTTTCTTAATCTTGTTTCTGGTATATCGGCGATATACAGGCTAAAGAGGAATGGGGCAAGGACCGATCGCTGTGGTAGCCTGTTCTTTAGCTTTCTTGAGGAGCTGATGTCGGATCCCATAACTACTTGCAACACTCGGTCGTTTAGTATGTTGTCTATCAATCGGGTTGTTAGTTTGTAGATGATAACACGTAGGAGTTTCTCTCCATATTGTATCGTAGGCCGCCGATAAGTCGTTAAATGCAGCTAAGGTTTTCAGTTTTCTTTGAAATCCTGTCTCGATGTGAGTGGTGAGTGATAAGACTTGATTTGCACAGCTTTGTTTAGGCTGAAAGCCTACTTGTTCCTCAAACTGAAATTTCTGAAATTTTTAAAAATATTTTAGGGAGATTCGAAATTCCTTCACATCTCTCAGATTAAAACTCGTACTACTGCTTCTATCTCCAAGGAAAACTGACTGAATTTTGTTTCTTGGTTACTTCAAATCATTTCTGAAAATGCTTTTTACAATGAACAGGATACATACCATAACCAGAAGCTTTGTAATTACAATGAAACGAAATTAGAGGAAGAGAAATTCAGACTTATAGGCGAATTAAATAAAGTGGTTCAATATATCGTTAGAGTGACTGCGGTCGGTTTTAATCATTCGAGTGTTAAAGCAAACATCAAGACAAATTCGCTTGCCTTTCAATTAGATGAAAAGAAGGTTTTAATTCAGAATGCTAACACCAGTTTTAAACAAAGCCAGACACAATCTGACTTTTCCACTTAATTCAATAACTGCAATAATTAATCACGCCAAAATGTTGAACAAGTGAAGAAATAATAATTTTCGAGCATAATACCGTCATCCCAGAGAAATTATTCCAGACTGTTCTGAATTAGTCATTCTGGGATATCCATCGCTTTCATTTATATTAGCAAATGCGAGACTTCTGTAATTTTCCTCGTCGCTGACTGCGATTTTCTTGAAGCAATTTGAATACGAAATGTAGGTCTGGTTGTAGCGAATGCATGGATGTGGCAGACGAAATAGCAAGTTGTATTGAGTTGTTAAGACCGGGGATTCTCCCCGCTTGGATACATTCGTGATCTGCCGACTTTATTAGATCGCTGACATTTGCGTTTTCACTTGAAAGGTAAACTTATCGTTCTCTATCTTTTTAATCTGTTTGAACTTTTCGCTATACTGCCTTAGTTTTTTAATCGTATTACTGCGAGGCTTGGAAGATGGGCGTTTACTATAACCTTATGATTAGACTGACAATGATTTTTCATTTTATATATTGGTGTTGTAACCGCCTGATAACTGTGTTTAAATCTTACATTCAAACTTAAGCGGTTGAAAAAAATCAAGCCATGTTTTATGCTATAAATGCATTTTATTAAATCTAAGCGAATATACAGAACTGTTACCTGTAGTCAGAAGTATTAAATGTATTTCAGACTTCAATAGGTCTGAATATTCTAATGCCCAGACCAATAGGTTCGAACATTATTATTATTATTAGATTCAAAACTTGGAAACTAAAGAGTGGTTTCGATCTTGTTCGATCTTGTCAGTTTGGTACACCCAACCAACAGGAATTTAACAAAGGGGAAAAACAAAATGTCGAAAGTTCGTGTTTAAGGTTAAAAACTTTATGTAAAATTTACAATTGTACAAGTAAAAAAAATTATTTTCAAAATTTTGTCCTTAAACACAAAATTTTAAGAAAAACTTCATAATTATGTTAGAATTTCCTGTTTAAAGTAACAATTTCCAGACAGAGTATGAAATTAAAAAAGTCCATTCCACTTTTTTCCCTAAAGCTGCAAAAAGCTTAGCAAGGTGTATACTTAAAACCTGTTTTTTAATCTTCGCTGAAAACTTTGAATTTTAAAAAATGATCGCGAAAAACTTAAACTCGTGGAAATGCAAAAAATATCGGCTGCGTTAAAAGTTCAAATTTCGGGTTTAAAGTGGTGATTTCGAGATAAAACTTCGGATTTAAAAACTGGCGAAATGTCTAGCTTTAAGTTAAGATTTTGGGAAAACTCTGGGAACCAAAAAACTACGTTTCTTGAGATTAAGATTTAACATCCCTGATATACCTAAACATGATAATTTTCCGTGCCTATCTACCTATTTTTTCGATTAGAGCTTTGCCATAGTCGTATTTTTTTTAAGAGTGATGAAATAGGGTCTCTTTTTTAAAAGCATTGCTCTAAAATTACTTGTAGATGAGCGAGAATAAAGCCTGTTGAATTTAAAGAACTACTCGAACACTTCTCTTAAGGCGGTGTAGAAAACAAAAAAGAAAGTTTATACAGCAGACTTCGTGTCATCTGAATATGCATAAATTGCTGACACATTTCTGGTTTAAAAAATATATTGAATAATACGAGGATAAAGCAAATATGAACTGGAATTTGTTTTAAAAAAATTATTGGTACAAGATACATATTTGAAAGTTATTAACTATTTTTCTAAATAATCTCCTGATTTTGTTATGCATTTTTCCCAACGGATTGGGAGTTTTTTAAAGCCATAATCAAAAAAAAAAAAAGGGAGGCGTGTATGCAGCCAATTGCGCACAACTGTGTCAGCAGCAGCATCATCATGGAATCGCTCACCTCCTAGAGCTTCTTTCAGTGGCCCAAACGTATGATAATCCCATGGTGATAAGTCGGGACTATAAAGAGGGTGGTCTAATATTACCAATGCATTTCCTCTAACTTTTGATGTGTCTGATTGGCTGAGTGGGGCCCGGCATTGTCGTGAAGCAAAATCATATTTTCGACCGAAAATTCGCGTCATTTGCGCCGATATGCACGTTTAGCTTCATCCAATAGCTGGCAGTAGTAGGCAGCATTAACCGTACCATGTTCAGGCAGAAAATCGACCTGCACAACTCCTTTAAAATCTCAAAACATTGCCGCAAGAATCGACGACGGGCATGGGGTTCATTTTCAACTTAACAAAACTGTACTTCTAGCCTACGAAGAATTCCGGCTGGCTTTACACCTTCAACGGCACGAAATTTAATAATAATGCGTTGCGTAACGTGCTGATGAACCTCTTGCTCACTCATTGTATTTACAACTGACGAACGGCGAGAACGGAATTCACTTGAGCGCAGGAAGTCACATGATATCCCCACCTAATATGTCTAAGTGAATGTGGACACTCCCGAAGCCCTCGTGGCGACATGATAGAAATTTCGATTTATATTTGATTTACCCTCGTACATTAAAGCTACGAAAAATTTAGTTTATAACATTTCCTTAAAGTCATATTCAGCGTCCTAAAAATGAAATCTTTATGTTTCCATCCATATTTTAAAGGTTTGTGAAACGTCAATGTCATGTCTAGAAGAGAACTGGATTACTAATGCAGGTTTTTTTTCCAGGTACGGATCCTACTATTTCGTATTTTAAAAATATGCGTTCAGCGATAGCTGGTAAGAATCTATTTTAATAAATTATTTCTCTTTTCATTATTAAGTGCTACATAATGTGTTTTAAAGGAAAAAAGTCATTTTTTATAGAACCTTTTTGTATTTATTTCTGATATAGACAATAACTACTATTAAAAATATGCAGGATGCATCAGCTGCGTACAAAAATCAAATGTACTAATTTAACAAGACAAATAAAATTACGAGAAATTATTATTAAAAATGTCAATCCAGTGTTGTAAGTGCTTGATGCAAGTGTTGAATCCTCTCTTTTTTTTAAATATAAGAAGAAAATGTTGTAATTGTACTAAGTATTGACCCTATTTCTTAGCCATCTGCACCGTGGGAAGACTTTCACTATTATTAACAAACTTCAGCAATACACGCTGTCTAAAACATGTATAGATAATGGCGCTGTTTCCATTGTTTGCTTTTCTCTCTGATTTTATTTATCGATTTAGTAGGACCGATAGATTTTCACCGATTGTTTCAGAATCATAATTATGAGCTGGAATTAAAGAATGTACACATCCCACTCATTTTTTGTATAATTGAGTTTGATAATATTATATTTCGAATTTCCCACAATTCTGTTTCTGTCACTTTTATGTCCCGAAATCCCATTTGTGGTTCGGATTATTCTAAATATTTTTTAAAGATTATCTAAGTAACTACAAGCCGTACGAAATTCTTCAGTGATTATGCCATTAACTTTAACTACGTAAACGTTGGGTAAAGACCATAAATCGATCTTTTGAAAGATCCATAAACTCTTCCTAACGGGTCCCTCCTAATTTCCAACAAATTCTCTTAATAAACATTGTTTACAACTTAACATGTCAACAGGCGCCGTTCGCGTTATTGCGAGGTGCAGAGATAAGGCAGACTGGAGAGAGAAAGTATCACTAACTAATGCGCAACACATTTTTTTCTGTCGTATTTTTGCATTGTATAATTATTTATATTTCCATACACTGAAAACCAATGTAAAAATAATTGCATCTCTTTTACATATTTGGTTTCTTTAATCACCCCGCTGACAAATGAAACAGGACATAAATTTTAAATAATAAAGGATCAAAAAATTGTACAAAAATAATTAATCGGTCTGGCAGAAAGTAAAACAGGAATCATATAAAAAATTAACAAAGACGCATCCACAAAATTAATGTGCAGTGCACGATGGACTTATACCGGTATGCCGAGGCGCATCTTGTGACGTAGCACGCGTTGCAAAAGCCCAAATGTTTACATTATACCGTGTTTCTCGAAGTAACGAAAAAATTCTATAAAACCTTGAACAAACATATTTCAAAAAAATACATGAGCAAGTTGATTTTTATTTTGAAATTGCCACTGAAACATGTATTTTTCGACCCCCACCCGTTCACCTCTAAGAGCTAGCAATCCCAACTTGAACAATTCAAATAGCAAAGTAACCCTTGCGATACCTCGATTAATAGATCGTTTCATACTGAATCCAGTTAACGTCATCTAGTTATATATTCTCACCCACATGGGATGGATCCGATGAAGAAGTAAAACATATATATTCATTGATAATGGAAACGATAAAGAAATTACCCGATCAAGATCTTACTATAATAATGGAAGACTTTAATGCAAAAGTGGGAAAATGGAAAACTGGAGAACAAATTGGCCCATACGGACTAGGAGAAAGAAACGAAAGAGGTAAAAGATTTGCTATTTTTGCCGAAGATGCGACTCACAGTATTCAATACTCGCAATAAATTAAGTGCAGAATTGAGAAAAGCAGAAGTGTGTTTATTAAAATGTCATCGATCTTTAAAAGCCGAGACCTAAAGATGACTACGAAAATGAGGATGTTGAGATGATTCTCAGTACTGCTGTATGACGTGGAATCATGGAAGCTAACGGAAGCCACAATGAAAAAGATCGAATCGTATGTGAGATGTGGCTGTCAGGAGAATGCTGAATGTATTTTGTACGGAATATATAACCAATACCGAAATTCTTAGAAGAGTAGGTAAAGAAAGGGAAATGTTGAACACTATAAAGACAAGAACGATTTAATATTTGGGACACATTAAGAGAAACCAACACAGATGCAACCCACATATCGCAAGGAATTGTGATGGGAGAAAGAAATGTCGGGAGAAGAAGAATTTCTTGGTTGAAAAATTTAAGAACTTGGTTCTCAATGACAACATCTGGAACAGATGGGCACTCGAAGAAGAAGAAGAAGAAGAAGAAGAAGAAGAAGAAGAAGAAGAAGAAGAAGAAGGCTGAATCCAACATAAAAAAAGTTTTTTTTAAATTTATTGATGAATAACGGAGATATTTTCCAAAATGTTAGCATGTTAGCAATATTCTGCATCGCATATTTGCTTCGCAGTTATTTCAACCTGCGCGCACCGGATACGTTTGCGTCACAATTTCAGCATACCGGTATAAGTCTATCGTGGTTCAGTGCCCAAACAGCAAGATTATTTAATTTCGGAACATATTAAAATTTTGTCGACACTTGGACTGTTGTTTATGAAAAACGACGGAATACCTAACATGGTCCAAATAATTTCTTGACGTAGGTACGTAGGTACACTGCATAAATTATACGAATTGTTAAGTTCCCATTTCGCCAAACCATTTGTAGGTTGGGGCGTCCATAAAGATAATTTGCCAGTCAGTAACGCGTGACGGGGCAAGCGACCACGATCTGGTGGTAGCGGAAATAATCGTAAAGATTGCTATCCCTAAGAAAGGAAGTAACACACATCTGAGAGTAAAATATAATACAGAACTACTTAAAGTGAAACAACATGTAAAATATTTGAAGAAAAACTCATAAGCAACATACATAGAGAGCAAGTAGAAGAGAATACTACCTGGGAAGCAACGCCGCTGACGAGCCTACAAATTCCGGGAAAGAAAAGGAAAGGAGCACTGAATCATAGAAAACACTTGGGAGTTTATTCTGCCCAAAGGAAAACTTTATATAAAACTGTTCAATTCCAATTCCAGTCAGGAAGACGACTTACTGAAAGCACAATGCAAGGACGCCAATAACCGTGTCAAGAAAGCGTGATAGAATATTATGGGCAGACCAACTTGCTGAAGTCGCAGAAACAGCCAACAGACAGAATAACTAAAGAACTATACAGAATTACTAGGGCTTTCGCTAACATAGCTAAAGGAAGCAACTATTCTATATTAAAGCATCAAATGACCGCAATATTACATCGCCTCAGAAACAGCTAGCAAGATGGCAAGAATTTTACAGTGAATCCTTATGCAGTAATTCTTCCCTATCGCATCAACCAGAGCCGGTAAGACCCAGAGCGACCTTGCCGATTTGAACGAGGGACCCTTCGAACAGCGATTTTAAAAATGCAATAGAAATACTAAAATTAAACGAAGCAGCAGGTTCAGACAATATACCACCTCAAATTATGAAGCAGTGTTCAAGCACGACGGCAGAGATTCTTCATTCTGTGCTACACCGAGTATGGTAGACCGAGAAATTTCTGGAAGACTGGAAGGGTGCTCTTATTATAAAATTGCCAAGAAAAGGGGCGATAGAAGTGCGTGCGAAAACTGGAGAGGCATTACACTTTTGAACATTATAAACAAGATGATAGCCGGCATTATAAACACTCGCACCAGAAACAGTCATAGAACCAATCCTGAGGAAGGAACAAGCTGGATTCAGAGCGAATAAGTCCTGCATAGACCAAATCAATACCCCACGTATAATAATAGAACAATCTGCCAAGTACAACCCTCCTTTGTTTCGCAGGGCCTTTGATACTCTTCTTCACTCAGTTAAATGGCAGACGTTGGAAGAAGCCGGAATTCCATCTAAGATAGTAAACATTATTAGAGAACTTTACAGTGGTACAACCAGCAGAGTCACTAATAAAAATCTTCTGTCCGACCCATCCTAGTGAGAAATGGCGTAAAGTAGGGCTGTGTACTCTCACCATTGCTATTTGTAATAGTGTTAGAGCACGTACTAAAAGCGACAAACAGTTATGAAAGAGGCATCATGTGGGGCCTAACAGGGAGACTAGGAGACCTAGATTAGGTAAACGACATTTGCTTACTACCCTAATGCAATCTAAGCTAGAAAGTCTAAAAGAAGAAGCGCTCAAAGCAGGACTAGAAATTAATTTGAGCAAAACAAAAGAAATGCTTATAGGAACGTTAAATAACTCACCTTTGGTTTTAGAGAATAAGAATAAGAATAGAAAGAGTGGTTGAATTCAGCTACCTGGGGAGTGTGTTAGATGACAGGGGAGGCGCGGATAGAGACATACAGGAAAGGATAAACAAGGCTCGGAGAGCATTTCGATCAACACTAAATTAAAACTGTTTAATACAAATGTTAAATTGGTGCTCTTATACGGCTGCCAGACATGGAAGGTGACCAAGTCTATAAATAAAAAGCTGCAAGTATTTGTGAACAAATCACTCCGCAATATTCTAAACCTATTTTGTCCAAACCAAATCTCCAACGAAGAGCTATGGAAGAGAACCAAGCAAGAAGACATTGCGAAGGAGATAACCAGAAGAAAATGGAGTTGGGTGGGTCACATTCTTAGAAAACCGTGAGAAGACATCACCTGCCAAGCACTCACCTGGAACCAGCAAGGACAATGAAAAGTGAGTAGATCCAAACAAACCTGGAAGAGGGCCTTCATTCAAGAGGCACGACAAATGGGGAAATTTTGGAAAGAGATTAAGAACCTAGCCGCCAACAGACAACAATGGAGACAATTTGTGGAAGCCCTATGTTCCTTTAGGGAATAATAGGACCTTATAAAATCCGAAAATATCTCTTAACCCTAACCGCTTCATTATACTTGCACTCATTTTGCACTGTTCGCGATTTCCCATTAAAATTCTTCTGCGATTTGTTATCGATATCAGCCGATTGTTATGGAAAAAAGTGAAATATTCAACGTCTCCTTTGGGGCTTTCATAGCCGAAAATATCACTTAATAATGTGCATCTATTCATATTGTAGGCATAAAATGTTTTGTTTCTCCCAATATTCGATTGCAAGTTGTGGGGCAGCTGTCGCATTTTCTAACGATGTCAAAGCTGCTTGGAGCCCGAAAAGCAGTTTATTTGGAATCTCTTTGTAAATATACGTTAAACGAATTTAGTCACCGTGTTTGCATTATAATTATTTTTCTCTATCTTCTAAAGTTAATGACTAATGACATGACTGAAATACTCTCTATAACTATTTACCTGGATGCATATTTTGGCACGAATGGTTTCTTTGTTCTAGTCTTATTGAAAAAACATAAGCATGTTTTTAGAATAAATACCATGACATTAAATAAGTCATTTTTTCTGATTTTCTTTCGGAATTTACCGAATTTTCATTTCGTGAAGTTTTTTAATTCGTGAGGCCAACAATATAAATTATTCAACCCAAAAACAGTCTTTTGTTTGAGTGGAAGCACATGTGAACAAGAGAGGCGACAATTTAAATGGTCCACGTCCCAACTAGCCCATTTAGCAATGAAATTATTCGGCAGTAAATTAGACAGCCGTTTAATGAAGCTCTTCGTGCTTTTATTTAACAGCCCAGGTGGTCCCATAAACATATTTATTCAAATTTAGCGACCCGCCGTAAAAACTGCCGTAACGAATCCATAAATATTCCGTAATGAAGTGCAAATTTTACCCGCCATCTTGGAAATTTCAATTTTCAGTAATTGATGAATGCTCATGGGATTCAACATCGCCTTCGATGTTTGGAGGAGAATGGTGCATCTAACAAGAAAATATAGCCTTAGGAATCTCGATTGTAATATTTGATTATAAATGCGAAAAAATGATCCTTATTTGCTGACCTAAATTAACTACTGTTTAGATTAAATGAGAATTTTGAATTAGGTGCAAGGTGTTCCAAATCTTGTTATCTTGTTAATTTTTTCTGTGATTGGAATCACAGAAAAAATTAAATTAATAAAATTTAACATTTTCCAATTAAAGCAGGAGAAAAAAAATTAAAAGTCGTAATTATTAGTAATCAACAGGTAAACATTTTAATTTAAAAAGGTCAAATTTCTAGTTTATAATCGAATTTTTCAGATAACAGTTGTGATTTGGGAGAAAAGTAGAAGGTTCAATTTTAAAGACTCTATTTGGAGAAAGCAAGATTAATTAAAGCTAAACTTTCACTAAAACTTTGAAGGTTGGAGAAAAAATTAATAAATAAAATAAAAAAAAATATGTCGAAATATCAAGGTATTTTCAAAAGTTTTAACCAAAGTTAGGATTTCAAGTTTAGAGTCGACATTTCAGTTTCTTAAATTAAAAACTCAAGCAAAATGATTAAATATCAATTTTCAATGTTAACGTTTTACGAAAACATGTTTAAAATCTTCATGTCAGCATTTAATTTCACAAAATAACTATTTTCATCGAAGTAAAAAAAAACAATTCACGCCAGATGACCCCTCATAAATCTACAGTGCTTTTTAAGAATATTGGTAATTTTTTAAAAAATAATTTGAAAAGTTGAAGCTTCCATTTTAAAATAAAAATTTGAAAAAATTCTGAAAAGTTTTAATTTAATAAATTCAAAATATATACTTTTTTCTCTAAAAGATTTCGTAAAAAAATAATATCAGTATTTTTAAAGTCAGTAGGTGTTTTAAGAAGAAAAGGAATGTTCTAGATTGAATTCAAATTTCAGAATTAAAATGAACCTTTGGAAAAAAATTGGTAAATTTCGAGTTTAAAGGGTCTAGTATGGCCCCTAAATGGGAACCTATAGTAATATTTTCGAAAAGTTATTACCTCGATATAAGAACAACATTTATGTAATATTGGGCTCGATATTTCAACTTGACTAAGAGATATGAAAAAATTTCAATTTAAGATATTTTAAATTTTTTATATCATTTGAACTAGAAAGATTAAACAAATGGCTTATTTTACCTAATATTTTGAAGTATATTACATATTTTTTTTCATATATTTTGATTAATTTTAGCTACCCCAAAATTATTAAAAAAATTAATTTAATTTAATAGTTGTTATTGTCGCTGTTTAAACTAAAATCGACAAGGAAAGGATCTTCTAGTAGGATAAGTGAACCCGAAATGACCCCCAAATGGGAACCTATAGTGGAATTTTGAGTAAATTATCAGATTAGCACCTCGAAATATGAACAACATTGATGTGCATTTAGGCTCGATATTTCAATGAGATATTAAAAAACAGTCAACAGGGATTTTTAAAATGTTTGGTATCTTTTTAACTACACAAGTTAGAAAGATGAAATCAACGGCATTTCTTAGCTAATGTTTCGGGATTGTTTGTCGTAATTTTTAGTTGATTTAATCCTTGCCAAAAATTCATAGAAAATGTAATAAAAATCGAAGAATATAAAATTATAAAATATTCATTTTAACAGAAATAATAAAATATAAAAATTAGTATGTTTTCTGATTTTTGTTTAACTTTATCACACTATATTAAAATACAAATTACACAAAAAAAACAACTTTATTTCGAAAATAACAAAAATTTGTTATATTTTAAAGAGTGAAAACTTTTAATATTTTTCAAAGTGATTTTCTATATGTACTGTAACACATATTAATTTCATGATTATCTCTCAGATGAAACTACTAAAAAGTTAAATTCTTTTTTTAATTACTTTTTGGGGTAGCTAGAATTAACCCAAAAAATATGAAGAAAAATGTTAGCTTAAATATGCCGTTGGTTTTATTTTTCTAACTTATTTAGTTCAAAAGATATAAAAAATTAAAAAAATCTTAAATTGAAAATTTTTTTAATATCACGTTGAAATATCGAACTCAAATATACATAAATGTTGTTCATATGTCAAGGTGATAACTTTTTGAAAATATTACTACAGGTTCCCATTTAGAGGCCACTTTGCCGTACTTATCCTGCTAGACCCTTTGAAAGTTAAAATTTTGAGTTTAAAGCTGACGCCGAAATTTGCAGTTTTTTCTCAAAAAACTAAATTTCAAAGTCAATAAAATAGTTGAAGAGGTCAAAATGTCGATAACCTTTTAAAATTACTAGAAAAAGTTAAATTTTGAGCTATTTCTTGAAAAGAAAAATTTGGAAAATAAATTAAGCTACTTAAAGCCAAAATTTAACAAAATATTACCAAAAGAATTAACCTTTAATTTAAAATTGAACATAAAAAGAAGAAATTTGAAGGTTCTAGTCTTAAATTGAATTCACCTGTAAATGAAAACTGTTAAGGAAAAAAGTTGCTCGAATTTGAAGCCGAAATTTTCATATTAAAGTTGATATTTCGAAATTAAATTTGAAATGTAGGTATTTTTGACCCCTATTTTGTGACATTCGAAAACAATGATTTTAAAACTGGAAATTTCAACATTTTTTTCGGAAACAGTTAAAAAAAGTCAAAAGTTCAATTTTAAAATCAACGTTTTAAGAAAAAAAAAATAAAAAGTTCTACATCTTTTTAGAAAACAAATGGAACAAATTCGAAAAACTCGTAACTAAAAATTGAAAAGTGTAAGAAAAAAATTGAATTTTTAGGCGAAAAAACAATTTTTTAGATGAAATCTAAAATTTGGAAGACTGAGTTCTGTCTGGAAAAAAAGTATTTGCAAAAACTGTTAACTTCAAAACAGTACAACATTTTAACAAAATACCGAAATTTCGACTTTCTCCAAAATAAAATTTAAAAACAGGAGCGAGAAATCAATATACTTTATTTTTAAATTGAAAATTTAAAAGCAGAAAATCGAGAGATATAATTCTATTTTAAGTTAGGGGTTTGATTTTTCTCCGAACATTTCGGAGAAAAACAAAAGGAAATGGTCTTAATTTTAACTGTGAAGGAAACATTTTGAGGAAAAAAAGTTGAGGTTTCGAATTTGAAGTCAAGTCTTCATATTAAAGCTTACATTTAGAAATTAAATATAAAGTATCCAGCTTAAATCCAGAAATTTTGCTGCTGCTGTAAACATTTCAAAAAAGTCGATATTTTAATAATTAAAACTGTTTTGTAGTCAACATCTTAAGAAAAAATTTTGAAGTGTTTATTTTCCGAAAGTAATTCATAAAAATTCGACAAAGACGAAACTAATCTGACGATCAAAGTTTCAAAATTGCAATTTTTTTTTTCTGGAAACGCTTCGGGGAAACAATTGTCTAAATTTCAGTTACGGAGGAAAAGTTTTGAAGAAAAACAGTTGCGACAACCCACCTAGAATTAAAAATTCCCCTCCAGAATTGCGGTTACGAATTTGAAATTTTCCAGTTAAATCTGACATTCTCATATTAAACGTGAAATAACAAGCTTAAAAGCCAACATTTTAGTAATTTTTTCGGAAATTAAAGTCGAGATCTTAATTTTAAAGTCAACACTTTAAGAAAAAGATGTAAAGTAGTGTTCACTAAACATCGATAGAAACTATCGATCATATCGATAGTTTTGACTATCGGAAGCTATCGATAGTAATGTTTCACAGTCGAATGTTCCACATTAGAAAATTACAAAAACAAAAACATTTAACGTTTAATGCTAAACATTTTCAGTAAACAAAATTAAATTTAAGTTTCATTTATTAAAAAAATTCTCGCCAATTCTCAAAAATTCACAAGAAATCTTTTGAATGGATTCTAAAAATGTTGTAAGGTCCAGTCGCTTTATAAAATTCTCGCAGGAGACCGATCGTCACTTCGAAGGAGATAGCTACCGAAAAAAATCGATCTTTTTGTTAAAACTTAAATTTCTTAGGTTTCCTAAACATTTAGAATATTTAGATTTTTATTGAAATATCGAACCAATTTTGGAAAAATAAAGAAATTAAAAAAAAGTAGAAATTTTGAAAAAATTATGAGTAGAAATTGCCAGAAACATCGCATTTTGATGTATGAGAAACACGAAATATTAGGAAAATTTAATTAAAAAAAAAATAGAAAAAGCCAAATAAATGGATTTAAAAAAATAATGGATTTTGAAACTACTGTCAAAATATCAAAAAAAGTCGAAATGTTTAAAAGATAATTTAAATGTTCCAAAACAAAGTTCAATTTGGACACAAAACAGTTGAATTCTTAAAAATAAATTTCTTAATTTCGAAAACGACGAATTTCGAGAAAAGAAATCCAATTTTGGGAAAGTCGCATTTTTTAGAAAAGCAAATTGAAAATAAAAACTCAAGCCTTCGAACAGAATTGAAAAATGTTGAAAATTCTAATAATGTCAAAATATTTCTAAAGATGTGAAAATAGTCGCAAAAATTTGTTTCTTTATTCCAATTTTAACAACTTTTAACAAATTTTAACAGTTTCTCTCTGAAGATGACAGCTTGGCTGTCGAAACGCGTTAGAGCAACCTTTGTTGTGTTTTTTAATTTTTCTTGGTTTCAGGGGACAAGTTCTGTGTTTCAATTTTAACAATATTTAAATTTTACTCAAAAATTCAATGTTTTTTTCGAAATTCCCCAAACATATTTTTCTCAATCTTTTTTATAATATGCCGAGAAAACAGACGCATTTCGAGAAACCCGAATTTTAAGAAAAATCGAGGAAAAAATTGCCACATTTAGAAACTAAAACATGGCATTTTGAAATAAATATTGAAATTTTGTGAAAAAATTGAAATAACTGAAATAAGGCGAATTTTAAGATACAGTTGACATTACCGCAGTAAAATTAAAAAAAAAACAAAATAAAAAAAATGACAGAAGTTTAAAAAAGAGCCTAAAAAGTAGATTTTTGAGAATAAATTCGAAATTTTGAAAAAACTAATTTTAAGAGAAAAAGTCGAAATTTCTAGAAAAGTTAAGTTTGAGATAAAAATAAAAATATCCAGGAAAAGCAAACTTTAAAAAACCAGTCAAAATTTCTGAAAAGTCAAATTTAAAAAAATCAAAAGCCTCTAAAAAATTTGGCGTTGATAGAGATAATGGAATTTCGAAAAAGAAAAAACGAAATCTTGGGAAAATAGTGGAAATTTCGACTACCAAATGAAGAAAAAGATTAAAATTTTCAAAGAAAGTGAAACTTTAAGAATTTTGAGAATAGTCGTTTATGAAAAAAACGAAAATTTTAACAAAAAGACGAATTTCGAGGAAAATATTTAGATTTCCAGGAACATACAGGATAGGATTTTAAGATAAATGTCAAACTTGTAAAAAAAGACTGATTTTGAGAAAAATATCGAAATTCATTTTTTTATGTTAGTTTTTATTTCGACTTTATTCTCGGAATTTTCAAAAACAAACGAATTTGAAAAATAATAATTCGAAATTTGAAAAATCAGATCGAAATTTTGAGAACAAGATCGAAATTTAGTAAATATTCGAAACTGCCCAGAAAGAGTCTAATTTTATTGAAATTTTGGAAAAAAGACGAATTTTTAAGGAACATGTAAATTCCGGAATTTTCTCCTGACTGTTTCAATCGGAGGCAAACAGGCGCCCCAAATTTGCCAAACCCTAAGATTTCCAAAAAAATCATTATTAAAATTTCCAGATAAAAGCTGAATTTTCAAAAATAAATAGACATTTTTTAAAAACTCTGCGGGTTACCAACGATTCTCGACGCATCGCGAATTGGGACAGCTATCTCCCCAGCGGGGACGATCGTTGGATCCTAGATGACAACGGCAGGTTAAATTGGAAGGTTCATTTTATTAAATAAAACTATCATCCAAAACTATCGATATTCTTAATATTTAGTAAAAAACTAACGATACTATCGATGGTAGAAATTATCGACGTATAGCGAATACTAATGTAAACATTTCTCCTGATTTTTCAAAAACAATCTCTAGTTGAAATATTTCAAAAAAAAAGATAATTTCTTGGTCAGAACTTTCAGATTAAACTCAGAAGATTGAAAAAAAGTAACAATTTTTACTTTATGTTCGAGACTTAATTTAGAAAGTGAAATTTGCAAATTAAATCCAAAATTTGGAAATAATTATTTAAACAAAAAATGTCTCAATTCAAAAAATTTTATTGGGCTATTTTTCTGTCGCAGACAAGAAAGCGTTAATAAAAACAACCAAGACTTCGGGTTTGGTGGAAATTTTTAACCTTTTCTCAAAAAAGCTTCAACAAAAAGTCGAAACTTTGAAAATATGAGAGCCAGAATTTTAACATGAAAAATCGATATTTCAGGTTCACTAACAAGTACTCGAATTTTAATAATATGTCGTCGAACAGAAGTGGAAGTTTTAATTTAGAAATAGAATTTTCGCTTGTTAAAAGTTATGTCCAAGTTTGGAGATTAGTCAAAGTCATAATTTTCACAAAAAATATTAAATTTAACTGAAATTACACATTTTGAAAGTTAAAAAAAAATCATAAACAGTGTCGGAAAAAATCGAAATTTTCACCTTAAAGGCAAAACCCTTAATTCTTAAGAACAAAAACTACATAGAATATAATCCTTTGAAGGTTTTAAAATTTAGGTGATAAATCTTAAATGTTGCTTTTTAAGTTAAGTTTCGAAAGAAACATGTTTTATTAGAAAACAAAATGTTGCAAAAAATGCTACAATTTAGTTTTAAAATAAGTCTTCTCTCAGATCATTCTCTTGTGTGTCACATTTGAAAGGATTCATCAATTTCATATTTGGGTGAAATCAGGCACCAAATATGCTTTTAATGATCCTCTTCGCTCTGCATTTTCATCCACTCGTAGTCGTACATAAAAATCCATAAAACAACTATGACTCTGATGATACATTTTGTTACTTAATCCATTATCCATTGAATTTGTTTGGTATCGTATATTTTACGAATAAAAATTCCCAGTAAATTACACAATAAAAAGTTGGAACAGCTAATTTTCTCATTATGATAACGCCGGTGCTTTGCAATCGCGTAACTGGTACCAGGTACCAACTAACGTGATGATAATGCAAAATAAAATTATTTACTAATAGAAAACCGGTAAAAATTCCATTAATTCATTGTTATGACCGGAGATAAATAAACGGTATGCTGCTTGGCGACAGAAAGCTGTGTTATTTCCAATTCTTTTCACAACATATTTACAGCAGTGATTCCCAAAATTTATCTCTTAAAAAAAAATCGAATCTTGGCACCTTTCTCTCTATATGATAACAAAAAAGGAAAACAGTATCATATCGTTTACGTCCATGTGTAATTGTACAAAATTCAGTGCAATGTGCGATGTGTTCCAATTTAAAAAACAATGGGTTCCCCCAAATTAACATGTTAACATGTTTTTGCCCCTCTTTTTCAATAGTCGGCTCCTTTCAGCTTGGAATTCACTGATTTACAAGGCCAGCCTAAGCACTAGAAAAGTTTCAGTTATAGCACCCCCTTTTCCTTCCTTTTTACTTTTAATTTTGACTAATTAAGAAATCATTTTAGATTTCGTTATATGATTACCCTCCAAGTGAAACGCGAATAAAGTCAAAATATTGAGAAGGTGAAAATATCGTCTAAAGTTGATAGGAGTTGATAAAATAAATTTTTTAAAGTTAAACTAGAAAGTTTGATAAAGGCTACAGGTTGAGAAAGAGAAGAGATTCGGAAATTTGACAAAAAAGGTGAAGTATGCAGCGAAAAAAAAACGAAAAAAATAAATTTATAAAAAGACTCAAATTTTAACACGAAACTTCGAGAAAATTAAAAATATTTAGCTTAAAATCAAAATTTTTAAAAAGGTACAGTTTCTGAATTTTCAGAGATTTTAGATTGTCGGAAATGGTAAAAATTGCCAGTTTCAATGCATATCTAAACAATTCAAGTAATTAAAAAATATGTCTACGAGTCTTATACTTTTCAAATTTTCACTTTAATTTTGACATTTTCAATTTACTTTGTGAGTTATCTCAGTTTCTTCTTTTAAATCTAACTTTTAAAGTTTAAGTTTCGATATAAAGAGGGAATTTAAAATTTAAAATTGAAATTTCAGCATTAAAGCTGTTTCAATTCAGTGTTTATCAATTGCAGACCACGATCATTTGTCGTAATTGTTCTATCGATTCAAAATTGATCAGAATAAAACCCTATTGATTTTGAAAATAATTGATCAAATAGTTTACATTTTATTAAAGGAAAAGCTAGTTTATTATATTATAACATTTGCACTTATTGTAGGTTAGGTACCGTGTAAAAGGGCAACGTAATTGCTTTGGTTTTCAAGAGAAATTAATTTAACCAAAAATTTTTTCTTTCTCTTTCATAGAAATTGTTTTGTGTTCTTTGTTCGAGTAATCTGTTCATTCATAACAATTAAACTTTATTAACGATAAAAAAACAACATATAATAAAATTCCACAATGTTTCGATAAATATTTGCTAACACCGGACCAGGTTTTCGATGATGCTGTAAAGCAAACAGCTGCTAAACAAGCCCTAGGTCTTAAGAAATCCTTCAAAGGTAATAAATATTGGAGGAACTATGAAATAGAAAAACTGGTGAATGAGAAAAAAACTACTGTGGAAAAATGGTTGAACACAAAGGAAGAAGATGATCACAGAATATATAAAGACAAGAAAACATTGTAGAAAGAAAAAGAGAAAAATGGGATAGAACATGTCAAGAAATAGAGATGTACATTGGAAGACAAAAGTGCAGTGAAATATGGAAATTCATAAAGATGGTTAAAAATAACAAAAATACCAAAGCATCATTATAGCTAATAACAACACAGAAATGGATCCAATATTCTAAAATACTATTGACAGAGGACAGAACCGAATATAATCAACAAAACAAGACTTACATACAAATTGAAGGAGAAGTAGTGGAAATCGATATAATATTGGTTAAAAATACATCGAAACAGCTAAAAAATGGAAGATCCGCTGGTCCAGATGCTGAATTAATAAAAAATGGTACAGAAAAACTATTCAAGAGAGGACACCACTAAGATGCAATTAGAAAATAACGAAGTTATAGAAGGACATGAGAATTGTAAGTATCTTGGAATAAATTTCTGCAAAGAAGAAACAGACGATACAGAAATAAAATCTAGGATCAGCAGAGCTAGAACAATAATATAGTCGCTTAATGGATTACTATGGAGCACAGAAATAGGAAAACAACACAAAAAGAGAAAATATGATGCAATGATTAAGAGTACGCTGGTGTATGGATCTGAGACGTGGAGAGTAAAAGAACACCTGAAGAAAAAAATTAAAGCCACTGAAATGGATGCTTTAAGAAGAGCCAGGGTTAGACTGGGTGAGAAATTAAAGAATAAAACAGCGTATGAAGTTGAAGGAAATAGTTATAGAAGATATTGAGAAAAAGCAATTAATATGTAATGGACACTTACAAAGGGTGGGGGAGGAGAGATTACCAAAGAAAGTGATGAAATGGGTGCCAAAAGAAATAAGGAAAAGAGGAAGGCCAAAAACATCATGGATAGAGGGTGTGAGGAGATCAATTAGGTTTAAATGATGACAACTGGATCAATAGAAGGAACTGGCAATTAGGCATCGGATAACGTTGATCTAATCCCAATTTATATATGTATATATCAATCAGATTCAATAATGTGAGATAACTGAAACTCTAAAAACTACACATTATACCCTTAATGGAAGATATCAAAATAAAATGTATTGCATTCATTGTCAAATTACACACTGACTTATATCGAACAATTTTGTCTTTAAATCTTTACGGTAAGTTCCCTAGACAATATATTTACTACCGAACAAAACATTTTTATTTGCAACCGCTGTAATTAGTCCTTGTGCGAAACGCAATATTTTTTGTAAAATGCTTGTGGCCTAAGGTATGTTTGATATTAGGAATAGTTTTGAGAGTAAGGTAGATTTGCATATTGAGTTTGAAGACGAAAATTTTGCTTTTTTTCTGAAGGTTTATATAAAACCAATTTGTGTGGTGTGCACTTTTGGTTTTATCAGGGAATGATCTTTTTTTTTTTGGAGTTCATTTTGTTCTCAAGAGGTTCAACTCCAAAATTATGCCTCGTAAAAATGTTGGTTTTCTCAAGGTTTTATCTCATTTTGAAAATTCTTTTTCTCTCCAAATAACTTTCACCTTGAAATAATAAGAAGTTTAAACCTTGTGTTTTGGAAAACAACAACATCAATAAATAGTCAACATATAAAAAATAAACAAGATCTTCCGGTTAAAATTTCATGATTTATGAAAAGATTCATCGCACGAAAGGTTTGGGAAATCGTGGCCTAATTGGTGTAAGTCTCTTTAAACCCTGGACGAAAGATGGCAGGGTAATAACCCTTTTCTACAAGTTTATGGAAGATGTTGGCAAAAACTGGCGGATCTGGTTTCACCAAGAGCAAATTTTTAAGACATACAAGACAGTGGACGACATCAGGCTCCCCATTTCCGCCAGTCAGCGTAAAGACTCTTATTTGTTGGAACCCCTCAACTCTGGAATTCATTACTGCGTAAACATTTTTCCAAGTATTAGTATAACTTATCCTCATTTAAAACCGTAGTTCATCTCTATCTGCAATATTCACTTCCGCGTGTACTCGCAGTGCCTCCAAGGGATAATAGATTTACCTTTTCCGGGTGGATTATACATAAAAAGAAAAGAAGTTAAAAAGATATTCTTGGAATTTCTTCTATAATCTACAATTTCAACTGTAGGCTCAAAATTTTCAATTGGGTTGAAATTCCACAAAAAAAAATTGGAAATGTTGAGAAAAATATTTTGTGAAAAGGGTCAACATTTGGAGAAAACATTTGAAGTGAACAACAAAAATTCTTAAATTGGTAAGTCGCGTTTGGTCTTTCTAAATTACTGAAATGAGATTACTTTGTTTATCTGTAAAGACTTTTTTGAAGTCACGTTACTATGAACGACATGAATTCTTTAATACATGTAATATTTTCCGGCATCCATACAACAAATTGAGTTAATAAATATTAATTGTGGAATCCAGGACCTAGGCGTTCGGAAATTAATTGCACATACATTTCATACTAATTCCTACGTATCTGGACTAATGCTTCTCGTCAGAATAAAACCTTCAGTCTAATCCGGAAAATTAATATCAGCTTGGGTGATATATGATACGCTTTGGTTATGTATGTGCTTATTCAACGAGCGATGGCTTTATTATGCACCAAGTATGTCAGTCGGTGAATGCAACGCACTCACTGCCCTTGAATCTACCAAATGGGACTCCAATATGGTCGACTGCGTGTTTTACATTTTTACAGTTAGACATTGTAGTCGTTGTTCATGGCTGAAAAATGTTAAATGCTTATCCCAACATTTAGATGAAAATGTGACACAACAAACGCAACACACGTATAACTATCCCTGCGGACTCTAATCAAATTTTAAACTGGTGAATGCTTGTGCATTTCAATTCGAAAGGTTACTGACAGCTTGTATCGCGCACTTCTGCATTTCAAACGTTAAAATAGTTTTATTTCATTTTCGATTATACAGACCAATTTTATGCAAATGTTGAACCGAAATTATGGTAAAATGAGGGCCGAATTGTTTGTTTTAAGCGTCATTGTAATAAACAAAATGTCAAAATTGTGGGCACAGTACGAAGACTTCCACACCAGAGTCAGTAAAAGATATATTTCTTCGGTGCCAAGGAACAAGGAGAGTGTTAGATGTTTCGCGCGTCATCGTAGGAGGTATCTTCGGGAACAAGGAAAACTAAATTCAAGACAGAAGAGGATTTTGAGTCAGTATGTTAACCGTACTAGAAGTGAAAGTGGCATAATAAAAGGAGGACGAGCATATTAACTCACTACATTTATCATAACAGAGGAAAATCCATTTGCAGAGACTGTTGAATAAAAGCCAAAATTTAACAGAAAAAAGGACCTCTCTATGTCAACCTGGCAATCATACGAAACTCTTCCGAAATGAAAATGGAGCAAAAGACATAATGTTGAAGGCAGAATAGCATTACAACTCAGTATATGTACCATATTGGAGCAACACTCTTCCCTCCTATTTTTTTTCTTCCACTTTCATTTTAGAAGAGTTTCACCTTTGATATCGTTAAGGTACTGAGTTACCGTGCTCCTCGGTCTTGTATTTGATTTCCATTTGTTCTGAAGCTCCTTGCGATAGCCGACGAAACGTCAAACACTTTCAACATCTCTGTGGCACCATCTAATATCGAAAAAGTACAAGTATATCTTTTACTTATGAGGATCTAGCTCAAGACTGGTTTGATGTTGTAGAATTTTGTCTAAAGTAGAAAGTTAGTATTGCCTTTGTTGGAGAGTGTTAACATAGAAAATAATTTTTTTGGTGGAACGGACTGGTCCTTGGTTATCTTCAAAAATTGAAATACAGAACTTGTCTACCTGAAACCAAGAAAGATTAAAAAACACAACAAACCTTACTCTATCGCGTTTCGACCGTCGAAACGCGTTAGAGCAACGTTTGTTGTGTTTTTTAATCTTTATTGGTTTCAGGGGACAAGTTCTGTATTTCAATAGAAAATTATATGACTAGAGGTATTAAAATATGATAAATAAGGTCAAGTACCATTAGAATGCAATGAAAAATTTTCTACTATCGCCAACTGGCAAGGAAGAATGAAGTGCATGAGATCTTATACATTGCAGGCTGGGAATTATGGCGTCAGTGGTAACACAATTGTCTTGTGTAGTAACAAAATGTACAAGGCAAATTACAATGTTCGAAAAAGGTAAATTGAAGATTTTCTTAAATGTCCATAGCCTTCTATTGTTAAAGAAAATTATTGAAAACGACGTGGCACAAAGGCTTAGAATTTCGAAAAAAAGGGGGCGACTGAGAGCCTTCAACTACGCTTATGACCTGAATAAAATAATAGAAAACTATAAAAAAACAAGGAATTGATGAATCTTTTATTTAAGAGGATCTAGCTCAGGATAGGTTTGATGTTGTAGAATTTTGTCCAACTACAAAATGTATAGGGCAAATTACAATGTTCGAAAAAGGTAAAATAAAGATTTTCTTAAATGTCAATAGCTTTTTATTATAAAAGAAAATTATTGAAACAGACGTGACAAAACGGCTTATAAATTCGAAAAAAAGAGGGCGACTGACAGCCCTCAATTGCACTTATTACCTGAATAAAATAATGGAAAACTATAAAAAAATAACCAGGAATTGATCAAATAATAGTAATTAAAACCAAAAAAAAAAAATCTAACATAATTGAAACAAGAAGGGTGACTTGTTTAACCCGCTTTGGAAGCGTCTCAAAGGTAAGTTGTTCCAGTTCACTTGCAGAGTACACCACGCAAGGGGGATTAAAAAAAATGTTTTATTGTGCCGCTGCTTGTATAAAATAAACCTCCTGATCCATTAGCGGAAAGACCCCCAAATCGACAAAAAATGTAGAGAATACACGACTCGTCTCCTAAGTAGTCGACTCATAAGATCCAGTGCACGTGTTGCTAGTTGTTATTGAAAATGATGGATCTTAACGATGAATTAATAATTTTAACCGGAATAATTTATTTTCTATGAAAAAGCAGAAAAACAAAGTGACTCAAAACTGAAACTGTAGCCAAGAGCTGCTACCCGACAACGTGACAACTCAGAAGATCGTAAGGTAATTGTCACCTGTGATCCTGTGAATCAAGTGACTCGGCGTCACTGTTGCCAATACAGGCACTAATGCAGTAAGCCCTAATGCAATTTTCATTCTGTTCATAATGTATTCGAGTTTAAATCACAATTAGTCCTTAGGGTGTCTTCACCAGATGTTAAGCTATTCCCTAGATACTTTTTTATGAGCAGACCAAAGGAGAAGCTGTGTTGGAAGGAACAATAAAAAAGTGCGAGTGGTACTCGCGCCCTGAGGATCTAAACTAAACCGTTATGTAAATTGCCGCAAAACTTGGTTAGCAGTTACTTTATAATTGTTAATTTACATACATTTGAACCATATTTGCTTGTGATGACTGAGCAAAGAATGGACCACTAATAGGTCAAAGACTACAAAAGCATTTATATTTCTTAAAGATTTTAGAATGAATATTTTGGAATGTGAACACATGATACTATCACATTTGTCTACCTAAATTCTCTTCGAACCATTTAAAACTTTCCGAGAACGATAGAATTAGAAATTTGCTTTTGCAAGTTTGATTGTATTTCTAATATTTGATTTTTTTCTACATTCTACATTTCAAGTAGGCCACAACATCATCGCTCCGAATAAAATACAAAATTTTGTTGAAGGTAAAAAATTTGATGCTAAAGTAAAAAGAAAATTCAACATTTCGAGTTTAAAGTGGAAATTTTGGGATAAAAAAGTAAACATTGTTAGTTTAATCTCGAAAAAAAAAATACATTTGTACAAATAATTTAATAAGCTTATAAACCTCAAATTTAATTTTTTGTAATTTCGAAATATTCTAGAAATTTTGATGTTTCCAATTTAAAAGTCGAAAATTAGAGAAAAATGTAATTTTCGAGTTATACATTTTATTTTAGTTTAATGCACTCCCAAAGGGCAACCCACCATGCCTTCAAAGCACTGCGAGTAGAAAACGGAAACAAGGATAGATAGCGATAAACCGCCTCCTTAAACAGGGATAGGTTGTAATTTTTGGGGAAAATTGCTTTCGGCAACGAGGTCCATAGCTTAGAAGTTCTTTAGAAAAAATAGTCTCCGTAGACAGTGTCCTTACCATGTCAAGCCGGACCGCACAGGAATTTGCTGTGTTGTATGCCTCAAAAACCCCGCCCTTGGGGGAATCAACCCTATCAGTTCCTGCGAGCATCTCCCATGATAGTACTTGTAGAAAAGAGACAAGTCACCAACCATCCGCCTATGCTCTATAGTTTCGATAAAATCGGTCAAACTCTCGTCATCAATTAGGCGTGTCGCTCTTCTTTGAATTGAATCCAAAGGAGCTAATGTGTGCTTTGAGGCTAAGCTCCAAACATGAGAACAGTATTCTAGTGTTGGCCTAACTTGAACTTTGTATAGTGTGAGTAGCTGATGAGATGTGATGTACCTTTTAGTTCTAAAACGAAAGCCTAGCTTCTGAGAGGCGGACTTGGCAATGGTGCGCACATGATCGTCCAAAGAGAAGTTGATGCTCGCATTTACTCCTAGAATAGACAGATTAGATCTCATCCGGATTCCAGAATGAATTTGAGATCCCGAATAATAATCTGTATCTGCTGTTCCCTTAATTGATCTAAAGCAGCAACGAATAATGATTTGTCGGAGAAAAAAGATGACACAAGGCTACCATCATCTGCATAGCTATAAATAGGATTGGAAGTTGAAGCTAAGGGATCGTTTATGTGTAACAGCAACAGAGTAGGAGGTAGGACAGACCCATGAGGCATTAATTGCAAATGTCTCGGATGAGATGCCATCGGCGATGACCTGAAGAGATCTGTTTGCGAGAAAATTGGATATCAAATGACAGAGTCCGGGAGGAAGACCATAAGATGTTTATTTGTCGAGAAGAGAGCGGCGCCAGTCTCTGTCAAAGCCTTTGAGTTATCCAATGCAATAATCCTAGCCTCACCATGTTTTTTCATAGCTGAGTTACAGATATGAGTAACATATGCCAGTAGATCTCCAGTTGAACGTTGTTGTCTGAAACCATATTACCTGTCCTAGAAGATTCTATTCTTCTCCAGATATTTGAGAATCTCGATGTTGGTTACCTTTTTTATCACTTTAGATATAAGAGCAACAAAGATATAGAGCGATAGCTGTTAGCCAGATTCTTTTTGTTTTTGGAACAGGCTCCACCCTAGCAGATTTCCAGAAGTTAGGGAATACATCTTTGTTGTAAGAGAGTGTGAACAATTTGCTTAGGACAGCAGTTAACTCTGAAGTGCACTTTTTAAGATACCATGAAGACCAGAAGTGCGTTGTCTGAAAACAACTTCAGGCATCGAAATGCCAACCTTAGGAATAATAGGAGGTTCTACGTTTCGAGAATCAAACATTAAGGCTAGCATCTCAGCTTTTTCTTTGGAAATAGTCGCAATATTGTTGTTTTTATCGAGTAAAGGTGGAAAATTTGAAGATGTAAAATTCTTTCCAATCGACTTTGCAAATCCCCAAAAGCACCTGGAACCGTTCGGACAGTTGATAAACCTCTGGCGTATTTTACCATCGAAATCACTTTTTGCCTCCTTAATAACCTGTTTACAAAAATTTCGTGCATCTACAAAGATGGTCCGAGTCTCAACTGAGGGATTAATTGGCCAACGACGATATTCGCTATTTTTGAAGTAAACAGCTCGAGCACATTTTTTGTTGAACCAAAATTTACTGGAGGCAGACTTCTTTTTGGAGTGGGGAATTCAGCATTTCATACCGATCAGGATAGTTTCAGATGCAGATGAATTCGGTGACTGAGAAAGAGTTGTCTAAGTTAAAGCAGACTGCCTGCCATGGGAAAGTTGCAAAGAAGTCTCTTAATTCTTCCCAGTTAGCAGAGTTAAAATGCCAAAGCCTACGGGACTGTGTATGTGAAGGAGATGGTATATGAAGCGAGCGAGAGGATGTTACAAGTTTGTGATGGGAATTTCTAAGCGGTGATATCACAGAGATTTTATAGGAATTTGGAGAATTTGTAAGGAAAAGGTCTAACACATTAGGTTGATGGGTATCTACATTAGAAATTCTTGTGGGTTCCTTAACTCATTGCGACAGTCCACAAGTGATGGCGAAAGTTCTGTCACCCTTCCCGCGTCGTCAGAGCTGTCTGTATGAGGGACCGTTTGGAGACAAATAAAGTGAACAAATGAATATGTCTTCGCTTTTGGAGTTTACTTTTAGCCAAATCGCATCATGATCAGCAGATTTCAATGCTTCTTTTCGTTGACAGGATAAGTTGCGTAAAAACGCAAATTCCCATCTTGTGTCGAAACTTTGTGTGGAAATCGTAATTAGGGCAAAGCAAATAGAGCATTTTGAAGGTGTTGATGAACCGAGTTTAGATTTGAGTTTAGTTCCCGAATGTTACAGAATTGAATTTTGAATGAATTATTTGAAAGAAACTTGGTCCGCGGTACATTAAAATGTATCACTCTACAACAAGTTCCGATTCAATCTTTATCAATATATTAAAAATTTTTTGGTAAATGTTGAAGTTGGAGCTAATTTCGAGTTTAAAAACAGAAATATTGAGAAAAAAGTCAAATTTGACATCGAAAATCTAGTAGCAAAATTTCGTTCCGCATCCTAACCTTAACACACAAATTTTCAGATTTCTATTTTGAAATTTTTGCTTCTCAAAATTTTAAGTTTAACCTTGAGATTTTCCTTTTTTATCAAATGTCGATTTTAACTGCAGAATCTAGCTTTCTTTGCAATTGTGTTAAAGTTCGAAAGTGATGATATGGAAGGTCAAAATTTCTATTAAAAACACTAGAGAATATTTGGATTTAATCTTGAAATTTTGAAATTTTAAACTTAAATTTGAGGATTCAAATTTTTTTGGAAGTGATGACGTTATTCTGAAATAGTCCAATTTTTACTTTAAGGAATTTCGAGAGGAAATTTATTATTTTGAGGGGAAATGATATCTAAAATTCTTTTTCTGATCATTTTACAGAATTTTGTTTTCGAAAGCATGCTTCCTCCTTACTAAAAACTGCCAATTTTTTCCAGTTGACCTTCGAAGGTCGAATTTAAGGTCAAGACTTTGTTATTTATTTAAGTCAAAATCCAATTTTTGCCAACTACAATTAACAGTTTTTAAAAAATTGTATATAAATTTATTTTTTTTTCTCTCTAGTTATTTAGAAATTTTGACTTTTTGACGAAATATCTGCTTTTAGAGAAATTTAATTTCTCTCGAAACCATGACTTCTTAAAACTCACTTTCTTTTTTACTTCTATTATTATTTATTTATTACAGTGGAAACTCCCAATTGCCACTTTTTCTAGAGATTCTTGACTTTTTTCCTATATTACTCATTACTGAAAGTTTAGAACTTTTCTGAAATTTCGTCTTTAACCAAATTTTTGAATAAAGTTTCTTTTTTTATGTCGACTCTTTTTATGCTTCAATTTTTTTAAATGAAAAAACGGCTTGAAGAATTTTGCCAGATCTACGTTTACAGAAATATAAACAAAATACTTAAGTACCCCATCTTTTCAATATTGTAGTCGAATGAGAGAACGCGACCCCAGTAACGCCACGCAGTTCAAGGAAAAAATCGCTGCCTAGCAAAAACGTTTCGTAAGCCCCTTTTTTTCCGACCGTTTATTTGAGTGGGTGATCAAAGCTTAAGAAACTCTTATAACTGAAATTCGTCTTATGCGAACTCATTTCTATTTGATAAATTTCACAAATACTTCTTAAGGATCTAATATTTTCTATCGACTAATACAAAGCGATGAAAAAGAGTTTCAATGCGATACTCCTTTAGAAAAGCACGGAAGTGAATCCTGTATAGAGAAGTTGAATTTTATTGCTCTCGTCTGTAAGACTAGTTTCCTTTTGATTTCAAAGGAATGGCAAAGCGAACATCATATAGAGAAAGAAAAATCAATTTCTATACTCATGTAAAAGTATATCTATCGGTTTATACGAAAGATAAATGTATTCATTCTTCTCAATTCAGGATAAAGCATTCAAAGCTCGTTTAGACTTGCTTGCTAAAATAATACCTTACCTCACAATTTGTCTGCTTCCCAATTAGTTCAAAAGTGTTCGCAATAAATATCCACTATGTTGCAGCTTCAAGTTTATAGGTAATGAAACTTCAATAAATAAGGCTTAAAGTAAATACGTTTCCACCTAATTACCGAACCATATTCTGAAGTTTATTTCTAGAAAAGTATCTTACTGCAATTTAAAAGTTCCAAACGTTCATTCGAAATTGAATCTTTGAGACTTTATATACAGGTAAGGAGCTTCTGCAAATAATAAGGATTTAAAAATATAAGGCAACGCAAGGAGCACCAATTAGGCTTCCGACAATGTAAAATACTTATTCGAGGAGTGGGATATAAGGAGAAACATATTTGTTAATTTCATTTTTCAGTCTAATCTCGAAGTAGCTGTAAAAAATTTACAAATCGTATATAATGATACAATAAACGACCCAAGCGAATTTGCTGAAGTTCTCTATTAACAGAAACATCATCCTCGTTTAGTAGTCCAGACCATTTACATTAAAGTCAAAGTTCTAACTTAAAGTGTTTTCTTATTTAAATCACTCTGAGATAATAACAGAGAGCATGCAATTTAGTCATGAAGAAAGCCTAGATGACAAACGATTTGCAATGTCTGCTGCTTGTGACTCGTTTTTGTATGAGGAGAACTTTCCTCATACTTCTTTCAGTACGCTTGGCTTAAAACATAATGGAAAAAACGATTTAGTCTAGAGAATAAGTTCTTTGTGAAAGTCTTTGTAATGACAGCGATACTCCTCGGAATATAACAGACAGACGATTTCAATTTAAATATGAAATTATAATATGCCAAGTACACTCCTTTATCCGTTAATTTAATAAATTATTTATTACTTGTAGGCGGCAGTAAGACTTACTTTTTAAACATTTTAAAGGTTAATAGTTGATTTTACTATCCATCTAATGGCAACATTCAATAACATACTGATTCTCATTATAGCTGGGTCGAGCTGATTTTTAAAAATGAGTTTAACTACATCTTATGTGAATAACCTTAACCTCAATCTTATATGTATAATCAAAACCATCAATCAATGAGTTCAATGGCTTTTACAGGTAGCTTAATTATTGCCAGCAGGAAAAATCTTGCTTTTGAATTAATTCCCTGAAAATTTGTGTCGATGCAAATCTTGACGCATATTAGCTCGATGGGCTATTTGCTGATCAATAACTTATATGCTTTGCTTGATAATGTCATAAAAATATTATAATAACAATATTAAAGTTGTAATCTCTAAAGAGCACAGTCTGGAAATTTAAAATTTTGCACACTTTCTTGATATAGTTTTGGTGGAACGTTGGCATTAATAAAATAGAAATTTCATTCTTTAAAATTTTTATGCAGAAAAATTATTCGCTAGTGTTACACAAAAAAAAGATATCTTTTCTCGAAATAAATTTCTTTTAAAATGAAATTTGAAGCGGAAAAAATCAGAAATTTACGAATTTTTAACGGAATAGTCAAAATAATAAAAAAATAAACCACATATAATTTCTGCTTTACTTTTTTAGAATTTAAAGATTCAATGTTGAAGTTTTTTCTTAAAATTTTGATTTTTCGGTTTCGACTATCCGAAAAGTAAATTATATAGATTCTAAAATCAAAATTTTGTTTTGCAATTAGAAGTTAAACATTTTGATAGAAAATGGAATATTTAGGCATAAAGAATTTGAAATTAAAATCGAAATGTGGAGTAAAAACTCGTGAAAAAGTGAATTTTTTGGCTATATGTTAATTATAAGCCGGAACTTTAATCAAAAAGACATTTTAGGTAAACAAAATTAAGTTCTTTGTTTGGAAATTTGAAGGTTCTCTTAAAATCCCTATTTTATGTAAAACGTTTAATTAAAAGTCTATTAAAATTTTTACGTGAAGTCAAATTTCCTCTAACAATTTATTAAAATTTTGAAAAGGCAATTGAAATTTCAGAAAAATTTAAGTGTTGGAATAAATTCAAATTTATTTTTAAAACTGAAAGAATTATAAATTTCAAATTTAAAGGAGCACTTCGAGAAAATAGTTGAAAAAATAACATCAACATTAACTTTTCCTAAAGTAGTTTTTCTAAAAATCTACTTGAAATTGAAAGTTTAGATTTAAATTTTTTACATATTAATTCGAGTTTAAATTTAAAGTTTCGAGTTTATTGAAGTAATTGTAAACATTAAATCAACATTTTATCACAGTCAAAATTTGAATTAAAAATTTGAGATGAAACTAGAATTTTTAAAACAAAGTTGAAAATTTGCAGAAAAAACTTGACATTTCTCTAAAGGCATTCAGGGTTGCCCCTATCGAGTGGATTGGACTAAAAAAATCGAAAAATATTGAAATCTCAAAATTCAAAATTTTAAAACATATTCAATAAATAAAGAAATAATTGAAGAAAAAATTCATAATTTCCGGCCAAATCATTTTTTTTAATTTTAAATTAATAATTTCAAGATTAATTTAAAATTTCCAGAAAAAGTCAAACTTACGATAATAACAATTCGAGTTTTTACCTTTTATAGGAATTTCTGTTCCTGTTCTAAACGAAAATAAAGTTTGAATATGAAATTTTTATTTTCCAGATTTTCCATTTTGTTTCTGAAATTTTGTGTCAAATTATCAAATAAGTCGACTTTTTGAGATTTAAATTGAAAATTTTGAGAAAAAAAGAGCTGGAAATAAAAAAACAAACAATTTTTTAAGAAAAATAATGAAGGAATAATGACATTTTGACAATATAATCAAATTTAAAAAGCTTTTTTGAAAATGTGGGGTTTTTCTCATTTCAAGATTGTATATTTCAAACAGGTTTCTTCATTCTTAAATTTTCGGTTCGAATTTAGAATTTGTTCTAAAATTTTTACAACCATTTTTTGGTTAAAGTGAAAATTACGATTGAAATTTGTAGAGAATTGTAGAAATAACGGGAAAAAAGTAATAATTTTGTGATGTAAATCCAAATTTCTGGACTAAAATCAGAATCTGGAGAAAAATTAGAAATTTCGGATGGAATTCAAAATAATTTGACCTACTGTAGAAATAATAATAAAAAATAAACTCGTAATTTGAGAAGAAAATTAAAATCGCGAAAAAATCTTAAAATGTAATTATGAAAATCTTTTTCTCGAAGTTTCGACTTTCACGCTTAAATTTATTTAAGAATTTCGATGTTAAAAGTGTTTACCAAACAAGTTTAGATCTTACTCAAATTCTAGACTTTTTTGAAGGTTTGACTTTTACGTCAAATTGCGACATTAATTTAAAAATTCGAACCCTTTTTTAGTTGCCCATTTTTTCCTTAAAATTTCAATGTTGTTTCCAAATTACCTAATTTCAACATAATTTTTAAAAAAATTTCACCTCGTTTTTTATTTTGGAAGTTCGTCTTTCAGATTTGTGATTAAACTAGAAATTTTTATTTCCTTCTTAAAATGTCTATTTTTTTTTTCAAATTTCGACTTTTTTCTCCAAGCTTTTATGAAGACCTAATATATTTTTAAAATTTTCAAGTTTTGCTGGACATTTTTATTTCCAGTTTAAATTTACACTTTTTTCTTTCAAGGTTTGATTCTAAAACAATTTTAACTTACCTTTCAAAATCTTTATTACGTGCCATATATTTGGTAACTTCAAGTGTTTACTGGAAATTTCGGTATAAAAGTTCTAATTTATATGATTTTTTTTTAAATTTTATGATAATTTCGTGTTTATCTCAAAATGTTGATTTTTATTTAAAAAGGTTTACTTAAAAACTTGACACTGGTTCCTTATTTTTAAAATTTTGACTTTAGATTTAAAATTTCAAGAAACTTTTATTATTTTGGTTTTGAATTTGAAATTTGATTTGATTTGAATAAAAAACCAATTATTGTACTTTTTTTTAAAAATATCTGCTTATCAAAATTTGGACTTATAATTTGCATTTTTTTTTTCAAAAATGTGCAATGCTTTTATTATTTGTTTGTTAAGAAATTTGGAAATTTTCTCATAATTGCCATTTTTTTTGATCTAGTTGTTTTCCAAAATTCCAAGCTCAAAACTAATATTTCAAGTTCATGAAATGTCCATTCTTTTCTCCAACCAGTTTCTTATTTTTTCGATTTTTTCTGAAAAGTTTGGTAACTTTCGTAAAAGTACATACTTGATCAGTTTCTATTTTCAATTTATAATATAATTTCATTTAATTAAAAATTTTGTTTAAATTTATGTACTGTCACATGCAAAATGCACTTCATTCAAAAATATAAATAATTTAAATTCATTTTTTATTTATTTGGTAAATTCTAGTATTGAATGGTATGCAACCAGTGATTCATAAGAATGTAGAAACTGTAACGTTCAAAATTTTGAAATTAGAATTATTTTTATCAAATGTTTAACTTTTTGGCTTCAAATAACATGAACATTATCTGTATAAATTTTTGAGTTAAGTTGAGTTTAGTCGAGTTTAGTTACATCTTAAATTTTTGGTAGTGTTTACGTTCTGTATAATTATCGTTCAATGAGCTTTTTATTTACGAGAATCCTCGGTTGCAGTATTGCCAGTTTAGTAGAATTTCAACTAGAATACTTACTGCTTAGTAGAAGATATATTAGAATAATTTGTTTAGTTGACAAGTTTAGCAGAATTTTTATTAGATTTCGAAGAACATTTGTCGTTTGGTAGAATTTGTTTACCCTTTCATGGTATCTTGATATAAAAATTATATCTAGAACCTTTTTTCAAGTCGTTAGAATTAATTACGGTGCCAAGAGTATGATTTTATCGCAAAGAAATGACTAGATTTATGGAAATATTGAGTCGAGGATCTTTTTTTTTTGTTGTCAAAGTTATTTTTTTTTTGGTTATCATTAGTTTTAGATGCATCCATTACGATAACAATAAATTTGATAATAAATTTAGTAGGATTTGTTAAAGTTTATGCCGTTTTATTAGAACTTTTCGCATCATCTAACAGAAAAGCTCTCAGGGCTTCAGAGTTGGTGAATTGGTCAGGGGGTTTTACCCCTCCATGCCAAATTTTGTAGGGCTTCCGAGGCTACAATGTCCAACCCACAGAGCAAAAAAGACGGTTGGCACTTTATCTAGTAATGTTTCTATATAATGTAGTTTTATATATTTATATTGACAACTGTCACTGTCATTGTTGACAGCTCTTTACTATTTTATTGTTGTTTATTTACTTGCTATGTTATGATATAATAACACTGCAAAATAACTAGATATGTTTTACAACCGGTGTGAAGACAGCGGCCAAAACCCAGCAGCCACTTTTACGAAGTCAACCGAACGTCCATGGGCGTGCGGGTATCGCGATATGAGTTGCCGGCAACGAGCATGCAGACAGAAAATAATCCGTCGTAGCGGCCAACATATTAGCAGCGCTAGGTGACCATTCTATTAAAGCAAATATCTATAAATTATATAAAAATTCATATCTACCAAACGCGTTGAGCTAACCAAATAAAACCTTAACATTTTGTTCACAAAAAAATGGGAATTCAATTCGTACAAGCTCATCAACTAACGCCGGGATCCTCAGGGTGAAATGCACCCCTATATATGAATTATAAAAAAATTCAAATCCTAACTACAGCCTGGACCTAACCAAATAAGATTTTGACATTCTATTCAGAAAAATATAAAAAATTAATTGTAAAAGTCTTATTTACTGACGACGGGGTCTTCGGGGTGAAATGTACCCCTATCTATACATTAAAAAAATTCAAATCATAACTACAGCCTGGACCTAACCAAATAAGATATTGGCATTATATTCGAAAAAATATAGGAAATTAATTGTAAAAAGCTGATCGACTGACGGGGGGATTTTCGGGTTCAAATCTACCCCTATCTATAAATTCTAAAGAAATTCAAATCAATCAAATCGCCCATGGAGTTCAGTTAACTTCGTAAAAGTGGCTGCTGGGTTTTGGCCGTTGTCTTCACACCGGTTGTTTTACAGACTATGCTTGGATACCATATAAATAAAATAGAAAAGGTAAAGTCAACTAAAGAATAAATATGTTAGATGACAGATGACAACTATAAATGAAAAAATTTTGGAAAAATCGTGTCATGCCACACCCTATTCAAGAGACTAAAAATTACAATTTAAAAATATTCCATCATTTAGGTTTGCAAGCCGTCCCTTTTACTGACAAAATTTATCCCTATGTAAATGCATTGAGTCTTCAAGCCTACAGTCGGTCCTGTGTTAGCATTCGCGCCGCCAAGGCGTTCTGAGTTTTGCGCAGTGTTCCCAAGTATTCGATAATTATCGTTTTGTACGATAATTATAGTTTCTGTAGTATAATTCAGGTACGATAATGGCACTTTGTGATTGTGTTGATAAGCTAAGCAACTTGGCACAGCACAATACAGTTATACTTCGATGGGTTGAGGTCCATCGGGGAATTGAAGGAAATGAAAGAGCAGACCTTATAGTCAAAAGGGGAGCCGAGTTTCCTCTATTAGGACCGGAACCTACTTGTACGCTTGCTTACGAAGCAGCAAAATAGGTAATAAAGGAACTACTAAGCAAAGAACACAGCACTCACTGGCGGTGTGTCAACGGTCTGAGGCAATAGGGGACGTTCATTGACGGACCATCAGAAAATAGAGCCAGAGAACTATTACAGTTAAGCAAAAATCAGCTTAGGTGGACAGTTGGACTATTTACGGGACACTGTGCCCTAATGAAGCATCTTAAAACAATTGGCATAAAAGAAAATTCTACTTATATAATGTGTGGAGAGGAAGAAGAAACTCCTTTACACATATTATGTGAATGTCCGGCTCTGGCAAATGATAGACATTCCAGCTTTGGGAATGCTCTAACTGAACTGAAAGACAATAGTGGAGACACCCATAAAGAAGGTTCTAAAATTTTTTAAAAGAACTGGCCTATTATGAGATAAACGTGGGGGGCACAATAAGCGAAAGCTTCAGTGCTGCAGGGATAACCTACCCCATAGGAATAATAATAATAATGGCTCTTTGCACGATAATGTTAAAGGATTCAACATAAAAGGTAAATTTAGTTAATTTTATGATGGATGAAGAAGCTTCAGTTAATGTGTTGAGAATGTTTTTTTTTTTGGTGATTAAAATTTGAAAGCCAAAGCATTACTAAGTTTGTTTTTTAGTCATCAAAACATTGGCTATGTTGTGAAAATTTTTTTTGGGTCGCCAAAATTCCGTAAACTGCCCGAACGAAGACCGAAGAAGAGGTATTGTAATACTGGTTGTGCCGCGATTCTTGTTGGGTTAGTCCCCAATAGAGACAACAGGTACCATTTTGGAATGTTTGCTCATTTTGTTTATTTTTAGTTTCTTTAGTGTTAGAAAAGTTTGGTTAGTGTGCCTAAAGTTAGAGAAGGTTCTTTAGTTGGCGTGGACGTTTTAAAGACGGTACTTATTTGGGTTTTTGCTAAAAAGATTCCCCAATAGAGGTACTGTATGTTACTTTAATTGCTTGGTTTTTTAATATAGGAAATTTTTTAAAATTTTGAAAATTTTGGTTAGATTTGCTTTGGCCAGTCGTTTTTGTGGATCTAGTTGGTATCTTTCTGGAAAATAATCTCCGATTTTCCTTGTTTGGTTGCCTCTTGGTGGAAGCTATGTGTGCGGATGTGTAAGTTGTCATAGCGTGAAGTATTTTTGTGAACATTAATTTTTATCATAGAGGGAGGGTTCCCCCAACCCCCAATGGTTAGGTTACCAATCTCCTTAGTGAACAGTGCTCACCGTAATATTAGGACTACGCTAACTTGAGCAAAATTAGCACCACTTTGTTGATAATCCAGGCAATTTTTTTGTTGAAATAAATTTTGTAACTATATTGACTAACTCTATTTTGTACATATAACTTTTAAAGTGTAACCTCATATTTGGTGGTGACACTTTTCTTCCTTTTATATTTATTGTAAATATTTGTTTGAATTGTAAATAAATAATTTAAAGCTAAATTGTACATTTTTGGCGCAATTTTTAAATTTGCCACACACCTGAGACTGGTAGTTTCGATATTTTTGTAATTTGTGTCAGGTGGCTCCCAAACATATGTAACTAAAGACTGAGCTGCTTGTCATTCCCTGAAAATAAATTTGGAGATCTGGATCTTCGAATGGAACTCTTCAAAGGCCAAATAGCTGCTGAAGCTGGGCACTTAATATTCTTTTAAAAGTAAAAGTCGGTGACAGTAATTACAAATTGAAACTTTCTACATTTGCGAAACCAATTAGTTCGCAATATCTGAAACAAATTTTAAGTAAAGAAAGCGTTTTTTTGTTATCACTGAAAATCGATAATTTGTTCTTAACATTGATAAGGCAATATTTTACATACCTAAGCTAACCTAACTTAATACTTTTTTGTCGAAGTAGGTCACAGTACTTACAAATTCAAACTTTGAAAATTTCGAAACCGATTCGTTGGCAACATCTGCAACAAATTTTAAGAGAATAACAAGTTTTTTATTATTATCGGTGGTTGACACCAATGTTAAATCATGCACATTTAATTTCTTAAAATCGGTACTTTGTTAACATAGATAAATATCGCTCATCCATACTTCTAACAACTACTCCTATGATAGACAAAATTTTACAGGAAGGATTTTACTGTTCATTATCCCTTGACGCTTCCTTATAAAAAACAGCTGTCTGAGTTTTTGATTTTTGAGGCAATGAAGTCGACCTGATTTTATGATCCCCATTCCAGAACGATCTTAAAATTAATCCGTATTCGATGTCCAAAATCATCAGTATATTTTGTCTCGTTCACCTACCTCAAGGATGCGTATCCTAGCAATACATATCAGACTGGAAGTTGAAGCTAAGAGGTCGTTTATACGTAAGAGAATGAGAGTAGGAAACGGAACAGATCTCTGGGGTACCTCTCCATTAAATACAAATGTTTTAAAAGAGATACCATCAACACCTTCTTCTATTTGGCCGTCAAAATTAGTCCTTTAGTTGACAGTAATGCGTACGACTAATTATGGGAAAAATCCATAGTAAATAATTGAACTATGTGTTAAAACTGATAATGGTTTCAATAGTGCGATAGAGGCAATTTTAAAGATCTTAGAAGTATTTTTATGTACAATTTTTTAATTTATCGGTGTTTACTTCGATTTGACATTGTTATAATGTTATGCAGATAACTTCATTTCTTTTTGTATTTTCTGTCAAGTAATATTCCTGATTTAAAACTTTAAGAAAGAATAAGCAAATTATGTTATGATAATACTAAATAAAAATTATTAGAGACATGAAGACACTTAATTTAGTAAATCAGAAGTTATAAAAATTTTTTAAATTTAAATATACTAGAGAACTTTAAATATTTGGGAGTTACACACTAAAAAAACTAACACGTTTTCCTTCCTTTTGCATTCCAGTTCTGCTTCTGAGTAATAAAAACATCTTTGTAATACGGTCACGATCCGTGTGAAAAATAAGTATATATTTTACCAGAAGGTAACCATAAAGGTAGAAGGTGCCATAAGAATTAAATTTGCCAGTACAATAGTCCAGTGACATTTTTAGTGAGATATTTGTCGTCGAAACGCCCCTTTCTTAACATTAGAAACTTTTTCAATATCCGTGCGATAAGAAAATTAATCATTAAATTGCCAATTATCTTATTTTTCGATCGTAATTCCGTTAATAAAATTTTTGCTTTCATTTGTCCTAATATCTATCGAATGGTGCATAATGAGGCTGCGTCCTTTGATACCCAATAATTTGAATAGTGACGGCGGTGAATGACCCCCTACAACTAGAAACAGTTACAAACTCAGACGAACGCCTCTGCACAACCATAATTTAGAAGTAGACTGGCTAGAGTTCCATCCGGCATATTGCAACCAAAAAACATCAACCTACGTCGTTAGCGAAGTGCAGTTGTTGACTAACCATTTGGTTTAATAGTGGCTGCAACCGTTAAATTTTGTCAATTTGCAATTAAACTTTAAACGCGACCTTGCTCGACATGCATCGTTTTTAAACGGCATTAATATCAATTAAGTTAAATAGAACAAACTTTTTGATATTTTCGAACGCAAATTTACATTGGCAATAAAATAATTTAAGTAGAACGGTACTATAGTTTTTAAAAATCGTCAAACTTGGATTGATATTACATTCACCAAATTAACAACTTCAGTTTCGATTCTGACTTCCATAGAGAGATATTGAAGATTGTGGCAAAAACTAACAGAAATGGTAGTTATATGTGATTAATAAGCAGTACCTAGCATATTTAATATATTTCTAATCTTTAAGTGGAACGATTAAAAAAGTAGAAGTTATGTGTTATGGAGGTTAGAAGCGTTCATCTTATACACTTAAACATATTTTATCTAGTGTCACAAGGTGTAGAAATGGGGCCATTAGTAGTTGCTAGCTTTCCATAAAAGTAGCTCGTAATGTTATCCAATCTATTAAACCATCGTTAATCAATATTAAGCTCTTCTTCGCGTTAAATCTACAAATTAAAAGTGGCTCGAGGAGTTAAACGTTATGCAACAACAATAAATGATGTAATTTTGATTTCACCCATAGATCAATCTGTGATGGGTATTAGGGAAGATAATTTGTGGCTTCTCCTTGATTGAACTCCTATCAAACAAGTAGTTTTTAATTAAAAGATTGGTCCTCTTGACTATAAATCCAAACTGATCTTTAATTATATCACCAGAGACGAATAAGTTGCCGTAACAGTGATAAAATGTCCTCGCTTTCTGCTAATTTTCCACAGTAGGACGCCTTTTGTAGTAAATATTCCGTAGTCTTATTAAATGTATATTTTGATTTTTTTATAGCTAGCATTCGCTATGAAAGAGTTTTTTGTTATATATTACAAATTAACAAAGCCGAATATGGAAACCAGTTACTTACTCGTGTATTCTAGGTAATCACATGGCTGCGAGAAATATTCACATCAGCATCTTTGATCCAGTACAACGTTGATTCTTGAAGGCCAGAACATTAGGTGAACATAATAAATCGGTCAAAGATCGCTGCAGTGATGGCAGATTGACCTTTAAACTTTCCGGCGTAACCTTCATCCTTCAGTTTTGACAATAATTCAACCAATAATTAAATCGCGACGGGAATCCTCACTTTGTACCTCACTGTCTCCAAAATTTGAATGATTTCATTTTTTCGATGCACGAGTGATAACTAATGTGGCAACATTTTGATAGTGAACGCTGGAGAGACCAAGCAGCTACTTCAAAACAGCTTCTTTTGTTGAAAATTGCGGCGTAGTGAGTGGGCATGGGGGCATTTTTGAACGCCCTCCAAACTAAATTAGGCAGGTTTTTTACTAATGTGAACTTGTAAACATACGTTTCGTTTTGGATGTTCCCGAAAGAACAAAAAATGGAAGGGCACAATTTTGTCTAAATTGGAAATTTTGAGAAATATACCCAAAGATTAACATGAAAATGATAAAATAAAATGTAAAAATTTCAAACCCAGAGATCCAGAGAAAAAGCAAAATTTCGACCAAAAAGTTAAAAAATATGAAATTTCTAAAAAAATGTAGAAATTTTGAAATTTTTTCGAAAATCGACATTTTGAGTTTAAGACGAAAATGTTCCTTAAAAGTGCTAACTTGGTATTTTTTAAAAAAGTGGAATTTTTGAAATTAAAGGAATTTTGAAAAATAATGTCAAAACATCTCGAAAAACATAAAATGTGGAAATAACTAACATTTTGACAAAACGATAAAATATTCAACAAATTTCAAATACAAAATACGAAGTAGAAATTTTGGGTTTACGCCAAAAATGAAAAGAAAGGTACGATAAATTGAAAGTATAAACTCACAATTTTAGGAAAACCTTAAAATTTCGCGAAATTCACGAAAATGTCGAAAAAAGGGTCGAAATTTATAAAAATAAAATCGAATTGACTATTAAAATTTCTTAAGGCGTATACAGTCAAACCTCTTTATATAAAACCTTCATATATCGAATTCTTCTATATAACAAATTTTTTCAGGGAACGTACATTTTAAGTAAAATTATACGTAATATTACCTCCATTTAACGAATAGGATACCTCCTTTCAACAAATTTTTTAACCAAGATTTTTTAAGGTTTAATTGGTTTTAATAGTGGCCTTCCGTTCAGAGAAAGTTTTTAATACCTCACTGTAATGACTATCCAAGGTTTGATTAGTTTTAATTGGCTTTTCTCCAAAATAAGTAAATACTCAATTTTTGGGATACCCCATGCTAATGACCTTTTTACCTGCTAGTATAAAGGGGGTTTACAGTTTCAGAACACACCTGAACTTGTTTTCAATGCGTTAAATAAGTGAATATCAAACATTTTCTAAATTCTTTCTTCAAACAGAAATAACAGATTTTTTAAATTAAATTTGATTTATCTACATACATTTGTTTATATATTTTTAATTAAATATATAATGTAAAATTGTACATGTGATTTGTGCAACCTCCCTATAACGAAAACCTTTCTATAACGAATTTTTTGGTAGGATCTTGGAATTCGCTAAAGAGAGGTTTGACATTACATTTCTAAAATAAATTGAAAGTGTGTATAAAGCCAAAATTTTTATTTTCTAGACGAAAATTAAGCAAAAAATGTCAAAATTGAAATTGCCAAATGAAGAAAAAGATTGAAAGTTCTAATAAATTAAAAGACGACATGTCGATCGATAATCAAGCTCTGGAAAGTAAAGGGTCCTTTACTGTGCATTTTATGAAATTACATCAGAAAACAATTTTTATGTAAACATAGGATGTACCTAATGGCCACCTTTTTGGGCCGCGAGTCAAAATCAACCAAAATGTGAGTATTAAAGAGACGTTTGTGTCAGATATATTTCTATGGATCTTATATAAATACTTATGTGTATAAGGGTGAGTTTAGATTAGACATTTTATTCCGTACATTTCTTTCTGACATCAGTGTCAACTAGCCTGAGAGAAGCTATCCGAGATTTATTTAGGCAGCTGGGAGGAGATAGCATCTCTCAGGATAATTGCCACTTATGTCAGAGAGAAAATATATTTTATGTCAGTGAGAAATTACGGAATAGTGTGTCTAGTGTAAACGCACCGTAAGATGCATACTAATTGAACCAAAAGGTTTTCCTTTAGTATATATACGTAGTTATGATAGGGCAGGGAGGAGCAAGCATCCTCCTCCGACTTATGCAAAAACCAAAAAAATATGTATTTTGACTTTTATTTTAAACGAAATTTCGACTATTTTTGTTCTTCTCGATATTTGTCCCTTTTTTAAAAATGTCGATTTTATTTTATGCCTACTCTTTGCTCAAAATTTTAGTTTCTTCAGGAACTCCTTACTTTTTTCTAGAATATGTATTTTTCCTTTCTTCTCAAAAATCGACTTATTTTTTTTTTATAATTGGGCTTTCATCTTAGAATTTTGTTTTTTTAGAAATTAAAACGTATTAACAAAATTTGACCTATTTCAAAATTAATTTTTTTCGACTTTGTTCTAAATTGCTGCATTTTTTCCAGAAATTTAGTCGACTTTGTTTTCAAGATTGATCTCCTTTTAAAAATTTCCTTAATTTTCTCACTACACATTTTTTGTTTTTTAGAAAACTCGACTTGTTCCTCATAACTTACTTTTTTTCAAAATTTTGATTTTTATCTCAAAATTGGACATTTTATTGTGGTTCTACAAATTTAAATTTTTTTCGTCGAAATTCATCTTGTATGGAAGGTTTGACTTTTTTAATTTGTCTTTCTCTGGCAAATTTATATTTTTTTAAAGTTTAACACGTTTTTCAAAATTTGGTTCTTTTTTTCATTATTTTTCTTTATTTTCAAAATTATTTTACTAGTTATCTTAAAATTCAATTTTCTCTACAATTCATTTTTAATTTTGCTTAATTCATTTTACTTTTTTCTCAAAATCTAGTTCTTTTCTTCTTTGGAAAATTTCAACCTTTTTTAAGTTTTCGATGGTTTCTCGAAGCTTTTAAAATTTGATTTTTCTTTCATTTTACTATTTTTCTAAAAATTGCTAATTTACCTTATCCTCTAAATTTCAGTATGTTCTCAAAAGAAACGTATTTTCTTAAATTTTGACTTTTTTTGAGAACTCTTGACTTTCTCTATTATACGAGGGTAAATCAAATATGAACTGGAATTTCTATCATGTCGCCATGAGGGCGCCGGGAGTGTGCGCATACTCTTAGACATGTTAGGTGGGAATATCACGTGACTTTTTGCTCTCAAGCGAATTCCACTCTCGTCGTTCCTTAGTTGTAAATACAATGAGTGAGCAAGAGTTTCATCCGCACGATGCGCAGCGCATTATTATTAAATTTCTTGCCATTGAGGCCCGCCAAAATTCTTCGTCGACTAGAAGCACCGTTTTAGGGATACTTATTTGAACAAAACTCAATTGTATGAATGGCACAAAAACCTGTCCTATTGGAAGGACGAGTTCAAGTTAAAAATGAACCCCATGCCCGTAGTCCGCGGACAAGACTTGCTCTGTTCAACGCCTTTTGGAAGGTGATGGCCGGTTAACTATTGGTGAAGTTGCAGCTTAGATAGGGATAAGCTTTGGGAGTGCTTAAACCATCATTACAGATGAGCTAGGGTTTCAAAAAATTTCTGCCAGGTGGGTACCTCAGTCTTTTGACTGAAGAACAGAAACAACAACGTCTGGAGATTTGTCAGCGCCATCTTGGACGTTTTCAACGTGAACGGGACGATTTTTTGTAACGTATCGTTACGTGTGATGTGACTTGGGTCCACCATTACACCTCTTACTCTAAACAAGCACGCATGGAGTGAAGAAGAAAGGGGGAAGGTACATCCGTTAAGGCAAAAACTCGCCTCTACGCCGGAAAGGGTTTTGCGACAGTGTTTTGGGATTTTAAAGGAGTTGTGCACATCGATTTTCTGCATGAAGGTCTTATGGTTAATGCTGCCTACTTCTGCTAGCTATTCGATGAAGCAGAACGTGCATTTCGGCGGAAGAGGCACGAATTTTTGATCAGAAATGTGATTTTGCTTTACCACAATGCCCACCCCCACTCAGCCAATCTGACACATCAAAAATTAGGGGAAATGCATTGGACAATATTAGAACATTCTCCTTACAGTCTTGACTTATCACCATGCGATTACCACATGTTTAGATCACTAAAAAAAAAACTCTAGGAGTTGACCTATTCCATGATGATGATGCTGTTGAGACATTTGTGCGCAATTGGCTGTAAACATGCCTCCCTTCTTTTTATGATGATGGCGTGACAAAACTCCCAATCCAAAATTAGTTCGAACGTGTACTAACAAATATTTTTTGAAAAAATTCAACCGTTTGTCTTCAAATTTAAATAAAAAATTTAAAAAAAAGAGACCAGCAATTTGGACTTTCTTCCAAATTGGTCATTTTCTAGAAACTATGTCTTTTTTTTCAAAATTAAATCAAAATTCTAATAAAAAATATTTCTTGGAAATTTCAAGTTTGTGTCAAAATTTAAAGATAAATAAGTAAAAATCGTGAGAAAAATAATTTTAGAAATTTCGACTCTTTTTTAAAATTTCCATTTTGTTTCTCACAATATTGTTGCGCGTTATCGGTTCGAATGATTAACACTTGGTGAATTGTAACCCCTTTATTTCAAAACTGAACTCTGAACACTACAATCGTAATTCACTAACACTGTTTAATTAACTAACTTATTCATTGACTTCTATCTCACTGAGGGAAAGCCGAGCACCTTATATAGGTTCCGGTTCGGATTCTAGAAAGAACAAGCAGATAAGACTTATCGTTTGCCGAAATTTCTGGAACGCTTATCTGCCGTATGATTCATTATCGCGGCCGCTTCCCCTTATCAAATTTTCTAGAAAATTCCTAACTAAATTTTACAATTACATTTTGTTACACTATGTTTATTTTTTCAAAATTAGCTTGATATTAAGTAAACATAATGCTTGGGAAATTTGAACATTTAAAAAAAAATTCCAAGGTTAAGTCAGATTTTATAAATGAAGTAAAAATGGCGAGAAAAAAATTTTGAGAAATTTCGATTCCTAAAATTCGTTCTTTTCTAGAATTTTCTTTCTAATTACCACACAATTAGGTGTCAATTGTAATAAAAACTATTTTTTGGGAAATTTAAACATTTTTCACAAAATTTCAAGGCTAGGCCAGAATTTATAAATAAACAGATTTAAACCGAGCAAAAAATATGTTTAGAAATTTAAAATCTCCAAATTAATTTGTTTTTAGAAATGCGGCTTTATTTTTCAAAATTCATTTATTTTCTTTAAATTAGGTCGAAATCTTAATAAATAAGGCGGGAATGTGGAAAACATATTGAAATATTAATTCTTTCCTTAATATTTGAATAAAATATTTAAATAAAAAGTAAACATTCTGGGAAAAATATTTTTGTAAATTTTGACTTTTTTATAAAATTGAAGTATTTTGGACATTTTGGCTTATCTAGTAATAAAGTACTTATCAGTCTGGATATTTCCTGCAATTTACGTCTTCTTTTTTATCTATCAATTTTTCAGTATGAATAATGCCTCCTCCTGAAACAAATCCTGCCTACGCCCATGTTTTGGTATCTATTTTAAAGTATTTTTATTTTCAAAATATTTGTTTCATGTTTATGTTTTATAATTTATTTTTTGTATGTGTAAAGCGGGTTGAAAATATAAAATTGGACACTCTGCGACCCGCCGAGGTTGCCGAGCCCTGATCTAAAATATATCTGCAATTGCAAATGGCAAATCGAACTTTTTCTTAAAATGTCGACCTTTTACTTCCGACTTTTATTCGAAAATCTTTTTTTCTTTGTTTTAGCAATATTCGGCTTGTTCTGAAAGTTGCTCTATATTTTCTTCTATTTTTTATAGAATTTTTATCGTTTTTTGAAAATGTTAAGTTTCCTATCAACTTTGACATTGTCTGTTTTTCAAAATTTCTATTTTTGCCTCCAAATTCAACTTTCTCTTTTTCTTATTTTTTTTCTCGAAATTTTATTTTATTAAAAAGGGTAAGATATTTTCCAGTTTTTACTAACACTTCAACTTTATTCTCAAAATTCGAATTTTTCTTAAAATTTGACCTTCTTAGTAACTTCGTTTTTGGTTTAAGTTCGTATTTTTCTGGAAATTAAGGTTTTCTCCAGTTCCATGGTAAACTCGACTTATTTTCTTGTTCTTTTTCTTGATATTTCAATTTATCTTTAAAATTTTCTAGACTTCTAAACTTTTTTTCGACACTTCTCGAGATTTGACTTAATTTTTAACTTTTTTTTGGAATTACATTTTTCCTAATGTCTGGCTTTTTCTGTAAAAGATTTGTCTCAAAATACATTTTCTGTTTCGACACATTTCGGTTTTTTCCTCTAAATTCGTTTTTTTTTCGAAATTACATCGTTCTCAAAATGGACTATACTTTCTTAACCCAAGAGATATAGTTAGGCCCCCTTAAAAAAAGACAGGTTTACACGATATCAAGAAATAAATCACCGTTATTATTTAAGTGATCAATCAAACTTTTTTGGTATATGTGATGAGGCAATCTTTAAATTCAACCAATAGAAATAATTTATTCAAATATTCTGATTTGTTTATGGGAATGGCCTAACTATATTTCTTGGGTGAGCAGAGTGTAAAAATGTTATTAAAAAGGAAAACAACTACTCCCGAAATTTCGATTTTTCTCCTAAAATTTAACCTTTTATATTTATGCAAATTTCGATTATCTTCCTCAAAATTCGTTTATCAAAATTTCTAACTTTTTTATCAATATTAGTCTTTTTTCAGAATTTAACTGAAAAATTTCATCTTTTTTTTAAAGTTAAGTCTCTGGAAATTTATATTTTTTTTGTTCCAATTTTTTCTCAAAATTCGGGTTTTTTTCGAAATTCAACTTTCCATTGAAAATTCCTACCTTTTTCTCAAAATTGCGATTTTCCTCAATATTTAACTTTTCTGGAAATATCGACTTTTATCTCAAAATTCCATAATTTCTGTTTCTCGAAATTCCGATTCTTTTCCCACAAAGTTCTTTTTTTTTATCGCAATTTCTACATTTTTTCAAAATGGGCTGCAAATTTTATGAAAAGAGATAATTTCTCCTTAAAAACATTTCTGAAAATTTCAACTTCTTGCTCAAAATTAAGCCTTTCACATTTCTGAAAATTTTCGATTATTTCCTCAAAATTCGCCTTTTTATCGAAATTCTGACTTTTTCTCGATTTCCTGCTTTTTTAGGTTTGACTTTATTTTTAAAATTGAACTTTGGCTTAAAATGTTGACTTTCTCCTAGTAATTTCGTCTTTTTTTTTAAAGTTAGGTCTGTTTGCAAAAATTCAGAATTTTTTCTGAAAATTTCGATTTTCCTCAATGTTTGGCTTTATCTTGAAATGTTAATATTTACCTGAATGTTTGGCTTTATCTTGAAATGTTAACATTTACCTCAATATTCAGCAATTTCTGTAGATTCGCAAATTTCGATACTTCCCTCGAATTTCTTTTTTTTTTCAAAATTTCCACATTTTTCCCGACATTCGTTCCAAATTTTATCAAGAAGAATAATTGCTTCTGAAATTCAATAATATAATATATTTTCCACGATAAACCCCCTCTAGCGCGGAAAAGGTTGTAAATAGTCTAATACAATATAATGATTGATTAGCATCGATGCGGTTTTCTAATAATACCGTAATATACTGGGTGTTCCGTTTGAGAAAACGGGCAATATTTGGATATATAAACATCCTGTATAAATCAACATAATATTAAAATGTGCACTTATCTACAGTTCACTAAAACGAAATTTTAAAATTTAGCTTTAGGGTAATGACGCACGTAGTCGTTTTGTAATGCATGTAATTAAAATGTTATCGTCAATCCTTCAATGTTTTCAAATGTGACATGTCTTTAAATGAAAACATCACTCCGGAATTTTCTGCTGTAAAATCTGTCTAGGTAATATAGATTCTTTACGGCGTTATATTTCAGATATATTTTAAGGATTTTTTATGCTTCATAAAGCAAAAATGATGGGATATTTTTAGTGCCCCCTTTGACAATGTATATTTTTACGCAAAGATACAAAGAATAAAGCAAAATATATAGCATGCGGAAGCTCGCATGCGTTCTACTTTTGTAATAGCTCAGATGAACATAAAATAGAAAACTGCTTCCAATTGTGGCATATGTTGAGGGACAATTCCCACCCCAATAATTTTAAAGATTATTATAATATATCGTAAATGTGCCAATGACATATTTTGTAATGAAACAGTCTAACGTAATACAGTGGAAAATATTTATCACCAATAACCTTAGACCTATTTCGGCCTTTCTTGGCCTCAATCAGTATGGTACGGTCCCTAAAACATTTCCAACTTATAAGCCATTAGTCAGGTTCATAAATATTCGAAGATACCCTAAATCTCATTAAGTGATTTCTAATTGACTTTCTACCGTGAAATATTTTTGTTATACGCTAATTGAAGCAATTATTGCTGAGAATTATTACCAGGTTATGTAGGATGCAGCTTAAATCACGAAGGTCACTAATTGTAAGGTAGCTTTCTTGTATTAGAAGTTGCATGCAATATCCTTTAAATCCAAACGTCCTCGGCATGACATGCGTTTAGGTATACATATATAACTTGACAAATGTCAATTACTGGGCCAGTCACGGAAGACATTCAAAGTGCGAGGTTCTAACAAAATTCCAAAAGTCTTCAAATTTTGACATAAGGTTAAAAATAGGTTACTAAATCCAAATCTTATTTTGCACCCTATTAAGAGGTCCAGACATGGCTAAAGATTCAAAAATGCAAAAATATTGAAGCGAGAAAAATAAAGAGCTCACTGCTTCGTAAGGTAGACAAAGACACAATTACTTGAAATCACGCTTTGAATCCAGATGCCATAAATGAGTTTTTGCATGTTTGCATGTTTTGTTAAAGGTTTCGATTGCTAAAGATAATCGTAGTTCATTTTAAAATTCTGACTGAAAATTTTTGGGAAAATTTCTACTTTTTTTTATGACATTTTCACCACTTTTTCAAAATATTTATTCAACTTTTTCCGAATTGTGATTTATTTTTGAAAATATTGATTTAAACATTCTGAATTTTTTGAAAATTATTAGGCTTTATGTCAAAAACTTGGATTTTTTGTCAAAAATTCGACCTTTTCTCAAAATTTCAATTTTTTTTTTAATTTTCTCCAAATTGTGCAGAAAATTTTAATTTTTTAATAATTTCGACTTTTTTAAATTTCGATTTATTATTTTAAATTTCGATTTATTTTTTAAATTTCGACTTTTTTGACAAATTTGACATTTCAACATGTTAACTTTTCAAAACTTTCTTTTTGTAACATTCTGATTTATTCTCATAATATCGATTTTTTGATTGGAGATATCGATTAATCATTAAAAATTTTGACCTTTTTAAAAATTTTAAGTTTTCTCGAAATTTTTAATTATGTTGAAAATTTCGACTTGTGAAAATCTGGTTTTTTTCTGCAATTTAGATTTTTTCTCGAAAATTTCACTATTTTTAAAACAATATTTTTTTTTGCAGAAATTTCGAGTTTCTTTTAAATATTGACTTAAAAATTTCGACCTTTTTGAACATTTAAATTTTTTTGAAAAACTCGAAGTTTTTAAAATTTCAGCTTTTTTTAAAATTTCCACTTTTATAATTTCTTTTCAAAATTTCTTCTCCTCCAAAAAATTGGCACTTTTTGAAAATTTGGACTTTTCAGAATTGTGATTCAAAGTTTCGACGTTTTTTCAAAATTTTAAATTTCTGGAAGTTTGAATTCCTTTAGAAAATATGAATTTTTAAAAATTTGAACACATTTAAAAGTGGAATTTTTGAAAATTTTGACTTCTTTCGGTTTTTTAGAAATTCCGACATTTTGGTAATTTGTTTTTGTTTTTGGAAAATTTTGCTTCCCCGAAAAATAAATTTACATTTCCTTCGATTTTCTTTAAATGTTAAAAATTCAAAGAAAACCTTAGGAGAGAAGTTTATTTTTGCCCAAATTCCATTTTGTGATTATTGTAATTTTTTAACATAAATGTTGAATTTAATGTTGAAGGTTTTCTTCTCCTTTTATGTAAAATGTTAACTGTAAATTGTAAGTAAAGATCCAAATTTAAAGAAAAAAAATCGGAAAATAAAAGGGTCCAGAAACCAAATTTAACCTTAAGGAAATAATGTTCAAAATTTAACTGGAAAGAAAATCTGGTTTTCTTTAAATTAAATCTGGACAAACATCTGGATTCAGATTTAGAGTGAAATTTATTAATTTTTTCCAACATTTCGACCTTCTCAAAATCTAAATTTTGTTTTCAAATTGTGAATTTAAATCCGACATTTCTGCTAATCGAAATACAACAAAAAGAAATATTAATTGTTGAATGGTAATGCAATTAGTTGAAGGCAAAATTGTAATTAATCTTTTAAAAGGGTTTTCGGTCAGTTCGGTCACCACATGCCACTTAGGCATGGGCATAGGCAGGATTTCCATCAATAATCATTCCGAAAAATTCATGGGCAAAAAAAAAACTTTCCAACTGAGTAATGTGTATTTTCACTTAAAAACTACACAAACTGAGTAGATCGAATTTCCAGATTAAAGTCAAAATTTCGAAAAAGAGTCAATTTTAAGAAAAAATCTTTTGGAGAATTTTAAGAAATCTAGAAATGTCGAAATTTCAAAAAAGGGGAAAAAAGACGAAATTCCCAAAATTCAATTTTTGTGACAAAAAGAAGGTAATTTCCAGCACAAGTCAAATTTATTTAAAAAAAGGTGCAACATAAGTATACTTATCCCAAAATTTTTACTTTATTTACATTTTGTCACTCTTCAAATTTACAAGAAATTTTTTTCTTAAAATTTCCTAAAAATATTCTCAGATATTTGATATTCTATTAAAATTTCAAACCAGTTATAGAAAAATAAACGAATTTGAAAAAGTCCAAATTTTTGAAAAAAATTCAATTTTAAATGGAAATGTCCAGAAAGGGAAGATACCGAATTTTTAGGTAAAAGTCAAAATTTGGAGAATAAGATAAATTTCGGACAAATTGAAATTACCGGGAATTAAATTTAAAAAATGAATTAAGAAAAAAACATCTATTTAACAAAACACTCAGAAAAAATTTCACGATTTTTGAAAAAATACGTTGCAATTTCGAAAAAAAGTTCGAACTTTGTAGAAAACATTTCAAATTTCCAAGAAAAAATCTAATTTTTAGAGGAATTTTAAAATTTTAGATAATAAAGACGAAAGACGAATTTCGAGAAAAACATTTTGGAGAAGTTGAAATTTTCAGTAAAGCATTAAAAACAAAAACAGAACCTTTCTTAAAAACCCAAAAACCGATCGAATTTAGAGAAAAAAGTGAACATTTTTAGAACCATAAAATATCACATGTCAAGCTAGAAGTCGTAATTTGTTGAAAAAGACAAATATTCAGTAAAGTGGCAGAAATTTGAAATAAATAAACCATTTTTTAAACAAGAGTCCAAAAAGTAGGCTTTTAAAAATAAAATCGAAATTTTGAAAAAGGCGAATTTGAGAAAAAAGGCTGTTTTAGAAAAGGGTCACCATTTCGAGAAAAAAGACGACTTTGTCAGGTAAAAGGTGAAACTTTTAGAAAATTAAATATTGGGTATTGAGGCAAAAATAAAAATTTCAAGAAAAAGGCAAGCTTTAACAAACTAGTTAAAAGTTCAAAAAAATGAGATTCTAAATGATCAAAATTTCCAGAAAAACAAAATGTTCAGAAAATATCGAAATTTGGGAAAAAAACGTAGTTTCTAGATAACTTCGGAATGGACAAAAAATTAAAGATTCTTAAGAGAAAGTCAAATTTTAAGAAAAAAAAAGTCGAAATGTTGAAACAAAAATAGTTGAAACACCGAGAAAAAGACGAAATTACGAGAAAATAATCAAAATTTTGCTAAATAAATCTAATTCTGAGAAAAATCTTGGTAAAAATTTGAAGTTTCCCAGAAAAAGTCAGATTCAATCAAAATTTAAGAAGAATATCAAGACAAAATCGAAATTTCCTCGTTAAGTATTATTTATTTTCTATTGACTGCTTCAGTCAAAGGAACACAGGCGGTCTTTCTTGCCTCAATGTGGCTTCAGAAAATGTTCAATAAATATTATACGTCAAAATTTTGACAAACAAGTTGCAACTTCCAGAAATTCTTAAATTTTTAAAACAAAATAATTTCGTAAATATTGTCCTTTTACAAAAATTTTTAATTTCCAAAAAATATACTTATCAGAAGATCAACCAGATTTCGAGAAAAATGCTCCAATTTCAATAAACAAGCTGAAATTTGCATAATTGAAAAAAGTCGAAATTTTCAGAATTTCGAGCAGGGCGGTGCTGTGCTGTGATGCAAAGAGGCAACCGCATCAAGCGGCACCTTAAAGAGGCGGCATAAGCAGCTAAATCGAAATATAATTTTGGCCATTCAATAATTACCACTTTTTATACATTGCTTTTCCATGCAGCGCGGAGCGCGGCTCCCGTTGAAATGTTAATATTTTTTTATTAATTCATAACTTCCTCCAACTCTTGTTTGTTTGAATTTTATGAAAAAGAAAAAAAAAATGAAAATGAAAGTTTGATAGTTTTTTTCATAAATTTTCATTGTTTTCTCAAAATTCCGAGTTTACATTTTAAAATTTTTATTATTTTCGAGACTAAACTAGAACTTTGGAAAAAGAATCGAAATGTGGAAAATATCTTTGAAAATTTTGAGATCAAAGATGAACAAAAAAATTTCGAGAATATCGTCAATATTTCAAAAAGTCAAAAATACAAGTTTAAAGTCAAGATTTCAGGAGAAACGTGACAATTAAAACTAAAAAATTAGTATCAGGAAAAAATCAAAATTTGGAGAAAAATAATAATTTGCGTAATATATAAAAAAAATGCCAACATATTTAGAATAATATTAAATTGAAATAAAATAGCATTTTTTACAAAAGGCTTGAATTTTTTTATTTTGAGAAAAAACTGAATATTTGTAAAAAAGTCAAAATTTCAAAATTGGAATTGAATTTCATCGAAATCCATAGATAAAAGTCAAAATTTACAAAATAAAAGAACTAGTAATTTATAAGCTAAAAATAAAGCTTTCGAAAACAATTTCGTCTCCACAAGGCAAAATTTAAAAATTTCAAGAAAGCAATATTGAAAAAAGGTAATTTTAAAAAAGTGGCTATTTTAAAAAGTTAAAAACCAACACAGAACTTTGGAAAGCTTCAAGCTTTAAGAAACAAATAAAAAAAAACTATTAGAAATTTAGAGCAAAAGTGGAAATTTTGAAAATACTTTATAACTATCAAAGAAAAAGTGAAAAAAGTAGAAATTTTGAAAAAAGATTGAATCTTAAAAAAATGAAAACGTTTAAAAAATTCGTGGTTTTCAAAAAAGTCAAAACTTCGAATAAAAGTCAATATTTTCAAAAAAAGTAGGATTTTACCGAAAAGGTCAAATCTTTTTAAATAAGGTGAAAATTCAAAACCTTCAAAAGATTAAAAATTCTAGAATCGAAATTTTCAGTAACATTTTTAAAAAACTGAGGTTTTTAATAAAGCAGATTTTTTCAAAGAAAGCTGCAAAATATGAACAAAATCAAAATTTTCAAAAAGAGGTCAATTATGAAGTGAACGTATTCAAAAAATTTAAAAGTTAAAAAGATTCCCTTTTTTCTTTAGCTGAAATTTTAATAAAGCGACAAGTTCATAATTTTTAACAATAAAAATGTTCAATATTCCAAAAAAGTCAAAATTTCGATGAAAGGTCGAAATTCTCGATGAAAAATGATACATTTTCAAAAACAGTAGAACTTTTCATATTCTTACTCCTTTCCTCAAATCATCAAGGCAAGAATTAAGAATTGCATACAAACATGTATTGGGTTTGGGTCGAATTTCGACCACAAGTGATGCTAATAATATATAAATGAAAAATCCCAACATTTCGGGAATAATGTCGAAACTAAACTACAAATTGCAGAACAAAATAGTGTTTATAAAATTTTGGGAAAAAAGTCCAAATGTAGGTATTAAAATTAAAATTTTAAAGAAACATGAAAAAACTAAAAGTGCGAATTTTTATTTCGAGGAAAAATTTAAATTTTGATCAAAAAAACTCCTACATTTTTGAGAATAATAAAGAGTAAAAAGTATTTCGTGATTTTTTTTGGAAAAATGTATATCTTACGCTTTCAATTTTTATTATTTTCGTAATTTTAAGAATACAGTTAAAATCTAAGTTTAAAAACTGTTCTAGAATTCTTGAGAAAAAGTCGAAATTTCGAATTTAACGTGAGAATTTGAGAAAAAAACTCATGTATAAAATTGCCGCAAGGAGGTTATAATTTCGCCATAGATTTCCATATTTTGTATTGTACAATATTACAAAAATTGAATACTATTTTGATCGAAACTTTGAAATAATTGCTACACATTTTTTGACCGTTCTGCTTTAAGCTTACACTTACCTTTTTATCGATCATTTAACTCACAATGAAATATTTATTTGTTTTAAAGAAAAAATTTATGGGGCGGCATTTGGAAGAGTTGCATCGTACTGAGAAAATTTACCGCACGGTCCTGATTTCGAAAAATGGCGAAATTAAAAAAAAAACGACAAACTTTTATACAAAAACTCAAAATTTGACGTGTTTGATAAAAGTATTCAAATTTTATGAAAAAGACAAATTTTGTACAAAAAACCAAACTTAAGAAAAAAGTCGAAATTTTGAAAAAAAAATGTTTGAAGGAATGTGTGAATTTTGAAGAAGGAATGGAAATTTTCGGAAAAAATCTCCCAGTTGAATATATATAAATTTTCGGTTTGCCTCATGAACCCGGGGTGGGGGGAGGTAAATCCCCACCCTGCCCTATTTTAGCTACGCCCATGCACTTAGGTACCTACGCTTGGAAAGAAACACAAAATAAATAAAAATACAATTCAAAACTTTTTGTCTTTAATCTCGAAAATTTTATTTTACCTTCAAATATTTAGATCTTTTAGAAGTTCTGACCTCTATATCCGACATTTCACTTAAATTTTCTATAGAGAGCAAAATTTTTGAATGCAAAGTCGAAAGATTCGAGAACTAAAGAAAAAATTCAACACTGAAATTTAGAAACAAAACAAATTCGATTTTGAAAGTAATCACAAATTTCTGTTTTTGGGTTTCGGTACAAAAATTTCGTTGCAAAAAGTTTTAAAAATAGCACAAAAGTCTGGTGCAAATAGTTTTTCTCGGATGTGGTCGGGTCCCAGGTCTGTGTACCTACAGATGAAATAATTTCCCTTCTCTTGCTATCTTCGCACAGTTATATTAAAAATATTACATTGAAATAAATTCTCCAGAATCTTGGATTCTTGGAACATTAACACATGACAACACAAAAACATATTTATCGCACCTGGTCACAAAGCGTGAATTCAGATGACTGTGTCTTTGTTTACCGCACGTAGCTGAGAATGCATTCTTGTCACTTCAATATTTTTGAATTTTTAACCATGTTCCGGACCTCTGAAAGGGGTGCAAAATCAGATGTAGATTTAACAACCTATTTTTAACCTTATGTTAAAATTTGGAGACTTGTGGAATTATGTCTTTTATGTCTTTAGTGACTGGCCTATACATGTTTTCTGATGAAACTGTTGGCCCAAAATATGTCAAGTTAATATTAGTTAATTAATTTGATATTTTGACTTTTCCACATCTAATCCTGCCTTTGGTAACCTGTGATCTTAAACTGTTTTAAATAAGAAGTTTTTCGTGAACAAATACACTCATGCTTTTGTTTTGTTTCAGGTGAGTTACGTTCGCCTATTGTTTTGGGTGGAATACGTGACAGCTCCAAAACAATGCTGGGATATATTTCAACTGCACGCGACCGACTGAATATCTCCTGCATCTGTGCATTCGTGTTAAATATGACATTTTATTGTATTCCCAAGTCTGCGAGAGAGTAAGTACGATTTTAATATCAAACGCGATATATTTCATATTGCCCAAACCGTCATCCCTCTTTGAGCTTCGTTGGCGTTTTTGTTACGCCTTTTCAGCGGATACGTTCGGTGGAGGAGCGCGAAATCAATATGGCTTGTTTCTGTGGAATTTATATGTGTCGCAATAAATAATAAAACACATTATTATTGTCTCATATTTCATGTTAAATTTAATAATAACAATTTTAGAAGTGAGAAAATGAGGATGCTGGTGGATATCTTGCAGGGAAAGTGATGGGAACATCCTGACAAGATCATGCGCGTAAAAATTTATTTGGTTCACGTTGGTGGGACGGAAACCGGTGCATTCAACACTTAGGTGCCAAAGTTGTTGTTTTTGAGATAGTGCGATTTTCATTGGCAGTTTGAAAACGGAAGAGGATTTTTAAATTTCCAAATGTCTTTTTATTTTAACCTTCTCCAGAAGACAAAAATACCGGGCAAGTGCAAGCTGGATGCTATAAATTAGTCTCATAGCATTAGCTGTTTTTGCAACTAATTTAAGTTCATCTGTTAATATTTTTTTAAGCTTACCTCAGAACTTGGGTCACCAGGTAACTGTTTCTTTCTACATCAAACGATAAAAAAAAAACGAAACCAAAATTTCAAGTTTAAAATTATAATTTCTAAAATCGACATTCGAATAATAAAGACGATTACGGAAAAAATCAAATTTTTGAAATAATTTTTTCTTAATTTTCCAAAGGTTAAAATCTAAAAAAATGTACGTGGCAATTTGGAACTAAAATTGAAATTTTGATAACGACGAAATTCATTCATTCATTGGAAATTCAAGTTTAAATTTCGTTATTAAAATTTCGGATGAAAATTTGCGGTTATTGTATAATTTTTGAAGATTTTTTGAAGGTCTTCAAAATTCAAAAAACTTAAATGCGAGATTCTTCGTTTAAAGTTGAAAATTCTAAAAAAAAACTTATGATTAAAAAATAGAATTTTCCAGCTTTAGTTGGAAAATTTTTGTTTTTTTTTGAGTTTCGACTATTTTTGAGAAATTCTATTTTTTATTGAAAATTTTGAGGTTTTTGCACATTGTGACGTTTTTCTAAGTTTCTACTTTTAAAATTTCTATTTTTTTAAAGAAATTCGCATTTTCTCTGAGAATTTAGGTTTTTTAATTGTGGCTTTCCCCAAAATTTTCACTTTTGTGTACATTTGTTTTTTCTTCTACTTTGTTTAAAATTTTACCTCATCCTCAAAAAAGCGTCACCTCTTATATATATATATATATATATATATATATATATTGAATTTTTTGAAAAACTCAACTTTTTTAAAAAATGTGACATATATTTTTGTCTCTCAATTTTCAGTTTTTCTTTGTAATTCTAACCTTTTTTAAAGTTGAACATTTTGGAAATTTTGATTTTTTAAATTATTTAAAGTTTAAATCTGTTTTTGGAAAATTCTACTTTTTTAGATAATTCCGACCTTTTTCAAAATTTTGTTCTTCTCTTGTGATCTGAATTTTTTGAATTTCGAATCTTGAAAATTCTGATTTATTTAAAAATTTCGTTTTTTCAAAACTCGAACTCTTTGAAATTTCTACCTTTTTTTTCAATATTTTGACTTTTCCCAACATTCAATTATTTTTGAAAAATTTAATTTTCATAACAATTCTGATTTTTTTTTGAATATTTTGACTTTTAAGAATTAGATTTTTAAGAATGTCGAAATATCAGAATTTCTGCCTTTATCAAGGTTTTGACTCTTTCGATCTTTTTTTTAAAGTTCCACTTTTTCTCAGAATTTTGACTTTTTGAAAGATTACACCTTTTCTAAAAGTTAATTTCTACAAATTTTGTTTTATTTTGAAAATTTTAATCTTTTTTAAAGCATCGACGTTTTTGAAAGTTTCATTTTTTTTTTAATTGTAACCTTCTTGATATTTTGATTTTATTAAGTTTCAACTTCCTTTTAAATTTCAACTTGGTTCGACTGTTTTTGTCATTTTTTGCAGAATTCCAATTTTTCTATTGCATAATTATTTCCATACACTTTATTTTGACAATAATTGCATCTGTTTTACATTGTTTACAGTAAAATTGATATGCAAATGTCTCCCCTGAAACCAAGAAAGATTAAATGGCACAACAGCAGTTGCTCTAACGCGTTTCCATTTGTACATCAATTTTTGAAGATAACCAAGGACTTATCCGTTCCACCAAAATTGCTTAGGGTGTCTTTAATCAACTGGTCTGGCGGTATCGCTAATTTATCTGAATGTATTCATCTTTCTGATATATTTTGTTCTTAAACAATGTTTTATTTTTCTCGACTGCAGTAAGGATAAGTGATATGTAAGATGTGTCGCAGCTTTCGCATTATATAGTGTTGTATTGCACGTTGATCATTGATGAATAGAGAGCGGATTATATGTACATCTTTTTAACAAAATATGCGCATAGTATATGCAGATTTTGAACAAAATATGCACCGTATTTACACATTAGATGCATCATAAATTCAAAAAAATTGGGTTCGATATGAAACAAACATTTATTGACCATTTAAAAACCATTTAAGATTAATTTATTGCTACAAATCAGAAGTATTAAAGTTATATTTTTATATAATAATTTTCAACTATTTGTCTGAACTACAATTTCTTGGTGCATATTATTTCAAAAATATAGATAAAAATTGAGCAATACTTGTTTCGAATTTTAATAGCATTAGATATGTTCTTATTATTCATTTAATTTTTTCTGTTATACATACTAAAATTGTATAAAAATCAACCATTTTAACTAAATTTTTACTGTATTTTAAAATTACTAGGAATAGCTTTTTCTACTGAAAATTGTTATTTCTGAATTCAACACTTGTTTTTGGTGAAATTTTAACCATTTACATAACCTTCCATGTTCTTTGAATAAAAACATTTCATTAATCATCAGGAAAAAATTGTCACTAGAAGAGTTGCTTCAGTTAGTTTTAACTTTCTAGTAGAAATGTTGGTTTAAGAACCAGTGGCGTGTACTTCATTGAAGCTAGGGAAGCTCCCGCCTCCCCCTACAAAATGAAAATGCCAATAACCATTTTATTTTAAAATCTCTTTTTTTACACAATACCTGCGACCACCATTAATTGATATTGGTAAGGCTTATGATCAAAATTTAATAATTTCTCAAAGTCTTAACTTTTTTAAAAATTTTGTAGTTTCAAATATTTATTGAAAATTTGGACTCTTTTGAAAATTTAGTCATTTCATATTTTACCTTTTTCAAAACTTCCTTTTTTCAAAATTTTGACTTTTTCTTAAAATTTCAACCTTTCTTTCACGAAATTTTAACTTTTTTGAAAATCTTACCCTTTTCAAATTTTCGGTTTTTTTCTGAAATTTATCTTTATTTTTTTAAATTCGACTTTTAATTAGTAGTTTAACTTCGACGTTTCAGAAATGATCCATTTTTTTCAATATTTTTAACTTTTTCTCGAAATTCCAATTTATCGTTTTGAAAATTTTGATCTTTTTAAGAAGAAATTTTAAGATTTAAAAAAAGTTGTACTTTTGAAAATTGTGATTTCATGAAAATTTTTCGAATTTTGTTCGAAAATTTCGAAATTTAATAATTTTGATTATTTCTCAAAATTTCGACTTTTATTTCGAAATTTCGAATTTTTCTAAATTTTGACTTTTTTTGAAAAATTTGATCTCTGATGAAAATTTGAACTTTTTTTGAAAAATTCGGCCTTTTTGAAAATTTTGACTTAAAAAATTACAAAAATACTTTTTTTTTAAATTGCGAATATTCTGAAAATTGGACTTTTTTTAAACATTACGATCTTTTGCAAATTTAGAAAATAAAATTGACAGTGTTAAAAATTTAGGCTTTTTTGAAGTTCTGCATAACTTTTTCCAAAAATTCGGCTTCTTTGAAAATGTTGACTATTTGTAAAAAAATGACAAAAATACTTTTGTTTGAAAATTTCGAATATTTTGAATGAACATTTTGATTTTTATTTAAATTTTGACTTTTTTGCAAATTGAAATAACAAAATTGACATTTCCTTTTTTTAAATTTTGATCTTTTCAACTTTCGACTTTTTTACCAAATCCAACTTTTTGTGAATTAAAACTTTTTTCAAAAATTACTTTTTGTTGAAAATATCAACCATTTATTTGAGAAATTCAAGATTTTTCCAAATATCAACTTTTCTTTAAAATGTACAAAAATACAAGTTTCTGAAAACTTTTTACTGAAAATTTCGACCTTCTTGAAAATTGAGACCAATAAATTGAAGTTATCCAAAATTTCCGCTTCTTTTTAAAAGTTTGACCAAAAATGTTTGCGATAATTTACAGAACTTAAAATTTTTTGAGCTTTTTTTTTAATAAAATTTTTACTTTTGTTTAAGAACTTTTACTTATATTGAAAATTTGATTTTTCCAAAATCTAGCTTTTTCGTAACATTTTGATTACTTTTTAAACATGTCTAGGTTCTTTTAAAATTTAACTTTTTCTGGAACTTTGAATTATTTCTGAAAATATTGACATATTTTGATTTTTTTAAATCGCGCTTTTTTTTTAGAAAAATTCGACTTTCTCTCAAAATTTAAATTTTCTCCCCAAATTTTAAATTTAGATTTCTTCGTAATTTTTTTTTTTTTTGAAAAATTTCACCCAGAAATTTTTTTTAAGGACTCATTTTTTTAAATTTCAATTTAATTGCGAAAATGGCGACTTTTGTAAAAATTTAGACATTTTAACATGTATAATAACTTTACAAAACTTTTATTTTGCAAAAAACTTTTTCTCATAATGTCGACGTTTTTGCTTGGAAATTTTGATTTTCTTAATATTTTAACTTTTTTAAAAATGTTGAATGTTTCTTAAAAATTTCAATTGTATTGAACATTTTGAAAATTTGGATTTTTATACAATTTACATTCTTTTCCTAAAATTGTTAGTATTTTCTAAAAAAAATCAAATTTTTCGAGATTTCAATTTTTTACGGAAACTTCGACTTTTTTGAAATATTGGTTTAAAAATTTCTACCTATTTGAAAATTTGGACTTATTTTGAAAAATTCGAATTTTTCGAACTTTTAACTTTTTCTCGAAATTTTCACTTCACTTTTGTTATTTATTTTACAATTTTATAGTTTTTTTAATAAATAACGCTTTTCTGAAAATTTGAACTTTTTAGGATGATGACTTGAAAGTTTCGACGTTTTTTGGACTTATTTTGAATTTTATCAAAAATTTTGATTTGAGGAATTTCGACTCTTTTTAGACAATCCAACTTTTTGGACTTTTTTGAAAATTTTAACTTTTTCGAAAAATAAATTTACATTTCCCTAAAATTTAGATACAGAAAAAAAATATATTTTTGTTCAAGTTCCACTTTTTGATTACAATGATTTTTGTAATTTTTTAACACCAACTTTGAGTTTAATCTTGGCATTTTTGCTCTATTTTAATTTAGAATTTTAATTCGAAATTTTAGTAAAGCTTTAAATTTAAACAGAAAAATTCAAAACAATAAAATAGTCCAAAATCCAAACTAAATATTAAAGAAATAATATTCAAATTTCAACTTGAAATTGGAAAACCTGAATTTCTTTAAAATAAATTTGGACAAACATCTGGAATTAGATATTTCGATTAATCGAAACACAACAAAAAGAAATGTTATTTTTGAATGCTAATGCTTTTAAAATCTTATTCTCGAAATTTTTATTAACCTTTTAAAGGGCTTTCCCGTCAGCTTTTCCATTCATAAAAGTCACGACACGCCACTGCTAAGAACAAGAATGTATTATCATTTTTTACAAAAAATTTTAACCAGCTAAATCAAAAACTCAACTTTAATTCCTAAATAAGGGAGGTAATCAATTTTTTCCGCCAATGTATATTGTAATAAAAGTATATTATATGAGCCAAATATGGATAGTATTTACCTACTTAACATTGTGATAACAATCGTATAGTTGCTGGTTGGATAAAAATTGTACCTGTGGAATCTACATTTTCGAAAGATAATGACTTTAAGGTAGGCAACATTTTATTTTAGTGTTCATATTTACACTTTTTTTTCTCGAATGCAATAAAAATATGCGAAGCTATTATAAATATGCCAACATTACCAAAATATGCAAAATATGCATACATATGTAAATTGCATAAAATCCGCTTTTTATTGATGAGGTTTAATTCAAATAAATTTTCTGTCTATGCAATTGTGCTTGTAAAACAATTACATTTTAGATACTTTAACGGGTATCTATGCAAATAATTTTTTTGTTGTACACATTTATAGTACCTTTCAAATGGATCCCTCGCTTAACGAATTTTTGGATGCAGTATATTTTGAGAAAACTGAAAATTTGAAGTCTTGTTTTCTTTGGCTACGACTGAAAAACTAATGGAAGATTTTTTTGTTATTTGTTACTATATTACCAGGCTTTATGAATCATTAAAATATCGAGTTTAATATCTATTACTTCTTATTTCAATTATTTCAAAGTTGTACTGTCGGACTCTGTTTTATTCATTTAAAGGACATTGAAAACTAGGAAGCAGAACTATAAAAATAACGTAACTAATTAAAAGAACGTAATGAATTACCACGATTTAACGTAGCACGTCAAATCCTAATGATACACTAGATCAAAAGCGTTAAGATATGGTTTAAAAATATGCTTCAGATCCAAATAAAGATTATTCTGTAGCAGTTCTCTTCATGGATATCAAGCTTTACAAGCAGGAAAATCCCCAAGTCATCACAGTCTCTTTTTTTTATTGCGGTTCATTTTCGAAGATGTGATCTGAATTGTCATCAGCAGCATAATTAGAAATGTACAACGTTGCGTTTAAAAGTGTTTAATATCACAATATTACGGTTAAAACTGTGAAAAAATTCAGTACATCATTTGGAAATTTTATGTGGCGTCGAAAGTTCTTTCAATTGTTGAATTTGACGTGGGCCAACCTCAATAACAAAATTGGCATCCTTCGCAATTCAATGGCAATAAATACTCTCTGTGAATACAAAGTTAGTATATTTAAATTTGCTTGGTCTGAATTATTCAAATGGTTTTCCTTTACCAAGTTCACTTGATCATTTAAGCGATATCTTCATAGAGTAAATATGTCGATACATTCGCAAACTTGTAATTTAATGAGAATGGGTTTTCAACAAATTTGCTCGAAATTCACTTTATTGATGGCTGCTGTAAGCTTTTACATGTTTGGAATATTCTGCGAGGGTGTACGGTTTGCATTTCATTTGAATTTGCAACGATATTGAAAAGACCCAATTAAAATTCATACCTGGTACTTAATTAATATATTGGACGGTCTTAGAATGCAGCTATGCGCAATTAAATTGAATTTGTAAACCATAACAATATTTGTAAGCTATGCCAGTTACACCATTCGACTATTCGGTGTTAATTACGTAGGAAACATTTGAAAATCGTAACGAGGGTTGTATTTCTCAAATTATTAGTTTAACGTCGAAATTGTTAGCACCAAAAACAAATCGAAATGACGAGTGAAGAATTTAAATTTTGAGAGGAAACAAAAACTGAAATTTATGGGAAAAAATCGAAATTCCAAAAATGTAGGAAGAAGAGAATGGACAAAGTTTCCGTTCAGGGAGAGGCCACAATTATTCTGAAAAAATTGATATCCAAAACAAGACGTCATTTGCAGGAAATCCTTCGATTTATTTATTTTATCGTTCGGATAGATGAGTCGAAATTTCCAAAAAATTTGAATTTTACGAAAAAGCCGAAAGTTTCCAAAATATTTTTCTTCGAATTTTCTTAGGCATACTTTTTATTTAAATTTTGACATAATCGTCAAATTTCTAAAAAAGTTAACATTTTGGCAAAATATTTTACTCGAATTTGTTGCCTCTTTTATTAATATTGCGACCTAATTTTAAGAAAATCAATGAATTTTAACACATATGTTAAAATCTCTAGAAAAAGATGAATTTAGGGAAAAGTCGATTTTTACTTTTTTGCTTGTAAATTTTCACATAATACTTGATGAAACAGTCTGGTCCTTGGTTATCTTCAAAAATTAAAATACAAGTCTTGTCCCCTGGAACCAAGAAAGATTAAAAAACACAACATTTAACAGAGATTCTGTTAAAAGTAGTTAAGAGTTGATAGATAAGGAATTCTGACACTGCGACATGTATGATTGGATGACCGTGCGCGTTCAGATGTAGTCGATCATGCACGAAGTGAATATTTCTAGTATATAAGGGGTTAAATTTAGGATTAGGTGTTAGTAACTCTCTGAAGATGACAGCTTGGCTATTGAAACGCGTTAGAGCAACCTTTGTTGTGTTTTTTAATCTTTCTTGGTTTCAGGGAACAATATTTTGTATTTCTTTCAATAACACTTGAAATTTCGAGAGATAATTTGAAATATTTTTTATAAAAATTTTAACCTGAAGAAACAAATTTAAAAAAAAAACGGAAATTTTTAGAAAAAAAAAACGAATTTAAGATTCGAAACTTTCCAAGAAATATTTTTTACTACAATTTTCATCTAACTTTGAGTAACTAAACAACTATCGAGAAACAGAAAATGTCGAGATTCTAGTTAAAAGTTGAAGTTTCAAGAAAACAGAATTTGAGAGAAATGAAAATAGCAAAAGGAAAATAATTTATAAAGTCTAAAATCCCAAAGAAAGTTAAATTTCAAGAAAAAACGTCCAATTTTGATGATAAATTGAAATCGAGAACAAGACGAATTGAAAACCTTGACATCCTTAGAAAAAGTTGAATTTTGTGAAAAGCTAAAAAATTTGGAAAAGGCTAAATTTGAATAGCTGAAAGCTTTGAGAAGCGTTAAAATTTTCCATGGGAAATCCAATTTTTGAAATAATTATTAAACAATTCACGGAAACGTAAAAATTTTGAAAAAATTAATTAATCTCAAGAAAAAGAAGCTTGAAATTTCGGTGAAAAATTCGAGAAACCTTTAATTTTAAGAACAAAATGAAATTTCGAAAACAAGATGAATTAAAAAGTCAGAATTTGAGAAAATTGTTAAAATAATTTACAAACAAAATATGAATATTGAGAAAGAGCTGCATATTTCAAGAAAAGTGTAGAACTTTAAGAAAAGTAAACATTTTTCAGAAAAACTAAAATCTTCAGAAATAAGTCACGCTTTGAGATTAAGCTGAATTTCGACAAAAAAATCGAAATTTGTCTAAACATAATAAAGTGTCGAAATTTTAAGGAAAAGCGCATTTTGAGAAAATAAATCAAAGCCAAAATGCCAATATTTGAGAAAAATTGCGAAATTTTAAGAAAAAGTGAATCTTGAGTCGATATTTCGAGAAGGCCGCAATATACAACAAAGTCGAAAAGAAGTCAAATTTCAAGAGCAAGAATTGGTTTCGAAAAAAAAATTTGAAATAAAGTAGAAATATTCTCCTTGTTTTTCTTTCAAACTTGCCAAATTAGTAATTTTTTTGAGATTTTTACTTATTATTAAAAAAGCCACTGTATTGCTTAGTGAATTTTGGAAAAGCAAATTGCAACTTCCTGAAGGTCATATTAAAAAAAAAGTAAAAATATTTAAAATATTTACAACAGAACCAATGTTGGTAGAAAAGACAGAATTTAGAACAAAATTGTAAAAAAGTGAAATTTTAGGAATCAATTTTTATAAAAAAAAGTCGAAATGTTCAGCAAATGATTTTTTTAACATTTCTAATTATTTTCTTTCTTGAGACATTTACTTGTTTTTATTAAAAAATCTACCAAATTTTGAGTAAAAGCCGAATTTTTGAGAAACAACTTCAAGTTTTGAAATTCTGCGAAACTTTTTCCAAAAAATTCGCCTTTTTGTTGACTATTTGTAAAAAAAAATGACAAAAATACTTTTGTTTGAAAATTTCGAATATTTTGATTTTTATTTAAGTTTTGACTTTTTTGCAAATTGGGATAGCAAAATTGACATTTTCTTTTTTAAAATTTTGATCCTTTCTTGAAAATTTTAATGAAAATTTGTACCTATTTCAAGATTTTTCGAAATATCAACTTTTCTTTAAAATATACAAAAATACATGTTTCTGAAAACTTTTTACTGAAAATCTTGACCTTCTTAAAAATTAAGACCAATAAGTTGAAGTTATTCAAAATTTCCGCTTCTTTTTAGAACTTTGATCAAAACTCCTCGCGATAATTTAAATTATTTAAATTTTTTGACCTTTTTTATATAAAATTTGTACTTTTGTTTAAGAACTTTAGTAATTTTTTTGAGATTTTTACTTATTATTAAAAAACCGACTAAATTGTTTAGTGAGTTTTGGAAAAGCAAATCGCAACTTCCTGAAGGTCAAATTAAAAAAAAAAACTAAAAATATTCACGATATTTACAACAGAGCCAGCGTTGATAGAAAAGATAGAATTTAGAACAAAATTGTAAAAAATTGAAATTTTAGGAATCCGTTTAAATTTTAAAAAATCAATTTTTTTAAAAAAGTCGAAATGTTCAACAAGTGATTTTTTTAACACTTCCAATTATTTTCTTTCTTGAAACATTTCCTTTTTTTATTAGAAAATCTACCAAATTTTGAGTAAAAGGTGAATTTTTGAGAAACAACTTCAAATTACGAGTCCTAATAAAATGTTAAAGATCCTGTTTTTAACCTTGTTCTAGAAATTTGATTTTTTGTGTCAAAAATGGACATTTTTAACCAGAATCACGAAAAATTTCGATTTTTTTCTGAAACAAAATTTGCCTTTTTGTTGAAATTTAGACTTTAGAAAGTTCAGTTTTTTTTCTGAAAATTTTATTTTCCCTGAGAAAATTCGTCTTTATTGAAAGTTCGGTTTCGATTATTTTCTCAAACAAAATTTGCATTTTTGTTGAAATTTAGACTTTAGGAAGTTCAATTTTTTTTCTGAAAATTTTACTTTTTCAGAGAAATTTCGTCTTTATTAAAAGTTCGGTCTTTCTTTGGTGCAGTTTTAGTTTTCTTTGTTAATTAATGTTTTTTATTTCCGATATTTTGCACATTGTTTCAAAATTTTGCAAATATTCTCAAAATTGTTGCAAACTTTCTCAAAATTTGTTAAAACAAGAAATGGATCTATTTCTGACAATGTAGACTCATTTTCAGAATTTCTCATTGTGACATTTCCCAAATTTTCCATTTTTTTTCTTAAAATTTAATTTTCAGTTTTTTTTGTTTTTTAAAATGTTGATTTCTTATTTAAAATTTCGACATAATTAGAAATCGTCGTTTTTTCGTTTTTCTCATGTTATTTTCATCTCAAAATTTGATATATTCTGCTTTTCAAAATTTCGAGTTTTTCTCAAAATTCGTCGTTTTCTTGAAATTATGACTTAGTTAGGTAAAATTTCATTGAAACGAGTTTAATATTTCGGGATAAATTTTTCTTATGAATTTAAACATTTTGTTCGAACTTTTAAAATCAAAGATTTTCTAGTCTTTACTATGTGGTGTTCTTCAATATTTATAACTAGGACTATTAAACTCTATCACCAATAAATACAACAAGTAATATTAAAATTCCACGATGTTTTTACAAATACTTGATATGTGCGGACCTCTTCATGATCGCCGGGGGTTATACCACTAGTTTGTCAAGCTTTATAGATCACAGACTTCTACGAATATTCGTAGAAATATCGTGGAATTTTTAATATTCCTTTTTGTGTTTATTGTTAATACAGTTTAATATTTGTAAATGTTAAAATCATGTCAAAATTTAAATAAAAAATTGCAAATTAAAAAAAACAATTTGGAAATTACAGACCTTTTGTTGAAATTAATATTTTTTTTTCAACATTTAAGGTCTCTTTTTTCTCAAAATTTGTTTATTTTTTTAAAATTTCTATTGGAAATTGGGATTTTTTCTTAAAATGTTGATTTATGAAAAATTTTGAAAATTAATCTTGACTTTATCTAAAACTCTCCATTTATTTCATAATGTTTCTTAAAGTTTATCTTTTACTACAAAAATACTATCTTTTATTATCTCAATTGTATGCTTCTTCTCCAAATACTTCATTTCTCAAAATGTTGCCTTTTTTCTCTAAAAATCTATTTTCAGGAAATATTGTCAAATTTTCATAGCAAACATTTCTAGAAAAATATTTTTCTGAAATCGACGAAATTTTAGGCCGCAAAATATATTGTTTCAGTATTTTAGTCCAATGTTGGTAGGGAATCATCACAAAACAACCAGAAAAAGTTTTTTTCGTTCTAGGCTGAGAAGGTAGGTAATTTTACTGTACCTAATAATAAGAAACAAATAGTGATTTTCAAGGAAATAATTTCATAGGCAATTAAATGACGATGAAAAATGTACTGACAATTTACATCGTCGTCTGAGAATATTTTGCTTTTACTACTAGGAAAATTCCGAGAAAAATAGTTTTGGAATTCCGAATTTTTACAAAATTTTATGGCGACAGCGGCGAGATTTTCTGCAAAATGCATTTTTCCCCATTTTTCCGGCAATTTTGAAAATTACTGTTGCCTCCCCGAACCCTCTCTTCGCATAGTTTGGTAGTCTGGTATCTTTAGTTTATATCATAATTATAATAAACTGATAATTTAATACCATTTTTGTGAATATCATTCACAATATTTTATATCAAGGATGGGATTATATCTCCTTAATGGCATCTTTTTCTTTCGGTCTTGGATCAACTTTTTAATGGACTTTTGATACTTTCCTTTTATTAAGAAAAATTGAAATCTTTTCATAGAGCTCAATGACGGTAATAGATTGAAAGATTGGATTAAGACCTCGAATAATGCAGGAGGGATTTCAACTGCTTCCTAACTCAATTAAAGATGACAGAAAGAATAATCTGTGTGTCGAAGCATTAAATTGGTTCCCATTGTTTTTTAGTTGGTCGAATAAGGCTTAATTCCGCCAAGATGTCTTAGACATTTGCAACTTCGCCCGCCGAACGGTGCATTTAAATTCCGAACTGAATAAAATCGCTCCCAATTAATTTAATAACTAAACTTTATAAATGCATTTCCATAAATTTACATAACGAATTGAATAAAAGTCTGTCTCTTGCAGTTCCAGTTGCAAAATGAAAACAGTGTCTGCGCTGGAAAGTTAGTGTTCGTTTGCTAAGAATAGTCAGGCAATTTGTTTTTAAGCAAACTACTTTAAGAAAGCCAGCGTAAACGCTAAGAAAAATTTAAGTGGATTATATTTCCTTCAACATTCAGTGCACTTAACAGGAATTCAGGAATTAACAAAACGTTGCAGCAGGATTAGGAAAATATCACCCTGTGCATTGATGCCAATAAAAAACAAGTTGACTCGCCAACAAGGGGGGGGGGCACTACTGGTACAGCTGCACCGTCCCCTGGACGACTGAATGCTATTATGGGGACCAGGAATGATGTCCTTCTTAGGGTTCCTCACTTTAAAAAAAATTCACTGTCCTATCCGTCCGTCCGTTTGTCACAGAGGTTTTTCTTGAAAGATATGTAACGCATTTGAAATTTGGTAATGCAAAATCTGGTGTTAGTTTTTGATGACGCATCCATATAAATATATATTGCCATTTAACCTTCAGCACAAAAATATTTTATGTACAAATGGGGGCTTAGTTGGGTGCAAAGAAAAATAAAGTTTCATTTAATATCTCGTGTATTATTGAAAAAAGCTACCTTTAAAGTTTCTAAAATATTTTTTTAAATTTTTGGTCCTATTGTCCTTTACATTATTTCATATAAATATATATTTTTGGAGTTAACACAGGTCTATTAACTGCTTGTAACAGAGTAATTACGGCAGACCAGCCATCGATATACAAACAACGATATACCACAGCCAGTTGAAACGGCGCGACCGAACGCATTTAACACATTTTAAGGCGGTCTTATAAGCCCTATCATAAACTGTGTTAGTTATTGTGAATGCTTTCTACGCGAAACATTTCATTATGTTAGAATTATGACAGTCACCGGTTCCATAAATGTTCCGATTGACTGTATAGAAAATTGAACATGGAAAATTTATTCGTTTTTTTATTAATATCTACAATTTTGATAACATTTCAATACGCATAAATTAATTTGTTCTGTTGACTGCTCACTGTCCGGAACCAGAATCGCTATTGGCCGATATTTTCTTAGTCATCAAAAATGTTTGTAGCCACGATGTTTTTTTTTGAATGTCAAAAAATATTTTACACCTTGTAAGAGGAGGAATCACAGTATCGGGCCCAGTTCAAATAGGAATTTTATTTGCTGCACATACTCTGCATAAGACCAGGGCATAAGCTTGCAAATGATACAACGCAGTTGCAATATGCATTGCTCAATCTTAGGAATCTTTTTTTAGACACAATAATGTGTCATATCGAGTAAGAGCGTCACGCCTGCAATTAGTTTCATGAGAATTCAATAACAAGTCGTAAAATAAATCTGCCATAGTGAAGACGCATCTTCGAATACATTTTTGTATGAAATCTTAACTGCCTCTTATGTTACGCCTTTTTCACCAATACATCGCGCATCGGTTTCCATAAAAAACCGAATATGATTTTCAGAAAAGTGAAAAGACCAAATCAATATTAATGGTATACAGTTGGGGGCAAAATCTTCCGAATTTTATTTCATTTCCTAAAGTAAATAAGTTATCAAGCTGGAAGTTTACTAAGTGATGTTGCAGGAAAAACAAATATTTGATTTATGAGTTTGTAGCTTATCATCAATTTCTATAAATGCAACGGATAAGTTCAGAAACTGAAAGCTGCCAATTACTTAATAGAGGCACTAAAAGGACACCCTACTATATGATAGTTTATGTAGTTTAGAATGTTGACGGTTAAGTTCTTTAGAAAATGTTTTATTTCCCATAATGGTACCAATATAAACTTTGGTGAACAGCGAGATGAAATATTTTCAGAATTGTTACACTTCCGCAAATACCGGAAACTATATTTTTGTTTTTTTCTTATAAGATAATTCCCAGTTTTCATTTGATATTTTTTAGCTTCTACATAAAATTTTATCTCTAGAACGTTCCTTTCTCTTTACCAGTTACCTGTCACAGTTTTTGACTTATGTCATATTGATGCATTAGAAATAGCTAAATGATTTTTTAAAATTAGGATCAAGACTTGATCGGTAAGTTGCAGTGTGTTTTGGTGTTTTTCGGGCGCCTATGTAATAAAACCGGAAATTTAAAAATTTTACAAACTTAATTTTAATGAAATATGTTTTCGACCTCAGAAATAAAAGTAAAACTGCAGGGGTCGCCTTAGCCATTGCGAGGCTACGGGGAGGTATCTCTGCGAGGCCCTTGTCTTTGTGGACATATTTTTAACATAGGCGTATCTAGGTCATGGGTTGGGCTCTTGCTCCCCCCCCCTGGCTCATGCAGTAAAACGAAAATTTATATTCAACTTAGAAGACCTTCTCTAAAAAATTTCCATTCGACAAAATTCGTCCTTCCTTATCTATTGACATTTTCTCAAAATTTCGACTTATTTCTTAAAATTCGTCTTTTTTCATAAATTTCTTTCGAAATTTCAAATTCATTCCTAAAATTCGATTTCTTTCACGAAAATCCGACTTTAGTCAAACTTTCGAATTTTTATCTCAAAAATCATTCTTTTATTTTTCGAAATTCTACCATTTCTCAAAATTTGTTTTTTTCCGGAATTTTTGGCTTTCCTTTAAATTTTGATTTTTTGAAAATGTTGACTTTTTTATCAAGTATTACCTTTTTCCTCAAAACTTGATCGATTTTTTGATAAAAATATTTATCTAGATATATTTATAACGACTTTTTTAGAAATTTTGAAAAAGACAAAAGCTCCGAGAGCATTTTCCCAGGAAAGGTTTATAATCGAAATACAACTTGTTTCTCAAAATTTTAAAGTTTATCTCAGTATTGGACATTTTCCGACTTATGGTGAGGCAGATCAGGGCGCCTGTCTGCCTCTGATTCAAGCGGTTTTTGTCCTTTTTCCAAAATTTTGACAAAAATTTGACTCCCTCTGAAAAATGTCGAGTTTTATTATATTTCGACTTTTCCTCAAAATTTCGATCTTCTTTTTGTTTTTTAAAGGAAAACAATGGAAATTTCCAGAAAAAACGAATACAAAAAAATCGAAAATTGTATATTTTTCTGAAAGTCTGTCTTTTTTCGCATATTTGAAATTTATCCAAAAATCCCATCCTGTATTTTCCCAGAAGTCCAAATATTTTTCCTGATAATTCGTATCTTTCCTAAAATGTTGACTTTTGTCTAAGATTTTTTTTTTCATAAACGGCTATTCTCAAATGGTACTTTTTCTTAAAGTTAAAATTTTTTCTAGAAAATTTCGATCTTTGATGCTTCATTTGGTAATTTTTCTAGAAATGTCGACTGTTTTTCAGAGATTTCGTTTTTTTTTAATTTCTTTATTTTTGCTAACATCGGGTTTTTCTGAAGATTTTGATCTTTTCATAACTTTTGACAGGTTTCCTAAAATGTAGCTTTTCTACGATATTTTTTTATCAAAATTCGATATTTAACTTTACTAAAAATTTAGAATTTTTCTCTTAAAATTAGTTTAAATTTGTCTTTTTCAAAATTTCGATTTTATTCTCAAAATTCTACTTTTTGGATTCTTTTTTCGGAAATCATTTTTTCTATTAAAATTCTGCTACTTTTCTGAATATTTGTCTCTTTTAAAAATTTTGAATTTTTTAAATTTGACTCCAGAAATTTTAACTTCATATTTCGGCTTATTTTTGAAATTTTGACTTTTATTTCAAAATGCGATGTTTTAGTTTCTTGAACTTTCCGGACGTTTTCCTCGAAATTGACTATTTCTTTAAATTTAAATTTTCTCGAAATTCGTCTGTTTTCTCTAAATTAGATCAGCATATTGTTGAAAATTAAATATGTTGGGAAAAATATTTTTGGGTAACTTCGAGAAAAGATTTCTTGTACATTTAACTTCTTTATTGAAATTTATATATTATGTAAAAATTAGAATAAAAAAGTAAGAATTTCCAGGAAAGTGTTCTTGGAAATTGCGAATTTTTTCATAATATTTGACCTTTGGAAACATTTTGGTATTTTTAAAATTTTTAGCATTTTTCGAGCTCTTCCTAAAGGTAGGGTTTTATTCAATTTTGGTTTTCTAAAAAATCCTTTCCCAGAATAGGGTTTTTTTCTCAAAATTCATTGCTTTCGAAATTACTTTATTCTACTTTTTTCTCTCAAAATTGAACTTTTATTTTTTTAATATTCGGTTTTTTCTGATTTTTTCTACAAATTTCATGTTTCTCAAAATTTGTCTTATTCTGGAAATTTTGACTCGTACTTCAAATGGGGATGTTTTATGCTTCTGGAAAGCTCCGCTTACAGTGAACAATTCTTCTCGAATTTTCACATATTTCTGAAAATTAAGTCTTTTTTTCCCAAAACTCCACCTTCAAAAATATAATTTTTCCGAATTTTCAGCATTTTTTGAGATTTTTCGAAAGATTAGGATTTTATTTTAAACACGATTTTCTAAACATTCCAACTTTTTCCCAAAACCCGTTTTTTCTTCGAAATTCGTCTCTCTTAAAATTTAAGATTCTTTTGAAAATGTTCACTTTTCTTCAAGAGATATCAACCCTTTTTTCGACATTTCGAGGGTATTTTTCAAAAATCGTTATTTTTCGAAATCTTCGAAATTTCGATAGTTTTCGAAGTTTTCTGAAGGTTCGGTTTTTATTTTAGATTCAATTTTCTGACTGTTTTCGCAAAGTTCGTCTCTATTTCCAAATTTTAAAGTTAATCTAAAAATTCGGTTCCTCAGTTCATATAGTTAAATGAAAATATACATATACTCAACCGGAATGTTTTCCAGTTTTCTTTTTTTTATCAATTTTTCAAAATGATTCTTGCCCCTCCCCGAACGAAATGCATGACGAAAAATGCAAAGTAATAAATGAATTAAGACTTTTAAAGTGTATTGGAAATTGAGAAAAAATAATAAACACAAAGAAAGGTTTACACATTGTTTTAATCGTGATAAATTAAGTTGCATTAATATCTTAAAAGAATCAGGGGTTTAGAAATGATGACAGCTGCTCTAATATAAAATCATAACCGGACGAAAGTTGACAGGTGAAATGAAACAGAGAATTCCCCGAATCGTAAACACGAAAGAAAATGGAGTACTATCAGGTTTTGTTTAGTCTTGGAGTTGTCACCACTTGTGGCACTCGTACTAGATTTTGTCAATGTGAAAGAGAAGGAAATAAACATTCACTGGAACTAATGAGACAGATATCAACGCGATAACTACCACGCAAGAGAGCAGCGAGTCGAGTTTTCTAATGAAAATTAGAATTCGTACCATTGCGCGAGTGCGCAAGGCCCCCTGCAAGAGCGAGGCCCCGGGCGGTTGCCCTGCTCGCCACCCTCAAAGGCCGCCTCTCTAAAACTGAATTTAAGGATCACTTATTAACATTACTGATATGTCACTCTACTCCGCTCACTATTGTCACGGCTGCTAATTTTTTGAAAGTGTTAAATGCATCGTCAGTTTTCCAAAATTTCGACCATTTTCGAAATTCTGACTTTATTTTGAAAATGGAAACTTTACTGGCTTTTTATAAATCTTAATCTTTTCAAACATATTTTGGTTTTATTAAACTTTGATTTTTAGAAAAATTACAAATTTTTTAAAATTGTGACTTTTTGAAAATATCGAAGTGTTTGCATCCATCTTTCTCAAAATTTCCATTTGATTTCAAAATTTCCAATTAATTTCAATTTTTTAAACATTTTTCATTATAGGTATTTTTTAAAATCTCAACCCGAAATTTTTCAACTTTCAAAATATTTGATAATTCAACATTTTTACCAATTGCAACTTTTTTAAAAGTTTGACTTTACTGATAAATTTGACTTTTTTAAAACTTCTAATTTTAAAAGCATTTGAAAATTTTTGATGATGTGTAGTTATTTGAAAAACTTGGATTTCTTCAAAATTTTAATTTTAACTCGAGATTTGGACCTTTGTTTGCAAAATTTGACTTCGTATTAAAATTTGGCCTTGTTTTAAGAGTTTCAACTTTCTTCAAAATTTCAACCCTTTTCAAAATTTACAATTTTTTTCAAAATTTCATCTTTTTTACGTTTCGACTTTTTCGAATACCTATTCCTATTTTCTAAAAATTTGAATATATTTTTTTAAAGTTCAGATTTTTTTTTCGAAAATTTAAATTTTTTAAAAATCTTGAACTTTCTCTGAAAATTTCGACATCATTTTGAAAATTTTCACTTTTTAAAAATTTCTAATTTTTTTGATAGTTGGATATTTTCAAAAACTTTGACTTTTTTCAAATTTACTCTTTCTTACATTTTCAATTTAAAAAATTACCTTCTTTCAAAATTTAAAAACTTTTGAAAACTTCGATATTTTTCTAAATTTTAACTGTTTACTTTTTAAATTTTTACAAACTTTTAATTTATTTTGATGACTTCGACTTTCTTAAAGGTTCCGATTTTATTTAAACATTTGGACTTTTTTTTTAATATTTTAAAATGCCCGCTATTTTCAAATTTTCAACTGTTTTAAATATTTGGAAAATTTCAAGCTTTTTTGAAAATTCAGATTTTATTTCAAAATGTCGACCCCTTTTTTTCAAAATTTCGACGTGTTTTGAAATCTGACTTTTTGGAAAATTTTCAATCAAAAATTTCGTTTTTTTAAATGCTTGCCCCTATTCCGAAAATTTTAACTTTTAAGATATTGACCTTTTTTTAACAATTCTCGACTTTAAGGATAATTTTGACTCTTCTTCAATATTTAGGCTTTTCGAACATAATGACTTTTTTTGAAAATTTGATTGACAAAATATTTTTCGATTTATTTTAGATTTCAACATTTTTTAAAATTTCGACGATTTTTGTAATTTTAGACTAATATTTTTCAAAATTTTAACGTTTTCAAAATTTCAAATTATTTTTGAAGACTTCAATTTTTCAAATTTTTTGAAACTCTGAACTTCTTCGAAATATTAACTTCTTTTTCGAAGTTTTGACCTTTTCTGACAATTTAAAATTTGTTTTGGAAATTGGAAAATTTTAACTTTGTATAAAAATGTCGACATTTTTAAAAACTCCGGACTTTTTCAGTATTTCGACATTTTTCAAAATTTCGATATTTTAAATGTCGACTTCAAAATATTTTACTTTTTAAAATGTTGATGTTGCTTGAACATTTTGACATTTTAATAAAATGTCAGTTTTGTAAATTTTCAATTTTTCGTTGAAAATTTGGCTTTTTCGAAGGTTTCAGCATTTTTCAAAATTTCAACTGATTTTTAAGGTTTTGAATTTTGTTTAAAGGTTTTGATATTTTTAAAATGTAAATTTTTTTAAACTCAAATTTTTTTCAGTTTTTCAAATTTTCGATTACTTACATTTAATCTTTTTTAAGAACTTTGACATTATTTCGTAAATTGTGTCTATTTATCAAAATTTTACTTATGTACTTAAGTCTATATTTTTGTTTTTTTTCTATTAGAGGGTTGTTGATTCGGCAAATAGCATTTGGCTACAAAATTCGGTCAGTACGGTATTAGCTGTTACCCTCCTAGGTTCGTAGAACTCAAGACAATTTATGACAACATACTATCCATACAATTTTATCATTAGGAGTTCTACAGTTTTGCAGTTCTGAAATAGATTCGTATAGGCTTTTACACCTCTCAGCACTGCGACCCATTAGAATCTTTTGTGTGGATTGTGTGATTTTCCAAGATGTTTAGACTTTTTACATGGTCTATTATCTTTTTAGGAGCTGTTTCTCTTATTTCTTAGGGTATCAGGGTCACCCTTTCAAGAAATTTGAGCCTTTTACAGAACTGAGCCGTGCATTCGCATAGCAGGTGTTCTGTTGTTTCTGTTGCTACGTTACAGAATCTGCAGTTTTCATCATCCACTTTTCCCCTCTTAGGTGATACTTTACTGGGAAGTGTTCTGTAAAGTCCCGTTATTATTTTAAGTTCTTGTTCAGTTCAAGAAGCTGATCAGACTTCTTCTTTGAGATAGTGATAAACTTTTTTGACTGTCTTAGGCCTGGAGTTTTCCTCCAGTATAACAGCTTTTGATTTGCCTCCCAAGTATCTATTTCATTTTTTACGTGGCATTTTGTAAGACTACAGTATGGTTTTGTGCCAAAGAGAGGTGTGATGAAGGCTTCCTTTGCGAGTCTATTAGCCTCTTCGTTCCCTTCTATGCCTTGATGCCTTGGAACCCACATCAAAGTTACTTTGTCGTTTGCAGCCAGTTGCTTCAGGAATTGTTTGAGTTCATATGCCATTTTTGACTCGGTTCTGAACGACTTGGAGTCTTTAATGCAACCTGGCTATCCGAAACGATAGCCTTTTTGAAGGCACTCTTTTGCGCACAGAGTTGTAGTAAGCAGTTCTACTTGGAAGATTGTGGAAGTGTTTTCTAGGGGTTTAGAGAGTCTTCAATTACACCGTATTCCTAGTCTTACTTCTTCTGTTTGTTTGGATCCGTCTGTATACCAGGCAGATGCGTTGTTTGCTAGCCTTTCATTGTGTCTATTCCATGTCTGGCGGTCCCCGATAACCACTTCGAGGTTTGATCTATTGGTTTGGCAATGGATCCTAGTGGAATTTTCTCCATAATCTGTACATAGCCAACTAACTCACCCGGTTTCAGATTGTTTGATTGGAACAGCTTTGAGGCACTTAGCGCTGCTTCCTTTTTCACACAAATGTGAAGTGAAGTCAGGCCTATCACTGCCTCTATTGCAGCTGTTGGACATGACGCCATAGCTTGGTTATTCCAATGTAAATTAACCTCTGTAATTTGTGTAATTTACCTTGCGCAGAAATTTGTTCCGTTTTTGGCCACCATAATATTGAAGCATAGGTGACCATGAACCATGATTAGGAGTAGTATGCCTTCTACTTTAAAATAGAGACATTTTTACTTTCCTTAAAAATCTGAGCTTAAGCCAACAAATTTTCTCTTAAAAACATATCTTCAAACCCAATCTAGATTTTTTTAATGAATATTATTTAAGTATCTCTAAAATTGGAATTTCAATTTGTGAAACTGTTGTTTTTCAAAATATTTTGTAATTGAAGTCTTCTAGTGTCAGATTTAACTTCGAAATCTGTAACTTTTTTTAATTTTTGAGTTTACTTTTGAAAAATTTTTACCTTTTTTTTCTCAAAATTTTGACTTTAAACTCGTCGATCTTTTTTATTTCGAAAACAATTTGGCCTTCTTTATTTAAATGTTTTTCGAATGTCGAATTTTGGATTCCGAATTTATACTTAAAACTATATTTTGCCTAAAATTTCGATTTTAAACTTGAAATTTCGAAAACAGTGTTTTACAAGTTTCGATTATTTTTTTGAAAATTAGCTTTCCCAACATTGAGCTTGGATTTCTAAAAATCATTTTTAGAATTTTGATTCCGGATTCTACATTTTGAATAATTTTATTTCAAAACTTCGAATCCTTTTCAGACGTTTGCAATTTTTATATAATTTCCAGTTTAAACCTAGGATTCATCTTTTTCTTCATAAAGATTTAATTTTAAAATCGCAATTTCTACTTTCTTGTAATTTCAACTTTATTCGCAAAATTACGACGTTTTTCCCATTTTGACAAATTGCATTCGAAATCCGAATTGTTCTAAAGAATTTGGCTAATCTAAAAGTTCCTTTTTACCAAATTGTGGGCTGACCATCTTCTAGAAATTTCGATTGAAAGTCGATTTTTAAATAAACCTGAATTTGTTGTTATTTTTTTCTAATTTCATGATTAAGTGAAAATTTTAAAACAAAATATTTGATAAATTTGAAGATATTTGTTCAAAATCCTAAATTTTTTCCGAAAGTTTCCATATTAAATTTTAAATATTTTATATTCTTCATAAGATTTCGAATTTAAAATCAAAATTTGAATTTCTCTATCAAAATTCTTTAAATTTCAATTTTTGACACTTATAGCAATATTTCTAGTTGATTAATTATATTTGAATAATTAATAATTAATAGTTGAATAATTTAACTAATTAATAAATGATTAATTAATAAACACAAAAAAGCTATTAATGGTTTATCCCACAATGTCAACTTCAAATGCGAAGGCAAAAAAAAAGTTGGATTTCGAAATTTAAGTTGAAATTTTGAGATTGGGACAAAATTTTGAAAAAATACATTTACAAAATTTTAACTGAAATTCTCGACAATAAACCCAAATTTTTGAGAATAAAGAATTAAGTAGAAAAAGTATAAATCATTTAGAGTAAAGGCGACATTTTAAAATTAAAATGGAATTTTCGAGATAAGCTTTGAAACTAAAGAAATTTCGAGAATGAGATTAATTTTCAGATTTAAATCTTAAATGTTGAGAATATGTAATAGTTTTGAATTTAGGATAAAAATTTTGACCTAGAATCGAGATTGAGTCCAAAATCTGAAAAATTAATATTTTGAATCGTCCATTAGGACCACAGAATTAATATTTCGTGTCACCAAATCAAAGTATTATTTTCTTACGTAAGTATATTAATTAAAGGATAAGACCCCATTCGGATTCGTATAGGCGAACTTTGTTAAATTTCAGTGTTTGATTAAATGTGGGAGCTTTGTAGCGTTTCCACCATTAACCAATTTGGCAGGTGCAAGTTTCCCCAAGTAAATCAATTTAACTCTAAACATTTGCGAAACTAAACTGCAAACATATAACAAGTCCCATTCTGTCTCGTGGAAATTGTGTCGTGGTTTAACCGAGCATATATTACTCGGCTTTTGACAGTGCATAATGAACCTTGTAAATCTTCATAAGTCATTTATGCGCTTCAATGTGTTACTTCTGTATACAAATAATTTATGAAGCCTTTTTTACCAGTGCACCTTATTAGTTGTTTCCAACTAGCGCTAAATTCTAAAAACCATTTTTTATTTTACAAAAACAGCATAGTATTTAACTGGAATGAGTAAATTGGTGTTATTTTGGTTTTCCCAGTATCATAGGACCTTTAATAAGAAATTTCCAACTCTTAACCAATCAAAGCAGTAAATTATCATATATATCGTTACCCATCGAGTCCATTTATACTTGCAGGACACTATTTTAATAAACTGCTTTTTAAGTTTACTATTTATGGTTATTGTTTTCCTTATACAATTGCAGATATTTTAAGAAAAAAGTAAATTTAGCGTTTTTCCACGAAATTTTGACTTTTTTCCAAATATTCGATTTTTCTCTGAAACTTTTTATTTATTGAAACTTGCAAGTTTTTTCTCTCAATTTTTACTTTCTATAAATTTCGTTTTCCTCGAAATATTGAGTTTATAGAAATTTTGATTTTTATTTCTAAAAAGTATATATCTAGAGGATAAATTGAAACTTAAAAAATTTGCTTATTTTTTCTTGAAATTTAGTGTTTAAAATTTTAAAGAAGTTTTTTAGAAGAAACTAAAAATTTCGAAAAAAAAATGAAAATTATAAGTAAAAACACAATTCCCTACAAAAATCGAACGTAGAGGTTTTGAGAAGGAATTCGAACTGTCTATACTCTGTTTTCCCAAGAGATATCTTTAGGCCACTCCCTTAAACAAAGCGCGATATTTGAATAAATTATCTCTATTGGCTGAATCTGAAATCCCCTTATCACATACTGATAAGGAAAAATTTTGATTGTCCATGTAAAACGCCAAGAATTGCCCCTTCCATAGTTTTCTACGGCTGCTGAACGTATTCCCCTACTTTGACGCAGTATGCTTGTATCTTCCAGTTTAGATGTTAGAAAAAACTGGTTAAGAGTTTTACAATAGACTGGAATATTGTGGCGCCCTATTTGAACTCCTTATATTGTAATGTTTAAAGATTTATTATGTTATATTCTTCATTAGAATTATTATTTCTTTTGTTTAAGAAATCTCGTTTATTTATTTTGGTTATCAAAGAATATCAGTTTTATTTTGCCTCAGACGTTGATTAAATCAACGGATTAAAAGAACAAACAGCATGTGGTACGCAAATTTTAATAAAATTGTTGCCTGCCAGTAGTAATCCCGTAAGAAAACACGTTAGAAGCTATGATGTACTACTAAAATCTCCACCAGCACTGATCGCTGCGCTCTGCGTTGAATTGTTTACACCGGTGTAGGAGAATACAAGGCGCCGCCCATCTATCCCACTATTAGCTCTCAATGTTAAATCTCTCATTAATATTCTTCCTATGGACAGTGTTTGACTTTCCTGATGTGTATACACCAAAAGAGTTTAGTTGATCGCTTGATTAGTAACCTTGATTTATTTCTTGATATCGTGTGAACCTGTCTTTTTTAAGGGGTAGTGGCTTAAGTATATCTCTTGGGTGAACAGGATATACACAGGATGATCCCAAAGTATTTTGACAAGTGCCAGGAGGTGACTGCTGACATCATCTGTAAGATAAAAAGTTCCTGTAAATAATAATCGTTGCGCTGGTTTATTAGGGATATATAGGGTGTTAAATTCTTATAAAAAAAATAATAATTTTTTAAATAACGCTTCAACTCATTAAACTTGTTGTATGACATTTGTTAAATAAAGTAAGTGCCTGAGGACACTTATCTTAGAAATACGTCATGATCTCAAATTTAACCAGTGGCATTGGTACGGAATTTTGTCTTCATATTTAATGTGAAAACTCCGCAACGCCACTGTTATATTTTATTTTAATTTCTTTTTGTGAATTATATTCCATTAAAAAAAATATTATGTTATTTTGATACGATGAGTAAGTATAGGGTTAAATCATTATTTTATTTAGATATACAAACATAACCAACATTTTTTACCCTTACGATGCTGAAAAGCGAAATTTGATTACATCATGTCAAATTATCGTCGTGGTGCCTTTATTGTTAATACAGTTTATTGGTTATGAATATACACATATACTAAAAAATGTTAAATTGATAAAATAATGAAACATTTATTAATGCAGTGTTAAATTTAATTAAACATGAGAACCTGTACTTTTAACGTAAGTGTTCTTAGTGTTTTCTCATCCAATAAATTTTATAAAACAAGCTCCAAATATTTGGGAAAAAATTATATTTTTTATAAAATTCGAAACCACTGTTTACAGCAGGGGTCGGCAATTTTTTTGTCGACGGATCAAATGAATTTTTCGAAGTCTGAACCAAAAACCGTTTGTAAAACCAAAAAATGTGCACTCTGTGAATTGTTCTAGAAATTTTGATTTTTATATCAATATTAATCATTTTTGAAATTTTAATATTTTCCGACATTGTCTTTTTTTATTTTAATTTCATTCTTAAAAATTGACCTTTTTTAAAAAAAAACCGTCTTTCTAATACTTTTTCCAAATATCGAATTTTTAATTGTTTGTTAAAATTTTCCTTTCAATATTCAATATTGCTCTTTTTTAAAGTTTTCATTATATTTTACAAACTCAGCCATTTCTAAACATCGACTTTATTAGATCCCAATTGTTGAACATTTCGTTTTATTCCTTAAATTTTGTTATTCATCCTAAAATTTCGACTTTTTCTCAAAATTGTTTCTAACAGAATTTATATTTTTGCGAACGACTTTTTCCTCTAAATTCGTCCTTTTCTCGAAAAGCCGACCATTTATCAAAAACTCGACTTATTTTTCCCAATTCTCCTTTTTAAGTAGGGGAGACTGGGGTATTCTGGACCACGGGGAATTGCCGGCCAGCTTCATATTTTTTTCTCTAATAGTGGTTAAAGGCTACAAATAACTGTCGTCGGCTCGCCTCATATTAAGCTCATTTTCCCTTCAGTACTCGACTTGTGTACACAAACCGTTACCTCGCTTCGATACCAAATAGAAATAGGATACTTCGAATTTTTTTTTCACTTCAGAGTTTCCTCTAATTTGACCAGACTTTTCGAGAACCAACTCAAGTAAATATCTTCATAATATTCGCGGAACCTTGAGTCTTCGAGAGGAACATGAAGTTTTGCATGAAGTTTGTATTGTGTTACTCATATGCTGCCATATTGTAAAAAATGACCTTCGGGGAATTACGGACCACTTTTGTCGTGGAATTGTGGATCACTCAATTCTTTACATTTCACAAGCTAATTTCGTGTATTTAATGCATATAAGTGATTATTCAGGCAAATTTTCAGCACAGCATAATTTTTCGGCGATTTCTATTAGTTTTTTGGTAAAATAATAATTTCGTTTAGAACTGATTTTCATTGTCATTTGTTACTCCACTTTACTTTGTTTATTTTTCATAATAAATCTTCTGCATCTGCAGTCTGCATTCTGAATCAAAAACAAGAAGGTTTTTCTACTAGATTTTTCATTTTTAATCGATTTACAAAGTGGTCCGTAATTCCCTGACATTTTTCAAAATCGCAAAAATGCAATTTTTACACCAACTGTTATAAATTGTATAATTTAATACAATTTGACCAAACTGCTGCAACCCAAAGAGAGATTATTAGTTGTACTACAAATTCAAGCTCTGAAATTTTCAGAAAAAAATATGTTTTTGCCTGTTTTTAATCAACCTAAAAAGGCGGTCCACAATACCCCAGTCTCCCCTACGATTATCCTTAATATTCGCCTTTTTTTTTAATTTAAGTTTCTCCGAAAAATTTCGTCTTTTTTTAGTTTGGTCGTTTTTTGGAAATTTAGAGGATTATTTTTTGTAAAAATCAATTTTTGAAAAAAGGCTTTTTTGAAATTTCAATTTATTCTTAAAATTTGCATTTTTTTTAAATTCCCACTTTATCCCACAATTTCACTTTTCTCTCAAAAAATATTCTAATTCAAAAATCGACTCCAGGCATTACTTAAATTATTGACCTTTTACCAAAAAAATTCACTTGTTTCAAATTTGTATTCTTCAAAACTATTAAACTTTATTCACGATGTAAATAACAACAGATATTAAAAATTCCTCAATGTTTCGATAAATATTTGCTAACACCGGACAAGGTTTCCTTTTGCAGAATTATCGGTGGTTATACTAGCAATTTGTTTAGCCGTTGTTATGCTGACAAGCTCTGTTGTTGTTTTAATCTTTAGTAAAGTTTAATAGTTATGAATATTAAAGAATTCCACGAAGTAAGGAATGGAAATGTCAATTTGTATTATTTTCTTAATTTTCTGGAAGTTCGACTTTTTCTGCAATTGCAGAACTTCGTCTGAAAATGTGACATTTTCTTTGTCTCGAAATTTGAATTTTGTCCTCGATAGTTTTTGCTCATAATTTCCACTTTTTTTCTCTCGAAGTTTCGACTTTTTTTCTCGATGTTCTATCCAAACTTTTTTTAAAAAAAGGACAAAAATGTCTACCGAAATTTAGATTTTTTTCGTCAAAGTTAAAACTTCTGTTTTGCAAATTTCGAGTTTTGCCTCGGAATTCGTCTTGTATACTTTTTTTTTCAATATTTGTCCTTTTTTTTATTTGAACACAAAATTTGTCTTTTTTCTCAATTTCTTTTTTGTTTTAGATTTGGACTTTTTCTGAACATTTAAAAGTTTTTCTCGACTTTTTGAATTTTTGACCTCATTTCCAAAATTTAACTTTTATATAAAAGATTGATTATAAGATCAGATATTTCCCAACGCTTTGATCCTTTTCTCGTTATTTCGACTTTGGTAAAATTGCTTTTTTTTTCTTTTCAGTATTTTTATCAAAGTTTTGTTTTTTCGGAAATGTAAACTTTTATCTTAACATTAGACATTTTCTGATTCTAAGAATTTTAATTTCCATTCGAAATTTGTCTTTTTTCTTCAAAACTTCGACTTTTTCTTCTTGGAATTAGATCCAAATTTTATTAGGAAGGTTAAAAAAATTTCTCCCGAAATTTCTTTTTTCTCTCAAAATTAAACCTTCTGGATTTCTAAAATTTTCGATTTTTTCCTAAAAACTTGTTTTTTTTATCAAATAAAATTTTGACCTAAGGAAATTGCGATTTTTTGCTCGAAATTTGTTTTTTTTTTAATTAAAATTTTGACTTTTGTTCTGAAAATTTGATTTCTCCTCAAAACATTCGACTTTTTTTAAAGCATGGCCTTTTTCTGGAAATTAAGAGATTTTTTTCAAATTTGAATATTTTTTTTCCAGTTCTCGAAATTTCAATTTATTCTCACCATTATCTCTTTTTAATTTTCACTTTCCATCACAAAAATTATTGAAAGGGTTTACCATTTTTGGAATTTATATTTCTTTCGTTATATTTCTCAAACTCGTTTTTTTGTTATTGGGAATGGCTTCTTTTATATTAAATTCAGCCTTTTATACTTCTCGAAATTTCCTTCTTTCCCGCGATATTCGTCTTTGTCTCGAAGTAGTATTATTTTTTAAAGTGAAAAATTCTTAAGCTGCGCTAAGCGAATGAATATATGAAGAAGAAAAATTAGGGGTAGGGGGTGAAAAAATGGGGGGGGGGCATGAAAATACATAAACAAGAATAATGGGGGAAAATAAAAAATGGGGGGTACCATGAAAATATCTTTAAAAAAATATTGGGGGGGGTGAAAAAATTAGGAGCGGGGGACAAAATGAAAATATATAAAAAAGAAAATTTGGGGCTATATGGGAAGGGGGGCAAGTGGATGTTAGTCGCTGCCCTCAATTATTTGTACTTTTCCTCAACTGAGAGAAACCGCTGAAAGTTTGGAAAAAGTTTTTTTTTAATTTCTTGAAATTTGTTAAATCATAGTTTTTAAGTTTTCATTTCTGTCAACAGTCCCAATAACTATCCAATTTATTATTTATTATTTATACAAATTTCGACTTTTTCATCTTATAATTTCACATTTTTTTAAATCAATATTCGTCCTTTTTTAAAGTTTGTTTTTTTTTGGGAGTTATAATTCTTTCTGATCTATTTATTTAATTGGGCTTTTTCTCGAAATTGCAATTTATTTTCAAAATGCATCTTTTCTCAAAATTTTAACTTTTCCCAAAATTCCACTCTTTTTTAAAAACTTGACTTTTTTTTAGAATTTTTCTTTCTCGCTGTGCTTTTTAATCTTCCTTGGTTTCAGAGGACAAGATTTGTACTTCAATTTCATTTTTCTCAAACTTTGTTTGTTTTCTAAGAATTAAGCCAAAATATTAATTACAGCAGGATTAATTACGAAAAAATATTTTCTTGAAAATTTCTGAAGAAATGATATTCCTTGGAAGTTTTAATTTTTTCAAGATTTTGGTGATTTTGAATAAAAATATTGGAAAGAAGTGGATTTCTGAAAAACCCTAAACATTTTTAAAACATAAAAATCTTGAGTTAACTTCGATTATCGTATATGAAAAAAAGTCAAATCTCGAATAAAATGCTGATATTTTAGGGAAAAACCTACTACATCAAAATTTTGGGTTAAACCCTGAAATTTTTAACTTCACCATTAGGAGAACAAAGTGGAAAACTTAAATGGTTTGCATAATTGCAAAAACCGATATTTTTCAATTTTGAGAAAAAAAGAAATTTGGAAAAATAAACCATATTTCTGCATGTCTGCGTTGGTCCGAATTCGACATCATCACCTCCCGATGTGGCTTGCGGCCCCTTTGTTACCCACCCTTGGTTTACAGAAACTATAACTTATAGGGACTTTTCGTCCTAAACTAATGCAGCAATCACTGTCTGAAATTGGTCTGAATACTTTTCAGTCCTCCTCTACAAAGGGCATTTCTGTCATAATGTCATTAAATTTAACCGCGTATTTGGAAGGCTTAAAAGATGAAAAACAGAAAAATAAATTCAACATTTTAAGTCCCAAATCAACTCTTGACCATTTAAAGCACGGCGTTGCTTATCGCATTAAATCACGGGTAATTTGCACACCATAAATTTTTTTACAGTGTACTATTTTTCTACAAGTCAACAGCTGAGGAATCGAAATTTCAAAAACTAAAACATAAAATATTGTTATAATCCTAATGAACTACTTTGATGGCCATCAGATATGAATATTTATATGTATTTTAAATCCTCCAATATATGTGTTTGGTTACGATTTGTTAATGAAGTGATTGTGTGTAGAGGGCTGTTTTCACGGTCAACAGTCGGATATTCAATTATTTACCACTAAAAACGCCAAAAACGATGTTTTCATTTTTACAGTTGTAGCAGAAAAAATAACAAGAAAAATGATGTTTAAAAATTTCAGCAATAAATTACGTACCAAACGTAAAATTTATTTTTTTTAGTTGTTGGGTGGGTTTTATTTACTCTCGCAGTGGTGCTTTATCAAGCTAAAACGAAACCGTCATTTAATGTTTTTTATTGTGTACTACGTTCAAAATAGTCTGCAAAATACATCATAAAACATAAAATTATTGAATTTTCTCGATAAATAATGATGGTGTGGCAAACAAACACGTTTACTAAAATTATATCATATATTTTAATGACAGTAAATTAAAATTGTAGGTTCGCAGCTTCCTGCATTCACCGTAATCAATTTTGTTATTACGGACTTAACAACCCAATTTATAAAATAAAGCAACAGTCGGCGTTTCTGGAATAATTTTCCTGCAAATTACGGATTCCAGTGAAAAATAGGTTTCGTCTCGTTTTTATTTTTAAGGTGCTTTTTTACCGGGACGTTTCTATTTAGCTTTCGACGGGAACAATTAGTAGTCGGCTTTTTACAGAAATGGTTTTTTCTTTTTTCCTCGGTTTCGGTTGATTAAATACAGCTGAAAAGATGTAAAATGTGTGACGTCCTTGCTCGCTTTTATAATTATTCACTTGCTTGCGTAAATTAACTGCAAATTAATTTCTTTTGATGTACACTATTACTTTTAACTAAATTTCGATTGAAAACGTAGCCACTAAAACACTATTTTTTATTTATTATTTTTACTTCACTCATGCGTGCTTTTTATTTATGAAAATAGCGAAATATTCCAAATATGGTATTTGTCTGGTTTTCTCACGACACTGGTAACAATAATATTTCCTTACCGTTCTTTATTGTTTAATCACCTAATATGTGATATTCTGCATAAAATATGATCAAATGTGGGGAAAATTGTTCTAGGAATAAGTGATTTGATCTTATGTTGGCCAGCAAACAATATTTAAAATTATAATTGCTTGTGCGTGAGTAATTAGAAACCTACAAAACATTTAAAAAGATCAAAAGATATGTAAGTTAATGGTTAATTGCTCTCAGCTTCCTGAATGGAAACGCGAATCCTTGAAAAGTTACAAGTGATAATAACTAAAAAATAAAACCGTTAGAACTGTCAACGATTGAATCGTGCGTAATAATTTTGAAATCCTGTAATTTTTTTCTTATTGCCAGAGGTCAACAGGAAAGTATAATAATAATTGGATAGTCGACTTGAAGTGCAGAAGATGTCTAGGTGAAGCATTAATTGCTTACATATCTTCAACATTTTCTTTACGACAGATTAATGAGATTGATATTTTTTGACCTTTTCAATTGTCTATGTCTTCCTTAGTATTCACACATTTTGGTCAGTTTCAGAAGTTTCTACGAGAGCCTAAGCTAGTTGTTTCCTTCAAAGAATGCAATTTTATTAAAATTTTGAACTGATTCTAATGTTTGTGTTTCTTCGAGAAATTTTGCTTTCTGTAAAAAATATTGATTTTCATGCCTAAATTTTGACTTTTTCTAGAAATGTTAAGTATAATAACGAGATATTAACTGCAACTACATACCAACAATTTCGGGAACAAAGTTGAGCGTTTGAGTTATACTCGATATTTCTACCTTCTAGAAATTTTGGCATAAAGTAGAAATTAAAAAAAAAATAAAATAAAACAAAAAGTAAAGTTTCAGAAAAAAGATAAAGTGTTCTGAAAAATCTCAAATTATCTAAAAATTACATTGGATTTTTGAGTTATACAAATTTCGATTTTTTCTCAAAATTTCCAGTTTGAACTTCCACTTTCAAATTTTTTTAAATTGCCTGTTTTAAAGTTTAATTTCCAGAAAACTGTAATTTCCAAAAAAATGTTATTAAGAGAATTTAAGTTTTTACTGGAAATATTGCAAAATTATACTGAAATTTTTTTACTCCTTTTTAAATACTCAATTTTTCTCTCAAAATGTTGACCTTGATCGCAAAATTTCGATTTTAACCACAAAGTTTGATTTTATTTTCGGAATTTCGAGAACAACATGGAATTAAAACCAGAAATGTCTAAGTATTGTCAAAATTTCAACATTATAGTCGAAATTTCCATAAAAAATTTGAAATTGAAGCAATAATTTAAGAAAAAAAATTAAAGAGCCAAACTATAATCTTGAAATTCTCAAAAAAATTTCCAAATTTTGGAAGAAATGCAAAATAAAGAAAAACGTATTTAAAAATCTAAAGTTATTAATAAAAATTTAGTTAAATGTGTTAATTTTTTCAATGATTTTAATTTTTTTATGTAGAACATTCGAATATACTTCTAACTTCCAGAAAACGTTGAGAAACTGAAAAGAATTAAGAGACTCCTTTGCATCGTTGCCATGGCAAGGACTCTGCTTTAACTCAGGCAATCCTTTCTCAGTCACCGAATCCATCACTGAAACTATCCTACTTGATATGGAACGCAATTCCCCATTCCCAAAAGAAGTCTGCCTACAATAAATCGTGGTTCAGCAAAAAATGTGCTCGGGCTGTCTCCTGCAAAAATCGGATCATCTTTGTAGATGCTCGAAATTTTTGTAAACAGGTTAAAAAGTGATTTCGATCGTAAAATGCGCCAGAGGCTTATTAACTGTCCGAATGGTTCCAGATCGTTTTGGGGATTTGCAAGATCGATTGAAAATAATTTTACAACTTCAAATTTTCCACCTTTACCTTTACAACAATATTGCGACTACTTCCAAGGAAAAATCTGACCTTCTAGCTTTAATGTTTGCTGACAATTCCAACCTTGATTTTCGAAATGCAGAACCCCCTGTTCTTCTTAAGGTTGGCACTTCGATGCCTGAACTTGTTTTTAGACAACGCATAGCCAGGATGATTCTCCTCGAGCTCGACACAACGAAAGCTTCTGGCCTTGATGGCATCCCAGCTATTGTTCTTAAGAACTGCGCTTCAGTCCTCAGCAAATTGTTTACACTCTCTTAGGAGGTGTATTCCCTAACATTTGGAAATCTGCTAGAGTGTATCCTGTTTCTAAAAATGGAAAAAGTAATCTGGTCAACAACTATCGCTCAATATCTTTGTTGCCCATTATATCTAAAGTGATGGAGAAGGTTATCAACATCGAGATTCTCAAATATCTGAAGGAGAATAGGATCATCTCGGACAGACAATACGGTTTCAGACAACAACGCTCAAGTGGCGATCTATTGACATATGTTATTCATATCTGTAACTCACCGATGGAAAAATATAGTGAACCTAGGATTGTGGCATTGGATATCTCAATCGCCTTCGACAGAGTCTGGCACCGATCTCTTCTCGCCAAATTAACATCTTATGGTCTTCCTCCCGGACTCTGTTGTTTGACATCCAGTTTTCTCGATGACAGATCTCTTCTGGTCGTTGATGGCTTCTCATCCGAGGCATTTGCGATTAATGCAGGGGTTCCTCAGAGGTCTGTCCTGTCTCCTACTCTGTTTCTGTTACACATAAACGATCTCTTAGCTTCAACTTCCAATCCGATATACTATTCGCAAATGATAGTAGCCTGGTGTCATCTTTTTTCTTCGACATTATCCTTCGCTGTTTCAGATCGACTAAGGGAACAGCAGATACAGATCATTAATCGGGATCTATAAATCATTTTGGAATGGGGTAAGAAAAACTTGGTCGATTTCAACGCCTCAAAAACTCAGGTAGCGGTATTCTTTAAGAAAACACCAAAGGATAACGGAACAAACATAGTCATGGATAGTAAAATCCTATCGATTAGATTTAATCTGTCTATCCTAGGAGTGAATGTTAGCACTAACTTCTCTTGGGACGATCATGTGCGCGCCATTACCAAATCCACCTTTCAGAAGCTGGGCTTTCTTTTTAGACCTAGAAAGTACTTCACATCTCATCAGCTACTCACATTATACAAAGCTTAAGTTAGGCCAACAGAAGAACACTGTTCTCTTGTTTGGAGTTCAGCCCTAAAATACACTTTAGCACTTTTGATTTCAATTCAAAGAAGAGCAATTCACATAATTGATGATGGGAGTTTGACTGATTTTCTCGAAACACTAGAGCACAGGCGGATGGTTAGTGATTTGTCTCTTCTACAAGTGCTTTTATGGGAGATGCTCACAGAAACTAATACGATTGCAAGTTTTTTAAGGTATACAAGAGAGTTGGACACTAGAGCACAAGCGTATGGTTGGTGACTTGTCTCTTTTCTACAAGTAGTATCCTGGAAGATGCTCGCAGGAACTAATAGGATTGATCCACCAAGGGCAAGATTCTTGAGGCATTCTAGACAGTCGGAGGAAGCAAATTCCTGTGCAGTCCAGCTTGACACAGTGAGGATTTCTGTCTACGGGGACTCTTTTTTCTATAGAACTTCCAAGCTATGGAACTCGTTAAAGAACGGAGTTTTTCCCAAAAATTACAACCTATCCTTGTTTAAGAAGGCGGTTCATCACCATCTATCCTTGTTTCGCGGTTCTTTGAAGGCATAATAGGGTATCGTTTGCGAGTGGATTGAACATAAAAAAAAAAATGTCAGTGTAAGCACATTTTCACTACATCAATGATGTTCAAGATAGTTAACATAAAAAAAGATGCTATGTGCAGACAAAAAAAAAACCGGTAGGATAATAGGCAAAAACATATCATTAAAGAGGAAAGTATTTATTAAGTAAGCTAGGTCTAGCAAAACGGGAGCTCTTAAAAGAATTTCAGAGGAAAGTCCTAGAACATGAAAAGCGATATTTCAATTGACAAGAATGAAGAAGAAATGGTTTGAAATAGAGAAAGTGAAGACAAAAAATTATCCTACACTGTCTTTTATCATTATATACGTACATGGAGAACAAGTAAATCTTTAAGATGTTGTCGATGGGACCACGACTATTCTGGAGCTGAAGAAATTCTTTTTGCCTTAAATGTAAAAAAAGAGGATAAATCTAAAAAAAATCAGTAGAGCTTTGATGTCATATTAAGAACGGTTTTTTAATCATCTACTTCCAATCACCAACGTTTGGTTTTTTGGTTTATTACACAAAAAGTTTATTTACTTTTTACATGTGCTATATAAAAATAGATATAGTAAACCTTGTAAAACTTAATAGAATTTCAATAAAAACGTTATTTGTTTTTAAGTTCTTTAAAAAAAACTATGGCTTATTTAATTCATCCCAAGTTTTAATGGCACAAGAACCATCTCTAGTTTGAAAGGTTCGATGCAATTGGTAACTTATAATTTAGCATCTCTTACTTTCTAGTCGCCTTGACTTATAAATTGATAAGTACAGTTATAAATTGAAGTTTCAACGAATGAGTTGCATCAGACAATGTCTCCTGGAAAAATTCATGACAAGCACATTTCCAGAATATTCCTTTATATTCAATTCAATTACAACTTGTTCCATTAACAGTAGCCGGTGAAAGAAAGAATGAACTAGAAGCAAATCGATTCAGCAGATTATGTGTCTGCATGGACCGAGCGACGACAAGGCATAAAAGAACAAGATCTTCGTGAAGCGAATAGCCGAGTCGGTAATACAGTTGATTGGGTATATCCTGCACTTTGTTTCCTTCTCGAACCTCTCGGCGCTGACCGCCGTACCCGTCCGTACCACGCTAGAGCCGGACTATCGTCGTCTTTGTCTTATTTCGCGGAAACATTTCTACCTTGTATCGCTGAATCGGTAATATACCGGTGTTCCTTGTTTATTTCGTGTATTGGCTCTAATTATTGGTCGATAATTGATAGTCAAAGTTCTTGAAATGTATTAATTTTCACGTGATGCAATTTAACAGGATATTTCGTTTTGTTATTTTGGAATAAGAAAAACCGCAAATTATTTAAGCCACCTTTGGATTTCGCAAATATTGTTGTTTCTAGATGTGATACTCCCTATAAGTTTTGGGCCCCAAGCAATTCGCTTCATGCGAATGTTTGGATAAATGAGTATACATTTGTATTTTTTTTTTCTGCCGGGTCATTAGCCAAGTGACCCACAAAATAAGTCGTCACTAACTATTTTTATAACTATAACTCCATTCAAATCACTTTATTAATATTAGACGGCGAAGGAAATGAATCATGGCAATCACGTACTCAAAGCGGATGGTGGCGATGTGACACTTTGGAATAAGTGGAAACAACAAGGAAGAGTGCTTATTTGACGGAAATTGTAAAGAGCTCAATCTTGTTTCTATAAAAACATATTGCGAACAGTGGCGATTTCTATAAATTTCTTCCACTTACTTTTTCTAAATTAAGTTGCAATGATGAAGGAACATTCTGCTTGGCAAGGAATTCCAAAGTTTGGAAATTCTATAGAAAAGGAGTCCCCATGGAAAGTAGAGACAACTCGCTGCCTGTGTTCTAGTCTAGTGCATCCTGTATTTTTTGTGAAAACTAAGGCGCTTTGGTTTATGTCGAGTAAAAATTGAGATAACTTTGCATTTCCGTGAAGCTTGTCAAAAATATACGACAACGAATTCATTTGTGCGTTCGAATTGTTTTCTCTAATCATGACAAACCGAATCATTTTTAAATTTCCTTTGGCGATTTGAGCTTCACCAAGATTCGTTTTTTTAACGATGTAGAATTTTGTAATCTTCGAAAAAATAACAAAGGGAGGAGTCAGTCCTGTGCTTGTGTTGGTCTTTGCGCCGTAATGGTACAACGAACTTGTCTTGCTTATAGAAAAATTCCCCAATAGAGATAATAGCCTTCCTTTTGTTAATTTTTTTTATTTTCATTTCGTTTATGATAGGCCACCTCTGAAAAATTTTAGACCTTGGAAGATTTGAGATTTTGAAAAATTTGAAACGTTGGAAAACGCCGTAGAGCCGTAGAACTCCGGTAAAATTTATTGGAACTTTATTTCGTTCAACAACTTTGATGAAATTTGCAACTTCTGAGGATTTTTTAGGATGAATGCCATTGTTTTGTTATTGGATTTTAATGATGAGATGTTCTCATTGGAAGAAGCTGTAATTTTCTTTGGTTTGTGTGAATTCTTTCCCGAAGAAAGATTTTTTCTTTGTGAGAAGTCTTCTCATTAGAAGAAGAGTGTCTACACTCTTCTGTTAGCGTCGGTCGTTCATTTGAGACGAAAGTTATTTATGTGTTTTTGTGCTTTGAGGCTGTCCTTGAAGAGGAAAATTATTTGTATTACTTCCGTCCTTTCTAAAAGAAAAGGCGTTGTATTGTTCTTGAGTTTTCTAGAAAGTACCCTCGAGAAAAGAATTGTTGTGTTATTCCACATTTTTTTTTTAAACTTAGCTATCTTTTTTCTTGGAAACATGGCCCACGTATGCTGAAGGTGATACGTTATCATCATAGTAATGTAAGTTTCCTTTATTAAATATTTTTATGTCTTTACATCAGGCAGAATTTCCTTCAAGGGGGAGCAACAATCATTCTGAAAAATTTATGGGCAAAAATAGAAAATCTTCCGACTGTGTGATGTATATTTTCATTTAAAATCTAGACGAACTGGAAAGATAGAATTTTTAGATTAAAGTCGAAATTTTGAAAGAGAGCCAAACTTTAAGGAAAACCTTTTGAAAAAGTTGAAAATTCAAAAAAGGATATTTTCAAAAGCCGTTTTTTGTAAAAAAAGTGGCGATCTCCAGAACAGGTTGAATTTAGATAAAAAATCCTTTAAAAATATTTCTCTCAAAATTTTTCTATCTATTAAAATTTTGATCCAACTTTGGAAAAATAAACCAATTTTGTGAAGAAGTTGAAATCTTCAGAAAAAAATCAATTTTAAATGGAAATGTCCAGAAACAGAAAGTATCGAATTTTGAGATAAAAGTAAAAATATGGATATTAGGACAAATTGCAAACAAGTTGAATTTACCGGTAATCAAATTTTTAAAAAATTCTGAAAAAACAGATGATTAGTAAAACAGACTTCGACAACAATTCAGGAATTTTGAAAAATAGGTTGCAATTTCAAAAACAAGATCGCACTTTCTAGAAGATATTAAAAATGTTCAAGAAGAAGTCCAATTTTAAGAGGAAAATTGAATTTTGAGAATAAACTAGTCATTTCGAAAGGGGCGAATTTTGAAAAAAAAAACTGAAAAAGTCGATTTTTTTATTAAATTATATCAAAAATTAAACCTTAATCTTTCTTAAAAGCTCGAAAAATATTCAATTTTGGAAAATGGTCAAAATTTTCGAAGGTCTAATCTTCTGAAAAGACTATATTGCCAGAAAAAGTTTAATTTTGAGAACCAACAATCGTAATTTCCAAAAACTTTGTTCTGAAAATTTAAAATTCAATAAAAACGTTACGTATAAAAAATCTTTTTTTCGAAATCCCTTAAAGTATTTCTCTCAACTTTTTTATAAACATCCCGATCTAATTTAGAGAGAAAAGTGAACATTTTGAGAACCATAAAATATCACGATTTAAGTTTAAAGTCGAAATTTGCTGAAAAGGACAAATATATTTAAAAAATGGCAGTATTTTGAATTAAATAAACGATATTTGAAACAATAGTTCAAAATGTAGAATTTTGAAAATAAAATCCATACATCGACAAAATAATTTTAGAAAAAAAAACACTATTTCAAGAGAGAGTAAAAGCCAAAATTTTCTAGAAATATTAAATATTGAATATTGAGATAAAGGCAAAATTAAAACCCTAGTTAAAATTTCTAAAAAATCCGATTCTAAAAGATCGAAATTTTCAGAAAAATATAATTTGGTAAAATGGCGAAAGTTCGAGAAGACTTCGAAATGGACAAAAATCTTGGAATGTTCCAGATAAAGTGAAAGTTAAAAAAGTCGTCGAAAAATAATCGAAAAAACTGAGAAAAAAGAGAAGATTACGAGAAAATGATCAAAACATTGGGAAAAAGATCTAACTTTTGAGAAAAAGCTTAGAAAGCGAGAAAAAAGATTAGAATCTTAGTGAAAATTCGAAATTTCCCAGAGCCAGATTTTATCGAAATTTAGGAAGAAAGTGAATTTCAAGAAAAAAAAATCGAAATTTTAAGAAAAAATCGAAATTTCCTGGGTGACTATTTATTTTTTCTTGGTTGCATGCCTCAGAAAAAGACAGGCGCTCTACTTTGCCTCAGCGTGTCGTCAAAAAAATAACCAATATTGTGATACACGTCGAGATTTTGACTTCCAGAAATGTGGACTACAAAAAAAGTTAAACTTTGCGAAGAAAATTTTTTCCTAATTTTTGTCGTTTTACAAAAATTTTAATTTCCAAAATATATACTTTTTTATCAAAAATTCAACCGAATTTCGGAAAAAAGCAAAAGCTGCACAATTAAAAAAAGTTGAAAAAACAACGAGTTTTTAGATAATAATAATTTGAAATTTCGACAGACATGTTTTATAAAAGAAGTCAAATTTTATGAGTAAATGCGAAATTAAAAAAAAAAACAAATTCTCTAGAAAATGCGAAATTGGAGAAAATTGAAATTTCGAAAAAATGTTTCAAGGAGGGAATGAATTTTAAGAAAAAGAAAATTTTTAGAACATTTTTCTCAGTTGAATACATTTTTGGTTTGCTACAAGAACCAGGTGGGCAATTGCCCCAACCTGCCCTATTATAGCTACGCCTTTGTTTTTAGAGTATATAATATTTTTCTGGATAATGCATGTTTAGATCCCCGTTTTGTTCTTTGGTTAATACCAATAATAAATCACTTTTAGCTTTTGTTTATTATTCTGCGCATAGTTATTAATATAATCTTCCATAACTGATTTTTATTTTCTTTTAACCCCTTGTCAATTTTTGTAATGATTAATTTAAATATAATTTTTTTATTTTTGGCGCAATTTTCAGAATTGCCACATCTGACAGAAACCGTTTCAATTTTTTTGCAAGTATGTCAAGTGGCGCCCAAGTATGTATATGTATCTATAGACTCATTTGCATGTTATTTCTCTTCTAAAGTAAATTTGGAGATTTGGAGTCTCTATCTGTCAGAGCTGGTGTACCTTATTATTTTTTTATAGAAGAAGATGACAAGCTATGCAACGCATTCTCTGTAGTCAGATTTTTTCTTTCCATTAAAGTTACCTCAAAATGGCAACAAAACATGCGAATTAACTAAAAAAAATTGTAATACGTGTAAAATACTCCATCAGAAGTGATACTATACAGAATGTTCTATTTAATAAAAAATGAGTCGTCAAGTTTTGAGCCACCTTGTGTCAAAAATATTTTTAGGCAATACGGTCTTGATATCATTTAATGCTTTATATTTCTTCTTCCTCCTCATTTAGTTTACGTTCTACAGACAGACACACAGACACATTGTTAAATATATTTTATGAACAGGACCGCGTTTAGACCTGATCAGACCCTAAGCTATTTGATATATGGGACCAGTGTTGGTAAGTAAATATTAAATTTATTACTTTGGTCACCAAACTCTCTCTAAAATTCTGGTTACATAAACAAGCAGCAAAGCAATTATTCTGCATGGGCTTCCTTACACCAACAATTTTATCGATGACTAAAAAAAAGTCCTTAACCATATTTTATCTACAATTTCTTCTGGACAACACTGTATGTCCAAATAGTATTAATTTTTTTGGGGCCCCCAAGATGGCGGGGGCCACAGCTTATAGGTGAATCCAGCTCTGTTTATGAGTTATGAACAATTATATGGAAAGGGTCAAAATTTCAAGTGGACTTTTAATATTCTGAGATTAAATGAAGAGGGGAAACTGGCAAGATTCAGTCAGAATCGTAAGTCAGACGATGGTTTTACAGAGGATGAACACATGTTTGAGAAAATTAACGACGAGCAATAATGTGTAACGAGGCACGTCTAGAATACGGATATTGCCTTTTACTGCTTCTGTCGCTGTCTAAATCTCTAGAGGACTTCTACAAAACGGTTCTGCTTAGATTGCTTTAATGGATTATGATTTAATTTTACTACATCCCCATTTCGGCTTTCGATTAATTCATGCAGCCAAAACGGCATTTAATGAATTCTAGTTATATTGGAAATTGCGAAACTGGAAGCGCTTTGTTCCAGGATCAGTAGTTTGTGGTCTTAGGATAGCGTCCTGGTGGTTAAGTCGAATTATTTATTTACCTGTTGGGAGAATTGCGTCCATTTGTATTGCGGTTGTACATGCGATCGTCACTTTGTGATCGGATATTGAGTTATTTTGTCATAAGAGTGCAAAGCCTGGGGTTTCTAAATTCCAAACTCATAGTAATTATCTTATGTAAAATAAGCAAACTCAATTATAAACATCGACACTATCGGTAAGGCATCAGCCTTGAGTGTCTGTATCTGTGTGCAAAAAATCAACTTTGGATGTAGGTATTTGAAATAAACAATCCTTAGGACGAATGGACGAATTTAAGTCATCAGATATGCTAGGGAGGTCCATTCTCGACAGTTTGCAGCGTATAACAAAAGTCTTCGCGTCGCGAGGTATTATATTTCCTGTGTTTTTGGTTGCAACTATAATAAATTCCGAATATCACACATCGAACATCGAATTGATAAAAAATAAGACACTGACTCATGACATTAAGATAGGTTTAAAAATATCTATGTCCTCTTCACTGATTACGCCGTAAGCAGAAAAAAAATCGAAAATTAATAACACTGTGTCAAAAAACTTCAACAGAAGCTCTTACAGTTCTTAGCAGGCTGGTTGTGCAGTTATAATGTGTAAAATCTTTTTGTATTTTGTGTGCCTAATTCGGAATCTCCACAAAGTGACCCTACTTGGACTTCTAAAGCTAATTATCTAATTAAAATATTTAGTCACCTTGGTGAAAAAGTAAAAAGTGAGTGAAAACAACTAATTAACATGATAAATTATTAATTTTCGGGTTAAAGTGAATATAAAGCTAAATACTGCATATATGTAGATTAAATATAATTCAGCTCATTGAAGACATCACTAGAAATGAACATATCCTTGGAAAATTAATAGACACCAGTTTTGTGGCATATTTGAGATTTGTTTTACGGAGCCACGAAGAAAAACGAAATGTGCAAATCCGGGAAATTTTCATGAACCACATTAACAAATCCAATAATCTTAAACTTTTTGTGGGTTTATTAAAAACTGTTAAAAATGAATTGCTGGATCGTATCTAATGAGTATAAATAAAATAAAACAAAACAACATGGTGAGTAATTTTTTCAATTTTTTCCGTGGTTAATTTTCGATAAAATTTGGAAGATTATTTTGCGAAACATTTCCGACGGCGGATCTCCGGAGCCCCCGATGCCCCCCAATTCCCAGAAATTCATGAGCATTATAAAATAAACTGAAAATGTTAAAACAATTAAATAAAAACAATGGCTAAGGCTTATTATAATGTAAAATCAGGCGGAGCCGAGAGTAAAATGAAAATCAATTGACTGGTGAATCACAAATAATTAACGTGAATGCCATGGTCGGGGACCAGGTCAGTGACCATACAGATGCAGGAAGTACAGTTTGTTGGATGCAACTCACCGATGGCCTAAATACATTTTCTACGTTATTACTAAACTAGGCTACCCAATTCGATTGTCGCATATAATTCGTGATTTTATTCAAAGCTTTGACGTTAACGGTTAGCGCAGTTACTTCGTTAGTACACCCAATTGAATTGCAATACACTTGTAGACAATATCATTTGATTTGCCTATTATATTGTTCGTTCTCTTTACTAAACCAATAATGATTATAGAGATTAAAAAACAATATTTTTGCGGAAACACTAATATAAAGTAAGTGAAGAAATTGGATGACCGGTCAATCGGGTCAAATTACTAATTCATCAGTGGAATAAAAAGTATTGACTCCACCAGTTGAGTTTCCAGCTGGTACCTTGACAATTTAGGCATTTGGACTACTACTTAGGAGATTGGTTAAAGCTTTTTTTCGGAACTGACGACGCAGGAAGGGTGGCAGAGGCTTTTGCCATCATTTGTGGACTATCGCAATTAATTAAGGAACCCACAAGAATTCCTGATGTAAATACCCATCAATCTAATCTACTCGACCTTTTTCTTACAAATTTTCCAAATTCGTATAAAATCAATGTGACATCACCGCTTGGAAATTCCGATCACAAACTTGTAGAAGCCTCTCGCTCGCTTTATATACCACCTCCCTCTCAGACACAGCCCCGTAGGGTTTGGCACTCTAACTCTGCAAATTGGGAATAATTAAGAGACTTCTTTGCATCTTTCCCATGGCAAGAAGTCTACTTTAACTCAGACGACCCTTCCTCAGTCGCTGAATCCATCACTGTAACTATCCTGATTGGTATGGAATGCTCAATTCCCCATTCCCAAAAAAGTCTGCTTTCAGTAAACCTTGGCTCAGCAAAAAAGTGCTTGGGTTGGCTCCTGCAAAATTCGCACATATCGTTGTTGGAAAAATAATCCCTCAGTAGAGACTTGGACCATCTTTGTCGATGCACGAAATTTTTGTAAACAGGTTTTTGAGGAGGCAAAAAGTGATTTAGATCGTAAAATGCGTCAGAGGCTTATCAGCTGTCCGAACGGTTCCAGGTCCTTTTGGGGATTTACGAAGTCGATTGGAAAGAATTTTGCATCTTTAAATTTTCCGCATTTATTCGATGACAACAAAAATATTGCGACTACTTTCAAGAAAAAGGCTGACCTGCTAGCGTTAATGTTTGCTGAAAATTCCAATCTTGATTCTCTATTCTTCCTAAGGTTCGCACTTCGATGCCTGAAGTTCTTTTTAGACAACGCACAGTCAGGAACATTCTCCCCGAGTTCGACATATCAAAAGCTTCTGACCTTGATGTTGTCCCTGCTATTGTTCTTAAGAAGTGCGCTCCAGAGTTGACTCCTGTCCTTTGCAAATTGTTCACACTGTCTTACAACAAAGGTGTATTCCCTAACATCTGTAAGTCTGCTATGATGCAGCCTGTCCCCAAAAAGGGAAAAAGGAATCTGGCTAACAACTATCGCCCTATATCTTTGTTGGCCTTTATATATAAAGTGATGGAAAAGGTTATCTACCTAGGGATTCTTAAATATCTGGAGGAGAATAGAATCATCTCGTACATGCAATACGGTTTCAGACAACAACGCTCAACTGGCCTATGTTACTCATATCTGTAACTCAGCTATGGAAAAACATGGTGAGGCATTGGATATCTCAAAGACTTTCGACAGAGTCTGGCACCGACCTCTTCTCGCCAAATTAACATCCTATGGTCTTCCTCCTGGAGTCCGTCATTTGATATCCAGTTTTCTCGCCGACAGATATGTTCAGATCGTCGTTGATGGCGTCTCATCCAAGACATTTGCTATTAATGCAGGGGTTCCTCGGCGGTCTATCCTGTTTCCTACTCTGGTTCTGTTACGCCTAAACAATCTCTTAGCTTCAATTTCCAATCCGATATATACCTACCCAGATGATAGTAACCCGGTGTTATCCTTTTTCTCCGACAAACCATTATCCGTCGCTGCTTTAAATCAACTAAGGGAACAGCAGATACAGATGAGATTAATCGGGATCTCGAAATTATTCTCTGGAATGGGGTAAGAAAAATCTAGTCGACTTCAATGCCTCGAAAACTAGGGTCACGGTTTTCTCTAAGAAAACATCAAGGGATAATGCAACAAACATACTCATGGGCCGTAAAATCCTCCTGAGGGAATTTAATTTGTCTATTCTAGGAGTGAATGCGAGCACTAACTTCTCCTGGGACGATCCTGTGCGCGCCATTGCCAAATCCGCCTCTCAGAAACTAGGCTTTCTTTTTAGAGATAAAAAGTACTTCACATCTCATCAGCTACTCACACTATACAAAACTCAAGCTAGGCTAACACTAGAATACTGTTCTCATGTTTGGAGTTCAGCTCCAAAGCACATTTTAGGTCTTTTGGATTCAATTCAAAGAAAAGCGATTTACCTAATTGATGACGAGAGTTTGACCGATTCTCTCGAAACACTAGAGCACAGACGGTGATTTATCTCTTTTCTACAAGTACTTTCATGGGAGATGCTCATAGGAACTAATAGAATTGATCCCCTTAAGGGCAAGTTTTTTGAGGAATACCAAACGGAATTTTCCCCGCTGTGCTTTGAAGGCCTAATAGGGTTATTCTTTGCGAGTGGATTGAACATAAAAAAAATCATACTGGTTGGTAATACAGTACAAAAATGTTAAATAGATGCCACTATAAGAATATTTATCTTATTAATACGTAAATAATTGTATGTACAATCTAATAATTCGAAAAAATATATTTTTCATTAATCATACAATATTCTCGACAACTGCTTCAAAGTGGATTTGTGTGGGAATGGTCATGATGTAGCAGCCATCTTTATAGCACTATGAAATCAAGAAGCAATGCCCATTATAATCCTTGTCTGCCGCTGCGAATGTCTAATTGATTACTTTATTCTTTATCCGTTAACCAATTCAACTTGTAAACTTTTCAATACTGTATCTGAGCATATATATACCATCATATCAATATGAAAGTGAAGATTCGATACTGTTTGTGGAGACTTCACCTCTTCAGAATATTCCGCATCATTATAATAGTAAAATACCGCATGTAAATTACATTCTTAGACTGATTATTCTGTTTTATTTAAATTGGGGAAACCAAGAAAAAACGCGAATAAAAACAATTAATTCCCAAATGGTTTTGAAGTGAAGTCATACTGCGACGATTTCTAAGAATTTGCAAGGTGTTTAATCTTCTTATTACACAAGGTTTTTATGCATGGATTTAAACGTTGATAAACTCACTCCAACCCACAAGGACAATACCGTTTTATTAATTATAGTAACCATAAAAGTATGAATTCATTATTCTTATTTATGTACCAGCCTGTGATAGCTTCTCCAAGCATTGTTGACAACAACAAGTATTAAAATTTCCGTTAAATGATTTGTAGGGGACTTCTTTTGGATGAAATTTTGATGTTATATTTAAATCTTGGCTGTATTTATTTTTTTAAAAGCTTGAATGAGATTAAATTTATTAAAGAAGCAAGTGCGTAGGTAGAATCCTTACACGTGGATTTTATGCATTTTATATAATCCAGGAAATGCCTAGTTAATTTCAAAACGTCACCAGTAATATATTGTTGATTATTATAACTATTTAATGTACACACGCTACCGAGACGCATTAACATTGTTGGATAGTTTTAAATATAATTTGGTTTTAAAATTAAATTTATAATGCTCAGACCAGTCAAGAGAATTTTTGAGACCGAAGAAGTTATGAGGTCACCCTCCTTTAGATTCTGTATATTTGATGTAATATTATTGTGCGCGCATGGCCCCTCAGAAGTATTATGCAGGAAAGATGAATGCAGAGGCAAATAATTTCATTAGCACAAAAGGGAAAAAATCTGTATATTTTTTGATGATCACAAATTAAAAAAGAAGTAGAGAAGCTTACTTCCACTAAAAAAGAAAAAGATTCACAGAAAACTCATTTTTCTTTAATTATAACTTTTTCCAAAAATAAAATTAAAAAATTTTAACTTTTCTTAAAAATTCTGACTTCTTTTAAAATTTTGACATTTTTGAACATTTTTAACCTTATTTCGAAATTTCGATTTTTCTCGAAATTTTTTGAAAACTTTGACGCTAATTGAATAGTTCGAATTTTTTTGAGAATGGCGACCATTCTGAATATTAAGACTACTTTTGAAAATTTCGATTTTTTTTTTAAAACATCCACCTCTATTGAAAAATTGAACTTATTTCAAAATGAGGACTTTTTGAAAATTCCCACTTTATTTAGAAAAATATTAGATGTCTATTTAAAATTTATCGTTTTTTAAATTGTGTCGACAATTCTGAAAATTTCTACTATTTTAAAATTGTGTTTTTTTTTGATATTTGAATATATATTTTGATTTTTTGAAATATTCTTCTTTTTGAAAATTTTGTCTTTATTGGAAATTTTCTTTCTCGGAACATTTATTTTTTTAATGAAAATCTCGGCTACTTTTTACAATTTCGAAGTTTTATTTTTTTTTTGGAAAATATTGAACTATAATATGATTTTTTTTAATATGCGTGCTTTTCAAAAATCTTTATGTCCTATTTTTATGAAAAACTTTGACTCTTTGAATATTTGAAGTTGTTTTAAAAATTTCAAATTTCCAACAGTTCCACATTTTCGAAATTTAGACTTATTTTGAAATTTTCAACTCTTTCACAATTTTGTCTTTTTTCAAAATTTTTACTTACTATTTTTTTTCAAAATATTAATTTTTCCTGAAAATTTTGATGAGTGTTTACTTAGACTTTAAAAAAATTCTAGTTTAAGATTACTGAAAATTTTGACTTTATTACCAATTTTCTTTATTTTTAATTTCAAATTTTTTTTTAAATAATTCGACTTTATTCGAAGCTTTCATTTTTTTTTGGAAAAATTGGACTTCTTCAAATTTTTGACATGGTTTCAAAATTTTTGACCTTTTTTTAAAATTCTCCTTTTTGTTGAAAATGTATGTCCATTTTCTTAAATTTTAACTCTCGAAATTTTGATTATTTTAAAATTTGATTTCTTTTAAACAGTTTTACATTTGAAAACATTGATTTTCATGAAATATTTTTTTAATTTGGTTCTTTCAAAATTTTGTTTTATTGAATTTTCACTTTCAATTCTTTCTGATTTTGACTCTTGCGTTAATTTAGACTTAAAAAAAATCTATTTTTTTTTCATCGTGTCTTAAAAATATTGACTTTTAAAATTATAAAACCTTTAAATTATTTAACAAAAAATGTCGACCCTTTTTTGAATTCTTATGTACAGGGTGAGCGAAACTGGATGTCTCAGCTCTATTGTAAGAAAAGGAAAAATGATATAAGAAATCTGAAAAGAGGTTCTTAAATTGGGTTGAGTAAGGTCCATTTTAAGCCACATTTGCATATTTTTTCATATTTGAAAACTGAAGTAATGTCATTCAACTTTTCATTATTTCTTTTCGACCTATTTTTCAAATGCTTCACTTTTTCGAAAATCTCAACCCTTGTTCAAATTTTGGCTTTTATTTAAATTTGACTTATTTGAATATACAAATTTTTTCAAAATTTTCCACTCTTTTAGACCCTTTTTTTGAAATTTTCACTTATGTTTGAGAATTTCGTTCTTTTGTCATCAAAATTTCAACTTTTTTTAATATCGACTCATTTTGATAATTTTAAGCATTTTTTAAAGTATTTGAATCTTTTTTCGAAATTTTCACTTATTTTTAAGAATTTAGTCTTTTTGTCATCAAAATTTCAACCTATTTGTAAATATCGACTTATTTTAAAAATTTTCATCATTTCTTAAAACATTGACTTTTTCTAGAATTTTCCAATTTTACTAAATTTAACTTTTTAAGAAAATCTCCTTTTCTTGAAAATTTTGAGTTGTTTTGAAGAAGACCAGGTAAACGTCACGGCAAACGAAATGGCACACCAGTTACTTTTAAACGGCGAAATGCTAAAGTGAGTTCCACCCTTAAGATGGCGCAATCGGTGGACCAAACAAACACGACTCACTTCACCATTACGGAGCTTAAAAGAACGATGAGTGCTTGAAAACCAGGAAGGCCCCTGGCCTCGATGATATTATGAATAAGTATCTGATAAACCTAGATCCACTAGCCCTGGATTGGCTCTTCCAAATGTACAACTCCTGTTGCGCCAACAATGCGATACCTTCCCTCAGGGGGGAGGGTACCGGCGCCGACGGTCTTCAATATGTATACAAGTGACCAACCGACTGGCTCGAAAACAAAGAGCTTTATATATGCTGATGTAGCCGTCACCTGCCAGTCACAGAACATCTCGGAGATAGAGGAGCACTTGACAGAATCACTATCAAGGCTGAACGATTACTATAGGTCAAATAAATTGCGCCCGAATTCAGCTAAGACATAGACATGTCTGTTCCACCCTAATAACCGACAGGCGGGAAGGGAGCTCCAGATAGAGCAGAATTCAGTCTGAACCACTGTCCAAACCCAGTCTATCTAGGGGTCACCCTAGATCGTACTCTGATCTATAGGCAGCACATACACAAGACCAAGGCAAAAGTAAACACTAGGACCCTATGAATGAAAAGCAAATTTCGAAAAAGAACTCGAAAATGTCCATAAAATATTTTTTTGGTAAAAGGAGTTTACCATTTTTCCAAAAAGATGTAATTTTGAGAAAAAACTCAACATTTCTATTAGACCAGTCATTGTCTCATTTGACCTTGCAAATACTACGACGTTGGCATTATTTTGAGGGATTGTTGACGAATTATTGAATGATGTTTTGCCAAGTTTTTGTCAACATTGGGTGGTTGGATTAGCCGCCATGTTGGAAAATGTGTCTTCCGTAGTTTTATTCAAATAACTCAGAAACCCTTCAAGCTAGAACAACATTTTGGGAACCATTTTAAAGGTCTTTAAAAGTGCTACAGTTTCGTCTTATCATAGAATGCAAGGATTTTGAATTATTTCAGGGTCAACATCTAAATTCACCTTTAATTTGCTTTTATTAGCTTTTTAAATTTTTTCTCTTTAATGGTCACATTTTTTTTAGAAAAAAAAACAGACATCAAGTTGTAGCCCTGAAAAAAACCCACAAAATGGAATTTCGCTTGTGTCGCCTGAATGATTTAGACTGTAGTGTGTCGGAATGATTTTATTCTGAAGAAACGAAGAAATTTACCAATAATTCGCTTCAATTTACTTTTTTTCGCTTTTTTTTTTCTTTTAACTAGTCACCCTTTAAAAAAAAACACTAGACATCCAAGTTTTAGCTTTGCAAAAATTCTACAAAATGGAATTTTGGTTGCTTTTCTCGTCTAAATAATTTAACTAGTCGCGTGCCCGAAAAGAGGGCTTTCGTTTTGGAGAAAATTAGAAATTTGGCAAAAGAATAATTTATGGAAGTAAAAAAATGGAAATTTCTATAAACGCTTTATTTAAACATAAGTTGAAAATTTGCAAAAGTTCAAATTTCCAGAAGAAACTTTTACATTTCAACCGTTTTCGACAAAGTTATTGAAAACACTGCAAACCTTCAAGATTTTTGCTAAATTTATATTTTCTTCTCGAAATTTAGTCCCTGCCAAAAAATATGTTTTTGAAGAACCTATTCTTGAAATTTTAACTTTTTTATTAGAAAACATTTACCTCGAAATTTCGATTCATCTTCAGATAATATAACCAACTTTCCAAAAATGCAATTTTTCTTTAATTTTTTTTTTTGAAATCATTCCAGAATGGCAACTTTCTTGGTGCAATTTTAGGCCCCAAAATAAGTTATTCCAGTATTTTAGTCCGCGCTAAGGACTCTGAGAATTTTTTTCCATCGGAGGCCAAGAAAGTAGGTAACTTTCCCATACCGGATAATAGGAAACAAACAGTGCTTGTCACGGAAACGATTTCATAGAAAATTAAACGACAATGAAAAATGTTATGAATTGATTAAATTTTCTTAATTTATATGTAAGTCGTACCTCCTACTTCGTAGTCGTCCCGGACGCGTATTGGATTTGCCTCTGGACTACAGAACCGGGCAAGATATAAGCGTTCCAATTAGTCGGTTCTGACATCATGATTAGATGTTCCATCATGTCGTATATACACATGCGCGTTCGCAGTAAAATACAATTGTTGACAGTTTAATAATATGAAAGTTCCAACTAATTTTGAGTTTTTGACAGTTTAATAATATGGAATTTCCAACTAATTTTGAATTTAAGGAAATTGCAATTTCGCAACAATCCTTTGAAATTCGCGTTGGCATACATTCGGAAAATGACGTAACGTTGTGGTTGAAAGAATACAGTGAAATTACCAACACGAATTGGATTGTTAAAGATGGTCTTTACAATCCTCAAAGGTAAGTTATTGTGTAATGACAAATTGTAAATGCTGTACAATATTTTTTCTACAACCGTCCTAGTCAATAGGCTTTGCCGCATAATTTTTGATGTAGAAAGTCCTACATGACCGCGCATCGTGCGGTAATGACCAGCGGCGGCTGGTTCTAAAAGGCACAAGGCGCGCGGTCATCATGAAATGAGTGATTTATTGTTTTCTGTTTAATGTAAAATACGACATATCGCATGTTTAAATCCAAAGTAATGATATTCTAATTAACTTGCACTTGTGAGTGATTTAAAATAAAATACACATACGTTTTGTTCCATTTTAAGGAAATTTAAATAAAAATCATGAACCTAGCGTGGTTGCCGTACAATTGGTCCAATCAATCCGGCGTAAAAAATAGGCCAACCGTGCATTTTAGGTAGGATGCGATTTTATTTTTTTCATTGTCTAGAGAAGTTTAATGTAAGTTTAAATTAAAGTTTTCGGAGTGTAAATGTTTTTGTGACATATTCAGCTATTTTTTAGTGCTCTACATGGAAAAAGTTTAGATGAATGTAAATATTAGGTGATATGTAATATTTTTAACTGTTGCTTGGAGGAATTGCCATATATTTATTATAATTTCAACTAATTTTTAAATGTGAAATTTTGTTTGTCTGTGTGTCTGTCTGTCTATTTGTTGGTTTTTCACATCTCAATTACTGCATCGATTTCGACAAAAATTGGTATGGAGGTTGTTTGAGACCAGAAATAGACTCTATGCTTCTTTTTATCACGGAAAATTATTTCACCATTTCAAAAGTTGTTTCGCAGATTTCCAGAAAGAACAGGTAATTACTCTGATAGCGTCAAAAAACATGATATTTTTATCAACAATTTAACAGTTTTCAGCAGAAATTGTCGTAAAATATAAAGTAATCACCTTTATAACAAACGGCAACAAATCAAAATATTTAATTATTTTTAGGTTAGGATTTTAAGAACACAGAATATCTATAAGAAATGCCACAGCCCTGCCACACGACTATGTCTAAATATTACTAGTTTCTGTTGCCATTACAAAATTAAATGTACAGTGCCTACTTTGATGCAGATTTATCTGAAATGGACATGCAACTATGTAGTTTTGTGTTGCAGGTTGAGATTAGAAATAATGAGAAGATATATCATTAATAGTTTTAGCAATAGATAATACCTGTAATTACATATAAATTTATCCCCCTTTAATTTGAAAAAATGGACGGTTATAGATAAAATATTGTTTAGGGTGAGCGAAACTCGATGTCTCAGCTCTGTTATAAGAAAAGGAAAAAAAATACTAATAATTTTTGTAAATTTGGATTTTATAAAACTTTATTCTTTCTTTAATATTAAATTCAAATCTACATCGAATATTTGGAGAAAAATCGGAAAGAATTCTCATTTTATAAATTTAAATTTCTTGAATTTTTAACTTAACTAATTTTAAGTTGAAAGTCGAAAATTTGAAATTCCAGTAATAAGCATGAATTTAAAAGTTTCGGGTAAAATATTCAGAAAAAATCTACAAAATTCCCAATTCCTTTAAAATTCTGATCTTAAAATCTAAATTTCGACTTTTTTTTCGAAATTTTAAGCCGAAATTGGAAGACAAGAATGTTCCTCCCCCAATACGCTACGCGACTGTTGACGCGAAGTTAAGTCTCTAAGAAAAAACAATGTTGCTATAATTTTCTCAGGAATTGTTCAATAGAAATAAAAATGAACTACGCCACTGGAAAGCAATTAAGAAACAAACCAAAAAAAAATGATTAACACTTTTATTTCAGTCGGATCATAAAAAAAGAATTTACAGCAAATTTTAGAAAATGAGCTTTATAATTTTTTCTTAATAAAATATAAATAAGACTATTCAATTGCTCAATGGGATGCTAATGTACATAAAATGTCTACTACTACCCCTGTTATTTCATGACCACTGAGATATTCTCTTGTAAACAACAAATAGGAAACATTTAAGAGAATCCGAAAATTCATAATATTCGCTTTGCCTTAAATCAAATTAATGCACCAAACAATAACAACATTTCGAATCTAGCACACCAATCATATAAAAAGTCTTTAAAAATTAAGCACCACTATTTTATAAAGTGATATTGAAGCTATAATTTCTTCTAATAATATAACTAATAATAACACAACGCGTTTTTAAAAAGTGATATTGTAGCTATAATTTTTTCGAATAAGATACCTACTAATAATACAACATATCTGTCAAAACTGCAATGATTCATTCAACTAGGAACGCGCGTAAATATAAACGAAATGGGGGCGTATATTAAACACAATCATGATGTCAGAACTGATCAATTGGAACGCTTATATCTTGCCCGGTTCTGTAGTCCAGAGGCAAATCCAATACGCGTCCCGGACTTGATGTTAGCTTGGCTCCCACTTCGGCCACAATTTACATCGTCGTCTAGGAATGTTTTAGTTTTACTAGTAGATTTTTTTACTTTATGAATACATTTTTTCGATCCTAAAATCAAAGCTTCCGAGTTGTACACTGCAAATTCCAGGATATTTCCTGTTTAAATTCCAAATTTTAGAAACAAATCGTTTCTATGGTAGAAAGCAACGACATATATATATATATATATATATATATATATATATATATATATATATATATTTAAAAAATTGAAATTTTATCTCGAAATTCCGAAAAAAAAAACACAATTTTAGATAATAGTCGAAACCAGCTAGGTCTCGACATTTCCAAACTTTACCAACAACTTTTGAAGAGTAAATTATAAAACTCCGGTGGTTCGTATGTTCCCCGACAACTAATAAAAATTAGTAAACAAAACTAAAATTTCGCATGGGTCACAAAAACGGGCGGTGTCAGTGAATTTGCATAGCAACATGATTAAATTCCATTGGAGGTCCAGAATTTCGTTATATACGAGCGAACAAAGCGTATTTGTGCTCACAATTAAAATGAAAGAAACAACACAAAAATGCTATTTTATTGCTTTACATTTACCTCCGTTTTCCCTTTATATTAAAACATTTACATAATGGACCTCGGATCTGTTGTTTTTCCGCTTTCTTTTCGGCAAAAGTCATTTATATTTGTATGGGATTGTTTTGGAACAATTTATACTTTCTTCTCGTACAACGCAATTAAAAATAAGTAGAATGGGTAAAACGAGGGTATTAATTGTCTCTATTCGTTCTGCTTTTTGAGAACATTTAAATTAATTAAAAGTGTTTTTGACTGCAAAAATGTGTTTCCTTTGAATACGTGTTTTTGTGCCAATAATTTCGTAATTTTGCCTAGCAGTTGAGTATTATTTATGCCCTAAAATAATTGGGGTTTGTAACAAATATAAATGAAAAATTTACATTTCAGTTAAAACCCTACACGTAGGCATCATTAATTTAATGATTAATGTATTAAAAGCAGATTTGATATGAGCAACTTGGAGAAAAGTTTTTCTAACCTAAATCGTTGGTAGAACTAAAATTATATACTCACCTAATTGGTTTTACAGCTTCCAGCTTCCTCCGCTTGTCTCTTTTTTCTAAATTTTGATTTTGTTCGAAATTTTAACTTTGCATTTCAAATTTGGGGCAAAAGTGGAAAAGTTGAATTTAAAATCATTGTTTATACTTTTTTCTTTCGGATTTTGAGCCCAAATTTAGATTCTTTCTCGAAATTTTCCTGAATCTGGAGTTACATAAATTATTCCCAGTATCAGTGGAGAATATTGGTGGCGAGTGGTATTAAAAAGTGGTGAGATCCTCTAAGGTCCTTCCTCTTTAGCAGGAACTCCAAATATTTAGTATGGAAAGCCACCTATTTCATACAAAACGACTAAACACGGTATATAAAAAAAAGACGGTTCACGAAATCGATTAGCAGGTCTTTAAAAACGAACTGAGAGCTCGGAAGTAATGAGAACCCGACCGTTAACCTGACGGATGACTGTAGGATTCACGTGCCTTCAGCTTTAGTGGTGTGTTGTTCCATATGAATGCTGGAGAAGCGTTCACAATTTTTATTTTTATTCACATCCACGGATGAATAAACTATATCTATATTCAAAACTAAAGGCATTACATGAGCTTTTTTGACGGATGCTACAAAAATCCGCATCCCATACGAAGTGTCAATCCGCTAGGAGTGGAAACTCAGTTGAAATTGGTGGCAACGGGTGCCTGCAACAGTAACTACTCCCACAGTAGACAACGCGATCTTTATAGAAGGCATGGTTCAAAGTAAGCAGGACTTTTTACATATAAGTATTTCTGTTGGGGTTAACTATTGGCAATGACGTGAAAAGATAGATTCTTCGGTGATGTACTGATAAAATTTGATGACAGATAGAAGCGGAACTACCGCGTCTGAAGTTGCAGTATGTTTGTGTCATCGGACAAAAATGAGCGTCCAGCAAAAGATTGTCTTGGTGTTTTAAAGCGTTTTGTGCATATCACACAGCAAACAGTTGGTGTTTGTAGCGCACCATAATGCACCATCTGATTGTAGACACTTGTGACCAATTTTTTGAATAAAAATATTTTCAATGACATTCTCTTAACGACTCTTTGCATTTGCCTGATTGAGCAACGTGCGGCTTTTACCTTTTTGGAAAAATGTATTTATCGATGAAAGAGAAGCGTTTTGTAGAAGCCCCCAAAAAGGCTCCTGTTGACATCCTGAAGGACATCCTGAAAATCAGTGTAAAATATTCATTCGACATGCTTTTAAATCGCGAAAATGGTATTCGTAATTGTATTGTATCGAGTCAAAAGGGAATTATTTTAATTTGGTTTTACAAAAAAAATAGACATTTTCTTATGTTTATTTTTAAAAAGTCATGTTTAATTTGAAGCACACCTTGCCGAAAACTAATGAAATATCTCCTACTTAAGATATCGTTGCGTTTTACCGGTTCGATAATTAAAATCACGTGATTTATAAACACTTAATTTCAAACTTATTTCAGAACACCAAAATTATGATTCGCTTAACTAACTGACTATCTATCTACCTAACTATCTGACTTGAGGGAAAGGCGGTCGCGTATTTATACAGCTCGGGCCTGTGCTCGCGGAAAAGTCTAGAACGTTTACCTGCCGTATGATTCATTCTCGCAGCCGCTTCCCATTAACAAATGTTTCCAGAGAGTTCTTTACACTACACAATTACCAATAGAAATTTTACAACTACAGTTCATTACAATATTAATGGTGCTAATATTTTAAAAAGTAATCAGGGATGCAGGGCTGGACAATAGGGGCACAATATTTAACAAGAGCATACAAATAATGGCATATGCAGATGTCATCTTACGTACAATACGATATTCCAAAGAGGCGTTTGCCACACTAGTTGGTGCAGCAGAAAATATACGCTGAACGCGCCTACAGAAGAATTCACTTCAAAAAATTAAAATGTGTGTTGTTTTTCATTTTATTGAACGTTGCATTTGAAAAAAAGTACCCAAACAAAGTAGATACGGCAGGATAGGTTTCTCAATATTAAAATCCATATATTTAATAAACACCACTAAAAATTCTTGCTCTCAGTAACCTTTCATCAAGCAAGCAAAGCAAAACCTCTGATATAATAAACACAAAGATAATTGTAAACCTGCGAATCCAGTAATTAATTGTTCAAAAAAGAGAAACTGTCCGAAAAAGTTGGAAAGTTTAATGAGTCGGGGGAAATATGAGCATCCCTGGTTGATTGAAAAACTGATGTAAAAACAATATTCTGGAAAGCACCGGGGTGTTTCACTGATTAAAAAGTAAGGCTGGACAAATTGAGCAAAATGAAGGATCAGGCTTCAGTTAAGTTGTTGAACAAGAAGCCCATCGCAGGTAATTTTCCAGCTTACCCGGGGGAAAACCGCTTCGAGAATTAGATTTCTTGTGAACAGACTTCGTCCTCAAAAAGAACAACCTCATAACAAATTATTGACGACCACTTTAATGGTAAATGTAATGTGCATTAAAGTTTAATACTAATGTATTAATTTTGTTTCTGACAGGTAGTTATGTTTAATGTCGTTGTTTCCAATTTGTGAATGGCCCAAGTCTCCGTTTTTAATCTTGAGGAAATTGGTCATCTTCTTAACATTGTCTTGGGTCTTAACCTAATTCTAATTTGGTTAGATAATTTATGCATTTCAACAACAGTTGATTTTGCATTAAGTGTGCTAAATGAGTGTTTTGATTAAAGTGATACAAGAACATTTTTTCGGAGACCGTTATCTCGAGGCCAAAAACTCGCCTTAATGCCCCAGTAAACATGATTTCGCGCACAAAGTACCAACCTTTTTAGTACAACAACTGTAGGGGGGTCAAAATCAATAGCATTATTTAAGAAAAAAAGTTACTAAGTTTTGCCATGTTTTAATAGGTCCACCGTTTCCTTTCGTTACTATCGAAATGAAAGGAGAGGAATATTGACACTTATTACTATTACATTCTCGTATGTATGGTGTCAAAAATAAATTGTTGACTTTTGATAGTGATGGCAAGATTCTTAAAGAAATAACGAATGCAGCAAATGTCTTAGTAGAAATTTTCTTCGATATTTTTATTTATAAATTTAATCTAGTGGTAAAAAAATTATATTTTTTCCCTAGTTAAAAAAAGTACTTTTGAAAGTTGAAAAAATGAGACGTTTTGGGTATGTTATCTGTTTTTGATAGTTATACAAAAATAATATATTATGTAAAAGCAATAGATTCGTGGACGACGATGTAAATTGTAGCCGAGGCCTTAGCCAAGAATAACACACATGTGCTTTTACTACGAAGTACACATACCATTTTTTCTGAAATCGCAATTAATCTTACTTATAAATTAAGGAATTTTCAAATTTATGACATTTTTCATTGTCATTGTAAAAGTTACCTAATTTTTCTGCCTAGGATGAAAAACAACTTGCTCGGAGTGTTTTCTGACGGTTCATCAGAAACGGATTAAAATACTGGAATAACGTTGATATACAAATCTTATCCCCTAAAACCAAGAAAGATTAAAAAACACAGCAACTCTTGCTGTAACGCGTTTCGATTGCCAAGCTGTCATCTTTAGGGAAATACTTTGTGTAACGTATTTTGGAGCCTAAAATTGCATCGAGAAAGTAGGTATTCTCGAACGATGTCAGAATAAATAATTTATCCTGTTGGGAAACAGGCAATAATTCACATTCTAGCAAAGTGATCTGACAGTTGGTATAGTTAAATCACTTGGCATTTCAGAAAACGTTTTGAACTATAACGGCATTAAATCTCAAATCCAGTTAGTTCTAAAGCGTTATAAAAGAAAGAGAATCCCAGTCTAGACACTTACGAATTATTACAACCCTAATCTATGTTTAATTATAGCTCTAATTTTGATGGGACTTTTACGATTAAAACATGTAATGTTGTAGTTTCCAGTGTCTCAGATCCGGATGAAATATTAATAAAGCTGCTTTAAAGTGACTTCCTTTCCAGAATAAATAATAAAGTTCTATTTTACGAACAAAAAGTGGACTTCTCGTTTGAAATGGATATCGTAAAACTCTTGCTGAATACATTATAAGAGTTTTAATCGCAACATGAATTTCATATTTAGTTTTTAGTCGACAGTAAATGGAGCAAATCTTAATTGGCTCTGTAGGTATGCACTAAAATTTTCTATGTCCGCACATTAGCAGGTCTCTTGCTGTTTCTCTGTGAATGTGTATACCTTTCACCGAATTGAACTCATTCGCATTATTTCGCATAATAAGTAGAGATTTTACACTTAATTTGGTTTTAACGGTAGGTGCGTTGCATATCTGATAAGCAAACGCTTTCTTTTTTAACCACCTGAATGCAGCAACGAAGTCACGAAATTTTTGTCAATTAAACTTGCACGTTTTGGCTGTTACTTATTTTTTAATATTTTTTTGTTACATATTTTTTATTTGTTAGCATTTATAAAATGAAAAATCTAACTGATGTCTGTTTTTGTTTCAGGTAAGAATTCGTTGGATCGTAGGACCAGAATAATCTAGTTCTAGACTTCATATAAACGGTAATACACACTTATATTTTATATTTATTGTTTTATATGTAGGTACTAGAGACCTGCACGAGTGAGTAGGCATCGGGCGATTACACGTACAAGATACTGGTTTGAAAAATACAACGATGCCAATTAAAGTAATCGTGACGTCATGACACGAGTATGAGTAGCAATCGGCATCGCGTCTGATTATGTAATCGTCATTATTAAAATGAAGAGCATAAACCCTTGGAGAATATAAATAATATTATCCCGAAATATTTATAACTAATAGCACTGCAAAATGAATACATCTGCAAACAAAGAAGAATATAAAAGCAAGGACAACAATAAATCAAATATAAGATTAAATAAATTTGGTTAAATTGACATTTCACAGAATGGATATTTGACAAATATTTTTGAAAGTCATGTCACATGTGCACGATTACAAATGAGTATATTCGGTACGATGCCAACGATGCTGCGATGCGACGATGCCAATTTCCCGATTACATACTCGTGAAAAATAATCGGCGATTATAATCCGATTACATTTGTACTTACTCGTGCAGGTCTTTAGTAGGTACATAATATAGGGAGATACCAATACAAATCACAAACACATTCTGTGATGCAATTCACGATACTGATGCACAACTGCACCTTAAAGTTCACGTTTAATCTACTAATAGGACTACTAATAGGAAATTAAATTCTTTTGCTGTATATTTACGCTAAAAAATGATTTATTAATTATAATTTAAACCGCTTTCCTGGCTGCCACTGACTCCGAGCACATTTAACACCGATATACAGGGTGTTTGGCGCATGGACCGTCAAAACTATTAGGAGGATTGGTGGGATCATTGGCAAACTTTTTGGCCCTAGTGACCAAGGTTGCAGATGCTGTAGTTACTGAGAAATTAACTACTTAAAGTTTTTCTTCAAATTACCTACAATTTCCCATTCAAATCGTTAAAAATATGTTGTTTATATTTTTTTTTGTAATAAATTTTTGTCTAAAATAAGTGATTATTTTATGCAATGATGAAGAAGAAGGTCCAGATAATGTACCTGTGGAATTCTTAAAAGCAGGTGGACGAAGTCTTATTGAACGGATTACTACATTGTCCTGCAAGTGAAAGTGCCTTCTGAATGGAGAAAAAGCTAATATAGTTTCGCTTTTTAAAAAAGGGAATAGGAAAGACACTAAGTGCTATAGAGGATTAAGTGTCATTTGTACGTTTGCTAGATTATTTTGAAAAAATTGAAAAAAAAATCAAGAACACGTAGCAAATGAATTAGGGGAAATAGGGGAATATGTTTGTTTTTCTTACCTTACTTTTTGTTCTCTAGTGGTTTTTGTACCTTTACCGGGAGCATGCTATGCCTCTAAGGTAAAAATATTTCAATCAAATAACTTTCCTAATAATGTGTGCTCTTTTTAGCAATACTGTCTTTTGCAGCACTTCACTTGTTCTCCAGGTATTTCTGAGATGTTTCTCACGACTCCAGTTGCACCTACAACCACAGGAACTATATGTGCCTCCATATTCCACATTTGCTGTACTTCAATTTGGAGGTCCTTATATTTATTTTGTTTCTCAGCTTCCTTTTGGATGATGTTATAATCTGATGAGATAACTACATCTATAATCATGCATTTGTTATTCTCTTTATCTTTGATTATGATTACATCAGGCTTATTAGCTGGTAGAGCTCTGTCAGTTTGTACTTGTATGTCCCATATTATAGTAACTTTGGCTGAGTCGGTAACAGGAGCTGGATTGTGCAAATACTATTTTTCTTCTATTGGGTCTACATCTAGGATCATCCTGGGTATGTAATATTTTGTTTTTATAATAATTTGTTGCTATCGCTTGGTTTTGGCACGATATTATGAGCGCTTCGATTTTGCCTTTAATGTCTCCTCTCTTTAGCCAATTCCATGTTGTTTGCTTGTCCACGTGTTGCAGCCGCACATCCTTAAAAAATTGTCCATGAAGTGGTTTGTTTTCCCATTTATCTTTTTATTTATTCTTCTTTTGAGTTTTTCTTTTACTATTTTGACCTTTTTATATCTTCTTGTGTTATGTCTGTGTTTCTATTTTCTATTCTTCGGCCTGATCAGCTAAAATGTTGTTGATGTTATCTATTTCATAGTTATACACTTCCTCCATCTATCGATCGTTCCCTTTTAGTTTTGTATAGTTGGCAAAACCTTTCATAGCTGTCAGAAATATTGACTCAATCCGTGAGAAATCTCGGCCTCTTTCTTCTCTTGGAACATACATTCTGTTTACATCTGTTCGGGGATGCAATAATTCAAGCATGGTCAGTAATTTCCTTATTTTTGTGTTTAATTTTCTGATTTCTTCTTTTATCCATCTGATTACACCAATGCTTTTTTTTATATTTTGCTAATTTATCAAAAATCAAAATTTTTATTTTTTCCATATCTAATTTTTGATCTCCTATTTTTCATTATTCCTAATCTATGTAAAATAAACTAACCTCTTAATTTGTAAACTGTCTTGAAGTGACGTTTTCAATAAATTTAAATATCACGTAGTCGCATTTCAAAAATTGTTTAGAAAATTGTCAACAAACCATAAAAATTTAAATATTTCCAAACTGGGCCGAAGAAATGTTAAATAAATTGAAAAAAACACCAATGCTATAGGTGTACAGCCAGCGTGGTAATAGCAATGCATTTATTTTTTTAGTTTAGTTGAGTTTTCGCTGTCATTCTAATTCATCTGAAATATTCGCCTTTAATTTTTCTTTTGATTTCCTGTTCTTGTTTTGCGTTATTCTTTTCGATTCCAAGATATTTATAAACTTCTTGTCCTAATTCTTTTATCTGTGTTTCTTCATCTAATTGTATAATTTCGGTTATTTTTAGCTTTCCGTGGACAAACGTAACTTTGGCGCATTTATCCAAGCCAAACTCCATACGGATGTCATCACTGAATCCTTTAGCTACTTTGAATTGTTTTTCCAATCCTGTCATTTTTAACTATTAGTTTTAAATGATTTACATATAACGGATGACCTTTTTTGCTCTTATTTCTACTTATTTGGTAACCAGTATGAGAGTTATGCTGTAAGGATGTAAGAGGAATAAGGGCCTTACAAAAGAGTAAGGGTGAAAAGGAGTCACCTTGAAAGATTCCCTGCCTTATTCTTATGCTCTTAATTTTTACCTCTTTATTTTGACTTTTAGGTTAAGCTCTGTCTTCCACTGTTTCATTGCTTTTTTTAAAAACTCTATTAGGATCTCTGATATTTTATATAATTTTAAAACTTCCACTGGCCAGCTGTGGTGTACGCTGTCAAAAGCTTTCTTATAATCGATTCACGCTAGCTCATCTTTCTCTGTTTTTGTTTACAATATTTCAAAAGAACCTTGCTTAGCATTAGATGGTCCTTAGTTCCATAGGAGTTCCTAGTGTTCAGGTGGAAATAGCGCGTTTGTCGTTAGATGGGTCTGCACTTTATGTGTAAATATGCTTGTTAGGTTTTTATACATTGTATTTGAGCACTTGATAGGCCTGTAATTTTTTACCTATATCACGTCTTTATTTTTAGGAAGTAGATATGTGCATCCTTTCGTCAACCACTCTGGCACATTTCTGTCAATTGTTATTAAAGCATCTGGCGAGATAGCTACAAACTGAGGTAAACTTTTTTAATCAGAAATTTTGTATACCATCTGGATCAGGCGTTTTCCAAATAGCTGCTCTGTCTAGAGCCATTTTTACTGCTTTTTCTGATATACCCTCTCAGCTCATTTCACTCAGTTCACTTTTTATATTTTGTATCCATTTGGGGTCTTTATTGTAATTATTTTCTACTTCCCATATTTCATTCCAAAAATTGCTTATTTCTTCTTCAGAAAGGGTTTACTCTACTGGTTTATTTTTCCCCTGTATTTCTCTATAGAAGCGGGCAGGGTTTTCTGCAGACATTTTATTTTGTCGGTAGCCGTCCATTCTTTTTGTATACCTTTTTAGTCTTTGCTCCTTTGCTTGTAGTTTTGTTTTAATTTTTCGATAAGAGCCGTAAGTTCGTTATCTGTTCTTAACTTAAATTTATAATATAGTGAATGCTTGATGGCGGTCAGTCTATCATTTTTAACTCCTTTTTTTATCTGGACTAATTGTGAGATTTCTTTTCCAATGACAGCAATTTTACTTTGTATGCTTTACTTCCAAGGTTGTTCTGAAAACCCCTTTGGTTTTTGCTGTTTTGAGTTTGTTGGTATGGATGTTTTCACAATTTTTTGAGCAGCAGCATAAATAATCTTATTTACATATGTCAGGTTTATTTCATTTTGGCATCTATTCTTTAATATCTCTTTAAGCTGGGTGTTTATTTTATCTATTAGAAGCTTCGTAGCTGTTGTTTCTGCTTTTGTATTGGTATTCTGGTCTCTGAGTTATTACTATTAAGAAGTTCTTCTATCTTAGATTTTGATTCTGGTAATCTCTGTACCTTATTTTCTTCTTTCCTTCTGCGATTGTTATAGGTGCTGTATGCTTTGTCTTCTATCGATTGGGTAGTATTTTGCATCGCTTTGCGCAGGTATCAGGAATCTTTTTTATTTGCAGTGTTCTTATAAATACTTGTCTACGCTATTTTTGATGTTGTTTAATTTTTGTTCAGTTAGTTTGCTTTTATTTTCAATAAATCTTCTTTAAGTTGCTAATGAGTTTGCATTTATTTTTCGTCTGACGTGAGGATTTCTACCCCTCCAAATCCCATAGACATCTCTGCTTTTATTCGTACTAGTCCTTGCTCTATTATAGTAATAGTATCACATTATCTGCATTTATTCTTCTGTAGTTTACTTTACCCTCTCGGTCTCTTTACTTGGGTGGCCGTTTGAGGTCCAGAAGGGCTAGGTTGAGTTATATTCCTCTGGTACTCTCCTGGAATTCTTGGTCTGTGAACATTGTTCGATTGTTCGGCTGTTGTTTCTTCGGGTTGCCCGACTATAGTCCGTCTGCTCAACATATGATCACTGCCGATCCGTCCAGTGTCACTTTCATGGGCAGGTCCACAGGAGCCCTGGCACTGCCCAGGCAGCGGCTCTTTACTACTCTGACTTTTTGTCTTCACCATCATAATAGTGGAATGCCGGGTTTTGTTCCATGAAAAGCATTTGATTTCCTTTCTACTCTCTGGTTTAACCAGTGGGCTTTCCCTTATTCGCAATGGGACGCCCCCGGTAGAGGACCCGAAGATTATTATTATTATTATTTATTTCATTTAAAAATTGCGAAAACAGATCAAAGTTTGGAAAACATATTTTTATTAATTAAATCGTTTTATCCAAATTTTGATTTCATTTTGAAAATTTAGAGTGTTATTTATTTTTGAAATTTTTGATCTTAATTAAACGTCGACTTCTTGTGTTTTCGACTTTTTTTCATCGAAATTTAAAGTTAAAACTAATAAAACTTGTAAAATTAAAGTTTAAAAACCAAATTTCGAAAAAATAAATTTCATGATAATACTGGAAGTTTCATCAAATTCTTTTTTTCAGTTTTATCAGGGGGAATTAAGAGAAAAGACATTACCTCTTTTTTTTACACATTATTTAGCAATGGAAGAACTGGAAAACATATGAATTTTAACAAGTTTAAATAAATTTCGATTTGGGTTTCGACTGAAAGCAGAACTTACCAAAGTTCGATTTTGGTTTTCATTTCTGCCAAAATTCTAGTTTCAGTTAGTCTCTAATTCTTATTCAAATTAAATAAAATCTTGGTTATAAATTACAGACTTAAAAGATTTAGTGGAAATTTTCATATCAAAGTCGAGATTTGATAAACGTAGTTGTATTTGATCCTAGTCCTGAAAATTGTTGTTTTAAGAGAGAAATAGTATGAGTATAATGTTGAGAAAAAAGCCAACGTTTCTAGTCTTATTTTACCCACCTGTTCTCAAGTATCTTCGACGAATTCAATGATTATACCATATCTCATCATCAGAATCTTAATATAGTTCAGAATTGAAAAACTTTTTTATGTATCTAACTAAAAGAGTGAATTTTCAGTAAATAAATTAAAAATGAGAGGACCCTATTATCTAGAGCTCTGTCCTACTTCGCCGGTATAGATTTTGGCTCTTGGCGACATAGTAATCTCCCAGGAAGTGTTTTTATTCCCTTAATACCTGTCACGATATGAATCAGCAGGATTTCGAGGGATATAGTTGCCTTTATTGTGGGGCTTCAGCTATCGCTTAATATTCATATTAATTCTGGCGCTACAAGGGCTTATACTTGATGAAAATGTTCGGGGGACCATACTCGAACACGGCTGAATTTATTATGATATGTGCATTTGGCCGCTTTATCTTTAACAGAGGAAATTGTTTTTTTTTTACAACTTTGTGCGGCGCGTAACGTTATATGGTCGTAGTTTCTGCTAGTCTTTGCAAGTGAGCACACACTTAAATTATATGCGCTGAACAGTGCATAAATAAACTAGTCACTTTTGTAATTTCTAAAGTACGAAACAAAGGGCTCTCAAATGTAATGCTTTGCATTGCAAGCTTCTTTGAAAGGGGAACATAAAATACGAGTTTGTAGTAGAAGCACTAGGAAACTAAAGCGGAAGCAAATTTATATAATTTTAAGCTGTGGACGCTTGGGTTAACAATAAGTTTATTTGTGTTAATGCAACCTCTGGTATATTTAAGTTTGGAACAAAAAATGTGGTTGACGAAACACTTTTTGTAGACAATTTTCTTACAAGGAAAGGTCGCGAAGTGTCCGGCGCCGATTTTGCTAATTTTTGATTATGTTTTAGATGATCAAAATCTAAGAGACACGTATTTTTTTTTATCGGCTGATAAACGGTTTTAAGGGTAGTTTTACCCCCTCAAAGTTGGGGCAAAAAATGCAGATTTTGCTGTTTCTCACATACCAAAAATGATATTCGAGTCTTTTCTTTTTTCAAAAGTTTTGTTTTGACGAGAAATAAAAGAAAAAAAAGATTCAAAATTTTCCCACCTCCCTCATGGGGGCAAACTACCCCATTTAGAAGTTTTTTAATCATAAAAATGGTAACTACGTCAGTAAAATTTTGAAAAAAATATATGTTATTTTATACACCAAAACTAATTTTACCTGTTTTTGGATTTTGTCGAAAAAAATTTTTTTGGGGGTAAACACCACTTACACGAATACGTATATGATAGGATGTATTTTTATGATTTTTGTTTTATTTTTTTCTGAAGCGAAGTATTTCGACGAGAAACTAATAAAATAATTTTTTAAGATTTGTTCGGTAACCCCTCATCCCCTCCCACCACCCTTCCCTTATAGAAGGCTGAGCTACCTACTTAAAAAACCGGAAAATTCGAGATTATTATGATCCATCTACTATCTATATACACAGAAAAAAAGTTTACCAAATTTTTTTACCCCCACCCCTCCTGATAGGAGTAAATTACCCCCTTATGAAATCTTTAATTAACAAGGAAATAGTCATTATAACAGCTCAATTTTGAAAAATAAATGTTATTTTATACATCAAAATTAATTTTACCTGTATTTGGGTTTGGGTGAAGGCAAATATTTTGGGGGTGAACACCCTTTAACGCAAATATTTATATATAATAGGAGATATATTTGTATAATTTTCGGTTCGTTATTTTTGAAACAAATTATTTTAAAGAAGGTAGAAAAATATTATTTTTAAATTTTGGTTCTACCGTTCCCACCCTTCGTGTTGGCATACCAGTAGAATGAGCCAGTTAGCTATCTACCTGAAAAACTGGAAATTCGAGATCATTGCTGTCTCTCTATATACCACAAAACAGAATTTAGAAAGGTTTTAAATTTTTGTATTTCCCATCCCAGGTAACTTATCCTGATAGAAATAGGACGCGAGGTGTGGCTGGAAAAATTCGGAAAAATTATTTTTATTGTTTCTTGTTAAAATATTTCGTTCCAGGAAAAAAAGAAACGAATATCTTTACCGCCATAATAATATACACTTAAATGTTTTGGTAAATTGTATATCTAATATACAAAATTTCTAAATTTTTATGAAGTTCAGACAACTGACCGCAGTTTTTATATAGACATTTTATACACATATTTGCTCTAAAGGGTGCTTACCCCTAAAAATTTTTCTTCAACAAACCCCAAAAAAATTCAATAAAATAAGTTTTGGTTATAAAATATAGTGTTTTTTTTTTTCAAAATTTTGCTGTTATAATGACAATTTTTTGAATACTTAAAAACCTCAGAAAGGAGTAGTTTACCCCCTTACGAAGGTGCAAAAGTTTAGAATTTTTTTCGGTGTATAAAAAGAGATCGTAATGATATCGAACTTTCCGATTTTTTAAGTAGATGACTCACCCTCTGGTAAGATAAGGTGGAGAGAGGGGAAGAGAGATGACTGGAAAAGTTTAAAAAAATTAATTTTCTAATTCCTCGTTGAAATACTTCGTTTCAGATAAAAAACAAATTAAAAATCATAGAAATACATCCTATTATATACGTGTTTGACCTAAAGTGTATTTACCCCTAAAATATTTTCCTTCACCAAAACCCAAATAAAAGTAAAATTAATTTTGAGGTATAAAATAACATTTATTTTTCAAAATTTAGCTGTTATAATGATTATTTTCTTGTTAATTAAAAATTTCATAAGGGGTAATTTACCCCTATCAGGAGGAGTGGGGTTAAAAAATTTTGGTAAACTTTTCTTTTGGCGTATATAGATAGTAGAGGGATCATAATAATCTCGAATTTTCCAGCTTTTTAAGTAGGTAGCTCACCCTCCTATAAGGGAAGGGTGGAGGGTGGGGATGAGGGGTCACTAAAAAAATCTTAAAAAATTATTTTTTTAGTTTCTCGTCGAAATACTTCGCTTCAGAAAAAAAAATAAAACAAAAATCATAAAAATACATCCTATCATATACGTATTCGTGTAAGTGGTGTTTACCCCCAAAAAATTTTTTTTCGACAAAATCCAAAAACAGGTAAAATTAGTTTTGGTGTATAAAATAACATATATTTTTTTCAAAATTTTGCTGACGTAATTACCATTTTTATGATTAAAAAACTTCTAAATGGGGTAGTTTGCCCCCATGAAGGGGGTGGGAAAATTTTGGAAAAATTTTTTTCTTTCATTTCTCGTCAAAGCAAAACTTTTGGAAAAAGAAACGACTCGAATATCATTTGTGGTATTCGAGAAACAGCAAAATCTGCATTTTTTGCCTCAACTTTGAGGGGGTAAAACTACCCTTAAAACCGTTTATCAGCCGATAAAAAAAAATACGTGTTTCTTAGATTTTGGTCCTTTAAAACATATCCAAAAATTAGCAAAATCGGCGCCGGACACTTAGCGACCTTTCCTTGTTAGTGCGATTTGTAGAGGAGTGAGTATAAAACTTGCTTTTTGCGTTTGGAAGCCCGCTGCTGTGTTATCATCGTCGCTAGTTTTTTTAGCTATATCTTTTGGTGGAACGGACTGGTCCTTGGTTATCTTCAAAAATTAAAATACAAATGTTGTCCCCTGAAACCAAAAAAGATTAAAAAGTACAACAAAGGTTACTCTAACGCGTTTCGATAGCCAACCTATCATCTTCAGAGAGAGTATTTCTCTGCTTGGCTATCGAAACACGTTAGAGCAATCTTTCTTCTGCGCTTCAGAGTTGACTCCTGTTCTAAGCAAATGGTTCACACTTTCTTACAACAAAGGTGTATTCCCTAACATCTGGAAATCTGCTAGGGTCCAGCCTGTCCCCAAAAAGGGAAAAAGGAAACTGACTAAGAACTACCGCCCTACCTCTTTGTTGTCCGTCATATCTAAAGTGATGGAAAAGGTTATCAACATCAAGATTCTCAAATGTCTGGAGGAGAATCGAATCATCTTGGACAGGCAATATGGTTTCAGACAACAAGGCTCAACTGACCATCTACTGGCATATGTTACTTATATCTGTAACTCAGCTATGGGAAAACATGATGAGGCTAGGATTGTGGCATTGGATATCTGAAAGGCCTTCGGCAGAGTCTGGCACCCATCTCATTCTGCCAAATTAACTTCCTATGGTCTTCCTCCTGGACTTTGTCATTTGATATCCAGTTTTCTTGCTGACAGATCTCTTCAGGTCGGCTACGATGCAGGGGTGCCTCAGGAGTCTGTCCTCGTTCCTACCCTGTTTCTGTTACACATAAAAGATATCTTAGCGTCAACAAGTTACGCAGATGATAGTGGCCTGGTGTCATTTTTTTTCTCCAACAAACCATTATCCGTCGCTGCCTCAGATCGACTAAGGGAACAGCAGATATAGATGATTAATCAGGATCGCGAAATCATTCTGGAATGGAGCAAGAAAAATCTAGCTCACGTCAACGCCTCAAAAACTCAGGCTGCGGTTTTCTCTAAGAAAACATCAGGGGATAATGCAACAAATATTCTCATGGATGGTAAAATCCTCCGATGAAATTTAATCTGTTTATCCTAAAAGTAAATGCGAGCCCTAATTTCTCTTGGGACGATCACGTGCTCGCTATTGTTAAATTCGCCTCACAGAAGCTAGGCTTTCTTTTTAGAAATAAAAAGTACTTCACATCTCATGAGCTACTCACACTGTACAAAGTTCAAGTTAGGCCAACACTAGAATACTGTTCCCACGTTTGGAATTTTGCTCCAAAGCACACTTAAGCACTTTTGGACTCAATTCAAAGAAGAGCGATTCGCCGAATTGATGACGAGAGTTTGACCGATTTTCTCGAAAAACTAAAGCACAGGAGGATGATTGGTAATTTATCTCTTTTCTACAAGTACTTTCATGGAACTAACAGGATTGATCCTCCCAAGGGCAAGATTTTTGAGACATACAAGACAGTCGGAGACAGCAAATTCCTGTGCGGTCGATATAGTGAGGAGTTCTGTCTACGGATGCTCCTTTTTCTATAGAACTTCCAAGCTATGGCACTCGTTACCGAACGGAATTTTCCCCAAAAATTACAACCTATGCCTCTTTAAGAAGGCGGTTCATAGCCATCTATCTTTGTTACTCGTACTCTTTGTTGCTGCTACTCGTGGTGCTTTGAAGGCATAATAGGGTTATCCTTTGCGAGTGGATTGAACATAAAAAATAAATTACACTTACCGGAATATTCGATATGAAACAATTACGCCAATTACATGTAAACATTCAATAGACGCGTAATCCCTAATAGCTTCTAATAAACATGTAATGAACAACATTTAACTTTACAATCCGTTACAAATTTTAAAGGATAAATGAATTAATGAATTGATGGTAAGCGGCACAAATCTCAATATAATTTCATTTAGCTTAGCCTAAAATTATTAATAGCAAATTGTAGCCAACAATTACTTATAACAACTTGATCAATTAAATGATTGATTAACCAGATTTGCTAACCTTATATTTTATTATATTCATAGTTTAATACATTTTTACTTTTTAAATTTGCTTACAAATTCGTTTTGAAGTTTACGTTAATTTTCCTTTTGATATATGCAGATAATTACCATTACATGACCACATCTTCTATCAATGAAAGCAACAACAATTAAATCTTCAATCCAAAATAAAATAAGCATTCAAAATCTTGCATTTTTTCGCCAATATCAAAGGTCGATTTTTTATTTTTAACGTTGACTACGCGATACTTTACTTTGTTAAACATTGATATTAAAAGATCGATGCTTAATTAATCCAGATCGATGTTATAGCTCAACATCCATATTTTTTGAACATCGATCATTCCCCAGTACATGATATTGGTCCCATCAGTAACTCCTATTAAGTAGGCATTTTAATTTGTATTTTGTAGCTATTTAAATTTATAATTACCATAATAAATAGTCTACTTTAGTTTATTGCAGCAACGTGCATATTATGTTTCATCGTGAAACTGGATTTATTAGATAGATAATACAACAACTAACATGTGGAAATTATGCACGCGAATATGCATCAAAACATTCCCACGAAACTGTTTCTCTCGATTATTCTGTCTAAGTATTTATCTTTATTCCTAATGAACCAGAAGTTTTCAAAAACAACATAATTATGTATATTATAGTACATAAATGTTTGGTAATGTCTTTTAAGAAACAAAAGTGATCCAAGTCAAAGGAAAATTATTCTGTCTATGGATAAACCCTGTTAGACTTTAGAATGGCATAATGCTTACTTAACTAAGACTTTATGAAATTAGTTTAGTTATTTTTACTGTGCGCTTAATTGAGAACCCTAGGAAATAATAGGTTCCAGCTTGTAATTGGTGGTTAAATTACAAAAAAAAAAAGATAAATTGCACACCATTGCACACCCCAACCCTATGATAAGTTTACTGACCTACTTTGTGATTGTTAACTCACCTTCACCACTTTGGAAGCCTCCGACAAGGTACTATCGAGAGTATGATGTTATTTTTGCTCTAGAACCACCCTAGCCACTCTATTCATAAGTCATGAATTGTGTGCCCTATAGTTACTCATGCTAAATACTTACAAATAATGTATGCAGTTTGTCGAAATTAAGCTGCTTCAATGCTTTTATTAGTTTTTTAAAAATCTTTCTAGAAATATCTGAGACAAAAAAAATGAATTAATTGTGCCCACATAGTTTTGTATTTGTATAATGCGGTGGGTTTTTAAAAGGTAGAAATGCGATCTTTCACGTAAGGGATCGTTACATAATATAATTTGATTACTATAAAATTTTGAAAAGTGGCATTCCTTGAAAAAAGCCACATAATATATATATATATATATATATATATATATATATTTAAATATCCTGAGTGTATTTTTTAAATGGTATTTTGTTTTTAATGGGTGTCATGTAACTCATTCATTGTTGTATTTTTAGTAACATTTCTAAAATAGATTTAGTGCAATAGGCAACATTTTATTGCATAATCAAATAAGGCCATTAACATAATCAGTTTTGTGAAGTCCATGTCATAAATTCAATTGGCGTTTATGATTTATTGTCTACGTCACATTAATATAAGTTAAACAATCCGCACGGAATAATTATTTTCACTGAGAATTCAGTTTTAATTATCGGAGATGAACACTTTATGTTCAGTTTAATTAACGCCCATCCCATTTCAATTAGAGTTGCAGTCGGAAAAGTCTGTCTAATTGCAATTCCATATTAGATCGATAATTATCTCCGCATTCGTCCCACCCCAATTATTACTTGAATACCCTTTTTTGGAATTTTAATGTGTTTTTCAGTGTATTTATAATTCTTACTGACTAGAAGCAATAAATTACTTTAAAATGAGGATTTGTTAATTGGGCTAATTTTTTTCTAAAAGTAACTGAACATTCCACATAATCCAACTGCTGCTTTGTTCGGGATAGTCTGTCTTACTGACAAGTCTTAGGTTTGCAGTACTCGAAGATTTGCCAGTTCGCTCTACTTGTGTGAGGTGAAATAAACATTAATATAGAGTATAAGAAGAAGGGAGGAAGGTGTCAAACTGTAACATAATTATTTCTATCGCCTTTTAAACAATTCTCGGAATGACTAGTGCACAGCTGTGGCGTACTACCTCACATCTCTTAAATACGGGTTTGCGGGAACAATACATTGTTTAGGTATAAAATGTCCATATCTCGAAATATGAAAACGTGCAAATAATTAAGTGATTCTTCGTCTTTCAGAACCCTCGATTAATTTGCTTTTTCTCAAAAATATCATCCGATACCGATAGCAAATTGCATAAAAAAGTATGTGAAATCGACGAACAGCATGGAAAATTTTGAAAGGGTACAAGTAATATACCATTCAAGAGATATTTTCGGATGAGCAAACTTTTTGTGACTATGAGGGAAATATGTGATGTCGAAATTTTTTTTTACATCATGTATTGCTGATCGATGATTTTTTTTTCCTAGACCCCACAAACCTCAAATAGTTTCGGTATTCGTCTAGGGAAAATAATCACTTAAAGATTGCCGCGATGTGGTGGTGAAGGATTAATAAACTAGCTGACCTTATTATTTAATATTATACTGGACACAAAGAAAATACCATTAGAATAGAAGTGTAGCATAACCATCCCAAAATTCAAAAAAGGCGAGAAAAATCCCCAAAATTATAGAGAAATAACCCTGTTATGCTCAACGCATAAACTATTTACAAAAATAATCCTGAACAAATTACAACCATACCTAAACATAAATGAAGAACAACAGGGACTCCGTTATAATAGATCAACCATAGATGCTATATCTGTGGTACGCCAAATAGTTGAGAAAGCGATCGAATTCAGCGCCCCTCTCTTCATGTGCTTTGTACACCTAAAAAAGGCATTCGATCGGATAAAACTAAAAGACGTGATCACAATACTCCAAGAAAAAGACATCCCACCAGAGTTGATCCAAATACACTAGGACCTATATACAAACACGACAATCAGAGGGCAAGCAGGAGGAGATCAGACCAAGGAAATGCGAACGAAGAGTGGAATCCGACAAGGAGATTAACTTAGCCCAAGGATCTTTAATTTGATAATGAACAAACTAATTGATAATGTGGAGGGATATACAATGGCTTGTGCACCGATTCAAAGTCATTAGTAGTGTCAAAAAATCAATAAGGTGCAAACTGGCAGCAGATGAAAAAATAATAGAACAAGTCTTAAGTATAACATATCTAGGGTGTATAAATATCAAGCACAAGGAACAACTATAAAGGAAGTAAGACACCGAGCTTTGAAAGGAGCCCGAATATCTGGATGCCTAAGGGATGTAACATGGAAGAACAAATATCTCAAAACGGAAAACAAAATAAAGATTTACAAAACGATAATCATACCAACAATGACTTATGCAGCAGAGACATGAGCTGAAACATACATAACAAAACAACTGCTACGAACTAACCGAAATAAATACCTTAAGGAGCTATAGTAGGAAAAATAATGAAGGGATTGTCTTAGAAACGCAGAAATAAGGGAAAAAAATGTAACATAATAGACATAATGAAATTTGTGAGAAAAATACAAAAAGATTGGAATGAACACGTTCAAAGAGCAGATGAAGATAGATTAATAAGAATAGTACGTGAACGAAAACCAGTAGGAAAGAGAGATCCAGAAAGGCCACAAAAAAAGATGTATAGAAAGATGGGTATCTACCTTAACAGAAACACCATGAAATTCGAGAAGAAAGACAGGTTAAGACCTGAATAAAAGAAGAAGAAGAAAATTGCCACAATTCCTACATTGGGCATTAGGGAAAACTAACTAGTTTTCTCTCTGAAAATGATAGCTTGGCTGTCGAAACGCGTTAGAGCAATCTTTTTTCTGTTTTTTAAACTTTCTTGGTTTCAGGGGACAAGATTTATTATTTCAATTTCTGGAAATGTTTACACTCGAAAATACGAAAAACTTTTTATATATTTTACGTTTAATGCTGAAATTTCCAGTAAAAAAACCTAATTTAAAGTTCCATTTATTGAAAAAATTTTCAGAATTTTGAATTTAGCCTTGAAATATTGGCTTAAAATTTAAAGTAAAATTAAAAATAAGTTCGAAATTTTCACTTTAAATTCGAAACTTTGACTTTAAACACTAAGTTTTTTGTAACATTTTGATTTTGAACTTAAAATTTTGGCTCTAGAAATTCGAACAGGAACTTGGAGGAAAATTTTAACATAATTTTCAAACTTCGAGTTCAGAATTAATCTTTCCTCAAATTTTTTTGTAGAAATTCTTTAGTTGTTTTGACTTAATCGTTACATGTCGTTTATAAACTAGAAATTTTAACCTTAATGATAAAAAAACAATTTAAAACTGCTTCGAAAAATCTATAATGTATTTTTTAAATACTAAAAACTCTTTTCCTTAATCCCCAATTTTCCCTTTTATAGTTTTCGTGAAATAAATCGACACAAATTTTTTTTTGAATTTTGCAAATTTTACTATTTCTTATAAATTTTTATTTTTTAAGTTGAAACTTTCTGTAAAAGTTGAAATTAAAAAAACAAAATTGAAAATTTAAACTCAACACGTTGAAAAATTGATATTTTAAAAATAAAAATTGTACAAATCTAAGCTTTAGTTACCAAAGCTTGAAGAAAAGAATAGACATATTTATTAGAGTTATTTGCAGTTTTTTCTCAATATTTCCATTTTTTAGAAATGTGGTATTTTGATTTCTTTTTTTCAAATTTTAATTTCAGCACCGAAATATTAGGGAATAAGTTAAATATTTTGTCGGTTTCGATTTTTTCCAGAAATGTTGACTTCATAATTTCGAAATTTAGGCTTTCAAATTTAAATTTCCTTTAGTCCAAAATTTTTAGTTAGAAGTCCAAATTCTGAATTTTATTTCAAAATGTTGAATCTTTTTTTTGAAATTTTGACCGGACTCCGCACATTTCAAGTTTATTCTCAACATTTCCTTTTAGAGGCAAAATCAAAAAATGTTAAGAAATTTTTATTACAATTTTAACTAGAAAAAAGGTCGAAATTTCACGAAAAAAAAAACGTAAATAATTCAAAAAACATCTCGAATTTATATGAAATTTTGACTTTTTCTTCTGTAACATTTGACTTTCTCTAAATTTAAAACTTGAAATCTCGATATTTTTCTCAACATTTTTTATTTAAAGTTGTATATTCGAATGTAATCCCAAAATTTTAAAATTGAAAATTCAATGCACAGACTAGGGATGTAACGAATGTTGGTTTTCCCACATTCGCGAATGCGAATGCAAATGTTGACTCTTTCACTGAGAATTATAATAAAAAAACAGTTTTGGGATAAAGTCAAAATTTTCTGGACCTTAAATTTAATATAAAAATTTGGCCTATTTTAAAAATTCGAAAAATACTTAATTTCAGAGAAAAAAGCTATTTTCGATGCAAAAATTGAAAATTTTGAAAACCTAAACCAGTTTTGACAAAAAAATCCAAATTTCGAGGAGAGGGGCGAATTTTGAGAAAAATTTTAGAAAAAAAGTCAAAATTTCAAGAAAAAGACTTTTCTTTTCTATTTTTAACGATGGCCTAAGTAAAGAACAAGCTCCCCCCCGGCCCCTCTGCGACGTCAGAAAATATCCACTATTGAAATAAATGTCGTCAAAATTTTGAGAAACAATTTAAAATTTGAATTTTCTGGAATTTCTGATTTGACAAAAATACAAAATTCTTAAAAAATATTTTTCAAAATTTCCAGATAAACAATATTCCAAAAATGTTGACTTTTGTATTAAAAGATCCACCAAATTTTGAGAAAAAGGCGACATGTGGTAAACAAGTCAAAATCTGCAGAAAGACGAAGTAGAAAAAAAATTCGAAATTTTCTGAAAAAATCGACTTTTGAGAAATGGCGAAGTTTTAAAAAAAAAACAAATTTTGAGAAGAAAATTCGAAATTTCGAGCAAGTCGGATTTTGAAAAAAGAAGTCGAATTCTAGAACAAATTTTAAATTTCAAAGGGAAAGAAGAAATTTTTTGAAAAAAAAAGACAAATTTTGGATAAAACTCGAAATTTCGAGGAAATGTCGGAATTTCAAGGAAAGGGCCAGCTTTCAGAAAAAAATGCAAACCGGAAAAGGTTACCGCAGTTGACAGTATAAGTTTTTGGTTGGCTGAATAAACCAGGGTATCCAGTATCCCGTCTTGCGTTATTGTAGCCAGCTAATAGGAAAAGAAAACAAGGGGATTTAAAAATATTTTCTATTAGATGGGACTGGATAAATTACCGCAGTAGTTATTATCTTAGAAATGTTTATCCCTCAAGGGTCCATGGATCCCAGTTAAGAAACCCTGCCTTAGCAGTTGCATTGCTATGTCACAAAGAATGTCCCGTGTTATTGCATATTCGTATAATTTCTTGCGAATGCGATCGGTTTCGAACCGAGTTATCCAAACCGAGTTGGCACAATTTCAAATCGAGTTGACATAATTCAAACCGATTTGAACTGGTTTGAAAATTCACTCACATCGGTTTCGAACCGAATTTCAATTTCAAATCGAGTTACCCAAACCAGTTTTCTATTAAACAAAGTTCGAGTCTGTTCGGCCGATTTAAACCGAGTTAGCTCGAGTTAAGTAAACTGGAATTAAATCGGTTTTATAAATTGACTTTGCTAATTTTTCCTCTAGCAAACGCACTACGCGGTCTCCTTATATTAATCGTTCTTGTTTTGTTTATATTCGATGGCGATAGCAGATATTCTCGAACACAATATACTCCCCATTACACTTTTTTTTTTTAAGTTTAATCCACTCGCAAAGGGTAACCCCATTATGCCTTCAAAGTACTGCTAGTAGGATGCGGAAACAAGGATAGATGGTGATGAGCCGCCTTCTTAAACAAGCATAGGTTGTAATTTTTGGGGAAATTTTTTTTCGGTAACGTGTTCCTTAGCTTGGAAGATCTATAGAAAAAAGAGTCTCCATAGACAGAAGTCCTCACTGTGTCAAGCTGGACCGTACAGGAATTTGCTGCCTCCGATTGTCTTGTATCCCTCAAGAATCTTGCCTTTTGGGGGATCAATCCTATGAGTTGCTGCGAGCATCTTCCATGATAGTACTTGTAAAAAAGAGACAAGTCACCAACCATCCGCCCGTGTTCTAATGTTTCAAGAGAATCGGTTAAACTCTCGTCATCAATTAGGCAAATCGCTCTTCTTTGAATTGATTTGAATTAATAGATACAATCGATTAAACCGTAATATGTTACCAACGAGATCTTTATTTATGACTCAGCCTGAGACCGGATTAACCCGGTCTGCTGATTTCATTTAAATGCAAGATACTCCGATCAAATCAAGTTGACTACTTTCTAACTCGGTCTAACTCGACTTAAGCTTAACTCGATTTGAACCAGTTTAGTAAATCGAGTTGACCGTTCTAACCGGTTTAACTCGAGTTAAACTCAACTCGAGGTGAACCGGTTTCATAAGTCTAGTTGACCATCATTAAAACCAAACACCAAATCGGTCTTTGGTTTCCAAATTTTGAATCTCATAAATGTTCAAACCTATTAATCTATGCATTGAAATCTAGTCTTCTGGCGGCTTCCCTAGAGAGCCGCTTTGCTAAGCGCTTGTGGTTCAATAGTTGATAGTTCGACTACCTATGATCTATTTCCGTATAAAAATTCAATTTTTAATTTAAAAAAATAATAGTTGCAAGTTTAAACCTGAAATTCCAAGTTCAAACTTAAAATTCTGAATGAGTGGAAAAAATGTTAAATTCCTACATATGTAATGCGAAAAAAAAGTTGGAACATTTCAAAAATCTAAAATTTTGTTTGTTGTTTCAATTTCTTAGAAACTTTTTTCAAAAATTTGGATCTGAAACTGAGGATTTCCACCTTATTCTGAAAATTTTGACTTTAATTTCAAAATTTCAGCTTTATAGTTAAAATTAATAAAATAAAAACTCAAACTTTAAATTTGACATTGTCAAAGAGGAGAAGTAGAAAAAAAAAACAAAATAAAACCCTTCCCGTGTTACAAAATGTACGATACGCTACTGAAGTGACTCCACAAAATAATGAAATCCTTAAGAAATTATGTATACATATTTATAAACAAACTTGTTTTTCATCTAGATAAAGTGTATGTTACATTTTCTAATAGAAATAGAATAAATCGACCAATGAGAAAATTTTTTGCATGTTATACGTACGATATTTATCAGTGTTTGGAAAATTCTTATCGTTTCGCCATGCATCACGAATTGGAACAGCTATTTAACTCTTGGGGACGATCGTTGGAGCCTAGACGGCAACGGCAGGTCAAATTAGAAGGTTCATTTTCTTAAATAAAATTATCAGTCAAAATATCGATATTTTTGTCAAAATATATCGATATTATCGATGATAGAAACTATCGTTGTACGAGGTGCCTTCAAAAAAAAAGGTGACTATACTTTTATGAAAAAATATTTATTTGTTCATCAACATTTATGCTGTTCCCTTGAAAGTAATTCCCCTCAGTTACAATGCACTTGTGCCAAAGCTTTTTCCAATCTTCGAAGCACTTCTCATAAGCACTTTTTTGTATAGCCTTGAGCTCCTCTAGCGATGCAGTTTTTATTTCATCAGTCGTTGCAAATCTTTGTCCTTTCATAGGTCTTTTGAGTTTTGGGAACAGGAAAAAGTCGCAGAGGGCCAAATCCGGTGAATATGTGGCTGAGGCATGGCCAAATCACCTCTCACAAGCAACGATGAATGAACAGATGCATTAGCGTGAAGTTTCTCGCAAACAGCGCATAACTTCAAGGTAATACTCCTTATTGACCGTACGACCTTAAGGTAAAAATTCCTGATGCACTACGCCATTGTAGTCGAAATAATACAGTGAGCAAAACTTTTGACATTTGATCGGACCTGGCATGCTTTTTTCGGCCTTGACTCCCCTGGGTGCTTCCACTGGGACGACTGGGCTTTGGTTTCGACTTCATAACCATATACCCATAATTCGTCACCAGTAATGACCCTTTTGAGCAAATCAGCATCATCACTGAAGTCATTCAAGAGCTTCTGAGGGATGCTCATGCGACGGTTCTTCTTATCAAAATTTAGAAGTTTCGAAACAAACTTCACTGACACATGTCTCATGCCCAAAACATTTGAAAAAATTGTATGACACGAGCCGATTGATATGCGAACATCCTCAGCAACTTCTCTTATGGTAATTCGACGATTTTTAAAAACACTTTTCTTCACAGCTTCGACGATATCTTCTGTTCTTGATGTGTTTTGGCGTCCAGAGCGAAGTTCGTCGTCGGCTTCTTCTCGGCCATCTTGGAAGAGCTTGTACCACTTGTAAACCTTTTTTTACTTAAAACAGACTCACTGTACGCCACTGTCAACATTTTAAGTATTTTAGAGGACTTGATTCCATTTTTCACACAAAATTTGCTCCACTTTTTATAATAATAGAAAATCGCAGAGCACAACAAAATACGTCTAACCTTTTTATCTGTCAAAAACAAACTAAGTCTGCTGTGTACTTGAAACTGTGAACATATGTTCGGGACATGTGTACCAACACAACAACAACAACTACAAATCGATAATAGCATGTACGTTGCCCGCGAAACTTGAAAAGTCTCCTTACATTTTGAACATACCTCGTATGGTGAACACTAGGCCAAAGGGAAACATCGCTAATGTACAACAAATCCTTGTGTAATTATTTCGTTGCCTAATTATTTGTATTTGCCTACATAAAATAATTGCATCTATTTTAAATTTTTGGTTTTGTTAATCAACCGGTCTAATGATCAAAAGCAAAACAAAAATTCCAAAAAATAAATGGATATAAAATTTTGCAATAAAAGTAATTGTGGGTCTGATACAAACTAAAACATGAATCCTAAAAGATTAAATATAACGATGCGATGCATCCACAAAATTAATGCTTAATGCTTACATAGCTGAACTACTTAATTTTGAAGTATATTGAATATTTGTCGGCAGTAAGGTTGTCGTTGCTGCTTTTTTAAGGTCAGTAACAGTCAGAATAAGGTTTTAATTAATGATTTGAAAATATTTGTTCCACGTAATAAATATACTTGAAAAAAACTATTTAATCATGTATTTGTATCATATTCACTTCTTGTTATCTTCTCTTAAAATTATTGACATTCTAGCTAGAAATAATTGTACGTAAAAATATTATTTCTCATTAATTGCGCCATTCTTCAGATTCACAGAAAATATCCATTATAACCATCTTTGTCTGTGTTAACAGATCGCTAAGAATTACTTTATTTTTTACACTCGAAGGTATTGAATTAGTAAACTGCTCATACTGAATTTATATTTAAAATTATAACGTGGTTTAAAAAAAAACAATATTTTTTTATCTTCGCCTACGACATTATTTTTTTTCCAGAAGTTAGATAATACGTAGTTTCTAAAATACTCTTTAGTCACAAACAATGCCCAATTAATGTTTCCATTCGTGTTATTTTAAAATTATGTCTTCCTCTGGTTTGTCTGTAAATTGTAAGTGATATGGATTCGCCGGAAAAGCGCACGTACATTCAGTTAAATATGGTTGAATTTCATGAATAAATCCGCCGAAAGCATTTCCTGCATATCATATCAACAACACAACATATTGTGCATGAAGCTGCATTATTTTGTATGCACAATAAGCGGATCGATACTTGAACAATTCGTATTAAACTGCTGAATTATTGTTATGTGGCTTAAAAATTGCTTTTCATCCGATTTTAAGCAGGTCTGATTTACGTATCTGCTAAATTTAAATAGCCCTCGTAAATCTAACACTTAAAAAACATAAAAACAAACATGATGAAGGAAGATTTGGGTCAAACGAAGCTGGCTTCATAAAATCCTTGCAATTACTCGTCCTGCATTTTTAACATTTTCGTTGTCGTTAGATTTAATTGTACTAAAAAATCCCATAAATTGGGCCGGAGAATTACATTTTTTATCTTACCTAACTTAAATATATACCAAAAGCTTGTGATCTTAAATTCTCTTTTTGCTGCTTAATTTAAATCAATACACTTTTAATTGTTTAGCTGTTTAAATTTACGGTTCGTTAAATCTTAATGTAGGCTTATTTTTACAGCAGAATGTATTCATTCAATTTGTTGGAACTTTTACAATTTTTGGAAAATTATTTTGAAATATTCGAAAGCTCAGTAACGAATTTCTTAAAATATCAACTTCTGAGGCGCGACTAAAATTTTTTATCAGTGTGTTGTGTCATTATCAGATCTATGAAGCAATGTCTACCGCCTTAACTACATAGAATGATGGACGTAAAAAAATATGCCTTGTGGAAAGTATTTCGTAGTGGATGATTAAAAATTTATAGGAATTGCAATTCTTATTAGAATTGCAACAAATACTTATCTAAATCATTATCACCCACATCATATCGTTTATTTATGTTATAATTACTAATGTAAGTTAAGAAAACATAAAAAGTTGTTTCTATTTACGATTTTAGAAATTCCTATTTGTAATTTACATTTGCTTATATAGTTAGAAGCAAATAACTAACTAACTAATATACAGGAGAAAAAGTACAATACGATAATCAGGGTCAGCCTTTGGGGGGTGGCAAGCAGGGCAACCGCCCGGGACCTCGCTCTTGCAAGGGGCCTCGCGCACTCGCGCAGTAGTACGAATTTTAATGTTCATTTGAATTTCGCGCCTTACCCCGCGCAATATAAAACTCGACTCGCTGCTCCCTTGCGTACTAGTTATCGCGCTGATATCTATTTCATTCGCTCTAATGAATGTTTATTTCCTTCTCTTTCACATTGACGAAATTTCTTACCAGTGCCACAAGTGATGCCATCTGCAAGGCCTAAACAAAACCTGACAGTATTCCATTTTCTTCGTATTTACGATTCGGGGAATTCTCGTGTTTCATTTCACCTGTCACCTGTCGTCGGGTTATCCGTTTACATTAGAACAGACGTCATCATTTCTAAATTTCTGATTTTTTAATGTACCTTAATTTATCATGATTAATAGTTTGTTAACTTTGTGTTTATTAATTTTTCTTGATTTACAATAAACGATTTTAAAATTCCAAATTTATTTATTTATAACTTTGCATTTCTCGTCAAATATCATTATCAAAACTCATGGACGTAGGCTGGATTTCGTTCAGGGAGGGGCAAGAATCATTTTGAAAAATTGATGAGAAAAAGAAAACCGGAAAACTTTTCGGTTGAGTATATGTATATATTCATTTAATTACATGAGCTGGGGATTCGAATTTTTAGATTAACTTTGAAATTTGGAAATGGAGCCAAACTTTGCGAAAATTAAATCTAAAATAAAAACCGAACCTTTCGGCAAACTTAGAAACTGTCGAAGTTTCGAAGATTTAGAAAAATAACGATTTTTGAAAAATACCGTCGAAATGTCGAAAAAAGGTTAAAATCTCTTGAAGGAAAGTGAACATTTTTAACAGAATGTTTAATTTTGAGAGACGAATTTCAAAGAAAAAACGAATTTTGGGAAAAAGTTGGAATGTTTGGATAATCGTGTTTAAAATAAAATCTTAATCTTTCAAAAAATCTGAAAAAATGTTGAAAATTCAAAAAAAAAGACGTAATTTTCAGAAAAAGTGATCTCAAGGAGCAATTTTGTAAAAATTGTCAATTTTCTAAATTTAATTTATTATTATTTAATTATTAAATCGTCACCAGTGATTTTTGTTTATATTATTTAATTTTAATTGGTACCCGAATTCTTTCAGTAAAAACTTCAGTAACAAAGTAAATATACCCATCGCTAGCATATTTCAATATTTAAGAGTGCCATTCTGAGTGTAAATAAAATAACAAAAATCCAGTTAAATCACTTACTGTTCCTCGCTTCGACGAAATACGCAATTTCCGAGGAAAATATTATTCCATAATATTTTTCAAAGCCTCTTAAACCCTTTTAAGCATTCGCTTTTTCTTCGGTAAAAATTCTCTTGAAAGAAATAGCCCAAGTGCTCTTTATTCACGCTGTTTTGAATGCCAATATGGTGTTAAGAGAGACCAATTCCCTTGTCTGAATTTGTGTGTACTTTTGAATGTCATTGTATTTAAAAGCTGAAATGATAAACAAAGTTGCCCATTTCGATTGTAATATGGCTGATATTTTTCTTTTAATGCATTATATTTAATAATATACATAACAAAGGAGTACCAAAATTGCTTTAAGTTTTAATACAATGTTGGTGTTTTTCCAGACCAGTTTTCTTTATAGCATTGTCGCCCGATTGTGTCAGTAGTTTTTTTGGCCATTGCCATGCAAACTCATATCATTGATCATAGACTTGAATACAAATTTAATCGGAATAGTTATCTAAAGCTTCTACTAAAGATGTATCCATAAAGTTCAGTTGTTTCAAAAAATTCGGTTTGTAAGCATTGCAGGAAATGTAGAAAACATCTACTTAGCTCGTAACTTTATCATTGAACCTAATAAATATTTTGCGAAATTCGATTTTTCTGGGGGTTTATTTTTAAAATAAGCAATATGTTTCTTATACCTAATATCAAAATCGCGTGATGTCTGCCCTGTGTAGACAATGTTACACTCTGAGCTGTTTAACTAATTGTAAAATTTGCCAAGTTGTAGAACCGTTTGCCTTATTTGGAGATTTTATTGAGACATGGTGCAATTTTCATATTTATTTAGTTAAATAAATATAGTTTGTAGGTTACGAATATTATAATACTGCAAAAATAATTGATATTTGGGTCCGTACTTCTTCATATTTCTCGTATCATGCTCAAATGAAAACTGTGTTAATTATTCGATTCAAGAAAATCTCTTTAGTTAAATGAAATTCATTTGAAGAAAAAGTCAATAACAGAACGACATTAAACTTGCAGAATGAGCCAAAGTTATCACGCTAAGAAAACTTATAGAAATGAATTAAACAGCTTCTGAAAGAAACAAACCACTCGTCTTATGAGAGTTGTAGCAAAGAAAAATCCTCGGTATCCATCACTTGATTTCCACGGCGTTTAGCAATAACCCTTCTAACACGCCTGCAAATTGTAGCCAAGGAATATTTCCCCCTTTCGAATTTATCGCCGGGGATTTATTTCCTGCTTTGTGTTTTTCTTCGGAACATAAATGATCGAATAGTGAACAGACATATTTTATTCACTCGTATTTCTCAGCCAACTACTATGCCTTGGGGCCGTTTGTTTTGTATTTTATTCCTTCCACTGAATGCCTCCGGGGTAAATCGATTACGTGGAAAATCTAGTCGCTGTCGTGGATTATAAGTTTAGAAATGGCATCTCAATGCATTGGAACTTGTGCACTTTTGTATTTAAATAAATCACAATTGCTTTTACGCAGCCATCGCTTGGCATATGAATAATCGATTTTTTTTATTGTATAGTAAAGTAGGAAGTAAAATGTCGGAGTTTGTCAATTTCTGGATAGTCTAGCTTCACACAGTAAAAACTTTAAGAGATTCAAAACGTCAATATCACTTTTAAACTCGGAACTTCCCTCGAAATTAAAAGAAAATTTCTACCAAATTTCAAATTTTTGAGGTCGAAATTTCGAGATGTGTAAGCCTATATTTTGATTTTAAAATCGATATACGGAAAACTCGGTTTGGAAAAATTTTTCTCTAAACCAAGAAAGCGAAATTCCGATTTAACAAAATGAAAGTGTCGTGAATAGTCAAAATTTTGAGATTAAAACTGAGGGTTCGAAAATAAGGAAACATTTCTGAACCATAATTTTGGTAGAATGGACTGATCCTTTGTTATCTTCAAAAATGGAAATACAAATAGCCATCAAATAGCTATCATCTTCAGAGAGATACAGTATCTCTCTGAAGATAATAGAAAGCAGTTGAAATCTAATGAATTAGGAATTTCAAGAAGGTAATTGTGGGGCCGTTGTGAACGGTTTTAAAAATGGACGAAAAATGTTTTGAATATTTTCTGAGTTTACTTTAGGCCAGAAGGAGATGGAGTTTCAAAGAGTATCAATATTTAATCACACCTTGAAGATTTTATATTTTTTTATGACCGAAATTTAATGTATCCATTTCACGTTAACAATAACAACAGTAAACAATTTTTTGATAAATACAAGTCACAGTTAAACCTGCCTATAAAGCGCTTGTTGATAGAAACATAAAGGTCAAATTGTTTTAATATATTTAAATTTTTAAAATTAATTCTACATATTTTGCATATCGACTTATCCAACAAAGAGGGTGGTAATTCATTATTGGAAGTATTGAGATAATTCAAATTAAGGTGTTGCTCTGCAAATATAAAATTTAGATATTGTGACTGGTCTTTTAATATGCACCAACCCATAATAAACAGGATCATAGACTAGATCATATACAAATATAAAAGATATAAAAACTAGAAATATCAATTTTCATTTACAAATGATGACATTTTTGTTTTTTATATTACAATTTGAAAATTAAAAAAAAACACTGATATATCATAGTTTTAAGTTTTCACTTCTGTCATAACTGCCCATTTTTGTTTTAATTTCTAAGAAAATGATTACCACAAATTCGAAAAAACATTTCAAAACTTTGAAGAAAATTTAAAAATTTTAAAATAACATGTTTTTTAAGTTTTCAATTAATTAATCTAAAAATTTTGTATTTTAAGTCGAAATGTTTAGATAAAAAGCGCAACACGTCCGAAATAAGAAAAATGAATTGAAAGGAGATTAAAGTCAATATTTTCAGTTTAAAATCGTACCTTGTAGATTACACAACTTTCCAGTTTAAATTTTCTCCTGGACAACAAAATTTCAAAAAAAAAAATCGAAAATTCAAATTTCCAGTTCGAATTTCGAATCTAATTTCGAATTTAAGCATTAAAGTGGAAATGTTGAAAAATATCTTTCTGCAAGAATTTTTTGTTCAAAATTTTAACTTTAAGTGACGTTCAAAATTTGCCTTTAAGGTAAAACTGTAATTAAAGGAAGCTCCAAGAGTTTGATAATTTTTTGAATTTTGAGCTTTAAATTGAAATTTAAAAATCATTGATAAATAAAAGTGCACACCAGGGAAATTTGTTTTATTGTTTACAGTTAAATTTTCGCAGCAGCAGGAAAGCTCGTCTTCAAGCTCAACACATAAAAATCTACTTTGGTCTTCAAAACTATTCCTTACATAAACATGTACTTTATGCCACATGAGTTTCACACTTAATAAGTCTCTGGCGTGTTTTACGATCGAAATCGCTTTTTACCTAATCAATAGCCTGTCTACAAAAATTTCGTGCATCTACAAAAGTGGCCTGAGTCTCGACTGAGGAATTACTTCGCCAACAACGATATACACGATTTTTGCAGGACACAGCCTAAGGACATTTTTTGCAGAACCAAGATTTACTGGAGGCAAATTTCTTTTGGGAATGGGGAATTGAGCATTCCATACCAACCAGGATAGTTTCAGTGACAGATTCGGCGGATGAAGAAGTATTGTCTGAGTTAAAGCATACTTTTTGCCATGGGAAAGATGCAAAGAAGCCTCTTAATTCTTCCCAGTTTGTAAGGTTAAAGTGCCAAACCTTACGGGGCTGTGTCTGAGAAACAGGTGGTATATGAAGCGGGAAAGACTGCTACAAGGTTGTGATCGGAATTTCCAAGTGGTGATGTTACAGTGATTTTATACCAATTTGGAGAATTTGCAAGGAAAAGGTCAAGTAAATTAGGTTGATGGGCATCTACATCAGAAATTTTTGTAGGTTCCTTAACCAGTTGCAATAGTCCACAAGTGTGGCGAAAGCATCTGCCATCCTTCCCTCGTCGCCTGTTCGGGAAAAAATCCTTAATCCGGGTATATTGTGTACGGTGAAATCACCAAGAAAGCGCTTGGATAATTCGTCTGTAGGTGGTCGAAGGTTACGGAGAGATAAGAGAAGAGCTGCCTGTATGAGAGATCGTTTGGAGGCAGATAAGGTGAACAAATTAATATTACTTCGCTTTTGGAGCAGATCTTCAGCCATACCACATCATGATCGGCAGACTCCAGTGGTTCTTCTCGTTGAGCAGACAGATCACTTCGCGTAGAAACACATATTCTTCTCTTGTGTCAAAACTTTGGTTATAGGTCGTAACTAGGGCAAAGCAAATGGACCTTATTGATGGATGGGGAGACTTGGGTTTCTGTCAGAGAGAGCACATGTGGTCTTTCATTTTGAAGGTGTTGATGAACAAAGTTTAGATTTAAATTTAGCCCCCAAATGTTACAGAACTGAATTTTGGATCAATTATTTGAAAGAGTCTTGGCTCGTGACACATTCGAATTTTTCGTCGATTCTGGACTCACCGGGACATCCAAACGGGAGGGTAATTTACGTTCGGAATTTTTTGTACGAAGAGAGTCCATCATTTTTGATTTTAATAATTACAAGATAAAATCAGAGGAGATGAAAATAGAAAATAAATAAAAGGACAGGTTGGGAAAAGAAGGATAATAGGAACGAACTTACCTGCCATCGCCTCCTAGTGACACGTGCGGTGGTACTACCTCGTATGACTGAAAGTTCCAATCTACCACCTACAATCTGGTAAATTTATGCACAAGCTTTGCCCAATTTTTCGGTAGTGATCTTAAAAACACCTCACAACTACGTTTACACATGGTTTATCAAAAATATACTAATACCTAATAAATATATTACTTTAATAACTTCTACCAAATACCTAAAAGGACAGTACTCAAAATTGTCTCACCATGTATCTCAAAAACAAGACGTGATAGGACACGAAATATTCACTCCGAATATACTTATATACTGTATCTAATAACAGTCTATTATAGCTATATGTTTCATGGGTGCGCATATCGTGTCATACAGTCTTATTGGCATTCGTGGATCTTATTAAACTAACTGTAAGTAAATCTTTAGAAAAAATAGTTGGCCGATGGCTTTTTTATAATTATTCAAAAACTGCTAAATATAAAAAAATTGAATCCCTGGACCGAAAATTAGAAACTTGGAGTTTTAATTTGGTTTTTTATTTTCTTAAAAATTAATTTTCTATGATTTACACCCTTTTAAAAATCACTTAGAGTTTGATTTTTTTATTCATTAATTTCAAAGACTAGCTGTCTAGTGTACTGTAATGGGCTTACGTACTCTCTAGTTAAAGACATCTATAGCATTTTTACCTCTGAATACGATATTCCCCCTAACGAAGTGATTTCATGAAACACGTTCTATTCATTAATCGAGGTAGGGCTAAATTCTATTTAATCTGGTTTGCCATCCAAAAACTACCATATTATGTTCAGAAGGTTCGGACTGCTGTTTGTTCTGCCTGTAAATATTTGCAAATTTCCTGGCTTGCAGACATTTTTGAGCATTGCTGCAAATGTGTAAATCTTCTACTTTGTTGGCGTTCGTAAGTTCATGTTTTGTGAAGTTTGATCTTTTTGAAGGTTTATTTCTAATGGCGCCTCTACCTAATATGAAAATTGCATGATGTTTGTACTATGTAGACCCAATTACATCCAGCGGAATTCAAATTATAAATACTTGATTTGCCAATCCGTACAATGCAGAATATCAATGTTGTTTTTTAGTTTTTTTATAAAAGTGTTTAATAAAAAATGAAAAAATTGTCGCTAAATTGTTCCATAACAGAGTGCGTTTTATTTTGTCAAATTTACTAAAATTGCTTATGTATGTCCAGTACATCTTACGAATCATTTCACAAACGAAGTTGATTTAGAAACAACGAGATACGGCGAACAACATAAATGGTAAACGTTGAAAGGAGCGATGGGACTACCTATCCAGGCGTACTTCGTTACATAACCAAGATTAACATTGACATCCGTTGTGTGAAGCGAAATACCGGAAATGTTCGGCAATTTACTAACAATAGGATCTTTACCGTGATTCCAAATGTTCAACATTGAAACGGTGCCGCACGCTACAATAAACATAAAATTAATGAATCTCTGCGGTCCAGTAGATTTTAGTTTGCAGAAACGGCGAACAGTAAACAGATTCCTGATAGTGCGAAGTGCTGATCCAGGAAATTATTAGACACAGGCTATTGGCTCCGTATGCAAAGTTATATGGTAAACTAAACAAGATCGTTCGTTTGTAATATGGATCGACTTCAAATTGAAGAGCATTATTATTAAATTTCCTACTGCTGAGATCATATATCAATGTAACAAACTGTATATTGTTGAAATAGTTATTAATTGAGACGTTTGTCTCCTTTAAATTACGTAATTCTCTAGAAATGCTCTACACATTCTAGGAACTATTTTAGGGGACACTTGTCGGAGTGATTTATACGCAGGTATGCATTCCAGATCTCTCTAGAAGTTGAACATTCTGAAACGGATGATTATACAAATAAACTCGAGTTAAAAAGTTAATAAGATATTTGACGATATGCGAATAAGTTTCCGATGTTAAATAAAGGTGTCAAAAATCCACGATGTTTGTTTATCGAGCCAGTAGATACTATCACCTCTTTAAAGGTTGTCCAAATACATCGCTGGATATTTTCAAATGTGTCCAGCGTTTTAAATAGTTACAATATTATTATTTTTTCCTATTTACAGAGCCATCAATATACAGGGTGATTCAAAATTCAGTGCACACATTTTTGGGATCAAAATAAGGTTTTTTCTTTATACAAATATCTGTCATAAAATACACCCTCTTCGAGCTACAGCTATCTTAAATTGCGCAAGATAAATCGATTACGTTAAAATTTGCAAGCCTCTGTTTTTTAGCCCCTCAATTTATTTTTTGATTCAAAAACAATGTAAACTTAATTTAAGAGGGGTTGATGGGGGGTTTACGCTTTTTTAGCCAAAAATGTTACCTTTCCACTGGGAAATTCTAAATTCGAATAAGATCATCTAGTTGACCGTGAAAAAATCTAAAATTTTGATCTCTTGCATTTTTTTTTGACACTACTAACCATTTTAAAAAAAGATCGTGTTCAACTAAAGGAGAGTATTATTAAAATGATCATCATCTAAATTTACTTGAGCTTAGGGGGCACTTTAGGTTTTTTTAGTAAACTGGAATAACTATTTTGTAACAAATATTGAAAATGCTCCTTGCTGCGATACAATCGTCCATTCCTCTGCACATAGGATGTCGGACACGATCATTGTAACTCGGAGGATTTTAAGACACGTGCTTTTAGGAAGAAAAAGTCCTAGTTTAACCCAAAAAATACTCTTTTAAAATTTGTGCATGGAATTTTGAATCACCTATATGATATACTATCATCTATATCAAACGAATGAAGAGTATACGAAAGAAATATAATTTTTATAAGATTCTGCAAAACGTATTTGGATTTGCATTTCGCCTACAGCCCAATATAATTTTTTAATATTTCGTATGGATGGACGGAGGAAAATATACATGAACAAGTTTGCAGATCTATCTTTTTTTCTTCTCTCTCAGATGAGGACGCTCATAACACTAACCAGCAGCATATCTACTGTCGAGTGTGGGATTCGGACTATTGATGTGGCAAGTCCCGCCAAACCTCTCCCTGCTCTTCTGCTATATGTATCTCATCCTGGAACCGCTTTCACATTACCTCGGGATAAGAGACCTTTTCCTTAATTCTAACTTTTGCGGTTTTGTTCAAATATTTCCTTCTCTGACATGATGAAGTTTATAAAGAAGGTAATATTCTCCCAGCTTTCTTCGTTCGTCAGCATTTCTGTGACAAAGTTGTCTGGTGTTATCTCACGTTCGGTCCGTCTTTCCATTTGTGCTCTTTCCTCTATTCATTTAACACATCTGAAAATCGAAACATATGTCCGAGTCTCTCAACTTAAATCTTTTAAAATATGCTCCAAGGCATCCATGGCCACTTAATACTTGGGTAACGTAATAGTTTAATTCTTAATGAGTTTTTTATTCAGCTCGCTTTTGCTGTATCCTGGCCTCAGTCTCGACCCCATTTCTTTATCGTCTGTTATCTGATATCTTTCTTGATCGTGTCTGTTTGTCCATAGCTTAGAGTCCTTTTTTCTACTAGTGGTTTTATAGGCGGTGTTCCTGCTAGTACCAGGACAGCCTCTAGCGAGATTGTCCTTATGCACTGCAGACCCTTATTCCTAGTTTCTTTTGGACCTTTTAGAGTTTTTTTGCATTTAGATTGAGCTCCACTGGTGTTGCGTAGAGTACTGACGAGTACATCACAGTGCTAATAGTCTTCTTTTGCTGTATCGAGGTCCCCCTTTGTTTGCCATTAGCCGGCTTATGGCGAAGGTCGTTTTTTCCGCTTTAGCAGCCGTTTGGTGGATGTGTTCCTTCATATTCATGTTTTTGTTGAATATTACACTCAGGCAGTAGCGGCTAGTGCTAAAAAAATGGAGGTTGCTAAGAAACACCTACAAAAAATGGGCGGAAGTTATATTTACTGTTAAAGTGTTCGTTTTATTTATTTACAACAAAAACTCATTATAAGGGAAAATCCATACGACGATATTTACCACTTGCAATTTTATCGATAACTCTTTGATTTAAGTCAGGAATTCTTGGTCATTACATTATGGTTTGCAGTGCTTCGTACAACCCAATGTTGCTTATGGGCACGTACTCAAACCAACTAAAATATTAGCTAACGCGCAGATGTGTACATGTAACACAAAGGTTGCAATCTAGCGTGCAAACTCTGCAAACCAAATAACATAATATCTACTAAACAGGAACGAACTAGGGGAATTTGCTAACAGTCGGTAGTATGTTTGGTTATTTGGTAATGGTAAATGCGTTATTTATTATGACAATGAACAAAAATTTCTTTGTTTTTATCCCAGCGTTAGTTTTTTTTTGGCGATTGTGCAAACCTGCAAACCTTAGCACCAGCCGCCACTGCACTCAGGTACTTTATATGTTCCTTTGACTTTATTTCCAGGCCCTGAACTAATTTACACCAGCCTTAGTCTTCCGCTTAGGACCACTATGCCTGTCTTTTCTGGAGTCATTTTAAGTCTTTTCTCCTTTATCTTGTCTATGACCAACTAGAGTGCTTTATTTGCTTTGTCACATAAATCTTTCCTACCTTTTCCACCTACCACAATGCCGGTGTCATCTGCAAAACCTAGCATCTGCACCTGTTTTTGGTAGGAATTTTCAGAAAATTATTATAGCGCGTATTCCATAGGATAGGACCAAGCACTGAAACCTGGGGCACCCCACTCATGACTTTCATTTTGCTATGATCTTCAACTTTTAGGACCCTACAACTTAGGTAACTTCCTATCATTCTTTTCACGTAGAAACTTATTTCGTATTTGGTTAATGATTCCATTATGTCATCCCATGGCGCACCGTTAAAGGCGTTTTTTAAGTCTGCGAGTTATTAGGGTACAGAATTTACGTTTCTTGGTATACAGTCCTTTATTTTCTTCGACTATTCGGGTGACTCTTAGCATAGCCTCTATTGTCGACTTAACTTTTCGGAAGCCGTATTTGTTTGTCCAAAGTTTTCCGTCAAATTCTTCAGTTAACCTTTGTACGAGTAGATGTTCCAATAGTTTATTTAGAACAATCAATAAGCAAATAGGTCTATACTTCGCGTTTGCTTCTGGTGTCTTTCTTTCTTTTTTCAGTAGAACTAGCTTTCCTATTTTCCAGTCTAATAGAAATTTTTCTTGATATAGCAGTGTTATTTATCGCCTTTAGCACTAGTAGAGGGCAGTGTGTACCTACGGCTTCTACTAGTAGAGGGAGTATTTGGATAACTACAGCCGCTTTCTTTCCTTAATCGTTGTCAGTGCCTTAAGGGTTTAAACGGAGGCATTTCCTGTTCTTGGATAATTTCCGGGGCCCGCATATGTTCTTCGTATTTGGGGAAAAGCGATTTCGCGACAATCATCTTTTCCTCGTCGTTCAGCGTGATTGAATTTCTACATTCAAGTTTATTCGTTACAATTGTGTAACCATTTCCCCAAATATCTCCATCTACTTCGTCACATACCTTTTCCGGGGTTTGGTTTTGGCCTTTTTTATATCTTTCTTTAGCTTCATTTTCGCTTCCTTATATCTTTCCCTGAGGGTCGCCTTTTCTTCCAGCTGCGCATTTCTATTTCCATTTTGCCTCGTGTAGTATCTTTTAGCTATGTTTTAGATTTTTTTGACCTCTGCTATTTCGTCGTTCCACCAGTATACTGGGGTTCTATTCGGTCTCGACTTTTTCTTCCAAGTTTTGTCTGCAGCTGTTTTAATCAAGGTTGTAGCATTAAATTCGTCCTTCACGTTTATTTTGTCTGCTTCTTCCTTGAACTTCTTTGCAAATTCGTCAATTTTGTTTTTAGTAATTTTCCACGTGGGTATATACGATGTTTTTCCTGAACTTACCGAGAAGTTTATGTTAAAGTATATGTTCTTGCGTAAGCTCAGATTTTCTTCATTGCTCCAGTCATCTATTGCGCTCGCCAAGTCTTCTGTAGTCAGCGTAATGTCAATTATCCAGTTGCTTTCATGCCTGACGAAAGTTGCTGCATTGCCATCCACTCTAACATGAGTTCCCCTCTTTTGTTATCGTTTTCTGATGCCCGTGCCTTCGACTTGCTATTAAAATTTCCCCCTATTACTACACTCCTATGTTTTTTACACTTCTCTCGACGTTCTGCAGGTATGTTTGAAATTTTTCGTCTGTAATGTTGGGTGAGGAGTAGTAACTATAGATATGTATGGTGTTTACTTTTATCGTCCTGTATCTATCTATCTATCCATCTATCTATTTTTTAAGTCATGTAAGATAATATTTAGCAAAGAAAACTATGTCTTCACTTTAATAAAGAAACACTTTCAAACATAACATAAAAAAACTAATAAAAAATGAAAGATTCATCCTTAGATTAATTTTTAGCAAAAACAAATTCAATGATTCAGAGCGCAATGAAAACAATCGTAGCACTTTTGATGTTTTCAGAGTTTCTTTGGAGCCTTTTGAAATTGAAAAGGTACAGTCAAGATCCTTAATCTATTCATTATTTGGAAAGTTATGCCAAGTTACGGAATATCCCTAATTACCATTTTGACTTGTTTTTTAGTAAGATTCCTTGTACTAAAAAATGTTTCATCAAAAGTTATTAACTAAGTCTTGTAGAGAATGCTTTATAGTTTTCAAAATCCTATCTTTTTTTCTGTACGATCATTATTTCTCAAGTTGTTGATTACCAAAACCAAAAATGACTTTTGTGTTTTGAAGGACGAAAAGTCATAGTACAGGGTTTAGAGATAAGTCAAATTAAAAGGAATTAAGTTGTCTGGAAAAGCTTTATGAGGAAATTTTATTTTTAAAAACTATCCATTTGCAATGGGTAACACACATTTGGGGCACTGCGAGCAGGATGGATAAAAAATGGAACATGACCATTGATTACTGAAAAAAAGATATTGAGTCCATAAACTTTTCCAAAATAAACAACATTTTGAAAACATTTTCGGACTTGGTTTTCTTACGATTACGAACTCAACATCTGAAAACTAGAAATTTAGAGTTTTAAGTTTCTTTTTTTATTTTTCTCTATAACCATTTTTCTTTGGGTTGCAGTGTTTTCAAAATTGCTTACAAATTTTTTAATATTCTGGAGATTTTTTCAAAAGCCTTGTAATTAAAAACTACAGTTTTTTTCATAAAGCTATAGTTTTCATTTTCTTTAACAATTTGGATACTTTCTCAAAATGGGGTAGTGAAATTGTTAACGAAAAACTAAGAACATTAATCTTTAAATTTAAGCTTTGTTTTTTTTTGAAATTTATCCTTTAATTCAATGACTTCTAGGTAAAAATTGAATTTCAGTTCGAGATTTTTACTAAATGGTCCATGTTTTTGCGGCTTTAATTGTCACATTTGGAAGTCTAAATTTCTATTTTGATATAGCAGACGTATCTAGAATTTTTTCTCCAAATATTTGTTTTTGTCTAATTTAAGCTCGAAATTTCGACTTTATATAAAGGAATTCTAAACTTTTTCTCGAAATTTGGATTCCAATCTCCTAATTTTAATTTTATAAATTTAATAAACTCGGCTTCAGACTTGAAAGTTAGACACTAATTCATTCATTTTGACGAAAAAAAATCTTTATTTGGTTTCGAAACTCTTTAAAATCTTTAAAGTTTAAGTTTCGTGAACATTTCTTTTAGAAATTTTCCATTTTGACTCGACATTTCCACTTTAATAATGCTGGTATTATAAGGAATAAGTCTCCATTCAGAGATTAAGGTTGAAAGGTGGATTTCAAAGTCGAAATTATTCGAGATTGTTTTAAAAATGTCAAAGTTTTTTCAACCTTAATCCGTATATTTCGATTTCAACATCAAATAGTTAAAACTATTTTTTCAAAGACTTTTAGATCAAAAATTTTTATTTTAAACTCGACTTTAGGTTTTGTAGATTTTATACTGAATATCTTGACCCTATTCTTTTTTTTTGACTCTATAATTCATTTTTTCATTAACTCTTGTCAAAACGAAAAATAAATTATTTCAATTGTCTATTCCAAATTTCGTCTCTAAAATTAAAATTTTACCCCTAATCCCCAAAATTCTAATTTAAACAAGTGCACTCCACATTTTAACTTTAATCGGAAATTCCGAATTTAAACTTAAAATGATTTCATTCTCCGAGCTTTGGCCCTAGACCTGAATTTTCGTCTTTATTATACAGAGTTCGAGTCATAAGCTCGTAACATGAAAAACTTTATTTAGAAATTCCAACTAACTTTCACATTACAATGTGAATTTCAAAATTTCGAATGTCAGATCGACATTTTTACTAATAAGGAAGTTTCTACCTAATGGGAACGTTTTGAATATTTGTTAAACATATTAAAATATTTTCTTAAAACAGAGACTTTAAGCTCAAAATTTTGAAAAGTTTCCAGTTCAGGTTTTTCTTTTCGTTGTTTTGATTTTTTCTCGTAATTTCGAATTTTATGTCGAACCTTGGTGATACAAGTTGCCACTTCCTGAAAACCCGTAATGTAGAACAAAAGATTGTTAATAAATTCATATCCGTTCTACGTTCTCGTTGAATTCATATGTTCAACTAAAATAAAATAGGAAGTCAAGAAAACGATGGAAATTGATAAAAAATCATTTTCGAATTCACGGAAAAAAGTAACATTCTTTACTTCGAACGAATGAATTAAGTAAAGCAATTGCCTAAATTTTGAGTTTAAAATTACTATTTCAAAAAAAAAATTGATGGTAATCCTATATTTTGGAAAAAATCGATTAATGTCTGGAAAAATTTTAAATTTAAAAATGAAGGTTCTATAAATTTTTTTTCGGAAAAACAATAAAAATTGTCGATTTCAATTTTAAAAAGGCGTCTAAATTCCATAAAAACCTGTTATTGATAATAACAGGTAACTTTTTCTAAATTCCCAATTTAAAGCTGACATTCCGGGATTAAAGTCGAATTTTGAAGGCAAAAGGATTTAAATCATTAGAAATTTGTAGGTCTCTAGATTTTCGAGTATTCATCTAATATGTTAAAAGAAGTCGAAATTTCAAGATTAAGCACCAAAGTTCGAAAAAAACTCTTTAAAATTTCGAGTTCAGAGTAAGATAAAAAAAATCGAATTTTGTTTACAAAAATTTGTTTAGTTGTTGAATAAAAAGTCGATTTTTAAAATGAAAGTCATAATTTTAGAAAAAATCAAAAATCATTAGAGACACATAGACTCCAAATGTCGAAATGTAAAAATTGTCATAAGTTCTGGAAAAGTCAAATATTTGAGTCTACTAGCAATGTTTTAGGAACAAACAAAAATAAGTAAATAAATAAAAATTCGACTTAGTAAACTCGAAACTTAGGAGAAAATCAATCTTTAGCGAAAACATTAAAATTTTAGAGATTAAAGTTGGAAGTACAAATAAATCATATCTTCTAAAAAAAGCCAAAAAGAATTTATTAATTACTTTTCCATTAACATTTTTAGAGACCCATTTTGAAAAAAATATCAAAATTATTGAATCAAAAATAAATAACTATTGACATATTTCTGAAAAAAATTGAGTTTTGACATACAGTTAATTTGACCTTTCTGAAATTCTTCAAACATTTGAAAAAGAATAGAACCTAATTATTTATCGTATGTAACTAGATCGTGATATAGGAAAATTGGGTTAACCCATCTATTTGTCATATAATCATCAGGTGAGAATATTTTAAATATCCCATTCATCTCTTTCAGAGAATCAAACTTGTTTTCAGAAATTTGACCATAGCTTTTATTTCTATCACATTCTTAAAGGCGGATCTGAAATTATTCACAAAAATTAAGTGAGGTCAAATTTTCAAAAAAAGCAAAAACTAAGAAAAATATTGAGTTTGTTATAAAATTTTTAGAACAAAAATAAAAATTGAAAATGTAAACTCGGAAATTTGAGAAGAAATAGCGATAATTTTAGAAAATATTAGAAGTTCATAAAAAAATCGGCTTTTTCAGTTTTCAAATATTGTGAGGTTAGGAGTTTGGATAATTACAGGTTTTAAGCGTGCGATTTATGTACCTAATGTGCCCAAATTGTGACATTGTGTATCTGCTACCTTAGTCGAAAAACCAGACGTAAAACAACCTTACCCAAACTCATTAAAGTCAGTTGGCTTTATGTCTTACACATTCCAGACATCTGTAAGTCGTAAAACTTCAATATTCCACCAAACCCATTTTTCTCGCTTTCGCAGGAACTCGCGAAATTATCATTATGCAAAATTAAATTTTCGTTCGCAGTTATGATTACGTGCTCCAGCAGCACAAGGAAGAGGATTAAAACCTTTCCACATTTCCTCACCTTATTACCAAAGTGGTGGCCGCTAAGAAATAGCTCCCCAGCTGAATCAAAATTTACGATGACTGATAAAAACTTCGTCCGACAATTGGTTTGCAACCGAGATGAACGAGAAAATTACGTGTAGAGAATAGAGTGCGCCCATTTTCGAGATCTTATGATAAACGATACCATAATAAATAAATCAAATATGATGAAATTTATTATTTACTTTGGCGCTCGCTCTCTTCAAAGTAAAATTAAAATCTTGGATTGTTTCTTGCCGGGGGAAATTAAAGCAAGCTGCGCTCGATTTCATTTTAGAGACAATGCGACATTTTGTTGCTTTTGCTTGTTTTCTTTGATATCACATTAAACTGGAGCGTTGTCACTCATGAGCGTAGATAGGATTTGCTTCTGAGGGGAAGGACTTCCATTTTGAATAATTGATGAAAAAAAATCTCCGGACTGAGTAGAGGTACATGTTGTAAGAAACTGTGTAATGTTCAATTAGTTATTAGCAACTGTAATGTTTAAATGATGTAATTCTGGAAGTTCTTAGAAGTTGTTTGGGAATCGTTGAATGGAATGACTGATATTTAGATATTCATTTCAAACCCCTCTAGAACTCGAATATTTGTACAATGTAGAAGCAAGGAAATACAAAAACGCGTTTTAAAAAATAAAATTCGAAACTTTTAGTAAGTGGTGTAGATTCTCAATAAAACTGCCGAAATTTCCTCGAGAAAATCAATTTTTGAGAAAAAAAGTTGAATTTTGTGAGTAAATTCGAAATTTTTAAAATAAGAGTAACTTTGGTAATAAATCGAAATTTTCATCCATTAAACAACCATTTTTTCTAAAAAGGTAAAATTTGAAAGAGAGAGAGAAAGAGAGAGAGAGAGAGAGAGAGAGAGAGAGAGAGAGAGAGAGAGAGAGAGAGAGAGAGAAAGAGTGAGAGAGAGAGAATCGAAATTTCCATCCATTAAACAACAATTTTTCCTAAAAAGGTACAATTTGAGAGAGAGAGGGAGAGAGAGAAAGAGAGAGAGAGAAAATCTTTAGAATTGCAAATAAGCAAATAAGCATGCATGTGTTAAAAGTGTTAAAAGGACAAAAACGTTTATCTGAATCTGATTAGAGATAACCCAATATTTATTTAGGTTTTAAAAAAATTACGTGCATAGCATCTTTAACATCTTCAACTGTCAAGTCAGTTAAAGATTGTCCATATTTGTTTCGGCTATATTTTATTTATTCATTTATTTAAATTTTTAAGTATTACAATCTTTAAAATATGGATCGAAAGAGGCTTATATAACAACAGCATGGATCTCGACAAGATCGAAATATAAATTGAGTTCATGAAAAGGAATCCAATTAAAACAATTTTGATAAAGGGAGGATGGAATTAATTAGAATTTTTGTGAATTTCATTATTTGTTTTAGGCTGAACAAAAGTTCCAGAAAGCTGGTCTAATTTTAAAATAAAGTTGGCGTATTTTGCAGACAATGTAATATGCCCTACTTGAAACCAACTCCGAATTTTAACTCTAGCTAACTGAAGTTTAATAAGTTGAAAGTTGCAAAGTAAATAAGGACTCGATTTTATGAATTTCGTTTTTACGTAAAGGATGTGCCGTAACTAAATATTCATAAAAGTACTGCCTAGATTTAATCTTATGGGTCATTAAATTTTGTACATGTGTCATTCTTGTAGGATTCCCAGCACTTACCAACCATTTAAAATCGAATCGAAATCCCCCCAAGAATCCCCAAATCGAGGAAATATCTGCTAAATGACTAAAAAGAACAGCATTACTTATTTTATTAAAAATTACGATCACAAAAGCTTTTACCACATGCATAGTTTCTAAGAAAATATGCTAAAATCAACTAAAAAAACATATCGATTCATTTTTCGGTACATGTATACTGTATACTCTAAAAAGGCTTCTAAATATAATGTCCCCCTATAAAGACCTGAATCCTATTTTTACCCTAAATTTAAGGACACAACTAATATATTGACAACTATGCATTCTTGTGAACATTTTTAACTTTATAATGCAATAACATTGCCATAGAAAAGAATTGGAACCAATGTCAATACGAGTGATGAAAGTGGCAAAGGAGGAAGGACTGAAATTCAATACAGAAAAAAACTAAATACATGGAACTAAAAAACAAATGTGGAAGAAAGAACAAAAACAACCTCAAAGTAACCACGCAAGAAGGAACAGAAATAGAATTCGAAGAAGCGGAGTCCTTTATATACTAGTAAGTCTCGAAAAACAATAGATAACAAGAAGAAAAAAACGGAGTGACCAAAAGCAATAACTGTGTCATCAGTTTAGGGAAGTCCCTAAAGAATAATGAAGTATCAAATCAGATAAAACTAAGAGTGTATAAAACCAACACTAACTTATGCTTGTGAGACATGACTAATAACAAAACAAACTGGGAAATAAAGATATTGAGAAAAATGTTTGGCGGAAAACAAACTGAACTAGAATAAGGAATAAAATTTAATGAAGAATTATGTGACCTTTACAATGATACAACTATAAGCAAGTACATCAAAATTAGGAGACTTCAGTGGCTGGATCATTTAGAACAGTGATTCCCAAAGTGGGCGTTACCGCCCCCTAGTGGGCGCTGTAAGGTTCAAAGGGGGCGGTAATGGTCCATGGGTGCACCTGGGGGCGATGAATAACTGTAAAGTGGCGGTAAAATCACACATATGCATGTCTTTCGGCTTAATTGTAATAAAAATTAAAAAAAAATTATTTCAAGGGGCGCTAGATAATATTTTTTCTGGAAAGTGGGCGGTAGGCCAAATAAGTTTGGTAACCACTGATTTAGAAAGAATGCCTGAAGAAAGAAACCTAAAGCTAGTAGCATGGAAAATCCCCGAAGGCAACAAAAAAGAAGAAGAATACGATGGTTAGAAAACATAGAAGATCTGACAGAGAAACGAATCTTAGACTAAAAGACAAGAGCGAAAAATGGAAAAGAATGAAAAGAGACCACAAAATTATGGGCCTAAATGGTCTGCATACAGCATACAAAATGATGCAATTACACATTGTAGGAAATTTGACTAGGTTTAGAAAGTTTATTATATCTCTGACTTTCCATTGAAAAATATTTTACGTTTGTTATTTTGTAAATTTATTTAAATAAAAATTATGCTTTCCTTGAAACTATAATTTCATTCTATAAATTTATAATTAGGTATATTTCAATGTCATCTAGAGTATTATTATTGAATTTTTAAATTCAGCATAATTAGATCTATACTCTGCCACCCAATTAGAAAGACTTTGTAGTTTTGTATTTTTTGAAGGGCGCAATGTTTTTTTATAATGAGATGATCATAAGAACTCTGAATTTTAAGAAATAAACTAACATATTTTAATTTAGAATTTACCAGTTTAGTTATTTTCAATTTCGTTATTGAGGGTTTCTCTGATAAGTGTTTTTCTGGCTTTGTTACATTTCTTTTAAATAATATTTCTTTTAGGTAACTTACTAGAACTTGGCAATTTATCGATAAATCAGTATCCCCTTACAAAACTCACAAAATTTTAGGAACAAAGTACAATACTCAAATTCAAAATATTCAAAAAATTAAAGTGTAAATTATGAGAGCTAATAGTTTTTTCAGATATTTCAAGAAATTATTTTCAAAATTGTAATTATTTTCTGAAAATTGACAATTTAGATTCTAAATTTTTATTTGTGTTCCTATCTTGAAGTAAGAGAAGATTCAAAGTCCAAGTTTAAAGTTATTCTAAAAAAGTTCTCAATTTATTTCGAAATTCAGACATTATCCATTATTGAGCAAAAAGTCGAGTATTCACGTTCTTGTCAAAATTCCAAGATTAAACTTAAAATTCCTAAACACAAATATAAATTTATATTTTTTTTTAATTTGTCAGTTTTATATTTGAAATTTCGTATCTAACATTTTAACTTTGAACTTGAGAATTTTTTGGTAAATTTAATATAAGATTTTTCATTATTACTTAAGTTTCTGTGAAATCGTTTCCTTGACAATCACTATTTGTTTCTTGTTATGCGATACGGAAAGGTTACCTATTTTCCGTCCTAGAACAGAAAAAAACTTTCTCTGATTGTTCTGTGATGAGTCCTTAGCAACGAATTAACATACTGGAATAACGTATTTTTGGTCCTGAAATTGCGCCCAGAAGGTATTATAGGCATTTTCGACCGATTTCAAAAAAATTAGATTTGTATTTAAACTCAAAATTTTTTTCCAAACAACTCGAAATTTCAACTTTCTTCTACAAATTTTTAGAGCATTTTTTTTGTTAGTTAAACTTTGTTTTTTTTTCGATATAGGAACTTTTTTCTCAAAATTTTGAGTATTGATTTTTCATGATTAAATTTTTCTTTAAACCTAAACTCCAAGTATCGACTTCTCGATTTGAACTTTATTTTCAATCGATTTTGTACTGGAAATTTTAAGTTTAAACTAGATTGATATTTTATAAATTCTTAAATAAAATTTACTATTTAGTTGTACTTAAACTATTCTTCAAAATTCCTAATTTAAACTGGAAATTGTTAAACAATCTCAGGATACAATGTGAACTCTTTTCCACCCACATTATTGGGACCCATGGGCGTGGGCAAGATTTCGTTCAGGGAAGGGCAAGAAACATTTTGAAAAATTGCTTGAAAGAAAAGGAAAGCCGAAAAATGTTCAAGCTTAGTACATGTATATTTTCACTTAACTACATGAACATACGATCGAACGAGCCGAACTTCGAGAAAACAGTCAGAAAACTGAATCTTAAATAAAGAACCTTTCGGAAAACTGTTATTAAATTATTATTATTAATAAATTTGATGAAATAAATGACAACTGCCAAGCTAACTGTAAGTCAAAATTAGAGAAAAAAATTTCAATCCCCAAAAATATTTCTCTCAGAATTTTTATTTATTTCAGTTTTGTCATAATTTTGAAATTCACAAGAAATCTTTTTCTCGAAGTTTCCTAAAATTGTTTTTTTCAGAACATTTAGATTTCTATTGAAATGTCAATCCAGTTTGAAAAAAATATATTGCAAAAAAGTAAAAATTTTAAGAAAATGTAGAAAGTAGAAATTTTCAAAAACATCCCATTTGGTCTAACTTTTGAGACGAAAAATTTTGAGAAACATCAAATTATCGAAAAGTCACATGAAAGAAGAAATTTAAAAAAAAAAATCCCGATATTAAATAATATATCGAAAAAAATAACAACTTTTGAAAATACAGTTGAAATATCGTGAAAAAGGTTGACATTTCTTAAAAAAACGTTAACATTTCCAAAACAACGTTTAATTTTCAGGGCAAAGTAGAATTTTTAAGAGTATTTTCGAAAGAAACGAATTTCTTGGGTAAAAATCTTATTTCAAATAAAAACCTAACTTTTTGGATAATTTCAAAAAACGTTGAATATTCGAAAACATTATATTTTCATTTCGAATTTTGTAAAAGAAAGGTGAAAGAAGTTGAATTTTTGAGAACAATTTTCCATTATAAGTGGAGATTTCCAGAAACTTAAAATATCGCGTTTTGAAGTACAAATCAAAATGTTTTTTTCAATTTATTTAACATTTCTTCGGCCCAGTGTGCAAATATTTAAATTTTTATGGTTTGTTGACCATTTTCTAAACAATTTTTGAAATGCGACTACGTGATATTTAAATTTATTGAAAACGTCACTTCATGACAGTTTACAAATTAAGAGGTTAGTTTATTTTACATAGAATAGGAATAGTGAAAAAATTGTTTCGAAAATTGTCAACAAACCATAAAAATTTAAATATTTCCAAACTGGGCCGAAGAAATGTTAAATAAATTGAAAAAAACATCATATTTCCGGTCAATAAGGGTCTACTATGAAGAACAAATCAAAATCTCGAGAATAAGACATATTTTAAGAAACGTGAAATTTAAATTTAAAAAAAAATCTAAAAAAACCGAATAATAGAAAAATACCGTCGAAATATCATTTTTTGACATTTGACGACTACCAAATGTAGCAAAAGATCAAAATTTTCCGGAGAAAGTCAAATTTTAGGAAAAAAGGTGGATTTATGAAAAAAACGAAAGTGAAAAAAAAATCAAAATTTTAAGAAAAGAACGAATTTCGAAGAAACATGCAGGATTGGATTTTAGGATAAATTTCAAATTTTCGAAAGGAGACGGATTTTGAGAAAAATATGGAAATCTCAACTTTTTAAATTCATTTTTTTCTGATAATTTGGATTTTTTTAAAGGTCGAAATTTGAAGAAGAAATCTTAACATTTTCAAAAGAAAAAAGTAGAACTTTTATAATAAAGTCGTAATTTTGAATGCGATGAATTTTGAGAAAAAAATATAATTTTGAGAAAGTCGATTTTATTTAAGAAACCAAACTTAGAATAAAAACTCAACCTTTCGAAAAAAGTATAAAAAAATTGAAAATTCCCAATATCTCAAATATTTTCAAATATTTATATTCCGAATATTGTGAAAAAAATCGCAATTTCCAAAAACATATTTTTCGAAATTTTTACTTCTATATTCTAATTTTGACATAATACTTAAAGTTCAATGAAGAAATTGAATGTAACAGAAATCTTTTTCTCGAAATTACTATGTTGAGAACAACATTTATAATTGCTGATAATTTCGAAAAAACTGAAATTTCAAGGGAAAACTAATTTCTAGGAAAAAGTCGACAGTTACAGAAACTAAGACATCACATTTTGAAATAAATGTCGAAATTTCGAAAATAAAGCGAAATATAAAGTTGAAACTTTTGGACTCAAATTTAAAAAAGTTGAAATTAAAAAAAAAGGCAAATATTAAGAAACGTGACAGAATTTTGACAGATAAAATCCAAAGCCAAAAAAGTAGAATTTTGAGAACAAAGTCGAAATTTCGAAAAAGGTGAATTGAAATTAATTTTAAGAGAAAGTCGAAATTTCCAGAGAAGTTAAATATTGAATTTTGATTAATCTATAAATTTAAATATTTATAAACTGGGTCGCAGAAATGTTAAATAAAATTAATAAATCGAATTTTGAGCTAAAAATAAAAATATCGAGTAAAGGGCAAACTTTAAAAAACCAGTTAAAATTTCTGAAAAATCAAATTCTAAAAGACCAAAATCTTCATAAAAACCTGATGCTAATAAAATAACGAAATTTTGAAAAAAAAAACGAAATCTCTGAAAAACAGTCGCAATTTCTAAAAAACTACCAAATGTAGCAAAAGATCGAAATTTTTCGGAGAAAGTCAAATTTTAAGTAAAAAGGTACAGTTTTGAGAATAGTCGTTTATGAAAAAATCGAAAGTATGAAAAAATCAAAATTTTTAAGAAAGACGAATTTCCAACAAACATACAGGATTGGATTTTAGGATAAATTTCAAATTTTCGAAAGGAGACGGATTTTGAGGAAAATATCGAAAGTTCGATTTACTAAATTCTTTTTTCTGGAAATTTGGATTTTTTCTTCTTGAAAAATAAAAACGAATTTAAAAAACAAAAATTCAAATATTAAGAAAAAGATCGAAATTATGAGAATAATTTCGAAATTTAGTTAACACTGGAAATTCTTCTTTTATTGAAATTTTGGAAAAAGTATGAATTTTGAGAAAAATAAAATTTCTCTAAACTGCTTAAATCAGAGGCAGACATCTCCCCCACCCTAATTCAGAAAATGTCCAATATTAGGATAAACGTCGAAATTTTGAGAAACAAGTTGAAATTTCCAGAAAGTTGCATTTCAATTGTGAACAATTTCAAGAAAAATTTTCTCGGAATTTTTGTTTTCTTACAAAATTTCCAATAAAATCATTATCAAAATTTATAGATGAATATTTTTAGTTTTTTATCAAAAAATCCATCAAATTTTGAGAAAAAAGGTAAATCTTGATAAACAATCTTGAAAATCAAAATTTAAGAAAAGTTCGAACTTTTTGGAAAAAAACGAAGTTTTGGAAAATGGTAAAATTTCGGAACATAAAATGATGAAATTCGAGAAAAAAATTCGAAACTTTGACAAAGTCAGATTCTGATGAAAAAAATCGAATTTTAGAAATAAACTTGAAATTTCAAAACAGATTTGTGAAAAAAGACGAATTTTGAGAAATAAGTCGAGATTTCGAGAAAATGTCCATATCTCAAAGAAGAACAAATTTTGATGAATGGATTTTTTTAGAAAAAGTTTCCTCAGTTGAATATAACTTTTTGCTAAGCTGCATGAGCCAGGGAGGGCAAGTGCCCGATTCTAACTGCGCCTATATTGGGACCTTGTTTATTTGAAGAACTATTTTATTTGTTAAAATGAACAAAAGTGAAGCATTTTAGGGATGAAAATATGTAAATAAGAAATTTGAATTGCAGTAAATTCTGTTTAAATTATTTGAATAAAAAGCAAAATTACATTTAATTATATTTCTTTTTTTTTCTATTTTTCTTTTGTCAGTGGTTTTTAATAAATAAATTGCGCCGAGGAAAAACAATTTCGTTGTCTTGAATCTACGACTATCGACTAATTTTTGGCCCCTGAATCCAAAAATGACCTCTCTCTTTTTGTCTAGCACGTCAACCTTTTAATCTTTAGAATTCCTTCTCTTTGTCTCAAAAGTCATGCAAAATGCGTAAAAAAAAGTTACCAAATATACTGTTAGCAAATAATAGTTTTGTTAGGGCCAAGGCTAGATATGTATAATTACTGCAAGTAAAATTGTATTTATGGGAATAGTAAGGTTTTTTTTTAAACGCTGAACAAACAAATTAAGATAATCGTTTTTGACTATAGGTTCTTCTTGACTGTTTATTGAGTGAACATTTTCGTCTCATGATTAAACTCCCAGCAATGGTCAATTTCATTGGACAAGGGTAAATCAAATATGAATCGGAATTTGTTTTTAAAAATTTATTGGTACGAGATACAGGTATGAAAGTTATTAACTATTTTTGTACATAATCCCCTGATTTTGTTGTGCATTTTCCCAACAGATTGGGAGTTTTTTAATGACATCATTATAAAAAGAATGGATGCTCGTTTGCAGCCAATTGCACACAAATGTCTCAACAGCAGCATCATCACCATTCACCTCCTAGAGCTTCTTTCAGCGGCCCAAATATATAATCGCATGGAGATAAGTCGTGACTATAGGAAGGGTGTTCTAATGTTGCCCAATGCATTTCCTCTAATTTTTGATGTGTCAGTTTGGCTGAGTGCGAGCAGGCATTGTTGAGAAGCAAAATCACATTTCTGATCGAAAATTCGCGCCCCTTCCGCCGATATGCACGTTTTGTTTTATCCGATAGCTGGCAGTAGTAGGCAGCATTAACCGTGGGACGTTCATGCAAAAAATCGACGTGCACAAGTTCTTTAAAATCTTTAGTCTTGTCCGCAGTTACACTGGTCCAAGGACGACGGACGTGGGGTTCATTTTCAACTTGAGTTCGTCCTTTTTAAAATTTGTTGTGCCATTCATACACTTGAGTTTTCTTCAAACAATTATCCCCAAACTGTGCTTCTAGTCTACCAAGAATTTCGGCTTCGTTTACACCTTCAACGGCAAGAAATTTAATAATAATGCGCTGCGCAACGTGCGGATGAACCTCTTGCTGGCTCATTCATTGTATTTACAACTGACGAACGGCGAAAACGGAAATCGCTTGAGCGCAGGAAGTCACTTGATATCCCCACCTAACATGTCTATGAGTATGCGCATACTCCCTACGTCCTCATGGCGACATGATAGAAATTCCGTTTCATATTTGATTTACCCTCGTTTATTAACATCTCATTACATTTACCTTGATACCGTGCCTCTATGACCTTTAAATCATGTTGGAATTGCTCACCCTGCTTATCACTGACTGCACCAAGATTTTTCAGGAAGTCAGCAAGGTGACTATTTCAAAAATCTAATTTGATGCTAATATTGCCACTACGAATTTTGACACTCTCTAAAAATTGTTGTACAATTTCGATGTTAATCTGATCCAGTGTATTTTCAACCAAATTTCTGACAATGTTTTTAAATGGCAACAGATCATTCTTTCTAAGTTTTGTCATTGTTGGTATGAAATATTAGTTTTTAGCGAGCTGTCCAATCTGTGGATCATCAAACACACTGACCTTTATCTTTCCAAATGACAGTCTTGAAAATGTCACAATGGATACTGCTTTAGTTGACATATATTTAACAAATTACTTCATGAGACCCACTATTATATCTACAGAGGTGGAAATATAAGGTTTCTTCTGTCAAAAAGTTGGTGTAGAATGTTTGAATCACTAGGTTTCAGTTTGCACTTGGCAGCCAATTCGACTGCACTCAATGGTTTTCACGGGATTTGTTGCCTCGCATGCAAAAAGGGACCTTAATATATCCGCGTTGCTGGCCAAGGAACAAGCAGTAAGGTCAATACGGATGATCCATTGGTTCATATGATATTGCTACAAATTAGTGACTCTTTTTATGCCTTTATATTGTTCACGCAAAGAGAGAGGTCTATTAGGACTTCACTAAATATATTTACATTGTGTAGGACACACTTCAATATTTGCTTTGAGCTATCCATAAAAAATCGTCATTTAGTGGCTTTGTAGGTTGAAATTCCCAACACTTCTATTAAATTATGTCCATTATGGCAATACACAATTCTATAATCGCTAAATAGAATTCGAAGATATCGCACAAAGGCACTTTCTCTTGATTGAAAGCAAGGTACCTACGAGTATAAAAGATGTAGAGAAAAAAGTAGACGTGATAGTAGAAAACTAACTGCAGTTTTGAAGTCAGTATACATTTTACTTTAAAACAGCTCAACAATCTAACTCAACAGAAATTGTGTTACAAATTGTTCCCCAATGTTATTAAGGCACTCTTTTATGGATAATCTAATGATACTATTTATTTTACTGTTCAACATTCCCACAACAACAAACTTCTTTTTTTTTTGTTATAGGCATTCTATTGAATTTTTGCAAATTTGAAAAGGTCTTTTTTCTGATTACATCCGTGTACCATAAAATTAATTAATTAATTTTCTTCTAGACACCTTTTGCATTAATTTAAATGTTTTTCACTTTTGATTTTGGTGTTTTGCTAAGAATTTAGGTGTTAATCCCGAAATTTCGATTTTAATTAAAAAACTTTGGCTAAAAATTCCAATTTCGATACTAAATTAAAAATTTTGTTACAGAATCACTTGAATTTACACTCGAAATTTCGAGAAAGACTATTTTCGAAAGAAAAGTCAACAACGTTTTTTTGACATTTTTTAAAAATTTAATCTCTGAAAATAGGTCAAAATTTTAAGTGCACTCTTGAATTTTGAGGAAAAAAGATAACTTTCCAATAGAAAGTTTGCCAAGATGCGAGATTTATTAGAAATTCCGAGTTTAAAGTCGACATTTCCGGAAAAAAAAGAAATTTCGTGATTTACTTTAAAACTCGTTTTAAAATATATGGAAATTCTGAAAATTGTTGTTACAGTTGTTAACCTTAAATTTTCTCCGAAATTTAGAATTTACAATGAAATTATCGAAATTTCAACTTCATTTATTTTAGACTAGCGAGATCCTGTTTGTGTATATTTCTATATATTTTTGAAATACTCCGCAATATTGCCAAAATGTCAGAAAGTCGTAAACCGCGCAAAATATGTATCAGTTAATAGCAAGGATTTAGCTAAAATTCATTTTTGAAACGGCCTACTGCACACGATCGCTATAAGAAAAAAAAAGGAACATTTTAAAAGGTGTGAAATTTCCAATATTCCCCGCAATATTTTTAAAAAATTAACAGAAAAGTCAATTATTTCACATAAAATTCATCACCAAATTACTACACTGCCCACAATCACTTCAGTAAAATTAGAATAAAATTTTACTTCATATGAATATTACTTGTGACGTACTAACAATATTAGAACGGGCCGAGTGTAATGTAAACTACAATGCGATGTTGTATACCAAATAAAACTTTCTATTCAACAGTTTTTCTCTAATATCAATTTCAGTGTAGATTTACAAAGTCGAAGGAAACATTTTCGGATATATCCTGACATCGAACTTTGCTAAAGTCTGAAAACTCAAACTCAATATACCGAGTCACAAAGGCGTTACTAATGTTACACACATAAGTTGTCCAATATCAGGAAACGATTTCTTTGTGACATGGGCTCTGCTTTTCTGCAATAAATAAAAATTTTGATGTTACAAAATCAAGACTTGACGAAACGTGGCTTTTGCAGAAATTTAATGAAAATTAGAAATCAGTTAAAACTAAAAACTGCTAATATTTAAATTTTGTCCTGAGAATTTAAATTTTTTTCAGAATCTGATTGTTTTTCCTTGTGGTTTGTAAGTCCATGTTAACATTGAAAGAATTTCTTTATTATTATTGGATGAGGACATAGAAAATAAAGAAGAATAAGGCCCGCTGTAAAAACTTGTATAGAAATGTTTACGTTGTCACACTTGTTTCCATGTAAGTTGCATAAAATAGAAATTGGTAAAGACTATTTAGTTAACGACTATGTAATTTATAATAATCTAGCAATACATTTATCTGAGGAATAAAAATACTAAATAATTCATTGCGGAAATATAATCAAATTCAAATTTAGCCATAGAAATTGTGTGAATTATAATTAACCAACATATGTATGTAGATATATTATTGTTTTTCCTATTGGAAATACATGTCTACGTAATTCATAATTATAAATTAACGTTTATTTTCCATTTATTTCAAATATATCGATCACAGAACATCATTTATTAACATCAGACTTTGAAATCCGCCTAAATTAAAATATTTGCAAACTAAAACTTTGACATTAAACTGCATACAGTGTTAATTGCCCGACAATTACCCTGCACTTTGTGAAGTTGTGATTGAAGAATTAACACCAAATAACCATAATTAAACAGGTCAACATTGTTGTTGGCATGTAGGGCAAATGCCAAGTTATGCACGGAATACACAAACATGATTAACTGTGCGACTAAATAATTGTCGCGGCTGTTGCACAAACAAATTGAGAGGATTTGGCCCTATTAACTAGTTTACTAATAAATTACCGGTAAATATACATTCAGTGGAATTGTTCCCATATCTTGCGAATTAGTCTGAATTAAAAAAAATTAGAAAATGAAATGTGTGGGCAAAAGTATTGAACGGGCACGTCGTAACTACAGTTGCTTATTTAAAGTGGGGTTATTAAAATTTTTGTTATAATAAACATTAGAAATTTTAATTTTAAACGAAAATTATTTGAAATTTTAAAATTTCACTAAAACACCTGTTACTTTTAAGAAAATTGTTATTTTAAATATTCGATGTTCCGACTCGATATGTGAGTACGTAATTTTATGAAGTTTTAAATTATACGAGGGTAAATCAAATATGAACCGGAATTTCTATCGGGAGTGTGCGCATACTCCTAGACATGTTGGGTGGGGTATCAGGTGACCTCCTGCGCTTGAGCGAATTCCGTTCTCACCGTTCGTCAGTAGTAAATACAACGAGTGAGCAAGAGTTTCATCCGCACGTTGCGCAGCGCATTATTATTCAATTTCTTACCGTTGAAGGTGTAAAGCGCTTTGAAATTCTTCGTATACTAGAAGTACAGTTTGGAGATACTTGTTTGAAAAAAACTCAAGTGTATGAATACAACAATTTTTGGAAGGACGAACTCAAGTTGAAAATGAACGCCATACCCGTCGTCCTCGGAGCAGTGTGACTGCGGAAAAGATTAATGCTGCTCAACGCCTTTTGGAAGGTGATCGTCGTTTAACTGTTGATAAAATTGCAGTTCAGATAGGGATAAGCTTTACGAGTGCTCAATCTGTCATTACAGGTGAGTTAGGGTTTCATATTTTCGGTCAGAAATGTGATTTTTCTTCACGATAGTGCCCGCCCCCACTCTGCCAATCTGACACATCAAAAATTAGGGGAAATGCATTGGGAAACATTAGAACACCCTTCTTATAGTCCCGACTCATCACCATGCGATTATCATATGTTTGGACCACTGAAAGAAACTCTAGGAGATGAGCGATTCCATGATGATGCTGCTGTTGAGACATTTGTGCGCAATTGGATGCAAACACGCCTCGCTTCTTTTTATGATGATGGCATTAAAAAAGTCTCAATCCATTGGGAAAATGCATAAAAAAATCAGGCGATGATGTAGAGAAATAGTTAATAACTTTCATATATGTATGTAGTACCAATAAATTTTTAAAAACAAATTTCGATTTATCATCGTAGGTTCCTAAAGTAGTTAAGTGGACCCCTAGAGATCGCTTCTGAATTTAGAATTTTCAAATTCGTTCATATTTTCCCAAATTTATTGGCATTTGGAACAACACTTTTATATTTTATATAAATTATTTGTTCGGCCCTAATACAAAACGATTTAATTTTCTATCCAGGGTGATTTGCACACTAGCCTGAACAGAGGCACTCCTCGAAGGGGTGAAAACTTTTCTCATACCTCGAAAAGATAATAAAATTATTCTTATTTTAATCATCCCACTTATGGACTGATCCGTGAGGGCAGAATATAACATCCGATTGGCGAGAGCCAAATTGCATTAGTAGAAACTCGCAGGAAGTTTGTGCGACAAGTACTTGACACTGAAACCTTTCCCGAGGGCTCCTCGTTCAGACACGTCACGTGTGCTAACTCAAGCCTCTCGGCTCTGCTCTTCCAGTTCCCGCAGATAATTCCCTGCGAACAAACTAATTGAATGTGTGACGTGCAACGTCTACTATCTGCAAGAGAGGAATACGTTAATTCCTGTTAAAGACGTTAATTATACCACTTAATTCCATCCTACCAAAGCCCAGGATTCAATGCTCCAATTATTCTGCATTGGCTGGAGAAGGGTCGGTTTGCTTGTTTGTTTTTGTCCCAAATAGTTGTACTGAAATAAGAGGTATCGATTTGCAGCACATAATGACATAGTTTACAATTATTCTCGCTGTATTGGTCTCGTTAGTCTGACATAGCCATAATGAAAGATGAAAAGAAAGGAAGATTATGAAACTGAATTTGTCCCAAATGCTACACAACAACGGACTTAATTTTGACAGCATACTTGACTACAAATTTGAAGAAACCATAGGATTGCACAAAAATCAGTATACTTTCTTAATTTTTTGCAAATTATTCACACATATGACATGATTTTTTTGTCTTAAGGGACAGAGTTAATTTTAAAAAGATATTTGAGAGAAAGTTCTACCATCTACTTTCTAAAAAATAGAATATTATGTACGCCAACTCCTACAGCTAGTTTGTCGGTGGAGAGCTAGATTCACGTGAAACGTTTTAGTAATACTATGGGCGCCATTTGGCATTGAAAGATTAAACATAAACAATACCAGAGTGAAGTCTGGTAATTTTGAAGCTTATGCCAAAAATATTAAAATTATATATAAATTATTACTCATTGATCTTAACAAAAATGGGAAAAAATATTAAGTATAAGGGACTATATTGGTAAAATCAAACAATTTTTTAATTTGGCCTAGCCGAAATTTTCAATTTTACTTTCGAATTTTAAAAAATAAAATTTTGAGAACAAATCTTTTTTATAAAAGAAATTCTAGATTTTCCCGTATACGTATTTAGTTTTTAAAATTGAAATTTTAGAATGAAATACGGAGATACATAAATAACTTCTAAGTTCAAAGGGAAAATTTTCAGAAAAAATTGAAATTTAGGAAAAAACTAAAAATTAATAATAATAGTAATATATCCTCAAATTTCCCAGTTTAAAATGGTAACACGCAATTTTGAAAAAGCAGTCAAAGGAAGAAATCCTTTTGATTCCAACCGCAATTACTGCATGGCTTGAATTAGTGTTAACTCCGAAAATATTCATCTAAATGAAATATTGCAAAAGATAAATCTTATCTGCATACCAGCCTGCAATTAAACCGAGTTTTTATTTGAAAAAATTATTATTATATGGGTTAAAAGGCCACATGGAATGGAAGCACCGTTTTTCCATAAAATATTTTTTTTTCTCATTAACTATTACGATATTGAAAAAATCTGCACTTTTCCTACAATCTATGGCCCAATATCTACTAAAGCTATTAAATCTAAATTTTATCTTTAGAAACCTAGGAGAACTGGGAGGAAACTGTCATTTCTGACACATTTTAAGCTGTATCTTTAAGACGATTGACCGTAAATTAAAAAAAAAAAAATTGCATCATTAGAGGAAGCTCCTTCAAGTGATACCTCACACGGTATATCAATTAAAACTCTTTTTATTATATTACAAAGTGAAATATTCGAATTTTTTTGAAGTTTCTACGGTTAGATCCGAGATTTTCTTGAGCCCTATAAGTAATGGTATACAGAGCAATGGTGGATTTTTTGAAAAAAAAAATAATGCGATTTAGCTACATTTACCTTATACCAAAAGTTGATATTAACAGAGATACAGGGTGTCAAAATTGAAAAAAAAAATGATTTTTTCGTATAATTATCAAATGAATTGTAATATAGACACGAAGTTTGGCACAAGGAAGTTTCTTAAGTCGACAAACACCCATTTGCGAACATATTACCAATAGGTGATAGGGGGCGCTACCTGCGCTATCCTCCATAATTCTAAATCATCATAACTTTTTTGTACACCCACGTATATTAATTTTAAATGGAATATTTTATTTCCCCACATCTTCTACGTAAAAAAGGTGTACTTTCTGAAAGTTGATACGAATAACCGTTTCCAAGATATTTGCCTTTAAAGCTTGATGTGCCTTAGTTTTAAATTACTAAGATATTAAATTTTCGAAAAAAGTAATCATAAGACAGCTTTGAAACTAATTTATGTCAAATATTACTTTGCTGATAATATTATTACCTAAATTTTGAAAATCTCAATTAGGAAAATGCAAAAAATTAAGACATAATTTATTTTCTAACATAGAGATGTGAGTCCGTACAAGAAAATTTTAATATTTTGGGTGGTCAAAGCAGATATTTGGAGATGAACTTCAATAAAAGACAGCCAGATTTTTAATTGCTTACAATCCCTTTACATGAAAAAGTCATTTCCCATTTGATATTTTATTTAAACTTGCTTTAGAAATTTAAAAAACATGTGTAACACTAATGTCAGTAGAGTTATATTTGATATAAACTATTTTAGAGTCAGTTTTATTACTTTTATTTTGAAACTTACTGCGAAAAATTCACATTTATATAACTTAAAATAAACGTACGGCAAACTTTGAAGGCAAATATTTTGAAAACGGTTGCTTGCATCAACATTTAGAAGGTATACCTTTTTTTGTGTAAAAAATGTAAGTAAATAAAAATATCTATTTCAAATAAGTGCATATGAAGGCACAAAAAAGTTATGATGCTTTAGAATAATACAAGGTAGCGCAGGTGGCGCCCCCTATGAGTTACTGACAATCTATTAGCAAATTAGAATTTCTTGACTAAAGAAACCCTTCTATGTCAAATTTCTTGTCTATAGTGAAACGTATTCAAAATCACAATTTTTTTTAACTTTTAGGCCCTGTATCTACGTTAATATCAACTTTTGGTATAAGGTAAATGTGGCTAAATCACGTTATTTTACGAAAAATCTACTCTTGCTCTATGTACCATTACTTATGGTTCACCCTGTATATTCGAAAACCTTTTATCTTACATTTTAAATGTAGTCAAATATTCGAGAAAAAAACTAAACATTTCAAGATAAAATTTAATTTTTTAAAAAACAATAACAATAACAATAAATTTTTTGTCAAAATTTGAACTTTGAGCTAAAAATCTGTAAAAAAAGTCTGCAATTATTTGTTAAAAAATTTGAGATTCTACCTAAGTGTATTTCGAAAAAAAAAAGTCCACATTTCGCGAGAAATTTAAATTTGAGGCAAACAAAATTCAACTTTTGACACGAATTCTGATTAAAAAAATATAAAATTTTGACTGTTCAACATTTTGTGGAGACATTTTTAGAAAAGGCAACATTTCAGGTTTAATGTCAAAGTACTCCTCGAAATCTTAAATTTTCTTTAAAAAGTGTTAGGAACATTTTTGCCTAATTTATTTTTTCTCAAAACTCTGTCTGCGTTTTAAAAATTACACAATTCTTTTTTATTTTCTAAATACCGAGATGTTGGCCCTTTTTCTTTCTTTTCGAAAATGTAGATTCCAAAATTCTACTTTTTTGTTCGAATTTAAAAATTTCGACTCTTCAAAAACTTAAAAAATTCAAGTGTAGACTTAAAATTTTGAAAAAAGTCGAAGCTTTGCGAAAGCATTTTCTTGGCTTTCTTAGCTTTTATATAAGACTACTTTCTTTGTTTAAGTATGAATGCTAAGAATAATAGTTAAATTGGATATTAAACTAGCTAATTTAATAGTAAAAATATAAATTAATCAAAGTAGTAGCTAAATATTTAAATTGTTGCTGCTTGTTTTTGTTTCGTTTAATTGTACGTGTATATTAATGGACTTTTCATAAGTTTCGGTTTCATTTTGGACCGACATGAAAGTAGAATTTGAAATTTGTTTTCAGTCCAAAATTTAGTTTCGGAAAGTTTCTACTAAAAATTATGAAAAGGCAACCTACTTCTTATTAATTAGTTACAAAAAAAATACTGACAAAAAAAGTCAAATAATTGATATATCAGTTTTAGTGGCATTATCCACTTTAGAATAACAATATAAAGCAGAACAAACATTTTGAATGCTATTTTCTTCGAAGCAAACAAAATTAAATTAACCAAAAAAACATTTGAAAATTCGAAACTCGTAATTTACTTCAAAATTCTTAAAACAACACAACAGTCTTGATACAAAGCACATAACACAATAGCTTCTCTCACAGAAACTGCGCAGGCATCCTTCTTTATTTGAGAAGAATGTTTACTTGGTTTTTCACTAGAGAACGTTTATGAAACTTAAAACCGGACTGAAGTTTCTTCTAATGAGCAGCCTTCTCCAAAAACCAAAAACGGTAGTGGAACTGATTCTACGAATTATTCAGTAGCACAAATTTTCATAAATTCACATCACATGATTCTACTAGAACCTTTCAAGTTTCTTCACATTTTTAGTACTTAGAATTTGTTTTGAAACATGCAGAGCATGATACACCCATACACAAATACGACAACCAGAATGCAAGCAGGAAAAGATCAGACCAAGGAAATACAAACGAAGAGTGTAATCCGACAAGGGGATTCATTTAACCCAATGATCTTTAATCTAATAATAAACAAACCAATTGATAGCTTTCAAACTATGGAGAGATTTAGAATGGGTAAGAAGAATTTAAAGATTTTGTGTTATGCAGACCACGCAGTATTATTAATTGCAAATACCGAAGATAACTTACAAAGGCTTGTACACCGATTTAACGTAACTGCAAAGACCTACAATATGTCAATCTCCACTGAAAACTACGTCATTAGTAGTGTCAAAAGATCTAATACGATGCAGACTGGTAGCAGATGAAAAAATAATAGAGCAAGTGATGAGTATAACATATCTGGGTGTAGAAATATCAAGCACAAGAGACAACTATAAAAAAGTAAAACACCCGAATATCTGGATGCCTAAGAGTTTAATATGGAAGACAAATATATCAAAACGGAAAGCAAAGTGAAGATCTACAAAACGATAGTCAAACTAACAATGACTTATGCAGCAGAGACACGAGTTGATACAAACAGAACAAAACAACTGTTGCCAACAACCAAAATGAATACCTTAAGAGCTTTAGTAGGAAAAACAAAAAGAGATTGTATTAGAAACGCAGCAATAAAGGATCAATGTAACATAATAGACATAATGAAATTTTTGAGAAAAAGACGAAAAAATTGGAATGAACACCTTCAAAGAGGAGATAAAGATAAATTAATACGAATAGCACGTAAAGAAAAACCAGTAGGAAAGAGAGATCCAGGAAGGTCAAAAAAAAAAAAATATGGATAGAAAGCTGGGTATCTGCCTCAACAGAAGCAGCAAGAAATTCGTGAAGAAAAACAGGTTTAGACCTAAATAAAAGGAAGAAGAAAAGAAGAAGAATTTAAGCTAAAAAGTTAATTACATAAATACTTCAAGAAATTAAGGTCGGCAGTATTCTTACGGAATCCTGGTTCGGTTTCAGAATCAAGAAATTTGATTCGAACATTGAAATGTCTGAGAAACGTCAGGAATCCGCGAGTGTGCGGTCAGTTACTGAATTTTGAATCTGGATTTCTGATTCAGAAACCTGATCTGAATTTCTTATGGGTTTGGCCAGCTTTAAATCATCGGAAATACTTCATATATTCTGTGCATCACCGGTTGCCAACTATTAACTACTAACTATTAAACACGAAACTTTGTCAAATAAATGAAAAACGAATAAAAATCCTTTAAATTTTCCATGGAGTGCATTTTAGACGTAACATAACATTTAAATGAAAGGTTTAATGAGGTTCAATGGTTATTGCATGTGGATAATATTAAAAGTTCATCTTTATGACTAAATTTAGCTTTGAACATTAAGTATTTCGGGTAAAAAACAAGTAAACATTTGATAAACACCAAAATGTTCAATTACTAGTTCACATTGCTTATTGTTCTTAAATGACTAATATTAATCTTAATTTACTTTGGTTACGCAACATAGTCAAAAGAACCAATTATGTACATCTCAGGCTAATAAATGTTCTTAGGATAAATTTAAATATTATTCATGGGATCTTCATATTATTATCTTTGTTTCAGCAGGAGATCACTCGGGAGTTGTGTGTCCTCTGGGAATGTTCAAGTGTCCCGAAGGAAAATGTATACCCCAACTTTGGGTCTGTAATTACCAAAAGGACTGTGAAAAGGGCGAAGACGAGTTCCAAAGTTGCCGTAAGTATCCCCACGTTTAATATGCGTCAACTTAGCTTTCGATTTAGTCGCTTTCTGTCAGGAAATACACCCGAAACTACGTAGGGCCACTAAATTATTAATTCGTAATTAATGGGCCAAATTACCCTTCTCGCGGTCGAAATTAGATACCGAAGGATGGATTAAGAATCACGTGATCAGCTTATATTTGTGTAAAGCTAAATAGACTCTTCTATAATGCAAAGTACCTCACCAAAAATTAATTTAGCATAACAGGTACAGTGTGGAAACTTTAACCGGAATAAATTCAATTAGTAAAGTGAAACAGAATTTTTATGACCAAATTCTTGAGGCATTTCATTACTTGGCAATAGAATATTACTTCGTTTTAATATGACTTTCGCACTTCGTCTGCAATTATCAAACTGTCGAAACTCCAGTCACGATTTCTGCATGTACAAGTAATATTAAAACAAACTGTAATAATAAAATTTGAATTAGTGATTGTGCAGTTTAAGGAACTCTCTACAAATATTTGATAATGAGAGGCGGCCGCGAGAATAAATCATATGGCAAATCAATGCTCCAGACGTTTCCGCAAGCGATAATCTTATCTGCACGAAGATTCGTTCTAGAACGCGGAAAGGTATAAATACGCGGTCGTCTTTTCCTCAGTTAGTCAGTTGGTTAGCCAGTCAGTGAGTTAGTTGGATAGTCAGATAGACAGTCTGTTTGTTAAGTGAATCATAATTGTAATTTTCGGAAATAAGTTGGAATTAAAGTGTTTACAATTCTAGAAGTTTTAATTACCGAGCCGATAATACGCAATAGCATGTAGTGCTTTAATCCTCAGTTATTAACATAGAATATCACATAATGAACACATACATATCAAATTTTAGTTTCAGCTCTGATACTTTTTTGATGGTATTTATATTTTTCCCCCTGTAAGGGATTTCTAAATTAAATGGCATTTCTTGTGACTCATTAAAAGAGCCTTTTCAAGGGGATTACAATGAACTATCCAGTTTTGCGATTATCGAAAAAGGAAAACCAAAAAGGAGCATTTAAATATGATACACTGTTCGGAAAACCCATCTATTTCGTAAAGGAAATTAATTTTGACCTTTATCCTTTATCACGTTAAGATATATGTCAAATTACTTATTCCGTTTTAAAGCTGTCACGTTAGTTATTTTTGATAATGCTAATTTTGACTGAAATTATAAATTGGGTTTTGTAAAGCTAACTATGTATGATTCAGGAATAAAAAGTTAGATTTTCGACCTCTATTTTTTATTTGAAAGAGAACATTTCAAAGTTTAATTATTAAAATTTTTTAGGTGATCCCCATCCTAAAAGGTGTTCAAAGTGGTGTACGTGAATTTCGGCCATGTTTTTTAATGTTTAAAGCGTGAGAATTTCGGTGCTTTTTTTAATCTCTTGTTAGTTGACGATGATTTTCCAAACGCATCATCGTCCATAGCTCCCTAGAGAAATAAATCGCACAGATTGAGGTCTAAACTATATGGTGGCCTTTTCTTCAGCGTCTTCAGTCTCAAATCGAAGCCCAATTATTACTAAAAATGTTAGCATTTTACTTCCTCGAGGTTTGATTTTCTTAAAAAAAACTTTCCATGTTAGGCATTGCCCATTTCCGGGTGAATCTGCCATCCAAGTTTCTATATCCAGAGATTTAGGTTTATGCATTGTTCCGTCAGTAGTTAGCTACATAGGTGGAGGCAGAATTTTTTTCAAATGGAGACAACAATAATTCTGAAAAATTTATGGACAAAAAAAGAAAATCATCCGGCTGAGTAATAATGTGAATATATTTTCACTTAGGAACTACACGAACTGGCGAGATCGAATTTTCAGATTTAAAATCAAAATTTCAAAAAGAGCCAAATTTTAAGAAGAATCTTTTCAGAAAACTTCAAGAAATGTCAAAATTTCGAAAACGTAAAAATTTCAAACAAGGACAAAATTTCCAAAGGTCGATTCTTGTGAAAAAAGTGATAATTTCCATAACGAGTCAAATTTAAATAAAAAAATAATGCAACTTGCAAAAATATTTTTCTCAGAAGTTTTATTTTATATAAATGTTGACATATTCTTGAAATTTACAAGTTGTGTTTTTTTTTCAAAATTTCTTAAAAATATTGTTTTCAGACTTGGATTTCTACTAAAATTTCGAACCAATTTTCAAAAAAAAAATTATTTTAAATGAAAATGTCCAGAAACAGAATATGTCGAATTTTGAGATAAAAGTAAAAAGTTGCAGAATAACATGATTATCGAAAAATAATTTGAAATCACTGGGAATCAAATTTAAAAAAGAAATTAACAAAAAACAGATAATTAACAAGACGTACTCCGAAAAAAAATCACTTTTTTAAAAAAATACTTATAATTTAGAGAAATTGCGAGAAAAATATTGCATCTTTTGGAAAATATTTCAACTTTCCAAAAGAAAATTTTATTTTAAGATCAGAATTGGAATTTTAAAAATAAACTAACAATTTTGAAAAATACGAATTTCGAGAGAAAGAAAAAAAGAGGAAAAAAATTGGAAAAGGGAAAGTTTTCAGAAAATTGCATTAAAAAGAAAAACCTAACCTTTCACAGAAGCTTGTAAAATGTCCAAAATTCAAAAGGTCTTAAAATTTTCAATGGCAATTTTGTGCAAAAATCGACTTTTGAAAAAAAAAGAGTCCAAAAAGATTGTTCCAAACATTTAAAATTTATTAAATATGTTGAATTTGTAAGAAACGTTTTTCTCTAAATCCTCAAACATATTTTTCTCAGCATTCTTATTAACATTTGGATTTAATTTGGAGAGAAAACATTTTCAGAACTATAAAATATCACATTTTGAGATAAAAGTGGAAATTTGTTGAAAAAGACAAATATTAAGAAAAATTGCGGAATTTTGAAACAATTAAACGATTTTTGAAACAAAAATTCAAAAAGGTATGATTTTTACAATAAAACCGAAAAAGTCGAATTCTGAGGAAAAGACAAATTTTAGAAAAAAGACTATTTTAAGAGAAAAGGTAAACATTTTTAGAAAGAAGGCGACTTCACCAAGTAAATATTAAATATTGAATATTTGGATAAAATTTAAAATTTCATGAAAAATAAACCACTCGAAATTTTCAAAAAATCAGATTCTAAATTTTGAAAAATAGGTAAATGTTCACAAAAATATTGAAATTAAGAAAAAAACGAAATTTTAAAAAAGCTTCGAAAAGGATAACAAAATTCAAAATGTTAATGTTAAATTTTAAGACAAAATTCGAAATTTAAAAAAAATGTAAACTCGAAATTAAAAGAAAATGGTCAAAATTCTACGAAAAAGATCCAAATTTTGAGAAAACGCGTTTAATCTTTTAGTGAAAATTTGAAATGTTCTAGAAAGAGTTACATGTTATCAAATTAAGGAAAAAAACGAGTTTAAAGAAAACGAAATTTTGTGAAAAAAAAAATGAAAATTTCCTGGGTGAATATTTATTTTCTCTTGACTGCTCCACTCTAAGAAAAACAGGCGTGCTACTTTGCCTCATGTGGCGTCAGAAAATGTTCAATATTGTGATACACGTCGAAATTTTTACAAACAAATTGAAACTTCCAGGAAATTTTTTCGCAATTTTCTTAAAAAATTTCAAGTTAAAAAAATACTTTTTTTATCAGAAGATAAACTAGTGGAGTGCCTGGAGCATTAAAAATCTAAAAACCTAGGATTTTAGTAACAGCGAGTGAAATTAAACAAAAATATATGAAATGTTTAGCTAAGAGTGTTGGTAAAAAAGTTTACCTATTAAAAAATTGTGATCTTTATTAACAATAATAATAATCCAGGAGTTTCAAAATAAGGTGATCATACTTAAGGAGCATAATCCTACAGCGATTTTAAGAAAAAAATTTTCTTCAACATAGATGCGGAACTGCTTTATTTTTAAGTTACAGGGTCTTGAAAATAAAAAAAAATTGGATTTTCCTTAAATACTATGAAACCTTTCGAAATTTATTTTTTTATTTTGGTTAATTCTAACTAAGCACAAAGACACACTTTTTGCTGGAAATTATTTTGCTATTCTTCCATCAGTGGCGTCCGTGCTAATATGTCATTGAGCATTCTTAACGAAATAAAATGGTGCGTCACTGCTTTTCTTCAAATTAAGTACCAATTTCATAAAGAACCTTTAATTCTTAGTAAAAAGGTTGGGTAAGGTGCACCTAGTGGAGTAACTTAGCTTATATTGATCCCTTTAAATTGCTCTAAAAATTTAAGGAAATAGAAAAATTTAAGCGGTTTAATTTAGGAGGCGGTTTATTGTGGGCTACCAAACCCTATATTGCAGCTCTACATACCCTGTGCTTCCCCCCATATTTAGTGCCAATTTATGAAGTGGAACAGTTTGGGCTATCTTACCCAAATTCCTAAACTCTTCTATCTGTTTAAAATAGATAAATTAAAATGTTACGCCACTGTTTTTTTGAAAATAAGCATCATTTGTATAAACATCCTTCACTTGTTGGTAAAAATGCCCCCTCAACTTTTTTTTGTGTGACGAACGGTTTGAATACTTTTAATTAAAAAAAAATCGCGCTACTGTTTTTTTTTATTCAAGATAAATGTGGCTTTAAGTAAGACTGTTTATTTTTAGTAAAAAGTACTCCTTAACATTTTTCACACGACCAGCGGTTTCTAAATAAAAAAATAAAATGCATATCTTTGCATTTCGATGGGCGTTTTATATTCTTTTCTACAAAGTTAATGCCTTATTTTAAGACAACTTTGTTATTTAGTGTTTCTTTATGAAAATTTATGTTAATACGTAAGTTGGATTTATATGTTTTTGGGATATAACTATTTTTAATAAATTAATAAACCCACACTACGAAATAAGTAAACATAGTTTTTAAAGTTAAATAATTGTTTTAACCGAAAACCGTTCGTCAGACGAAAAAAATTCTAGGGAGTATTTTTACGAAGAAATAAAGGTTGTTTATGAAATTGGTACTTAATTTGTAAAAAAGCAGTGACGTACCAGTTTTTTTGTTAAGAATACTCAAAGACAAATTAACATGAACGCCCCTGATGAAAGAAAAGCAAATATTTTTTCAGGAAAAAGTGCGTCTTTAACCCTAGTTAGTACCAAAATTTGAAAAAATATTTTGGCTGGTTTCATAGTATTTAAGGAAAAACCAATTTTTTTCTTAATTTTCAAGACCCTGTAACTTAAAAATAAAATGGTTCCGGACCCATGTTCATATCAACTTTTTTTCTTAAAATAGCTAGAAGATTATGCTCCTTAAGTATGAGCATCTTATTTTGAAAAACCCGGATTATTATTATTATTATTTTTAATAAAGATCACAATTTTTAATAGGTAAACTTTTTTACAAATACTATTAGCTAAACATTCCATATATTTTTATTTAATTTCACTCACTGTAACTGAAATCTTAGGTCAAAACCCTTAGACACTCCACTAAACCGAATTTTAAGAAAACAGCAAATTTTATCAAACAAGCTGAAATTTGCAGAAATAAAAAAGGTTGAAATTTTCAGAAAAAGTCGAATTTTTAGAAATGGCGAAATTTGGGAAAAAAAACGACGAACTTTTAAACAAAATTTAAGATTTTGGTAAAATCATGTTTGATACAAGAAATGGAATTTTATGAATGCAAAATTTTAAAAAAATACCAATTTTGCAAAAAAAATACGAAATTTTTGAGAAAAAAGTCTAAAGCAAACATATTTCAAGGAAAGAATGAATTTTTAAGCTAAAAAGAAAATTTTTGGTCCCCCAGTTGAATACATAAATTTTCGGTTTGCTATATACACTAGAGGGGGCCAAACGCGCCACCCTTTCCCATTCTAGCTACGCCTACTGTTAGCTAGGATAGGTAACAGAAATGAAACTTTATGTAATTAACCATCCAAAGTTCCAAACAATTTATGGAATTTCATGGTTTGTTAAAGTGAAAGAGTTTAATTTGAACAGCACGAACATTATTTCAATTCTGCTAGCTACTCAGCCAAAAAAAAAATAAAAAAAAAAAAATAGAGAGCCCCGCAAAAAAATCTAATCGGGCCCTGCACTTATTGGATCCAGACCTGAACTTTAAAAATTCAAATAGCAAAGTACCCTTGCGATACCTCGATTAATAAATCTATTTATACAGAATGCAACAAAAAAAAAGTATTTTGAAATCCTTTGATAAATAATTGAGATATTTGCCAAAATGTTAGCAATATTCCGCATGTTTGCTTCTCAGTTAACGTCAACCTGCGCGCATGAACAAATTTGAGTCAAAATATCAGCAAACCGATATAAGTCTATCGTAACCTCTACACAATTGCCATAGATAACATATGCAGATGCCACGAAAAAAGATGTTCGAGAGAAACACGATTGCCATTTTTTGAATTAAAGGTTTCAAAAGCCGCAAAAAAACCACTTGAAGTTAAATAAAAGATTATAACTTTATAAGACAGGCACAACACACATTGCAGGTCGTAATTTTAGCCAGAACGAGTTGATACGCATTACGTCGTTTATTATGTTATTGTGCAGTAATTGGAGAAACGCAAAAAAACTATTTTTCTGCACATGCGTCTTTCTGCAACACAAAAAATTCAGTTAGTTCAATGTCTCTATCATAATAAAAAATTAAAATTTTTTCCTATGTAATTTCTAAAATATTTGGATATCTTTGAGGATAACTTTGTGCTTTGGATTCGTTGATGTTGCTTGCAAGATTGTCCTATTTTCGTCTCTTAAATTTCTATTGCGGAGGTTGTGCCAAGGCCATTTAAATACCATTTTCATAATGACCAACCAGTGTTGTCCAGCATCACCGCCATATACGAGAGCAGAAAAATAATGAAACTGATTTTTTATTTACCAATGTTTTTGTTGTTCGTAAACTTTCTTTCAAGTAAGTCCCTTGGGCAGCTATACACCGATGGAGATATTCCAAGTTTTGGTAGCAGCACTGGAACTCTTCAACCGGTTTGGTCTTCAGCATGTCCGTTACACTCTTTTGGATTTGTCGATAGTCCCGAAATGGCGTCCTTTGAGAACATGTTTCAGTTTAGGAAAAAGTCACAGGGATTCCGGTAAGATAAATAAGGAGGCTGAGGAACCACACGAATGCCTTTTGAGGTCAAAACTTCTGTGGCAGAGAGGGTAGTGTGACATGGGGCGCTGTCATGATGGAGCTTCCATTTGTCTGCAATGTCTGGTCTCCCGCGCATGACAATATTTCTGAGCCTGTCAAGGACGTTCGTAGTTGAAGTTGAAGACCTCCCCGAATGGTGTTCTTCTTCAACGTGTTCTCTGCCTTCCAAAAATGCTTTGTACCAGTGAAACACTTGAGCTGGGGATCAAAAATGTTCTCCATAGGCCTGTTTTAATTTTTCAAACGTCACACTTGTCGATTCTTCCAGCTTAACACACAATTTAATGGCATAACGTTGCTGCCACAAATATCGCTGTTCCATTTTGCGTGACACACAACCAAAACACAACTTCACTAATAGCAGTCACAAAAATCACGACGTTACCGAACGGCGTTGAAACTCGTACTGAGCTGTGGAAGGATACTGATACACGTGCTCTATCACGGATAACAGCGCAGCGTTGCCGGATCGCTTGCAGTGTTTCCTGTCTCATAAGTTTTCTGCCATACCTCGTACTTATAAAGAATAAGTAAATAACTACCACCGACTACGTCTCAGTGCACCTCTTATTTGTCAATTAACCCTCAGCTGTGGAGCTAACATATTTCAGAAGAAATTTGCACCTTAATTCAGCTTCCTCATTAAAAAATCATAATTATATAAAATAATATATGTCTATAGTTTGTGTAAATATAATAAAATGAATATGGTACGTAATTAAATTAGATGCCTTTGATAAAGCGATCTGATAGGTACTTCCCGAATCAGGATTCAACATAGCCATTTCTATCCATTCCTTATATTGTTCAACCTTTGTGTAAACAGCTGGATGATTTTCATTTGAACAACCTATGCCCCACGACGTAATACCATATTGAATGCCTTCGCAGAGAAGAGGTGCCCCCGAAAGCCCACTACAAGTCCCGAACATGTGAGCTCCGTGTTTTGAACAAATATGTAGCTTCGTGAGCAATCTGTAAGGTTAAACTTAAACTTGCACCAAATCAGTCTCACGAGTATTAAAACTCACGTTATACTTAGGTACTTCCTACACATAAATGTTGATATAAATTCAACTTCTGTCTTTCGCAAATGTGGAGTGCTTGATGGAAATACCACAGCTATAGCACCAGGAACTACGTCGGTATAAGCAACGACTGAACAACTGGATACTTTTGAGTAAGATTTGTCGGTCATTTGCGCTAGTCTTACTTTGCCGATGTAATTCGAAAATACAAACAGCTTGTACACTGATACTAGACCGATGTCGTATGTATACCGCTTTTTGGAAAAGCGCTGGTGGATCACCAAACTTTTAACGTGGCTAAAATAGTAACCAGATGTATCCAGTTTCCCCGCTTTCACTGTAAATTTTTGGGGATTGTGCAATTGGACGTAATAACCAGTCTGAACGAGGCAATGTGCAGCTGTTAGTATCCATTCCTAGAAAAAAAAATTACTTGACTAAAGTGTAGTATAAATTTAATTTTTTAGTGGATTCTTGGAACTAAATAGTCGCTTCACTGTTTCATTTGTGGCTGTTTTTTTTAAAATGGTGAATTAGGAAAAATGTTGGAAACAAAATTACAGTAACAAAACTAAGAGAGAGTATGGAATGCAAGTCGATTTTATTCACAGCTAATCTAATTCTTGAACATTTTCCAATTACTTGCTATGGAAATGTCAATAAAATCTTTTTTTACAAACCCAATTATATTTTGTTAGAAAATACAATTTAATATTTACTTCTGACAGAATAGTGCCAGTGCAATGATGAATGTTATATTTCTGTATTGATACAACAAAAGGATAACTCTCCACGCTTTCTTTGGTTCCGTTTAGCCACATTTTATCCCATTTATCTTCTTGTTCGGCATAATAATCAAAATATTCTTGGCTTTTATCTTCTTCTGAAGTGTAATTCTGAAATATTGCTAATATTGAGTCAATGTTGTGTATTTCCTTGTATTGCGCCAATTTCTTCTTGTAGAGGGCCATTGACATAACTTCAGAAGTAACATTTGGTAAATTGTTCAGAGTGCCCAAAATGGCAATTAGCTGCAATAATGAAACCATAAATAAATGTCCCTTTTATATGTAGTTAAGGGAAGTAATTTTTATGAATGACATTTAGGTATACCAAAATGCATCACGTCAGTTTTTTAGTTTATGGGGTGTATTTTGGTTTTAAACAAGGAACATAGAATAAAAAATCATACAAAAAATTACACAAATAAAGTGTTTACTCAGGTTTTGGTTTTTTGTTTGGATTATATTAGAGATTTAGATTATATATAGGTCATTTCCTGTTTCTTTTTGTCCAATCCGCACCTCGACCTAAGGAGATCTTTTGTGTATACCCTGATTGCAGTTTCTAGGTTCAAACTTTTCAAAAGTTTATTGTGAACCTGTGATTGAGTTTTTTCACATCTGAGGGGTCTAAGTACGCCCATCCGAGTTGGGCGTGTCTTTGGGTGCAAGCGCATCGCACTTCCATAGCACATGTTCAAAAAATTGACATTTCCAACATTTGCAATCTCCGCAGCTTCTGTGCAAAAGCGACATACGTCTGTTTCAGCTTGACCCATTTTCTTGAGGTGGTACCTCATAGGGCAATGTTAAGAGGCCGGTTAGTATCCTCAATTCGGATTTGTTGAGTTCTAAGACGACCTTTGTCTTTTTAAGCGTTCCAGATATTAATCTTTTCGCCTGTCGTAGTCCTGGATATGATATCCAGTGGGAAATTCTTGATTTTGCTTTCCATTTTTGACCTCATTGTTAATTTGACTTTTAGAAAAACCAAAAGCCGGTACAGGTCCAAGAAATGACGATGCAGATTCTTCTCTAGAGAGCTGGTCCGCAGCTTCATTCCCTTGTATTCCTTTTTGCCCTAGCAGCCACTTAAGGTTGATCCTGTTGTGTTTAGCCAATTGCTTTAGAGTTTGTTGACAGTTTCAAACTAATTTGGATTTGACAATGCTGCTGCTGAGAGCCTTTGTTGCCGCTTGACTGTCAGAGTTAATGTAGATCTTTGTTCCTTTCAGGTTTGTTGAAAGAAGTTGACGCAGAGTTCTGTTGCATGAACTTCAGTTTAAAAGACAGTTGGGTCTTTTCCTAAGGCTTTAGAGAACCTATAGTTATGGCCATCAATTCCCACTCCAGTCCCATGTGCAATCTTTGATCCATTTGTAAACCAGATGGATAATTTGTATTTTTCTTCAGGTACTGATTGAACGTCAGTGTGGCTATTTAAGTCCATCTCAAAGAAATGACCAAATTGCACCTGGGTTGCCTATAATAAATCGATCTTGCTAAAACCACAGGGTTACATTCCTTGAGGATTCCCATGTGACCGGCAAAGTCTAGTTCTTTAAATTGTTTTAATTGCAGTAATCTTGAGGCTTCTTTGATCACCTCCCTCTTCACTAAAAGGCGGAGAGGAACTAGACCTAGCATTACCTCCATTGCTTGTGTTGGGCAGGTGTCCATTGCGCCTGCTATGCCCAGACATGCGTACCTTTGGACTATGTTCAGTTGGTTCTGTGCTGTTTTTTTCGTTATTTTTGGCCACCATACTAAAGAAGCGTATGTGATCAGAGGTATAATTATATTTCAATATGACTAGTAGATCATTTTCGGTTTCAGACCCCAAGTTTTGCTAAATAATCTACGGCATGCCCAGAACACTGTCGTGGCTCGCTTGATTATTCGAGTAAAATGAGGATTCCGGGTGAGCTTTTGGTCTAGGACTATTCCTAAATATTTAATCTTACTTGAGAAATTAAGTTGAACTTCATTCATAGTAGAAGCGGTTAGATCTAGCTTCCTTCTCTTCGTGAAAGGTATTATTATTGTTTTGTTTGAGTTTACACTTAACCCTTGTTTCGAACACCAGTTGTTAATGGTGTTTAGGGCTTTCTGCATTAAATCCGACAGGATTTGATCGTTTTTGTCCCTGATAATGACACTGATATCATCTGCATAACTTATTGCTTCAAAGCCCGAGTAATGCAGTATATTTAGAAGGTCTTCAACCGCGATGGACCACAGCAGTGGAGACAAACCCCTCCTTCGGGACAACCCGTTACTGCGCTCATTGTGATTGAATCACTGCCTAAGGCTGCTTTGATTCTCCTACCATCTAACATGGAGACGGTCCAGTCGATAATAGGTTTCTCAAAACCTTTTTTGATAGCTGCTGCCTTTATGGATTCATATGAGGTGTGATCAAAAGCGCCCTTTATATCCATAAATCCACAAAGAGCTGGTTCTTTATTTGAGTATGCACCATCGATCTTTTTACAAGTTTGTGTTAGGCTGTCTGTATGAATTTGCTTGCCTTTTTGATAGGCAAATTGATTTTCATGAGGCGGATTCTTTGACAGTACTTCGCTTCTAATGTGTTGGTTGTTTGGATTAGGTCTATCATAATTATTACCATTAGCGTGTCGTAGATTCTATAAATGCAGAAGCTGACCAGAAAGGAAATATAAAAAAAAATGTAAATTTCATTCCTTTGGAGAATGCCAGCTTTGAAATTTCGAAATAAAAGTCGAAATTTTGAGAAAAAAGTGAACATCTTGAAATGAAGATCTAAATTGTTAAATTAAGGTGAAAAGCTCAAAAAATAATTATAATAACCATAATAATAATAAATAGAAATTAAAAAAATCGAAATTTGGAGCCCTATAGTAACTTTTAAGAACTTTTTTAGCAATTATTGTAGAAGTTTTTGTCTTTCAATTTTTCGACGTAATCATAATTGCATGTTTAGTATTACTATTTTTTATTTTAACATTTAAATTAAAATTGCAGGAAGCAACTTCAAGTATTTGAGAATAAATTCGAATATGTAACTTACTAAAACTTTGGGAAAATTATGAAAATTTCTTGTATTGAATTTAAATTGATCTTTTTTTTATCAATTTTTATTTATTTATTTTTTTTCGAAAAATTAGATATATATATATATATATATTTTTTTTTTCCAGTTCAACTTTAAGGTAGGAACTTCTATTCTCTTTTAAATTTTGAGTTTGAAACACAATTTTGCGGATAAAGTTGAAATTTTTGGACGACAGAACTTCTACAACTATATTTTTGGAAATTTGGCGTTTAAAGTGAACAGTTGGAAATTATATTAAAATTTTGAAAAGAAGCTTTGAAATATCTAAAAGAAAAACCTGCCTCCAAATTTCAACATCGCAACTACGAAATCAAAACCAAAATTTTGAGTTTAAAATTACAATTTGCACATATTAAGAGGAAAAAATTTGGTAATTAAAAATTAATTTTTTTTCAAAATTTCAAGTTTAATTAAAGTCAAAATTTTAAAATTAAAGTGTAAATTTCGAATTTAAAGTTGGAATATGTCTCGAAATTTAAAGTCAATATTTGGCTTAAACTGGATATTATGAGAATCTTTTGAATAATTTTTTATAAAAAATTTTCGAAATAGCAAATTAGGACATTTCAAACCTAAACTTCTGATTTACAATTTTTATTCGATATTTTAAATTTATAAAAAATAAGTTCAGGTTTTAAAATGAAAAATCGATAAATAATTAAAACTTCGAAAAAAACAAAAATTCTTCAAACTTTTGCGTTTAAACGTTGTGTTTAAATTCGGAATTTTGATAAAATGTCTAAAGTTTGACTTTTAGCATAAAATTTAAAATCTCTAGAAAAAGTAAAAAACTTGAGATTATAACTTGAAACCTTGATATATTTTTTTAATAAACTAAATGTTCTTTTGAAGTTTGTATTTTGTATATTTTAAAATTAGATTTTATCAAAAAATTATAGCTTTTTTACTCTCGAATTAAAATTCCAAGTAAAAAATAATTTTAAATTTAAAACGGAAATTTGAGAAAATTAAAAACTTCGAACAATGAAAATAAAAACTTCGAATTTATGTAAAAATGTCCATTTCAGTTAAAAAGTTTTTGATTGATCGATTGATTGATTGATTAATTGATTAATTAATTAATTGTTTAATTGATTGAATATTCCACTTTTTCTCAAAACGTTAATTTAGATAAATCTGTACAGTGTATCCCAACGGGAATCGCCGTGATCGATATGTGACAAAGTACTTATCTAAGAAATTCACAAGGCCAATACAACTAAAATATTCGCAAAGTTGTAATACTTCCGCTTATACCGGAAGTTGACACCAACTTCCTTATTTTAAATAAGACACCCCATATATTTTTGCATTTTTGGATTTTATTTGATAATTTAAGGTCACTTATAGTTTTTGAGATAATTGCATTTTTATAAAAAATTTGACAGAAGCAAGGTCCCACGAAATTCTTTATATCTTTTACCAGATATTTATTTTATATTTGGTAGGTGAGTAGAATACATACGAAGGTATCTTGCACATCTTTCATATTTTTATAAACATTATACCAAGTGTTGAATTTAGGTCTGTATATTTTTAGTAAATTTAAACTGCCATAACTTTGTTGTCTTAAATGGAACATCGTGTTTTTTTTACCTATCTAGAGCAGATATAAATTATTTTTCAACTGATGTAGGCATTGTGGGAGTTTTTTTACAACGTTTGGAAATAATTTTAATTTTAATTTTTTTATTTCACAGTAATTGAATTCTTATTGAGTAGCATATCAGTGACATAATGAGTAGAAACAAATGAAATGTACTTAAAAAAAAACAATCGATATCGACAATTAAATTATGAAACAGCCAGTCAAATTATTTATAGTGGTTCATAGTTTGTAATGAAGCTAATATTAAAACATGATTAGTCGACATAATTGGAAATGCTATTTCGACATTTTAATTATCAGCAACAGATTTTCTTCTGATTTCTCTTTAACAGGGCCAAAATTTGTGGCATTTTTTACCATTCGCTTTACTGGAGTTCATGAGGGCTTTACCTTATGTGGATATCGAACAGCAAATTTATCACTATCACATGTTCGTGATATTACTTTGTTATATCGCCAGAAAATAATAAACAATTTAAAATAATTCTCATTACTGAAAAAGATGGTCAGGCATGTTTTCATTTTACCTTCAGCACATACCATAACATAAATTATAAATAATTTGACAAATGGTTTCCTAATAGTTTAGTTGTCGATAGAGATTATTTCAACTCATAAAGTCACTGATATGCGACCCGACAAGAGTCCATTTAATGTGAAATGGGAAAAATTGGAAAGCTTATATCAGGTAAAAAATAATTAAAATCTACATAAGATACGTAAAAAACATATAGGGTGTTCCATTTAAAACAACAAAGATATCGCTGTGTGAATTTATTAAAATGTTCAGACGTGAATTCAACATGCTGTATAATGTTTTTGAACTTATGAAAATTGGGCAAGATAGCTTCGTATGTGTTCTACTTACGCACCTAATATCAAATTAATAACTGTTTTTTAAAAAAGTCAATTTTTTTTATAAAACGCCAATTATCTCAAAAACTATAATTTTTAAGAACAATCTTTGTCATCCAAAGTGGCCTTAAAGTATCAAATAAAATCCAAAAATGTAAAAATATATAGGGTATCTTATTTAAAATAACGACGTTGGTGTCAACTTCTGGTAAAACCGGAAGTACTACAACTTTGCGCATATTTTAGTTGAACGGCCCCGTTGATTCTGCTAGGTTGTTAATTTTCAAATTTTTTAGGTAAATGCTTTGTCAGATATCGATCGCGGTGATTCTCGATGGAACACATTGTATATGGCACGCATGATAGCTCCATCTCTTGTACTAAAATTTAATCAACTGTGTCGAAAAAGTCTTTAAAAATTTTATGAAAATGATATTCCAACACTTCATTTAGTCGTTTCAACATATCTACTTTGTCAATTAATAAAAATTGCCGGTTAAATACTTACTGTGTTTTCTTTTAAAATTAAATCCGTCGTATCCGAAGTGTCACCTTATACTTTATGACTTTTCAAAAGAAGTTAGTTAATCATCTTGTTAAAAGTTTTGTTTGTAAAAGTTTGTTTTCTAAGGGACATTTTAGCTTTGCGCGCTGGCGAATCCTCTGTAAGGGTTTGCTAAAATAACCCAATAAACTTTTATCAAAGTTAAATTTTTCCTAAATATATCCTTTTGTTGTGAAAACCTCCTTCTGATCGTTCTTGTTATCCCGCTCTAATATAACCCAGATTATATAGCAGTTATGCGTATGGATTCGAAAAGCGTTTCGTTTATAGCTTTGAGAACTGCAATCCCTTTAAAAGACCTACAGGATAGAGGAACCGCTGCGTCAAGACGTTATCATGTTAGTCTCCTGTGAATAGGGATTTACTGTTATCGTGTGTCGATATACTTCGGAGTTCCAGTCGATTTCGATTCCTTCTCTATGGTTTCAGCAACAGTTCCTCGCGAATTCCCTTTATTGTGTTGTATCGGATTGCTTTAAATAAATATTCAGGCGGTGTTCTTGGCCAACCAGTTTAAGTAGCGTTGTTAGATAGAGTAGAACAATCGGCTTTGTGATAAAATTATTCGAAAAATGGAACAAGCATTTATACAACGGTTGAATTCAACAAACAGTAAAGCGGGAGCACAAAGGTTAAGTTCCTGGAAACTTGTCACTTTGGATCAGTGATATATTGATGATAAATAGCAGTACACTCAAATACAGAGCAAGTTCAATTTTATTTGAAAAAATTGCTTTGTACGAGATCAGAGTAAAACAGATTCGCACATATCACGATTAATACCTCTATAAGCTTTTACCGATTTCATTGATGCATTTCCGAACTGATTAATACGTTACGGATTACGGATTATTATCTCTTAGTAGTAAATTATGTCATGCTGAATTAGACATGCCAATTTCATGTTAATACTATCCATTACTATTGAATTAGCAACAGAAGGCTTATGAAAGGAACTTATGCTAAGAGAAAGATCTTTTTTAATTGCTAGTCATTTATAAATCGATTATGATGATATAAACACTTTCAAGAGGTTTATTTTTCTGTTAGACAGCTACACTTCGAGGAATGTTGCTATTGTTAATGATGAATGGTAAAAAGTTGGTCAATAACTATCTCTTTCTATAACATCAGAAACATTCAATCATTAAGTCAGTCACAAGTTCGTTTATGATGAAGGCTGACAATTGGTTTTTGGGTTCAATCCGTGTAAAGTTGAACTGGTCGCCTGACGTTTCGTTACTCAATATGAAAAATCTCTGTAGGAATGATGTTGCACTGTTGAAGTAGTTAAAGTAGTACATGGTCTGAATTTATAAAACTTAACACCACGATTTTCCAAATTATGTTTCGCGATGTTTTCTACGAAAAGTAAAATGCGTTTCACGTAAATCTGAAAAATGGTTTTGTATCCTGCCTCTGTGACAAGAAATTTAATAATGTTTAAGGATTACACTCCAGTCAAGTTGTCCCCTATTCCTATGCTAACTTTTCAAATATTACGACGTCAGCAATATTTGGACATTTGTGACTTTTTACGAGAAATTGGAAGCATCTAGGAAAAAGCAATTTTGGAGCAAATTTACAAGCGTTAAATAATTACAAATGTATGAATTCTATGATAAAAGTGTTTATAGGCAGAGTTGTAGCCCTTTTAAAGGTCTTGTCACATGTCAAATGCACTTAAGTAAAAAAAATAAATAATTTAACTTCCTTTTTCATTTATTTTATAAATTTTGAAGTTGTATGCAACCAGAAATTCACTAAAATGTAAGAAATGTAACTGTCAAATTTTCAAATGCGTATTTTTAGAAGTATTTAGAAATCTTTAGAAGCCTTTGGAAGTCTCTATGTATTAGATTTGCTTGAGCAAGTCGTTTTTGTGGATTCAGTTATTTTGCTATAACATAACCTTAAATTTTCTGTGTTTGATTGCCTCTCGGTGAAAGCTACCATTTTGTGGGATATATTAAGTGTCAAGAGAACTGTTGTCACAGTATCAAACATTTTTTTGTAGAAATATGGATTCCCCTCAAATTTTCAGATGTTTATTTCCTTGGCGTTCTTCGGTTACTGGGATATCAGGACCGTATTAACTGAAGATAAATCGTCATCATTACGGTAATGTCTTATTGACAATTCACGCAAACTTTTATTGGTCAAGTTTTGTAGATATATTGTTTAATTTAAATTGTTTTGTGCTTTTATAAATTTAAAGTGTAACCTTACATTTTCTAATAGGGTTATTTTTGTTTTTTTATTTACTGCGAATCAGGCGCGGATTCAATAAGTGCGGGGCTCGATTAGATTTTTTACGGAACCCTCTATGTATTAAACGTTTAAATTTGAAATATTGTCCCTTTTTTAGACGTGTCGAATTAAAACTTGACTATTATTTTAAAGTTACCAGTTTAAATTTTTTCTATTCATTTTTCCAAGATTCTAAAAAGTTTAAAATTTTGAAAAATGTTTATTTTATAAATCCAGAGTTATTGAGTCTTCACATTTTTTACTAAATATTTCGACCTTCAAATATTCAACATTTTTCTCTAAATTTACAGTGTAAATTTGAATTAATTATTATAAATTAATCAGCTAATACTTCAAGAAGTCTTTAGGGGTTAAATCCAAAACTTCAACTTGGAATGCTTTAAAAAAAGAATTTCAAAATTGAATATTAAAATTCGAAATTTCGAGGAAAAATAAAATTTAAAAATTAACTTTGAATTTTGGCTTAAAATTTTTGGCAAAAAGTAAGAGATAAAGTTTGAAATTTTAAGTTTAAAGTGGACATTTCGAGATTAGAGTTGAAATTTCGAAATATGGTCAAAATTTCGAAATTGTAGAAGTTTTGAAAATAGGTATAGTGGAAGTTAGTGATGTAACGATTCGCAAGAAATTATGCGAATATATTGCGAATGTATTTGGCAATAAAACGGGAAATTATTTATAGAATAACAATGCAACCGCTAAGGCAGGTTTTCCTAAACTGAGGTTCATGGACCTTTGAGGTACCTATATCATGAGTTTGGGGGTCCCATCCAATAAAAAGTACTTTTTAATTCCCTTTTTTTCTTCCTTCTCTTATTTTTTGATTTGCTTTCTCATTATATATAATATGGCACTAGGGCGCTGGTTCACACACCCAACTAAAAATTTATATTCTCAGTTACAGAACTCCTTTCCAATAATTTTTATTTGTTCCTTTCTTTGAAATTTGACATTATCTTGAAATTTCGATTTTCTTCTAAAATTCCGTCTTTTTTTCACAAAATTTCTCGTTTCGAATTTACCTTTAAATTCGTGCTCTTTTATCCAAATCTGACAAAATTTCGAATTTTCGTCTCAAAATTTGACATTTTTCTTTCTTAAAAATTTCATTTTTTTTAATTCGTCATTCTGCAAATTTCGACTTTATATCAAACTTTGTTTTTTTTTCTGGAAATTGGTGATAGATCTTTTGATAAAAAAGTAAAAAATGTTAGAATAATACTTGGAAATTTTGAAAAATATATTTTAAAAATGTTGAATTTTTGCAAAAAGACAAGAATTCTGGAAAATCTAAATTCCAACTTGTTTCTTAAAATTTCGACCATTATCTCAATAACGGATATTTTCGGACGTCACAGCGGGGCAAGGGGCAACTTCACTTAGGCAATCGTTAAAAAATAAATGTTGAGTCGAGAAATTTCGACTTTTTTTTCTTGAAATATTGACTGTTTTCGTTAAATTTTCCTAAAAATTCGCCCCTTTTTTGAAATTTTGTTAAAATTTGACTTTTTTCTCAAAATTTCGATCTTTTTCTCAAAATTTTGATATTTTGCTCGAAATTTTCAATTTTTTCAAAATTTGGTAGGGTATTTGCACTTTTCGATTTGTATCTCGAAAATCATCTTTTTCTCTAAATTTTGATATTTTTGAAACTTTTTCAAAAGGTCAGGTTTTTATATTAAATTTATTTCCTGAAAATTATTTATTTATTTCAAATTTTCGAGTTTTTTTTCGAAATTTTGACCTTTTTAAAATTTGACACTTAATAAAAAACTTGTGCTTCTGTTTAAAACTTTTTTTAATAAACTTCGAAAATTGCAACTATTTATAAAAATTTCAGTTTTAAAGCTTTAGTTTCTTTAAATGTCGAGTTTTTTGAAAGGTTGAAATTTTTTTACAATTTTTTTTTTAGAAATACGATTTCTTTTTCCAGAATTTGAACTTTTTAAAATTTTGATGATTTTCAAAATTTTTATTTTTTTAATATGTCGACTTCGATTTTTAAATGGTTGATCTTTTCGAACATTTCGACCTTTTTTTGGAAAATTTTGCTTTATTAAAAACTGCGACATTTTTTCAAAATTTATCTATTTTTCAAATTATTAAAAATTTTTCTGTTTTTTGTTTTTTAAAAATTTAGACTTTTTAAAATTGTTTGGTTTTTAAAGAGTGAATTTTTTCGGAAAGTTTTTATTTTTTTCAAAATTTCACTATTTTTGACATTTTTGATTATTTTTCAATATTTTGACCCTTTTAGAAATGAAATATGGATTTTTCTCAAAACTTCAATGTTTTTAAAAATTTTGATTTTTTTAAAATTTTTACTTTATGAAAACTTCTCCATTTCTCAAAATTTTTACCTTTTTCAAAATTTTCGGATTTGTTCAACATTCTAACTTTTTTTGAACAGTTTGATTCTAAAATTTCGACTTTCCCAAAACTTTGCTATTTTTTTAAGATCTCGCATTATTTTTTAAATTCTCAAATTAAGTTTCGACTTTTTGTCAAAATTTCGACATTTTTTAGAATTCAGACTTTTTTTGATTGTCAGCTTTGAATCAAATTTTCGAATGTTATTCAAAAAGCTAAAAGAGGGGACATGAATATATTTTTTATACTCCACAACATAAAAAACGTTGGGAACCCCTGTCCTAAAGTAATATTACCTAACTAAAGCTAATAAAATTTTAGGCGTCGAAGTTTTGAAAGAAAATCTAATTTAAAAAAAAACCAAAAAGTTGAAAAGTGGGAATTTTCAAAAAAGTAAAAATAAAAAAAGTATCCATTTAAAAAAATTCAAAAATATCAAATTCTTAAGAATTAGTTGAAATGTTAAAATTTTTAATGTAGTAAAACCTCTTTAAAGAATCGTAATTTTCAAAGCATTCCAAATTTTTAAAAAAGGTAAAATAGGCAAAATATTTAAAAAAGATTTAAAATTTATAAAAAAGGCGAAATTTTAAAGAAATGGAAATTCTTTACTCAAAATTTCCAAAAAAGTCAAAATTTTGAAAATTGCTGTAGCTTTCATAAGAAATTAAGACTTCCAAAAATAGTTAAGGATTTCAAAAAAAACATTTTTAAAAATGGTCAAGTTTTCGAAAAGTTTCAATTTTAAAAAATACTCTGTAAGTAAAAAAATATTCGAAATTATGAAGAAATGCCGATGTTTAAAAAAAAAGGAAAATTTTCAGTGAAATCTCCTAAAAACACAAATTTGCGAAAAGCTTAAATTCCGAAAAGTCAAAATTATCAAAAATTTCGAAGTTTTTGCTAACTAAAACTTTAAGTAAAAAGCTACAAATCTTAAAAATAAATTCAATTTAAATTCAAAGAAAAAGCCAAAATGTTAAAAAAAATCGACACTTTGAAGAAAGTTCAAATTTTCGAAATAAATCAGAAACTTTAAAATGCAACGAGTTTTTTACAAAATTTTAACAAAAGCCTTAAAAAAAATCGATATTTTCAGATAAGGACGAAATTTTAAAGAAAGTGGAAACTTTTAAAAGTAAAAATTTTGAAACTGTTGAAAAATGAGGACATTTAGAAAAGATACTGTTAAAAGTTGACCATTTCAAAAAATTCAAGGATTTTGATCATGTGAAGACATTTTCAAAAAAGAGAGTAAATTTCGAAAAATAACTTTTTGTTAATTTTGGTGGTAATGCGGGGCCCCTTCAAGTGCGGGGCCCTCTTGGGTCCAATCGCCTTAAATCCTGGCCTGCTGGTAATAACTGTTTAATGTTTACCGCAATATTTAAATCCAAATTATGCGGTTTTGTAGTAACTTATAAACTTGCCACACTTGACAGTGGTAGTTTGGTTTCTTTTCAAATCTTATTAATTTTCAAGTGGCTCCCAAAATATACTTAAATAATTTTGTCATAGCTTCAACAGTTCTCAAGTTCTTGAGTAAAACAACCGTAGAGACATTTTACTTACTGTTGTACTGCACAGTGACCTACAGTTATGTAATTAAAATAATAATCAAAACAAAACCCAAGTTAAACAGTGCATAGTATACACACATTGAACCTTTCACATAGTCAATTCAATTTATACATTGGGGACGGTATAGTACGTTTGGAGAATTAGAGTCAAAAAATATTAATGGGCGGTGGCTCAAAGGTAAGCGCGTTTGATTCCCAGGTTGTATTATATTTTACATATACTCATAGCCACAGATAGATGTTAACATTACCATGTTGGTGACGCGACAGCTTGTAGGCGATGCGCACTCAAAAAATGTTCCTCTATCAAAAATCGCTTAACGTGCCTAAAGAAGTTTTCGTTCCAAAAGACAACTAGGAATCCTACAATGATATTATTATTTTCAGCTCCCCCAGACTGTGAACCAGGACAGCTAACATGTCGACAATACATATGGAATAAGACTTATTGTATCCCACCCCATTATCGCTGTGATAGATCAGTGGACTGCATTGACGGTTCAGATGAAACAGAATGTAGTAAGTATATATTTGACATTTTAAACAATCTACAGGATTATCCCATTTTTATCACATTAATCGCATCATTCTTTCTGTCGGCAAAAATTTATCAGTCTATTATTCTACGAAAAAAATAAGACAAATTCGTTTGCGTCGTGTCAGAAATATTTTTATACGTGAACATATTTTATACTGTTTATCAGTCAACGACAATAAAGGCATAGATCACCCAACGTCTTGATTATGTTGACTCGCTGGAGGCTTTTGATATAAATAGAAACGGATGAGGGTACAAACCGTTGTTTCGGATCTAAATAGCTGCTAAGCCGAACCATTAGTCTTGGCGATGGGCTGGAAAGGCGATAATTCAAAGTGTCGGTTCGTAAACCTTCATATTCTTCTTAGACATCCCTCAAACAACCAACCGTAAATTAGCAAGAAAGCGCGATAGCTTAATTTTAGTGCCACATTTCAGATTCAATTAGGCCATTTATTTTTATTATAACGTGCTTTCAAAAAAAAAACCTTATTATGATTATTTTTGCCTTTCTGATTTTATATCGACGGTAAATGAGTGTAATGGTCATGATCCGTGAGCTCTACACAATTGGTTGCTTTGCACTTTCGCACTAAAATTTGATTTATCTAGAGTTCTAATAAAAATAATTACACTAAAGTTTCTTTCATAGATTTGTTTTTGTTTATTTATTTATTTATTTTGATTAACGGCGAATGTGATGTTGCATTACATGAGATTTGTTTGCGTGTAATTGAAACGAACACGATGTTTTTACTGAAAAAAATGTGTGCTTTGATTTAATGCAAATTATTACAAAAATTTTTCTACATCTACAATTACAAGATTTTTCTAAACTATGGCATCTTCAAGTATACTCTTTACTTAATTTGTTTGGTTTCAAATACCTAATGATTGATAATTATTATTGCTTGTGATTTAAGTTTAAAAGTCAAAAAATAAAATAATAAGTTCACAATAGAAATCTCAGACAAACAGTAAAGACTGAAAATGTTTCGACAAAGAAGATGAAATGTAATTACTCAAATGTCGATATTTTAACAATGAGTATAAAATTTAAGTTGCTAGTAGAATTTTTAGAAAAAAATATAAACATCAAATGTGATTGAATTTAGAGAAAGAATTCGAGATTTGGAAAAAGAAGCCCATAACTTATACAAAAAAAGGGAGAACAAGTTTTCAAGATCAAGTCCAAAAGTTGGAAAAAAAGGTAACTAATACATGGGAAAAACCATTAATTACGAAATTTGATTGAAAATAAATAATCATAATAATAAAATAAAGATTCTAAATCTGGAATATCAAGTTCAAAATTGAAACAAGAAAGCAAATCTAAATTCCAAATGAAGTATATATTTAAAAAAAAAAATAAATTTGTTGGTTAAAATTCCAAATGACGAGAAATCTTGCCCAGTTGCGGTTTTATTTGATAAATAAAATTTACTAAATTTAAATAATTTAATTTCAATATCCGAAATTAATTAATATTGCAACAAGACGTTTAAGTGAGAAAATATATGCATTCAGAACAGTGTCATAATAACACATAACTGTACCATATGGTCAATTACCTATGCCGCGAACCATTTTTGTAACACAAAATAGCTACATCGACCTTATTCAACACCACTGAGAGAACATTTTCTCTAATGTATGCAACAACTCTTTAATTAATGTAATATATCCTTAAGCAGTTTGATATCTTCTGGCAGTAAATGGCATTTTACTAAACAAATAAATAAAACATATTATAATCTACTTTAAGGAAATCCTTTAACGTTCTTTGAACCTAGTTTTGACTAGACACCAAAATTCAGGCTCTGTTCTGAAAGGAAACAGCAATACATATAACATACCGGGTGTTTTTTTTAGTTGGGAGGTTACCTTTATATGGAGTATCACTTATTATAAAGGCAAACTGATTTTGTCGATGGAGCTAATGGGAGCTAAACTACCTTTCAAAAACATTTTCAACTTCCTCCTACTTCCGGTTATACCGTAAGTAGACATCAACTTTCTTATTTTAAGTAGCAGCCCCCAAATTTTATACTTTATTCGGATTTTACGTAGAAAAATAAGGTGAGTTTTTGTATACATGTTTATTGCTATCTTTGATAGTTTTAAAGATATTTTAATTTTTCAAAAAAAAAAAAAATTACAGAAAAGAGGGTTATTTTGACTCTTTGTATCTTTTTTATTATTTGCAGTAAAGACGTAAAATTTGGATTGAAGTCATGGGATGTTATGGAGACTATAATAACGTTATCGGGTTTTACATTTGTTACACAGGGTGATGGCAATTTTATGATCTTTATTGTTTTTGTTTTATTCAAAAAAACTCTGTTTTTTTAAATAGGAACTATGTGTTTTTTAATCATTTTTGGATTCCTGACATAAAAAGAAGAAAAAAGTTATGTCTATTTTTTTTTAAATTCCTCACCGTTACAGAAATATAATTCAAAATAAAGAGAAAAATATATCTTTTTTTTTCTCTAGTGGCAACTTGATAGTAGACAACAACATTTTCAAAAAAAAAACATAACCACAAGGCCTATAAATTTTAGGCTAAATACATTTCAAAGATAACCGTACAAGACGAATAAGTTCTTGGCTAATTGTTGGAATACTTATTGAAAAATTTTAGGGAGCCACAAATGTGAGTTTCGTAAAAATGGTTTGTTTGACAGTAGTTATGAAAATCAACAACAAATGTTCAAGAAAATTCGTCCTTTAACTGTCATGCTGTTAGATTATAACTCAGGATTTGTAAGCGTTAAATTTTATAATGAAAATCGAAATGGAAATTTTTTAGTGATTTTTTTTACGACTACTGCATGACAGCATATTAGCAGGAACAATCGGATGTGCTTAAAAACGTTACTCAATTCGAAATCTTATAATATGCTTTTAAGTGTATTGAAACATAAGATCGTCCTTGTTGCTCTTGACGTAAATTTTTTGTCAATTATTTTTTTCTCTTATTACTTATTATGATTAATTCTTTAGGCTTTTATTGCCTACAGTTAATTTTCTATTTTAACAAAAAAGATATGTTTGATTCTTTTTATTTTGAGATTTATGTAAAATACCTCTGCAACGGCACAAAATTTTAAAAAATAAATAATATAACTTTTTTCTTGTTTTTATGTGAAGAATCCAAAAATAATTAAAAAACCAGAGTTTTTTTGAATAAAACAAAAGCAGCAAATATTATAAAATTTCCATCAGCCTGTATAATAAATGTAAAATCTGATTACGCTATTGTAGTTTCTACTTTTTAAAAACTGAAATATCTTTAAAAATATTAAAGGTAACAACAAACATGTTTACATAAACTCACCTTATTTTTTTAAGTAAAATCCAAATAAAATAAAAAATTTTGGGGTTGCTATTTAAAATAAGAAAGTTGATGTCTACTTCCGGTATAACCGGTAGTGGGGGGAAGTTGAAAATATTTTTAGAAGATAGTTTAGCCCCGATTAGCCCTATCGACAAAATCAGTTTGCCTTTATAATAAGTAGTACTCCATATAAAGGTAACCTCCCAACTAAAAAAACACCCGGTATGTATATTGATTTTTTTATGTTGAAACAATTGCGAGAACGGTAGCAATTAGTGTTGGAACAATCAAACGATTTTCAGAATCGAATACATTGAATTCGAATACTTGTGAGAATCGAATAAGTATTCGAATACAAAGAATTGAATTATGGGATAATAAAATACCTACTAGAAAAATTGTCTCGGCGGCCTATTCGAGGTATGTGGTGGCGAGATCTGACTTTCGATTTCAGTACTTCCGTACCTATGCCCGTAATTGGTAATTCCCTAATTGAATATATATAAATTTAGAATATAAATAAATCTTCAAGCTTTAGAATTCACTTACGTATCTTTAACTTTGATTGGATTCGCATATTGGCACTGTATTTCCTGATATTGTTAAATTTCATTATTAAGAGCCAGATTTTAAAAAGTACTTAAGCATTTCGTTATTTAATAATTTTATGAGAAGGATGAAGCAACAAATTTAAAATTAGATACATATTCGAATGCAGGAGTGTGCGAGCATAATGCGTAACCAACCATCCCGAATAAAAATAATGCATTGTCTAAGATCTCGAATACAAGAATCGGGTACAGCATTCAACATCGGAGAAGTTAAGAATCGGAGATGTAGCGTAGTTAGGAGACCGATTCTATTCACTACTCAGCATTCCAATGTTTTGTTGTATCGGAGTACCACAATCTTGAATACATATTTTATATTCTAATACATATTTTGTATTCGAATACATATTTTGTATTCGAATGCAAGCAAGTACCCGAGAACTTACTTGCGTGAGGCGAGAACCGATTCTATTTATATTCTCACTTCAACTCACGGAGTCTGGGAGTATTCGAATACTTCAGTTGAGAATCGGATGTATTCGAGATTTTGGTAGAATCGAATACATCTCACAACTTGTATTCGAATAGTCCAACACTAGTAGCAATCCTAAAGTGATTAACCCGCTATATCTTACTGTTGCGATAAGTGGCTCTAAAACCGGAGACGCTTCATAAGAGAACACCATATAAAGGATAGACAGTAGAAGGGCTGCCTTGAGTAGATTAAGCAATGCTTTCTTATGCAAATATTGATACCTTATGCAATTGTTTCGCATTTTTTCGGTTTTAAATTTATATTTTAATTACAAAATGGGCAAGATTTGTTTTGTGTTTATGTGCAACAGTGGTTATAAAAGCTGTCATGAAAAAGTGTCGTTGTTTCGAGTGCCTAAGGACAAAGTTTCTGTATGGAGGCGAAAAATTCCGTGAAATGACCGGCTGTAGTCAACTTGAGATTTTGTATGCGAAAAACATTTTAGTGCAGATTTTGTTTTAAGAGAAATCAACAATGAACTGTGGAGAATACGTATTTCTTAATAAACTTAATCAGTTTCTATTAAATGAATATCTTATGCCTAAAGTAATTTAAACATAAAATTCTTTTTGTATATTTAAGAAAGAAAAATGATATTAATAGACAGACGAGTCGTTTGGTTTATCAGGGTCCAGCGTATGCAAAGAACATTAGCTAACCCTTTTTAAAAAAAATTTGTAGAAAAAATGTGTAAGATAAACTTTTTTGGTTAATTATTTGTCACTTTCCAGTGACTTTGATTTTGTTTTCTTAGCTCTTATTTCGTTGCTTTGGTAACTAATTTTTGAGTTATCAAATGACACCTGCATGTTTCATTTGCTTTTTTGAAAAAATCTTTCTGCATTCGGTAACATCAAATTTATAGGGGTCAGATAAAATTTCGAGGAATCATAATTTTACTGATTTTTATCATTTATTTTTTAATGTTATTTTTAAAGAAATCTAAGTACTAAAATGAAATCGTTACCAAAAACGAACATAGATATACTGGCAAAAATTTCATTTTAATTATTAACACATGTTTAAAAATGGTATTAAATTATTTAATATAAAAATCGGTAAAATTATGAAATTATTATATTTTCTCGAACTTTTTCACTTCTGAACCCTGTAAGATTTGCGGTCACCAAATGCAGAAAGATATGCAAATTCTAAAAAAGCAAACAAAAATCAGGAAACAGAAATTTCAAAGTTCGTTACCGTGGCAAAGAAACAAAAGCAGGGAAAAAGAAATTAAAGTCACCAAAATCTGGCAAATAATTAATGAAAAAAAGTTTATTAAAAATATTTTGTTCTAAGTTTTTTTAAGTTACAGCCAATATTCCAGACATACGTCGGACGGTGCCGTATACTTTGCATAGAGTTACGCCAGTTCTTAAACATCTTACTGTCTATCTCTCTCTAAGCCGCCAGTCTTCCGATTACGTGCCACATTTCGCCTCGCGTCGGATTACCTTACTTATACATTATCATGGCTTATACGAAACTCAAATGCTGACAACTGTTTTTTTTTACACAAGTCTACACTTAGAAATTGATGGACTTCGTCCGTATGTGATTTGTAAATTATACGCCACCTATTGGTCTGTAAAACAAACTGTGGAATAGCTCCAACAAACGTTCTGCAAATAGAATATGACCTTGGCTGCACTAGTCAGCCGTTTAAACATGCAATACAATAGCAGATTATAGATATTGACCAACAAAAGGCACCCGACTAATACTTCGGATTTATTCATATTTTTAATGAACTTTCTGGTTCTTTTTTGGGTTGAAGTATACTTTTGTGGATATGACCATGTCAAGGAACTACTAAAAATGTCCGGCGTTTCTCTCCCATTAGAGGGGCGTTTTTAGGAATAAAAAAAAACGAAATTCAAATCAGAAGAATACACTGTATGTCAGTCATACCGGAGGCCATTTGAAGTTAAAATGGCAGGAAAGTTCAGAGATTGTCAATACAGATGAGTACGACAATTCTCTATTCTATCTTGACTGAGATGTCGAATTTCGCTTCTACATTGAATTTTGATTGTTCATTTCATTGTCTCTACAGAAGAGTTTTTTCTCTTGCTATGGTGATGTAATGAGTTACAATATTCTTCTGTTTTGAATTTTCGTTTTTCATTCCATTGTCGCTTCTGGTGTAGTTGACATGAAGAATCTTATAGTCTTCTGCCTTCAGTTTTGGTTTTTTTTCTTTCTTCTGAAGAAGCCCCCTACCATGGAGCATTTTTATTTATTTAGCGTATGGCATTACAGAATTAAGAAATATAGATATAAGAGCAGGTATTTCCTTTCATAGTTGTATGTCTAGAAACTTCAGCCAGTTGATTGCTTCCGGAGTTGTGTCGACTAAGTCCTTACAGGTTCCTTCATATTTTCTTTTGGGGCAGTCTTGTAAGATGTGGCTTAGCAACTGTTCCGGGGTAATTGCATTGGGCACTATCTATCATTCCCCATTTGTTCAGTGTTGCTTTTGTCACGGCATGGCCAGTTCTTATCCGGTTGTGGAAGGTGGTCGGATCTAGCTTTCCCCCTGTCGCTCGACCGTGCTAGGATATCCACTGAGCACTCCGTTCTTTAAAATTATAGCTTTCTGTGGTGAGGTTGTGGTTGTTTTCCAAGATTGGCTTTCTAGATTTTAGCCTGATATGTGGAAGGTTATTCAGTGTTTCGTGGATTGGTAAATCTGTGAAGGATGATGTGCTGTTGATCTTGGCCCATTCACGCGCTGCCGCTTGTTGGCGTCGTAGGTCGTGTGGTGCTATGATAGCGAGTACTGGAAGCCACAGGATTGGTGTAGATTTAAGGGTTCCAGTCACTACCATCATTGCCTCATTTAGATGAACATCTACTTTGTTGAGGTGGTTGGTCCTGGACCATGCAGGAGAGCGACCGAATGCACGGGAGCTTGTGCCGCAGGTCGCAGGGTGTTTGCATTGGATCCTTAGCTTACCCCGGCCAGTTTTCTGATTATGTTATTTCTTGTTTTGAAATGTGTCCTGATGGTTCAAGGTTTTTCTGAATGTGAGGGATCCATCAAGTGTAACGCCTAAGTATTTGGGGCACGCCTAAGTATATGGGGCATTGCTTATGGCGCAGTCTTTTGTTCCGGAATATTACGTTTAGTTCTTTTTTGTCATCTTGTTATTGAGGTGGAATGTGCTGACTTCCGTTTCTCCAGGGTTTGGGCACAGCCTCCGCTTCCCATTATATAGTTCTAGCTTTTTCAGATTCCTGGTAAGCGTCTGCTTACCTTCTTCGAATGTCTTGCTCTGAGTTGCTATCGCTAGATCATCGGCGTAGCTGAACTTTACGGATTTAGTGGCAACTGTATCATTAGTGTACAAGTTAAATAAGAATGGGACCAAGACCGATCCCTGTGGGAGGCTGCTTTTTATGGTACAGCATTTACTTGTGGCTTTACCTACAGTGGCCTTAAAATAGCGATTTCTAAGCATGTTCTCCATTAGTTCTGTGCTTAGAGGTTGGGATGGTTTGATTTAGTTTCTGTAACAACCCATCCATCCAGACAGTATCGTATGCCGCGGTCAAGTCGATAAATGCCACTGAGGTTTTCATATTCTTTTGGAAGCCTGCTTCTTTAAGTGATGTTAGGGAGGGACTTGCTCACAGCAACTTCGTTTTTCTCGACATTTTGCTTGGTGTTGTGGAGTTATAGAGTCAATTGTTTGATATATTCTGTTGAGTATCTCGAGCATCTTGTAGCAGATGTTTAGCAATGCGATTGGGCGGTAGCTCGCTGGGTCGTCCTTGGGTTTCCCTGGTTTAAGGATTGCAATAGTTCTCGCTACCTTCAATTAATGATGGACTCTTCCCTTTTGTAACATTTCGTTGTAAAGTTGTAATAGCCATTGTCGTGCTTTTTGTCCTAGGTGTTTAAAGAACTCTGGGAATATGCCATCTATTCCGGCGGATTTCCCGTTTTTAAGAGATTTGATTACTATATCTAGTTCCCCTTCTGTGAAAGGTAGGGATAGGCTAGGGTCTTCTATTTTTTTATTTTATGTTATCTCTGTGTTGTTTCTTTACTTATTTTTTAAAGCCACGATCAGTTTATATGCTTTCTGCGCGTTTCTTTATGTGTAACTCTATTTGAGTGGGTGTTATTTCGGTTTTCTGATTCAGAGTGTCTGCAGCACCTCCCAGATTTCCTAGGAGGGGCCAAGCTTTCCTACTGCTATTAGTGAGATTGAAATTTTCCGTTGTTTCGGCCCATCTTTCTCTGCGTGTATCGTTGATGGATTGTAGAATCCTGTCTCCCAGGGCTGGGTTGCTTGTTCTTTGGTATTCCTTGTGCAGCTGTCCTGCGTCCTAGTTCCAGCAGGGGGGGGGGGTGTATTCTTTCCGGAAACCTCGGGAAATGTGGCGTTTCGCCGCTGCAATTATCATCCCGACAAATCGGTTGTAGTTGTCTGTCTACTTCAGGTGGTATTGCGTGTATTTTTGAGTCCACCTCTTTTCGATATGTTTCCCAGTTTACTATCCTTAGGTTTCACCGCGGCTTCTGCACTGTTCTTATTAGCGGAATTTGTAAGCCGATGTTTGGTAGGACTGGTCGCTGTTGGGAGCGTGGAAATCCGAGTAGGACCTTTCTTGAGTTGGCAGTAGGGATCCTTATTGTGTCAGTTGTTGTGCAAAGATCTGGGTTCGTTTCAGATTTCCGTCTTGCTGCAGTTCTCTAGTATCTCTCCGTTTTGGTGAAGGATGAAACATCGAACACTTACAAAGTTCTTTAGATTAATGACATATTCCAAGTTATTGGAGATTTCGTAGTCACGAACTTGTTTCAATTTAATTGGCTTTATTTTAGTTAAAGTATTATTAATATCATCGAAAGAAACTGGGATCTATGTATTCAGTTTTAATTATTTTTAATTCTGGGTTAGATCAATTATTGATGTGAATAAGTGGTATAGCAATATTTTTGTTATATATTATTTTGAAAAATGCTTACGCTCGGCGTTTTATAATATTCAGACAATTCAGAGTACGTGCTTTGATATCTCAAATTGTGCAAAGGAAGCTTATTAAGTTTGAATTCCATGCAGATCATCGCTTATGAACTTTAGTACAGAATACGATCTTATTTAATTGTTTAATTTAAGTTATTGGGGTGCTTTGTGCATTATTGCGCTATGAATTTCACAAAGAACAAATTGCTTGATCCGCGTTTTGATGTTCAACTTCTCTAATTAAATTTTTTCAGAAATACAATCTCCATGGCTGAAGCTGCAATAAAACAACTTGCAGTCAAAACAACAGATTTGTTTCCGTACAGTTGTGTTCATAAAGAAGTTATACAGCTATGTTTGCATAATGTATATTTGCCTTTGGAAATTGTCAAAATATGTTGACAATTTAGTAATTAATATTGTTTATCAGATAAAAAGTATTGTAGGCAAGAACTCATACCTTTTATAGAAGAAATTTAAGAAACCTGGGACGCAATGAACAAACTTTCTGATTTAATCAGACATTTGCAGCCCATTTAAATGGAATTTTTCAAAAGAATGGCTCCATGACAAAGTATTTGGACAAAAAAGTAATCAATATTATCACTATGCCATTATTTTGTTATTCATTAAGCTACGTTAGACCTTTCAAATTTGATCCCATATTTGCTAAAATTTTTATTTAATTTAATTTTTTGATATAATTAGATAGGAAATAAACTGATTCATAAAATTAACGCGCCGCTTGATTAAACTAAAATAATTAGACTAATGAGTAATGAGAAAATAATTGAACTAAATTATGAGAGGGTATAAATTGGAGCAGTAGAATAATTTGAGAAAGAAATCGGAGAAACATAACATTATTTTAAACCATTAATACTTCTTTTGTTAAAAATGAGTGAAATATGAAAATAAAAATTAAAATGAAAATCATTTAAAACATTGAAAATGATAAAATTAATGGATTTAATGCGACTTCAATTAACTTGTAGATCTTCCCTTACTTCTAATTACAACATTCATACCCCTTGACGTTTTAGTATTTGAATTTTCAATGGTGCCATGGGTAATATTCTCCCATTCTTCAATTAATGAATTCTAAAATTGATTGTGATTAGCAAGTGAAAATCTGCGACCTCGAACATTTTCTTAAGGTGCTTCCATGAATGTTCAATGGGACTGAGCTAAGTAATTTAAGGTGGCTATTTTATTAACGGAATACCAATAACATTCAAGTAGCCAATAACTTGTCCAACCAAGCACATTGTCTTGCAATAATGAAAAAATTGGGACCACAAAAGCAAATGACATTAGTCATTTAAGTCGATGCATTCTAGGTTAAAAATTCCCATTCATAGACCTCTCACGTATAAGGAACAACTCTGTATTAGCGACTGCCCTTCCAAAGCATTACAAACTCGCCCCCAAATGGGGCTCTTGCAGAATAATGGAGTTTGTAAATTCCTTTCGTTTTCTCCTCGAGGCATGCTCAGGTTCTTTGGGAGATTTTAAACTAAACCTGGTTTTGTCAATGAATCAATGGCGAAACAATGTTGACGATTTTTGGCAAATTTCTACCTTTGAATTTTGTTCTCTCTGGCAATTAATGACTTTTTACTGGTCCCTTGCTCATTAATTCGGCTTTATTTAAACATCTTTTGATTATTTCAGATGATATTATAACAGTTCGAAGCGCTGATACCTCTTTTTTTAACACATTTTTAGTGGTTTTCTGATTTCTGAGCGCTGATTGTCTCGAAAAAGTGTCATCACTTTGATTAGTGTGTCGTTTTTCCTCTTGATTTGGTCTTTGAATGGTCTTTGAATGTAAATTCTTGTTCCGTTTAATCCTCTGATCACGCACTTTATGCTGGAATGATTTCTTCCTAGCAGTGGTTATATAGTGCATCAAGTATCCCTTATCCAGTAGAGTTGATTGTCATGCTATATTTTTCACGGATAAATTTATTTAGTAATTCATTTAAAATGCTAGAAAAATTAAAATTTTATTAAATATAAAGCAGCCCGAGAATTCTGTTTTCAAGTATAAAATTCCATTAAACTGGGATATTGCCGAATTATGTGCTGATTTTACCCTTAAAATTAAATTCTAATCAAATGAACTTATCAAATCGCTATTATTTATTCCAAACGTCTGTGAAAGCAATTTTTCTTGTAAAGGTCTCTTTCGATTTATACCTATAATGGATACTTCATGGCGAATTTTCCTATTTTCCGATTGAAAAGAAAGCTGAAGGGCGATTGATTCCGGGGGCGTGAATTGCTCAGACGTCGACGGTCGGTTCACGGCATTCATCTCAATCGCTTCCGTTTAGCCGAATATTCGAGGGTAGAATTGTATACATTCAATTAGGGAGGGCTGATGATACCCTTGTTTTATTGATATTTTCTACTTGTTTGTTTTTCATTTGCAGAGTGCACGCGTATAACGGAAGCGCGGAAATAATATTTAGATTCGCCCGAGTTATCCAATTTTCATACGAACGTAATGCATATAAACTGCTTGAAAAATCCCACGATTACTTGTAAATGTATATTTTGATGAAATTGGAAACTTTGAAAGATTAAATTTTGTTCTCATAACAGATCCTTAGGAAATAAGAAACTTATTATTACATCTGCTCAATTTATGTTATGTAAACGGAGATTTTTTAATAAGTTATAATAGGAAATATTTGAGGTCATATGTAATATGGTTGTATTTTCAGCATATAGAAAGTGCCAAACTGATGATTTCCACTGCGGACCTAGGACGAACGATCTGTGCATACCTAAAGAAAAGAAGTGCGATGGCTATCTGGACTGCCGATCCGGAAAGGACGAGCAAGGATGTTCCGGAATCGCATGCCGTCTCGACCAGTTCCGGTGCGCCAACGGCCAACGATGTATTGAGGCCTCCCAGAAATGTGATCATAAAAATGATTGTGGCGATAACTCAGATGAGCAGGCTTGCAGTAAGTATATCTTTATTATTAAAATACTAAACCAACGTAGAGGTTTATAACAAACCATAACTATTAAACTTTATTAACGATAAAAACGCAACAAAATTTAAGAATTCCCCAAGGTTTTTGATAAATATTTGCTAACACCGGACCAGGTTTCGCATTACTGCATCATCGGCGGTCATACCAGCAATTTGTTTAGCCGTTGTTATGCTAACAAGCTCCATGGATCGCAGACTCCTATGAATATTCCCTCTAATCCAAAGTCTTGTCCAAAGCTTAAATTAGAAGTGTGTTCAGAAGATCAAGCTGCTTATCCATAGGTGTAAATTGACTTGATTGTAAATATTTGTGAATTTCTATGGCTTCCAAGAAATTAAGTTTTTTAGTCTTATTACAAATATGTAATACTTCTACTGTGTTAGCGCATGTAAATTTATGTTGTGTTTCTAATAGTTGTCAATTATAACAAACCTTCAATACTACATACGTTTGGCTCTAATGCAGATGATGAAAGTCTAGTGTCATAATTTTCCATGACAAACGTCTGTTGATGCTTCCGATAGTCTAAAGAAACAAATGATTATTATCTCTTAAACCGATACCAAAAAAAACCTTAACAGAAGAGTTTCGTCTCATACTGAGTTAACGTGTTTTTCTGTCTTGACTATCTTATCTTGTGTGCTATTTTCATTTCGGAAGTTTCATCTCTGATACGATTGATATTCCGATTGATACTCTTCTGTGTACTGACTTCGTCCTTTATATATGACACTGAAATTTTACTTGTTAATCTTCTTTTTTCAACCTCCAGGGTCATTTCGTTAAAAAAGATTGGCTACCATTAAGTGGTGGTAGTCTTCTTCATTCTGTGTGCTACAGATTTACTTAGCTACCTTATAAATATTGATTTTTTTTTGGAAGCTAGTCCTCTATCAATCTTTTTTTAACATAGTATCTGCTGCCTTTCTATATTTCTCACGATAATGTCCTTTATAGTGCAGTCTGGGCACCTATCAAACTATCAAAGTATTCAAGACGGTTGCTTATAGGGCCTGTTCTCGCCCACCAAAAAAATCCAAAGTTTCCTACGATTGATTTCATTTTTTTATTTTTTTGTAGGTTTTCCTTTGTGTCACGGAGGTCAGTTTAGATGTGACAACGCTGTATGTATACCAGCATCGTTTCGCTGTGATGGTTACCATGATTGCTCAGATGGCTCCGATGAAATCAACTGCTCTGCCGTCACATGTCCAGACAATAAATTCAAATGCAAGTCGAACAATGGAACAACCAAATGTATTCCTAAAAGTAAACTCTGTGATAAAAAAGCTGACTGTGACGATGGATCTGATGAAGAAGCGGCTTGCTGTAAGTATTTATTCAATCGATCTCGTAAAAGTAAGCATTAAATAACTTTTAGCGAGCACATTGTGTCCAATTCTTAATTGCCAATACAAATGTCAAGCCTCTTTAACCGGAGGACAATGTTACTGTCCGGAAGGACGGAAGCTCGATACCAATAACCAAACTTGTATTGATCGGGATGAATGTGAAGAATGGGGATTCTGTGATCAACTTTGTACCAATACCGATGGAGGTTACAAATGTTCTTGCGCTATGGGCTATGCAACGTTGCAAGAAAAAAATCGTTGCTACGCCACATCATCAAATCAAGTACGATTATTTTTCGCCCAGGACAAAGCCATCTACAGAATGGACCTGCTTGGGAACGATGTTAAAGTTGTTATCAATACGACAGGCGCCAGTGGTTTGGACTACCATTACCTCAGAAATACGTTCTACTGGTCTGATATTAAAACTAAAAGAGTAAGTTATGTTCTAATTTTTTCCTTATTATTATTATTTTAATTCTTTATCCTGGGATGAACTGATTTTACCACTAATTATAATTTTGTATTTATTATTATTTACAATATTTGCTATATTGGGACAATATTGCATAAAGAATTTTCCATGTAGTAGGAAAGCACAAAAAAGTCATTACAATCGATATGAGTGTTTCGTTCTTATTTGAATACGTCAACAACATACTGTGAAATGATTATTTAAACATTCGAGATTTCGAAGAAAAGGTCAACATTTCTAAAACGTCAAAAGTGTGTTTCCTTTTTGAGGTAAAAGATTAAATTCATGGTGAAAACCCCTTAACTAACAATTTTTAATAAAAATTCATAAATTTATGTAAAGTACTTGAACATTTCTTCGAAAAAATCTGTAACATAATTTGGGTCTAAACTGGAAAGATCGAAGTCCAAATTTTGAACAATTGTAATCATAACTAGGAAAAATATAAACATTTATGAAAAATTAAAGTTTCGAAATTGAAAAAATATAATAAAGGATACAACGTTCAAGCTTCTGCGTTATGTTTGCTTACAATATGTATGCATATCAATAACTTCTTGTTGCAGGTTCACTCTCAGCAACTAAAAAGTAACTCTGGAGGTATCGTGACTGTAACAGATATCGACATATCCTTACCAGGCACTTGGCTACCAGTAGCTTTGGCGGTAGACTGGATAGGAAACAAGCTCTACGTAGCGGATTCGGTAGGCCAAAAAATTGACGTTTTCGAATTAGAAGGCCGATGGCACGGAATCGTCTTGGGATCCAATTTGACCAATCCATCAGACATCGCACTAGATCCCACAATAGGGTACATGTTCGTGGCTGACAGTTCTCAAGTTGTGCGCGCTAACATGGACGGTACTGACGTTCATGCTATAGTTTCCGGAAGCAGCTTACAAAGCCTCTGGAATCGCTGTTGACTATTATCGCGAAACGAGTCTATTGGTGCGACTAGTCTTCTCGATTATATCGAAACTGTTGACTATAATGGTAGAAAAAGGATCGCTGGTGCTTCGAGGTCAATCTGTTCCTAGTCCATCACGCCTAACTTTGTTTGAAAATAGAGTGTACTGGACCGACAGTACTAAGCAAGGGATTATGTCGGTGGATAAGTTTCAGGGAAGTTCGAGTATTCAGTCAATTTTTAGAGATCGCGAAATAAGAGAACCAAGAGCTATCAAGGCTGTTCATTCAATTTTACAACCTAGTTCCAATACACCTTGCGGTTATAATAATGGGGGTTGTCACCAGTTGTGTATAATTACGAATGCTGATGATACATTTGGATATAGATGCGCTTGTAGCATAGGCTGGAAGCTGTCGTCGGATGCCAAAAGTTGTGATTTAGTTACCGAATTTTTGATGTACTCTCAACAACGATTCATCAAAGGAACTGTGCTGGATCCTGTAGTTGCTGGTTTCAACGATGCTATGCTCCCAGTGGTATCTAGGCGAGCAAGATTTGTTGGCCTCGACTTCGATGCAAGAGACCAATTTATTTATTACTCGGACGTGCTTCAAGATGTTATATACAGAGTATACAGAAATGGAACGGATAAACAAATTGTTTTAGCTTCCCAAAATGAAGGTGTCGAAGGGCTAGCTGTGGATTGGGCCGCGAAAAATCTCTACTACATCGACAGTAGAAAAGGAACGCTTAATGTCTTATCGACTAGGAACGTTACTCAACGTCGAACGCTTTTGAAAAATCTGAAGCGGCCACGAGCTATTGTTGTCCATCCAAACAAGGGCTACATCTTTTTCTCAGAGTGGGATCGGCCAGCTAATATTTCGAGATGCTTTTCGGATGGTGGCAATTTGACTGTTTTTAAAAATCTGACCTTAGGGTGGCCAAATGGTCTATCCATAGATTTTCAAACTGATCGTCTCTACTGGTGCGATGCTCTCCTTGATCATGTACAACATTCGAATCTGGATGGAACGGACGTTAAAACGGTCAGCTCCAGATTGATTAGACATCCCTTCAGCATAGTAATCTTCCAAGACTTTATGTATATAACTGATTGGAGACTAGACGCCATTATCAAATTGCACAAATTAACAGGAGAACAGGAAGAAACGCTGATTCGAGAACCCCAAACCAATAGGCTTTATGGTGTTAAGGTAAATCGATTTTTCTTTTCTTTGTTCTTTTTTTTTGCTTTTTTTCATTCAAACGTTTTACTTTCCCTTATTTCTCTCTAAAGCGCCTTCATCTACATTTTTAAAACGCTATAACAGAAGTGTTGGTACTTTGGACACTATTGTTAAAGAACACTAAAAATTTGCTACTCCATAAGCAATAGTTTCATCATCTTTATTAATAATATTGCAGATCTACAGTGAAGCTGAACAGAGAATCGACTCGGACCACGCTTGCGCAAACAACAATGGCGGCTGCCAGAAACTTTGTTTCGCTGTACCACGTTCTGATGGGCGTGGACTCATGGCAAAATGCGGATGTCCTTATGGAGAAAGATTGATGGACGATCAAAAGACATGTCAAGCTGATCCCAACAGAGAACCTCCCGTACAAGCATGTCCAAACTCCTGGGATTTCACTTGCAACAACCAACGGTGCATTCCCAAGTCTTGGGTGTGCGATGGTGATGACGATTGCTTGGATAACAGTGACGAGGAACAAAACTGTACAAGTGAGTATATTTAAGGAACGGTAATATAAAATATTTTTGAGGTTGAATAATCATTTAAAAAAATTCTATATACTGAATATTTGGTAAAACGACTTAGGTGGAAGCGTGATATTGCAAGCTCAAACTTGAAACCTACGTATTCACTTTATGAAGTCATGAGTACTAAATAACAAAAGGTTTATTTCTGCTGGCACGTCTTGATTAGCTTCTCTCGTGTCATATTCTTTTCAAAAAAGTTTGGTATCTGATAAGATTAATATACTAAGTTCTTCTTTACTGACTTATTCCTCAGCCTTTTTTTTGTGCCGCTTTCAACAAGAATTTTGCTTCTGATCTGATTGACCTACTGAATTACGCTGCTCTTTTGCCCTAAATTTGATTTTTGCTTTTGTTGTTGAAGATGTTTGGGACTTATCTCATAAATAAGTATTCCTTTAACCACCCTAACAAATTACACATTCATTTTCCAGATAGCAAATATTGAGGAAACACAACGAAATCTTGTTGACCTCACTTATTTTTCAATCTTTAAATTTCTTAAGCTGTAAACAAAATGGTTATAGAATCATATTTTATTTATTATTACAGAACCAACTTGTGGTCTAAATGAATTCCAATGTAAATCCGGCCGATGCGTCCCCTTAACCTTCAAATGTGACGCTGAAAACGACTGTGGGGATTACAGCGATGAAACAGGATGCGCCAATGTGACTTGTGGCGTAACTCAGTTCCACTGTGATAACGGAAGATGCATCCCCAAGAGCTGGAAATGTGACTCTGAAAACGATTGCGGAGATGGATCTGATGAAGGTGATTCGTGCGCGGAAAAAACGTGCGCTTACTACCAATTTACTTGTCCAAGAACGGGTCACTGTATACCTCAAAACTGGGTTTGCGACGGCGACGACGATTGCTTCGATAAACAAGACGAACAGGATTGTCCTCCGATTACCTGCCAGCCTAACCAATTCAAATGCGCTGATTTGAGACAGTGCGTCCAAGAAACTTATAAATGTGATGGAATCCCTGATTGCAACGACGGAAGCGATGAACTTGGTTGCCGTAAGTTCTCTTAACTTGGAAAAGATTCCTTGGTTGATGTATGACCATTTTAGCTTCCATCGCCCCTGATCAGTGCAATCCTGAAAAGCAGTTCCAATGCGAGCAATCTGGAATTTGCATTCCGAAGACGTGGCACTGTGATGGAACACCTGACTGCAACGACAAATCAGATGAGCCAGATTCCTGTGGGGAAATCGATTGTCCTGCCAATTTCTATAAGTGCAACAATTCGCAATGTGTTTTTAAGGTAAGTCACTATTATATCAAAACTTTTTCAAGATACGAAGTTGCTTTATAATTACGTCAATTTGTATTTTCCAGGCTTATATTTGTGATGGCAAAGACGACTGTGGCGATGGATCTGACGAAAGTTACATCCACGCTTGCACCAAGCCACCATACAGGTGTCCAGAAGGTCAATGGCTTTGTCCCGGAGTTTCTGAAAGATGCGTCAATCTCACGAATGTTTGCGATGGTAAACCAGATTGCCCCAATGGGTCCGATGAAGGCCCAGACTGTGATTTCAAAGAATGTCAGCATCAAGGAGGATTGTGTTCAAATGGATGCAAGCAGACGCCCCAGGTAAAATATTTACTTGCTCTAAAAAACGACAATTTAAAGTTTTTATCCTAGGGACCGCTGTGCTTATGTCCAAAAGGGGAAGTTCTTGGACGAGATGGGTTTACTTGCGAAGATTTGAATGAATGCGAGCCTCCTGGGATATGCTCTCAAACTTGCGTTAATACGAAGGGATCGTACTACTGTGAATGCGTTGGTGGCTACACACTGGAACCCAATAAACACTCTTGCAAGGCATTTAGTAAGTTAAAACATTGAGCGTTATATTGACAGTTACATTACAATTTTGCTTATAGATCACTCTGCTGCCTTCTTAATTATTTCAAATCGACATTCCATATTAGTAGCAGATTTAAAAGAACAAGGGCTGGAGAGGGTTCCAATAATTGTGGAGAACGTTGTAGCTACAGCATCCAATATGCACACTGGCACAATTTTCTGGTCTGATATGAAGTTAAAGAAAATTTCTCGATTAGATAGGGGAAGTGAACCAGTCCAGGTAATTTCAACTGGCTTAGATCTGGTAGAAGGTCTGGCCTATGATTGGATTGGGCAAAATATTTATTGGTTAGATTCTAAACTGAACACGATTGAAGTTTCCAAAGAAAATGGATCCATGAGAATAGTTTTGGTAAAAGAAAACATTACGCAACCACGTGGAATGTGTTTGGATCCCAGTGAAGAGTAAGTTGACAAAATGCTAAAATGGTAATACCTTAATACTTGGTTTTAGTTCAAGGTGGCTATTCTGGACAGATTGGGGAGAAAACCCAAGGATTGAAAGAATTGGCATGGACGGTACCAATCGTTCTACAATTATAGATACGAAGATCTACTGGCCCAATGGACTTACACTTGACATAACAACAAAGAGAGTTTATTTTGCCGACTCTAAGCTCGACTTTATTGATTTCTGCTATTATAACGGCACTGGAAGGCAACAAGTCTTGGCTGGAAGTCACTACTTGCTTCATGCTCATTCTTTAACGCTCTTTGAAGAAACGCTTTACTGGACAGATCGCCAGCTTAATCGTGTGCTATCTGCGCACAAATTCAAGGGTAAGTCGATTAAATTTCCTAAATTTCAATGGATCCAATTTCTTTTTATGTGGCTTCTATGTCTTTATTGGCTTTATGCATTCGTGTCTTTTTATCTGATTTTCATCGTTCTCATCTTATCATTTCACTCTATGTAACTCTTTTGTCTTATTAACATTTTCGGGTTTCTAAGTATTTTCTATTTCCCTTTCCTTCGCAATTGAACTATTTAATCATCTCTTTTAAATTTTAATAACTCTTAAACTTTATTAACTGATTAAGAATTCCACATTGTGGAATTTTTAATATCTGTTGCTTTTTAACCATTAATAAAGTTTAATAGTTATGAATATTAAAGAATTCCACGACGTAAGGGTTGAAAATGTTAATTAGATTATAAATTTCGTTTCGTTTCTGCTCATTTTTTTCTATTTTCAATCCTCTCCTAGTTCTCTCACTTTCTATTTATATTTATCTATCTATTTTGTATCTCTATATCCCTCTTTTTCCCTTTCTTCCTTTTTTCTCCCCTTCCACTGTTTTTCTCCTTCCCCAATTCTTTCTCTGTTTTTCATCTTTCCCTCTCTCCTATATTGCATTTTTGCCTAATTCATTTTTATTTCTGGTCTTTTTCAGTTATTCCATTCTCTTCCTATTCTTTACTCTTCTCTTCTTTTTTCTTTCTTCCTTTTTCCTTGCCTTGTGGCTTGTTATTTATATCTTCTTTGCCTTATTCCTTTTCACTTTTCAGCTACTTATATTTAATAAATGTTTCAGGAAACAACCAAACAGTGGTATCCCATTTGATATCCCAGCCCCTTAGTATTCATGTCCACCACCCGTCGTTGCAGCCAGCCAGTAAAAATCCTTGTCAAGATCAACCATTGCGAGCACATCTTGCCTTCTTTCTCCGAGCTCTAGTTCCGGGTACACCTGCAAATGTAAAGCGGGTTATAAGGTAACACCTAACGGTCGATGTGCAGAGGAAGACGTTCCATTCCTCCTAGTGATGAGGGGTTCACAAATCGTTGATGTAGCGCTTACACCTTGGCGCCTCATCCACAGGTTATTTGACGCCCATTGTTGGAATCGATAATGGTATGCAAATTGATTACGATAGAAGAAATAGGATTCTCTTCTGGGTGGAAGGAAAGAATGACGACAATGAAAATGTAAGATATCCCATTTGAGCCGTAATAAGTTCGTTTGACATCAGTTACTTTCAGAGCACCGTATGGATGACGCCGTTCGATGGCGGTAATAAATCGGAACTCTTTGGCCAAGATTCAGGAATCGTAGGTTCACCTTCCACTATCGCCTTCGATTGGTTAGGTCGCAATATGTTCATAGGAAATCGTATTGCAAGTAGTTTGGAAGTGATCAGACTCGAAGGCAAAATCAAATACAGAAATATCATTTTAACCAATGATGGAAATGAGACTTCGGTTGGTAAACCAAAAGCCATATGCTTGGATCCCGCGGATGGAAAGCTTTTCTGGGCCGATGAAGGCGGTTTTGGTGTTCCTCAGAAGATAGCTAGTGTGAATATGGATGGTTCTAATCCTATAATTTTGACGCAAAAAGTGGAGAGACCTGAAGCACTCGCTTACGATCCTGAGAGTAAAACCCTTTACTTCAGTTCGCAGAATCCATCGATGGTGGTTGCTTTCGATATAAAACGAGGAGGTTACAGTCATGTACTTGAAGTCAAAAACAACATAGCGAACGTTAAGGCACTAGGTCTATTGGATAACAAATTATTCTACTTAGATCCCATCTACGAAAAATTAGTATCCGTTAATTTACCTTACGGATCAGAAGAAAACGTAATACTTGAGAATGAGGCGGATTTGAAGACATTTACAATATTTAAGAAGCATCCTGAGATGGATCACCCTTGTTTACAAAATAACGGTGGTTGTGAACAAATCTGCATTCCGGCTGAAAGGAAAACAAGAACATGCGCTTGCGGAATCGGATATAGAAGAGAAATTAATAACTGCGTACCACATAAATCGTTTGCAGTGGTTGTTCAACTAGACATGGCCAGAGGTTTCAGTCTTAAAGACAGCTCCGAAGCCATGGTACCAATTAGTGGACCTGGACATCACATTTTACATGTTGACATTCACTATGCTGCTAACTGGATTTACTGGGTCGAATTCAACAGAGGCATATGGAATGGTATTTTCAGGTAGGCTATTTTCGATTTCCGATTTATAATTTTTTTTTATTGGGGATATATTTTTTTTTTTAGAAATTTTTTTAATAGAAATCTTAAAGAAACACATTGCCCCACTAATTTTGATAATAATTTGGTAAATCGTTTATGTTAACAAAATCTTCCCAATAATTGATGCAAATAATGATAACTAGCTATTACCCACAACTTCGTCTGCGGATTTAAGTGAATAATTAGAAAAATAAAAGAAAATTTTTAAATTTCTTGAATTGACGGATCAATTTATTTGTTTTAAATTTAATTCAAAGTTGTTTGTCTCTGCAATGGATGATGCAGCCGATCAAATATTCTTTCTTATTTATGAAATACGGTGTTACCAAAATATGGAAGAACCCGTAAAATACGGGATATCTGGTAGCTATCACCGTAGATAAGTCGAGAAGAGAGGGAGTTATGCCCTATCGCGTAGTGAGGCTGTCAAACTGTTAGACTTCCTTTAAAAGAATCTTACCTGAAAAGTTACATTAATTTTGGACCCTCATCGTTAGATGACGCCGTTGTCGTGTTGTCATTGCCAAGTTTTGCATTTATTTACATAGAAAATGTGTCACGCCATACGCGCGCGAGTAAAACATCTAAAAAGTAGGAGAAATTTGACAACACTGAAGGCGGACAAACAGACAGACAAACACACTTTCGCATTTATATATTAGAAAGGATTTATTAGCTCCATCAATCTAATCTGTTTGAATATATTACTTAACATTTAATTGACATCAATGATGTAAGTTTTCATAACCCCTCTTATTAATGTAAAACGTGCTACAGTTGGAAATCTTTACAACCACATATCGGTTTCGGTTTTCCTTGACCTCATCAGTAGGATGTCGTCCAAATTATAGCTATTCAACAGCCACATAAATGCTTAAAAGATCTAAGTACCACTGAGTGATATATAGTTGACTTTCAACTGTATTTTAACGAGAAACATTTTTACCATTAAATCTATAAAAATGGCCCCATCAGAAACATTTTAAATATTCAAAGTAGTAATTTTTTTTCGAAGTTTCAAAATTGTTAAATTAAAATAGGTTATTTATTTTAAAAATGTTTATGTGATAATTTACAAAATTTTTTGATCTGTTGAAAATCATACATATTTAATTATTGAATCCAAAATGTTATTATTATTAAAATTAATTAAAATGTGTAGTTTTTTCATATTGAAAAATTTGTATTTTTTTTTGCAAAAAATCTCGGATTATAATAAAATTTTAAAAGTCTTTGCTCCGCCCTAAATAATTTATTTTTAAAATTTTTTCAATTAATGATAGGCTTTGAAAAATATTTCAAATGACAGAAAAATAACATTTAAAATATTTCTATTTTCGAAATATTCATTCATTACCTTATTGTTTGAATTTTGAAATAGGTTTTGAAGGAATTTTTTCTCCAAAATTTTTATTTCGAAGAATTTTAAATTTAAAATTCTTAAAATAATATATTCAAAATCTAAACAATGAAATTTGAAACCAAATAAATCTTTTTATAATTTTAGAAAATAATAATCAATCCTGATAAATAGTTTTAAATTATTTTTTCAATTTTTGTTATTTATTTTTTTGATTTTGAACAAAGATATATTTTGAGATAATTGTAATTAAGATATAATATTCATAATTCTTGTTCTCTGCTTGATCATTTACGTTTTGAAGTATTTAAATTTTGAAATGTTAGTCTGTAAAATAAATTAGTCTTTTTTTAATTCCGTTTTTCAATTTCAAATAAAATGTATTCGGCTTGATTGTTTTAATAGGTGAGAATTAATTACTTCTTTAAAGTTACTTAAATTTAGTGAAATATCGTCACAGCGAGGGCATCTGTTCTTAAATGATATTACCATACAACTCACAATACAAGAAATACTCCGCTGCTAGTGACTTTTGTGACTTTAGTTACATCGTACATAACCTGATTGTTTTTTCGTTTTATTGAATAATTTTTAAATGAATTTAAAAATTTTTTCAGTTTTATTCTATTCACAAATCTTACTCTATGTGCTTGTAAGTTATATTTTTAATATCTTTAATTTTGAAAGAAAATTGCTTTCAAAAGCTATTTTAATAAATATTCTAAATTTTGATGTTGTTCTCAGAATATTTATTACTCATCCAGCTTTAAATTTTGAAAAAAATTGACTTTTGATTTTTCTTCTTTTTTAATTCAAAACCCTGAATATAAACGTAAATTTTAATTTTTAATTTTTCAGAAAAAATTGAAGCAGGAGTATCCCCTTATCCACTTATTAATATAATTAAAGGAATATACCAAGATTTGATTAAAATATATTCTTTCGCGTTATCGAGTGGATAAAAATATACCGCAGATTTTACATTATATTTAACAGTGAAATGTTATTTCTTTCACATCGAATTAATGAATGAATCGCCTAAGGCGATATCCGGTTTATTTATCCATCACTTACAAGAATATTCGACTTCTGCATACCTTCGAAAAGTCTGAAATATACGCGAACTATAGTCCGCAGTGAAATTCCCCTAACAATTTCCATCAAAGCTATCATAATAGCCAATTTATTATTTATTAGTTGGTTACAATAATTGAGACAAATTCGTTGCTGAAATTTTCTATATTGTTCTATTTTTCAAGAAAAACAAATCTTACTTCATAAAATTGTACAGGGAAGTCGTTTTACTTAACCACATTTACCAGCAACATATTCATTAGTGGCTATTACGTATTATAAAAACATATTTTCATTCTCAGAATACGCCCCAATGGAACTGAATTGCAACCTATCATCAAAGACGGCATTGGTAGCAACGGGATCAGAGGAATAGCAATCGACTGGATTGCGGATAATCTATATTTTACCAACGTGTTCCCTCATGAAAACTACGTTGAAGTTTGCTGGTTGGATGGCTCCAACCGCAAAGTTATAGTTAAAACGACAGTGGATGCCCCCAGGGAAATAGCAGTCAATCCAATAAAGCGAATCTTATACTGGATTGATTATGGACAGTATCCGAGGATTGGGCGTTCGAATCTAGACGGCTCCGGATGGAAATCCCTTATAACCACAGGGATTAGCAACCCGCGCGATATAACAATTGACATGAGCACGCACAACGTTTACTGGGTAGATTCCAGACTTCATCAGATCCACAAAATTTCTTACAAGGGAACAGATAGACAAATCATTAGACGCAACATGCCAAATCCGATGGGTATCGCTGTTTACAAAAGCGATATCTTTTGGGTTGATAGAAACTTGCAAACTATATTTAAAGCCTCCAAATTCCCTGACAATGTAACACAACCTACAAGATTGAGGGCCAATTTGCCCAAATTAAGAGACATTGGGATCTTTGATATTGTCAATCAACCAAATGATGAAACGAATCCGTGCAGAAAATTCGGAAATGGAGGATGCGAACAACTTTGCTTCAGCTTTGGTTCCGATAGTAATGTATCTGTTAACTATAGGTGTGATTGCGCTACAGGCGCATTAGCTTCTGATAATAGATCTTGCGATTTCGTTAATGAGTATTTAGTATTTTCTACAAGGACGGAGGTTAGGGCAATCAATTTGGATCCAAAGTCGACAAATGTGCCATTCGGTACCATCGGAAATTTGACTAACGTTGTTGGTATGGACTTTGATTACAAAGATCAGAAATTGCTGTTTACTCAGATCAGACCGTGGGCTCGAATAGCTTGGATGGCTTCTACTAATCCTTCATCTTCTAGTATAAATACTATTTTGAATAAGGGCATCAATCCGGAAGGCATTGCTTATGACTGGACGCAGAAAAAGATTTATTGGACTGATTCATCCAATCACAGTATTTATGCCATGAATATGGATGGTTCCCAACTCGTTATGATAGCAAGGGTTGAACGTCCAAGGGCCATAGTAATAGATCCATGTAATGGAACACTTTTTTACACTGATTGGGGCAAATTTGGTACTTCTGGCAAAATTGTTAGAACTACAATGGCCGGCGGTCATAAGACGGTTGTCATCGACAAAAATTTGGCTCAACCATCTGGACTTGCTATTGACTATGATGATAACATGTTATACTGGACTGATGCAGTTAGAGAGAAAATTGAGCGATCAGATCTCAACGGTAAAAATCGCGAAGTACTAATATCGGCTACCATTTATCCATTTTCCTATCACTGTCTTCGGTAAATATATCTATTGGACTGATTTACAACTGAGAGGAGTTTATAGAGCGGAAAAGCATACTGGTGCTAATATGATTGAAATGGTAAAACGTCTAGAGGACAGTCCAAGAGACATTCAAGTGTATTCGGAAAACAGGCAACGTTGTACAGTCAATCCTTGTAACATTAACAACGGTGGGTGCGCCCAAAGTTGCCATCCAGCTCCCAATGGTACTGCCGAATGCAGATGCGACGATAATTCAAAATTAGTCAATGAGGGAAGAATGTGCGTGGCCAAGAACTTGAGTTGCGATTCCAGCAAATTCTACTGTGCCAACGGCAGGTGTATATCAAGAATGTGGGCCTGCGATGGGGAGGATGATTGCGGTGACAACAGTGACGAGGAAAAGAATTATTGCTGTAAGTATTCATTTTACATTTTATTTAAGGAGACCAAATTTTAATTGATCTCTTTGATTCTTGCTGAAAACTGGAATGGGCTCTATTTTTATTTTCAGCCTATCACTCGTGCTCTCCGAACGAGTTCCGATGCGCCAATGGTAGATGCATATTCAAGTCATGGAAATGCGATCACTGAAAACGACTGCAAAGATGGGTCTGATGAGTTAGACTGCACTTATCCTCCGTGTGCCCCTGGAGAGTTTACTTGCGCAAATCACCGATGTATACCAATGGCTCAAGTGTGCAATGGTGTTAATGATTGTAAAGATAACATTACATCTGATGAAACACACGAGAGATGTCCAAAGAACACGACTTGTCCTCCGAATCATCTGAAATGCGAAAAAACTAATATCTGTGTGGAACCCTACTGGCTGTGCGATGGCGATAATGATTGTGGCGATAACTCTGATGAAAATCCTCTGCATTGTTCACAAAGAACTTGTCCGCAAAACAGTTTCAGGTGTCCAAATCATAGATGTATTCCAGCGACATGGTAAGTTTCTCACAACAGTATGGTTTTTAGTAGAATTTAATTTATTGGGTTGGCAAGAAAGTAATTTCGGTTTTGTGGCATGAAAAAAAATTTTTTTAATACAAAGAATAGACTTTAATCTATTATATATTTTCCATTTTGTTCAATGACCTTTTGTCATTTTTCTTGCAGCTTCATGATTCCGCGCTCATAGAATTTCTGATCCTTCTCAGAAAAAAACTGAACCAAGTGCGATTTAAGGTCATCATCATTGAAAAATTTTTACCATTCATAGAGTTCTGCAAACTACGAAATAAATGGTAATCAGATGGTCCTAGGTCAGGGCTGTATGGGGGATGCGACATCACTTCTCAACCAAGCTCGAATAATTTCCCATGAGTTAGCAAATATGTGTGAGGCCTAGCATTGTCATGGTGGAACACAATTTCTTTCCGATTTGCCAATTCTGGCCTTTTTTCTTTGATTGCTTCATCCAGTTTCATTAGCTGTTGGCAGTACACATCTGAATTGATTGTCTGGTTCCTTGGAAGCAACTCAAAATACACAACACTTTTATAATCCCACCAAATCGACAGCATGATCTTTTTTTGATGCAATTAAGTTTTTGATGCAGCTTGGGCTGGTTCACTGTGCTTGGGCCATGATCGTTTTCGAAGGATGTTGCTGTAGGTGACCCATTTTTTATCACCTGTAGTGATTCTTTTCAAGACTATTCACAAACTATCAGCTACAAATAAAATCTTTCACCAAGTGCTTCAAAATGAACCTCGATCTCTCTGATATCAAATGTCAAAACGTAAAGAACATCGCCCCAGAATTAATTCAAAGAAATGTAAATAACGATGTCTATGTGAAAAAAACGAAATTACTTTCTTGCCAATCCAATAAAATGAATTATATATGTTAAACCAGAGATGGGCAAACTTATTTGGAAATTAATCAAAAACGAAAAGAAAGAAAGGTAATTGACCCAATATAATTTAAAAACAGTATAAAAATTTTGAGACGATGAATGAGTTTAATGGCTAAAATAACCCTCTCCTAATTCCAAAGATATTTCTTCAGTGGCGCAATATTTTTAGATTTCAAGGCCCAAACACATTAAATGAATAATTACAAATTTCCTTTAGATTGTAATTTATTAAAAAACACCTATTATTTTTTTAACATTATTAAACAAAAAAAAAAGAGTTGGAACTTTGGATTTTGAGAAAACAGTATCTAAATATTAGGAAAAAGTCTTTAAATTTATTTACTGATAGCTCAAATCTTGTCAAAGATTGTAGGATATGTCAAAGTTTTTCGAAAAGTTGTTAATTGGTCTGAATTTTTTCAATATTTTTATATTCCTAATTCAAACACGCAATATTTATGGTTTTTATAAAATATTGACCATAAAATCGAAACTTAAATATCCTAAAATTAAGGATAGTTTCTTTCTAGAATTAAATTTTAGTAAGTAAATTTATGTTCCTTTCTCGAATTTTGCGTTTAGTTCAAACATAAAAAAACTGAAAATTTCAAGTCGGGAATTTTAATAAAAATCAAATTATTCAATTTTTTCTCGACAGTTCAACGTTTTGTTTGAAGTGTCGGCTGTCGCTAAATTTTTCTGGAAGTTATGGATTTTTCCTCTAAATTCGCATTTTTTTCTCGAAAATTCAAACTGGCAATTTCTAAATTTATTTAAAAAATGCAAACTTTTCATTTCAATAAAAAATGTTGTTAAGTTTAATTAATATTTAGTTTGCTTAAAACTTAAAAATTTTCAGTAAATTGTCGTTTCTCTTTTAAATTTTTTCAATTTAAAGTCCTAAATTTTATTTTTACCAAAGTCCGATTCCAAGCTTGAAATTTAAGCATTTTATAGAAATGTTGCTGCAATTTTATCTATGTTTCGATTTTAAGCTTTAAATTTCGTACTTTTTCTGAATATATCCAAATTGTTGAAAAAATAAAAAATATGACTTAAGTCTCAAGATCTTGATGGAAAATGTTCTCCACAAACGGCTCTCTAAGACCTAAGATTTTCCAAATTTCAGTTTTTTCTTTTACTACAGTAAACGTTTGACTTTAAACCCGAAATTTCTATAACATATTTTGAAAATTTAGGTTTTAATGTAAAAAGTTTGAATTTAATTTATTAAGAGAAGATTTAATTTCTTAAATGAACATTTAAAAAACCTTTCAGTTTTCGAGAAACATAAGAATTTTATAAGAAAGGTTAGTTAGTTGATTAGTTCGAGTTGGAATTGAAAGTTTTGATAAAAATGTTGGTATTCAAGTTTAAATAAGTTCTAATATCGAATTGAGAGAAATGTTGAAGTTTAGCTTACGTGAAGTGAAACTTTTAATTTCAAAGTTAAAATTTTAGAAAAAAAGTAATCAATTGCTAGTTTGAGTCGATTTTTTTTAAAGATCAAACTTCAAGAGAAGCTCATAATTGAGAACACTTCGTCATTTTGGAAACATTTTTTTTAGAAATTCTCATCTGAAAATTAAATTTTTAGGATAATTGTAAGATCAAGATTCTGAAATTAAAAATAATTCGGATTTTGAGACTTATAAAAAAAATCAATTTTTGACAAAATTTGAGAAAAGGATCCAAACTCTCAGATTAAAATATATTTAGTTTTAAGTTTTAAGCCGACCCTTCAATAATCAAAATTCCGAGGTGAACTGAATATTTGATGAGAAACTAAGAAACAGTTTTTTTAAGTCCAAATTTTTAAATAAAGTTTGTTTTCGACAGACAGTACAAAAATAGGTACAGCTATTTTAAAAATTGTAAATACTGATTCAGTGATCAACAAAAGTTAGGTGAAACAGCCAAATTCTCACAGTGGAACGGCAAAGATTACAGGGGCAACTCCACTATAGGTGTAACAGAGGCATTTGCGATTTGTGGTACACCGCGACGATGGTAGTAATGGTCGGTTATTGAATTAATCAAGTTGAAAAAAAATCTTTTTTGTAAATTTCAATTCTTAGTTATAAATTTGGGATTAAAATCTGTCATTTTTTTGCTGTATTTCCAGTTTTTAGGGGATTTTAAATTTTCTAATTTTTATAATTTTCGATAAAAAATCGATTTCAAATAAAAAATTTCAACTTTTTCTAAAAATGATTTTTTTTTGAAATTTTGTCTTTTTTACAATTGCATGGTTACATTATTAATCTTAGTTTTTTCCTTAACATTTTTCATACTAACCTAAAAATTTGAGAATATTTTAAATGTTTTCGAGTAGTTTTCGAAATTAATAAAATTGTATGGAAATTCTGAGGTTATATCAATTTTTTTTCTTTATAAAAATCGAGTACTCAAAATTTTGTTCTTTTTCAGAAACTTTAACTTTATCTTTCAAATTTTAGCCTTAATTATAAAACTTCGACTTTTTTCCGAAAAAAATTTTTCAAACCCAATTTTTTTCAAAATCTCAACTTTTTTTCAAAATCTCTGCTTTAATTTTAGAATTGGAGATTTTTTTAGACCTTTTGACATTTTTTATTCAAAATTTTGACCTTAATTGCGAAAATTATAAATTCATTTTTTTTAATTTCGACTCTAATTTTGATATTTCCAGATTTTTCTCAAATCTAGAGTTTAATCTTGACATTTAAAAATTAAGATGATATTCGGAAAAAGAAGGCAAAATTGTAAACACGAAATAGTAGATTTAAAATCGGACATAAGAAAAAGGTTAAAACGTTGGAATATAATTTTAATGACATCAAAATTTTGAAGAAATATTTTAGGATTTAATTCAGATGTATAATAGTTGAAATTTTGAATCGTTGAAACTTCATAGCTGAAAAAACAAATTTCAAGTAAAACTAGAAATTTACAAAAAAATTAAAAAAATATGTTCTGGTAGCATTATTGCAAAAATTAAATGCGAAAGTCAGTGATGAGATGCATTTGCATATGTATAAATGTTAGCGATGAACTTACAAGCTTCGACTAAATAATATTGGCGCCCACCCATTTATTTCAATCAAGTAATCTTGGGGAACGCTTACTAAACATCAAATATCGACGTAGATCGTTATATCAATATATGTTACTGTTTTTATCTTCCGATAAACTTGCAGAGGCAACCTATGAACCTTATTACTTTACTGCGGTTAATTTTCTTTCAATTTTGCATCATTCAGTTAGGTTTCCTGGAGTAAAGTGTAATTAATTCGTTGACTTATTTGAAACATTTTAAAGGTATTGCGATGGAGATGACGACTGTGGAGATGGAGCTGATGAACCTCCAGAATATTGCAAAAGTGAAGGTCGCACTTGTTTTGGTGATTTGTTTACTTGTGATAATGGTAACTGTGTACCTCGTATTTATATATGTGATGGGGATAACGATTGTTTGGACAACAGTGATGAAGATAGCAGACATGAATGCAGTGAGTATTTACCATTTTTTGCCTATATTTCCAGTCCTTATTCGCCATGTTTAGATGATAGAAAATGCGACGAAGAAAATGAATTTACATGCGAAGCTAATAAAGCTTGGGGAAGAGCACAGTGTATACCGAGAAAATGGTTATGTGACGGTGATCCTGATTGTGTTGATGGTGCTGATGAAAATAGTACCTTGCATCACTGCTCGACACCGCAACCCTGCAGTGACGATCAATTCACCTGTGGAAATGGTAGATGCATAAATAAGGTAAGAGTTGATTAAATGATCGCTTGTGACTTACCAAGTTGTGTTAGGGGTGGCTTTGTGACCATGACAACGATTGTGGGGATGGTACAGACGAAGGCAAAGAATGTAATTCCCAATACAAGACCTGTTCCGCTCAAGAATTCACCTGTCAAAACTTTAAATGCATCCGACAGCATTACAGATGCGATGGGGAAGATGACTGTGGTGATCATTCAGATGAAGTTAATTGTCGTAAGTATTTTGTTTCACGATCATTAGAATCTTTTGCTAACATTGTTATATCCTTGGTAGAAAAAGAGAACAAGACGTGCCCAATCGCAAGTCAGTTTAGATGTAATAGTGGTGAATGTATCGACTATCATCGTGTTTGCAATAAAGTACCAGGATTGTCCAGATGAATCTGATGAACCTCTTCATTGCAATATTGACGAATGTGCTAAGGTGGAAATACATCAATGCGGTCATAAATGTGTTGACACACTAACTGGGTATTACTGTGAATGTAATCAGGGTTATAAGTAAGTATATTAGTAACAGAGTACTATCATTTTGCCCTACTAATCTTGAAATGTTTTGGCCTAAAAAAATTTTGACTTAAACGTTACGCAAACAGTTCAATTTTTTTTCAGATTACTACAAGATGGAAAAGCTTGTGCAGATATTGACGAATGTAACGAAACTCCGGGAGTTTGCTCTCAATACTGCTCTAACACCCCAGGCAGCTTCTACTGTAAATGCAATGAGCAGTACTACGACAGAGAATCCGATGAACATACTTGTAAGAGGCGCGACAAGGTGGAACCTTGGATCGTTTTCACCAACAAATATTACATCAGGAACATGTCTGTTGATGCAAAAGTCTACAATCTTGTGCACCAGGATCTAATGAACGTAGTTGCTTTGGACTTCGACATGGCCACCCAAAAGATGTATTTCTGCGATGTAACAGCCAAAACTATTTATCGTTCAAACATTGGCGGTGGGGCTAAAGAGCCAATAATAAGACACGATTCCCATGGTCTTGAAGGTATTTCAATCGATTGGACAGGCAGAAAATTGTATTGGCTAGATAGACATTCTAAAAATTTGGATGTAGCTGAACTTGATGGGACCAAACGGAAGACTCTTAAGACTGGAATTGCTGATCCAAGAGCTTTAGTGGTCCACCCAGGAACTGGTTACATGTACTTCACCTCGTGGCATCTGCAGGCCTACATTGGAAAAATCGGCATGGACGGCTCTAACTTTACGAGGATATTAACATGGGAAGATGACATCGCTTGGCCTAACGCCTTAACCATCGATTTCTTTACTGACAAACTGTATTGGGCTGATGCTCATTTGGATTACATCGCCTTTTCAGATTTGGAAGGCCATCATAGACATGTCGTAATATCAGGGTCTTCTGTCCCACACGTTTTCGCCTTATCTTTATTCGATGACTTCATTTACTGGACTGATTGGAATTTGAAGGCTATAAGTCGTGCCAATAAATTCCATGGTGCCAATTTACAAGTTTTGAGAAATACTACACACAAGCCATACGATATTCATATCTTCCATCCACTTAGGCAGCTTCCATACACAAATCCATGCGGTGCTAACAACGGTGGCTGTTCTCATCTTTGTCTGATAGCTCCGCCCATTGCTTCAAGTTATTTAAACATCGAAGGTTATGGCGAAGAAGGAGTAACAACTTACAAATGTGCTTGCCCAAATCAATTCTACTTGGCACCTGATGCGAAGACCTGCATAGCAAATTGCACGGCTGGTCAATGGCAATGTAAAGGTCATGATGAAAAATGCATTCCGTGGTTCTGGCAGTAAGTTTTTCTTTTTTTTTGTCCAGAGAAATGTTTTACTAGCAATCACAAAAATATAAGGCTGTGCTATCTTTTTTTTCTTAAAATAATTTCATTTTATTTTTTATTCTCGTTTACACAACCTGGCTTCTTATTTTAGTCGAACATTTACTTTTTAAGAAATCTATCTAGTCAGCTCGTTGTTGGACATCTTGTATTTTTGTAATGGTCAAATGAATTATAGTTTTCATGTACCCAGATTAGAATAATGTTACAAATTATTTTATTTTTAAACTTTAATTTTAAAACTGTTTGATTCGTAGATGTGACGGTGAAAAGGATTGTAGAGACGGTTCGGATGAACCTTCCACCTGTCAACCACGCCAGTGCAGAGCTGGTACATTCCAATGCAAAAATGGCAACTGCACCCCATCTGCCACAATTTGTGATGGCACGGATGACTGCGGCGACGGTTCGGATGAACAAAAATGTGACATGAGCTGTCCCGAGCTCGAATTCAAATGTAAATCCAACGGCCGCTGCATCCTGGACAGCTGGAAATGCGATGGTGATGCCGACTGTAAAGATGGATCAGACGAGGATCCTGCCATATGTCACAAGCGGACTTGTGATCCAGAAACTGAATTTTCGTGCAAAAATGGACGTTGTATACCTAAATTGTGGATGTGTGACTTCGATAACGATTGTGGGGATGATTCCGATGAACCTGCTTACATGTGTAGACAGAAGAATTGCACCACTGGATGGCAAAGGTGCCCTGGAAAAGCCAACTATCGTTGCATACCCAAATGGCTCTTCTGCGATGGTAAAGACGACTGTCGCGATGGTTCAGATGAATTCCCCGCTAATTGTCCATCTTGCAACACGGAAACCGATTTCAAATGTAAAAACAACAGATGCATCCCGAAGCAGTGGAAATGTGACTTTTCAGATGACTGTGGAGACGGTTCCGATGAAACTGATGAACTTTGCAAGGAGAACTACCGCGAATGTTCCGAATCTGAATTCAGGTGTAATAATGGCAAATGCATATCATCCCGCTGGAGGTGTGATCACGAAGATGATTGTGGGGATAACTCCGATGAAAATAATTGTAGCGGATTCAAATGCAAGAATGGAACATTCCAGTGTGATTCAGGACATTGTATTGCTTCTTACTTTAGGTGCGATGGTGACAGAGATTGCCGAGATATGTCTGATGAAAAGAACTGCCCACCACGTTTCCCTGGTGGAAGGTAAGTTTCAATTAATGATTTTCGTATTTTAAACCTGTTCGATCGTCGTTTTGACACATCAATAAAGTGCTATATAATATACACTTAGTCATCAAATGTCACGGAGAAACATTTATTAAAATATGTAGAAGGAGGCGCATCTAACACATTTAGCATTGTTACAATGGGTGATTGTTTTGTTTGATTACTACATTTTAATCTATCATACAGGCACATCGCCAGAAACTCATTTGGAGACCATAATTGAAATTGCTCACCAAACGTAAATTCATTTACCCGGAATGTTCTCTTGTATGACTGATATTTTTATATTGGGTATCATTTTATTTTCCCAAGCCCAAGACCAATTCATAAAATCATATACCCTCTTCTGTTTTTTAGGTATTGTCCGGAGTTCAGATTCCAATGCGAAAATCATTTGTGCATCAGCCAAGGAGACTTGTGCGACGGCACGGACGATTGCGGCGACGGATCGGACTGAATCGCCTTCCATTTGTACCAACTTCAACTGTGATACTCTTCGTAGATTCCAATGTGCCAATCATAAGTGTATACCGCGCTACCAACTTTGCGACGGTATCGATAATTGTGGGGACGGTTCCGACGAGAACAACATGACGATGTGCGCCAACAAAGTGAAACCTTGCAACGTCTTCACCGAATTCAAATGTGCCAATAGAAAATGCGTAGAAAGGGCCCAAGTGTGCGATTTCGCCGACGATTGCGGCGATAGTTCGGACGAGCTGGGTTGCCACCATAACAGTCATTGTGGAGAGAATGCCAGAGGTGGAGGTTGTGAACAACAATGCACTAATATCACTGAAGGTGGATACATTTGTACCTGTTATACTGGATATATTATCTCAAAGGAAAACAGAAAAACGGTGCTTAGACTTGGATGAGTGTGCTACCGGTATACACCATTGTTCGCAAATTTGCACTAACCTCAATGGTAGCTACAGTTGCTCCTGTCAAGAAGGTTTTATTTTATCTGATGGTCTTTCTGGTGTTTGTAAATCCACCAAAGAAGATTTAACTCTTATTTTTGCTAATGGACAAGAAATACGAGCCCTTAGCTTTGAAAAATAAAGAGGAAATGGGAGTAATCAATGAAGAGAAACGTATAGAAGCATTAGATTACGATCCCAAGTCACAAATGGTCTTCTGGGCGGATAGTTACGATAAAACCATCAAACGATCTTACATGTTAAACGCTATGGATGGAAAAGTGAAAGCAGGACATGCATCAAGATCTTAATATGAAAGGTAATTCCAAACCCACCGCTTTGGCAGTCGACTGGATTGGTGATAACCTCTACTGGACAGAAACTGAAAGAGCTGGATCTAAACCCAAGGGAAGAGTAATGGTGGCCAAAACAGACGGGCGATATCGAAGAGCTCTAGTCCAAGTTGGTCTTGAAAGTCCAACCTCCATTGCTGTTGATCCACAAATTGGGCGGATGTTCTGGACTGATGCAGGCTCGGCGCCTAAAATAGAAGTTTCTTGGATGGACTGGTTCCAAAAGAAGACCTCTAGTAACGGAAGGCATTAGACACCCAACTGGACTGACCATCGATTACGGCATGGAACACACGATTTACTGGGCTGACACAAAATTAAACAACATTGAATCCATGAAGTATGATGGCACTTTGAGAAAGAAAATTCTAAGGGGCGAATTATTGAAACATCCGATCTCTTTGGACGTTTTTGAATCTGATATTTACTGGATAACTAGGGACTCTGGAGAGTTAATAAAACAGGACAAATTCGGTAGAGGTGTTCAAGTTGTAATACAAAGGGATCTTCTTAACCCATCTGCTGTCAAAGGTGAGAAATTTTAGTCCTATTTTAATTTCTGATTACGTGCACCCCATTCCTGTGCTTTGACAGGACAATACATATTTCAGTCAGAACTCGCAAATTATAGAACTATAAGTTTCGAGTTTTCCAGTCTTATTTGTGAAATTTCTTTTTTTTCTCGAAATTTTAAGCTCAACTTTTCTTTTATAAATTCCAAGTTTCTTCGAATTTCCGACTTTTTTGTTACAATTCCACGTTTACATTTTTGACTTTTACCATTTTCCGAAAGTTTCAACTGTAAATTCGATTTTTTTTATGAATTTCAAATTTAGCTCAAAACTGTGTCTTTAACATCAAAAAGTCGGGCGAGAACCAAAAATATTAAAGAAAATTTAGTTTTAATGCCAAAATCGATAAAAAAAATGTAAATTTCTGGGTCAAGGGTTAGAACATAAAAAAAGACGAACCTTGGAGAACAAGGTTTAAAGCTTGGCGATAAAAATCCAAACTCTATTTTAATGTCGAAAATTTGAGAAAAAAAATATAGTCATAAAGTTTAACTTAGGAACGGAAAATTTTGAGAAGAAACCCATATGCATAAAATATTGTGTTTAAAGTTGAAACTTTAGAGAAAAGAGAAAATATTTCAAACTTTAATTTGAACCTGAAAATTCTAGATAAAATAATTTATTTTCAAGCTTTTAAAACAATAAAATTCTTGATTTACATTTCGAAAAAAGTTAATAATTTGCAGAAACCAAATTCAAATTTGCATTCAAAATTTTCAAAAGAAAAGTCAAAATTGTATCTAAAAAATTAAAGAGTGCAGTTTTGTACGAAAAATTTTGACAAAATGTCTAATTTTTCCAAAAAAATGTTAATTTATATAAAAAAAATTCATTTTACCTCAACTTTTAGTTGACATTTTGGTTAACTCGTATGTCCATGGTTAAAGTCAAAAATTTGTTTATAAAAAAAAAACATTTTGAAATACCCATTTACCCAATTTTTTGAAGTTACTGTCAACATATAGCTAGTTTTTATACCAACAAATCTTTTTGTTGATTTCAGTTTATCATGAATTAAGATACAATACTTCAGCAAGAAATCCATGCAGAGACAGCGTTTGTACCCATTTATGTCTATTAGTACCAGGAGGTCATAGATGCTCATGTCCTGACACAACAATAACACATAAGGCCAAAGCTGAAAGGATATGTGATGCTCCTAACGAGAGGCCCAGACCAAGTCCCAGAGTTTGCCTTTGCCAGAACGGCGGTCTTTGTAGAGAGAAAGACACAGAGTTAATATGCGAATGCCCTTCAGATTTTCAAGGACAATACTGTGATATACACACTGCACACAGCAAGGCTGGCGGCCCATCGAACACCGTCGCCATTGTAGTACCCATCGTGGTTATTTTGTTGGTATTGGGGGCAGCTTCTGGTGTATGGTTCTTCTTGCGAAAGAGACCATTGTAAGTATATTTTAAAGCTTTTTGAGTGATTCCTATCGTGTGATTTTCATTTCAGCGGAAAAGGTAGTACTTTGGGTAGTTTGGCAAGTAGTCAGAGTGTCTCGTTTAGACAAGGAACAAATGTTGAATTTGGTGCGAACACGTTCAGCGGCAATGGGGGAAGTAATATAGAACCTTTGGAGGTGTCGTATAATTTGGACGCTCTGGGCAACAAGAATAGAGATTTCCACAATCCTATGTATGATGCAGTACAAAACAATCCTGATGCTGTTGGCAATGGGAGTTCAGGTAAATAAATGTTTACCAGATCGTTAGGTCTTATGGCTCACACAATTATACAGTGGATTTTTAACACTTAATTAATCCAACAACTGAACAACGTATTCGTGTAAACGTAATTTACAACTGACTAATTAAGGCTGTGATTCCGGACTTATATTGGTTTTCTACACATTCTAGAATATTCGATATCTCAGTGTTGAATAAACAATTACCAATTTTTTTAATAACTCCAATTTTGTAGGTCAAAAAAGTCAAATAAAGCAATTTCTAAGCAAAATTAAGTTTGTCGTAAAATAGTTAAGAAACCATACGTGACAAAAATACTTATGAGCAAAGTTGCAGCACTTTTAAAGACCTTTGGAGAGACGTTTAAAATTTTGTTCTTGCTTCAACGATTACCAATTTATTAAAGTTTTAGCCATTAAAAAAACTTATTGAATATTTGCGTTTGATAATATTAGAGGGCACTATATGGAAAACATATGATAAAAAAAATAGTAGATTTGTCTCCGAGCTTTTTGTAATTGGTAAACTGTTATTATTACTTCCCGGACTTTCGTTTGAGTAAAAATTACTAAATAAATTTCGCAAATAGATATTTCTTACATTCACAAGGCATTGCAATTTTATTGAATTCACAGCAGTGGTTTGTGAGAAAAAACTATGAAAATTCGAAGAAAAAAAAATGTTTCTCAATAAATATTAACAATTTCTAGCTGATATTCGGTATTTCACTTAGAAAGCAACCTCTGGGGTAATAATAAGCCAAAGGCCGATTTCTCTTTCTTACTGAACCTTTGAGAAAAAAGCTAAAACGCTGAAAAAGGAAGTATGAAAATTCGTTTATAAGACAAAATTTTAGTAGTAACGAATAAGATTGACACTTCGATTTCGAAAACAGATATGTACAAATAAAACAACCCTACGAGTTTAGAATCGAAATTTTTGGAAATACAATTCTCATTTTAAGTTAAATCGCAATTTAAAAAAAAATGTGGATATTTTCCGGAAAACTCGAAATATGTAAAGTAAGAATCATTACGTGAATCTTTTAGTTAAAACGGTTTTTTAAGCTTAACACTCAAAAATTATTTCAAGTTTGAAAATTTCAAATTTGATGAAATCGCAATTTCGAAAAAAAGAAATGAAATGTTGATAAAAAAGTTGCAATTTTAAATCTGGATTTTTTTTTATTTTAGCTTACCAAACCCTTCAAAATTTCGAATTTTTTTAAAACTTTGACTTTTTTCAAAATTTTGACTTTTTTTCAAAATCTCTTCATTTGGAAATGTCAACCTTTCTTTTTTTAATTTGACTGAAAATTTCTGTGTTTTTTAAATTGTCTTTTTTGAAAGTGCCGAATTTATTGAAAGATTGAATATTTGTTTAACTAGAATTATTTTAAAATTTTGACTTCTTTTCAAAATTTAGATTTTCAAAAATTTTGACTTTTTTGAATTGTCAACTTTTTGAACATTTTGTTTTGAACATTTCTGCTTTTTTCAAAATTAAAATTTTTTCAGAAAATCTAGGTTTATTCAGGGGTTTTGTACTTTTTGGATAATTTCGACATTTTTTTCAAAAAATTTTTTGTAAGCGTCGAGTTTTTTCAAAGGTGCCTTTCTAAAGAGGTCCACCTTTATCAAAAAAATATTAAACTTTTTCGATCTTTTTCTAATTTTAGACTTTTCCTTAAATTTTCTCAAAGTTCAACTTTCTCAAAAATTTTGAGATTTTTTGAAAATCTTAAGTTTTTTTGAAAATCCTGACTAACCATGATTTTGAACTGTTTTAACATTACTTTTTTTAAAGTACGACTTTTTGGTAACTTTCAATTTTTATCGATTTTTTTCAAAATTTAGACTTGTTTCACATACTTAGCTTTTTCAGAAAATTTGACTTGTTTTAAAATTAAGATTTTCTTAAAAATTTCGACTTTTAAAAATTCGTTTAGTTAAAAATCCAAAGTTTTCTTTTAAATATCTCTTTTCTTTAAATTTGGCTTTGGAAATTTTGAGTTTCTCAAAATTTCGGTTATTTTGATTTCTTTTCTTATAATGTCAAGCTTTGCAGAAAATCGGATTTCAAAAAGAATTGTTTTCAAAATTTGCACCTTTTAAAATTGCAATTGTCGACTTTTTAAATTTCTTTTTTCTAAATTTAGATTTTGCGGTTTTTTTCAATCTTTCAATCTTTCAATCGTCGTTTTTTAGTAGACATTTTTTTAAAGATTTTTTTTGCTCGTTTAAAGGTATTGAGATTTTCGAAAATTTATCTTTTTTGGCTCAAAATATTGACTTTTTTGAAAATTTTGATTTATGGGGAAATCTTAGTTTTTTAAATTCGACTTTTTTTACATTTTAGAATTTTTTATTTAATTTTGGATTTTCATTTTCTTTACTATTCAAAGATTTTTGAAAAATTTCGATTTTTTTTTCAAAAATTATAAGAAAAATGTGTAAAAATTCATTCATTATTATTAAAATAAATTTTCCTTAACTTTCGACTTTTCGAGAAAAAGAAATTAATAAAATTTCTCGATGAAAACACAAAATAAAATTAAAATCCGCAAAGTGCAAATTTCTAGTTTATTTGAAGACATAATTACCAAATTCAAATAGAATACAACCTAGACTGCAAATTAATGCAGCCCTCTAGGCGTTTATAGTGAATCATCATAGGTAGCTGAACTACCATTAGTTGAAACACTACCACCTAGCGAAGTAGTTACTCTCTAGGAAAGTCCCCAGAAGACAAGGATTCTAATGCACAGACCAATAGGTTTGAACATTTATTAGATTCGAATTTTGAAAACCAAAGACCGGTTTTGATCTTGTTAGCTCTCGTCAGTTTGGTATATCCAACTTGAATGCTAATAAATGTTCCGACAAGTAAGTACTAAAGAATTAACGCACGTCAAGCATGTGACTCTCAATACTACCTCCACCTATTGATGCATAGAGAAACTATGGCCATCGCCAACAATGTCATATGCAAGTAGAATACAACTTAGACCGCAAATTCATGCATCCCTCTAGGCGTCTATAGTGAATATACCAAACTAAGGAGATCTAACAAGACCGAAAGCGGTCTTTGGTTTAGAAATTTCGAATCTAATAAATGTTCAAACCTATTGGTCTGTGCATTAGGACATTATACCTAATTGTTTGATCATTTGTATTTCCATCCCTTTGCTTTTCGTTTTTAGGTTAAAAAAACTATTAACCTTTTTTTTGGTCCGATTTCATGAAGTGATATTTTAAGAATTTTAAATAAGTGATAGTCGTGCGTCAAAAAATTGTTTTCAAAAGTAAACAATTTCATTTATTTAAACAATAATTTAAATATCTTACACACTGGCTCGATAATTTAAAAAAGAAGTGTAATTCGAGACAGGTCAATAAGAATTTGCAAGTGAAAAAAATTATGGAATCGAAATTTTATGCAAACTTGAAGTTGAAACCGGAAATTAAAAAAATTCAAATTTTGATAAACAACTAATGGTGTAAAACAAAAATTTCTAGTTGTCATTAAAGTTGAAAGTTTAAGATTTTTTTAGATCTTTTTAAAAAAGACTGCATCCCCTCCAGGAATGAATTTTTTGGGTTACGATTTTAAACGTGGAATTTCGAAAAAGCATCCATTCTATCTGTTTCTATTTGATGTGAGGACTTATCAAATGTATAAAAGTTTGAAAGGTCCATAAAACAAAAATGTTCCAATGTGTCAATCTCATTAAACTTAATCAAATAACCCGTCCTGCCAATGTCTAGAAGTATTTGTGGCTTTTTAACAAATAATATCTGAAAAAAAGAAACAAGTATCGACTCAGGAAGAGTTAAAAGAAGAAAGAACTATATATGGTGTTTTCTATTAAGACTCTAATAATTAAGAGGCATAAACCTTGGATCAGTTCATATCAACATATTTTTAAGATACAGGATCTTGAAAACTAGGAGAATTTGTTTTCTTTTAATACTTTGAAATCGCTTGAAATATTTTTTCGAATTTTGGTAGATACTTACTAGGCATAAAAACACATTTTTGGCAGGAAAAATATTTGTTCTACTTGGCGTCCGCGCTAACATCCCCTCGAATATTCCTAACGAAAAAAATAGTACGTCACTGCTTTTTTTTCCAAATAGGTACTTATTTCATAAACATCCTATATTTCTTGGTAAAAAATGCTTCCTTTATTTTTTTTGCATGACGAACGGTTTTCGATTAACATATCCTTGAACATTTTTAGTCCTGAAAATAAAAAGAAAAAAAATCATGAAAAAACATCCTGTACATTATAATAACTATCCAAGCATGTGTTCGATCTACTTTATACAATTCTTTGTTAATTTATTTAAAAAAAAAATAGATTTGTTTGCTAAAATATCTTTTATTGGCAGCCTTGTACGAGGTACCAACCGATGTCAGTAAACCCAAAAGCGATACCTTCACGGAACCCCCGAGCGCGGTGATAGCGCCATCTAGCGTAACACACCGATCATCCCCTCAAGTTCACGTTAGACATCGAGAATTAGATCCTGCTACGGCCGATACGGGAAAGGACACTCAAAAACTAGTAGAAGAAGACTGCTGATATAAAAAGAAATACACATTCCCGATCATTCCTCTAGTATTTTCCTTTATTAAAAGTTAGTAAAGGTCGAAATGAGTTTATTTGTACATTTTTAGACGAACGTAGTCAATTATTTTAGACAACTGTCAATAAATTTGGAGCCGTTTGAGCGTCTACCGGTATTTTCGTAATAAACGTTGTGCGAAAAATGTATCATTCCTAATATCACTATTCCTAAGAACAGAAAAATATTTTTGTATCGCGGTGTTGGTGCGCCATTGTTATTGTTAACAAACAAGTGCCCGGTTTTGCTTTAGTTATTTTTCAAATTACAGAGTGCCATTGACACAAAAAATTCAGCGGTCGCAGTTGTTTGTTAAAAGTAAGAATGCAGCTTGAATTTATAAAGTTTAATAAAAAAATTGAATATCTTCCATTTTAAAATGATTTGTAAATATAGAATTTAATAATGTAAAATAAATTGTAATTATATATCGAAGTTTGTAAGTGATTTTTTATACAATGGAGACTGCATAGCTACACATTCCACGTTCATCTATTTTTTAAATGAAATAACGTTTATGTTGTGTTAACATTTTATTATATAATTATAGTTGTTACATGATTCTCTTCTTTGACACCGTCCAATGTTCTCAAACTTCCAAAATTGTTTAATTTTCGTTTAAAATTTTATTGAATTGTTATTAATTGTTACTTCTTTATTGTGAATACCAAGCGCGATAGATTTTAAATAATTATTTTATTTAATGATTTAAGATGATGCAATTTTGTAAGTACTTATTTATATTATTGATATTCATGGAAAAGATGTAATTTTATTCTGAGATCTATAACAGTGTAAATATTTTCTTTAACTAGGTATAGTTCTGGGAGCAAAGATATATGATTTACAACAAATATAGAGGTTGTTTATATTTCTAGTTGTTTTGCTTTTCCTTCGCTGAACCTTAAATTAATATCTTTCGGTACATTAAGTCTACTACATTTATTTATCCTTGGAAAATAATGCAGATGATAATGACTAAAAATGGCAAAACGAATGCTCAAAATGTATTTTGTATAAAAGTTGATACTACGCCTGCCCACCACTAGCCACATCTGGCAATTATTCATTTCTTCCTTCTTTTTTCTTTCTTTCTTTTCTTACTTTCTTTTTCTTTTTTTCTTTCTTCATCAAAACCGTCATTGAGAGCAGTCCATCACTGAGTAACAGTTAAGCAATTTAAGCCTAATCTGAATTATTCTTTTTTACAAGTCCTTAATGTGAAGTGTTTACCTATTATTTATTGACTTAATGGGTCTATTTTGTACCCCAGAATTAATAAATTGTTGAAAACTGCACCCAAAACCAGAATTCTGGGCATGAATGAATTAAAATTAAATCTGGTGATATAGTAGTGGTAAGTATATACACAACGTGACCTGATATCTGCGTCTTCGTACGATTGAAAGAGGAAGGATTTTTGGGTCAAATATTTCTAATCTTACCTTTACGAGTACTTATTAGAAGATCGAGAGCTAGAGAAACACGTTCAACAATTTTTTTTAGAAATTTCTGGTTTTTTAGAGAAATATTGCGTTTTTTCTCTCTTTCAATTTCGACTTCTAGAAATTTTGTACTTTCGCAGAAAATTTCGTGATAAAGTTAAATTGAGGGTTAAAGTCAAAATCTAATTAAAATGAAAATTGTGAGAAATTTTTTTACATAAATTCGAAATATTGACCATTTACTAAGAATTTTGAAATCAAATTTGAAACTGTTCTTTTTTTATTCCAAATTTTAATTTCCTAAAGAAAGGTTAAAATTTCGATTTAAAGAAAAGAACTCAATTTGTTAAGGAAAGTAATCAAAACGTGGGCTTTATAATTTCAAAATCTTTACTATCTAGAAATTTTAAAGCTTGAAAAACAAATTGTAATTTTTTTTAAATTTCGAATTTAAACTTGAAATTCAAGTTAGAAAAACTTAAAATTCTCAAACTTAGAAAACTTTTTTAATAAATTTGAAAATTGAGGTCGAAATTTTAAAAGCTATTTTATTTATTTGATGACATTTCTTAAAGTTTACACCTCGAAATATAAGTTTTACTTAAATTTAGAAATTTATACTCATTTATGCTAAAAGTTTTAGCGCAATTTTGAAATATGGATAATTTTTAGATTTAAAAATTTTGTTTACTTGTTTTATACTTGGCATTTTGGCTTTAATTTAGAAATTATGATGTTTAAATCGAAATATGGAGTAATACATTTTTTTAAATTTTGAAGTTTTCTTTAAAAATTTCGACTTAATTTCAAAATTTTAGCATTAAATTCAAAATTTTGTGAAAATTTTTATAGAAATTCAAAACTTTTTTGTCCTTCATCCCTGCGAACTTTAACTTACATATAAAATTTCAACATTTAACTTTAAATTTCGAGAAGGATGTTACTTTTCTAGTATTTTTGTGTTAATCCCAAACTTCCAGTGGTACATTCAGTTGTAATTTTAAGAAAATAATTAGAAAATCCAAGTTTCCGGTTACTACTCTGAGAAAAAGGTAGTGGAAAGGTGGGTAAAGTGGCCATAGCGGGTAAAGTAGCCAATGCCGATTTGAAACCCTGTTTGAGGTAGTTACCTATGGGCCGTTTTTAACTATTTTAGTAAACAAAGAAGCCATTTATAAAATCTGTTTAAAAGCGTTGAGCTAAAATGTGTATTTTGCACAAGTTAATATAATTTAAAGGTCATTTAGAGTTTTTTTTTTGTACGATAATTTTTGTTATATTTGCTATAATTTTAAGCTGAATAGTTTTACTTTGAGCTATTTTTTCATACAATCAATTTAAATTTAAAACTACTCATATGATATACAGTGGATCTTATTTAGATTTTCGGCTGATTGGGTAAAGTGGCAATTCATCTGTTTTACAGAAGAATAAGATAACAGCTTGTGGATTGTCCCCTGGACATAAAAGTGAGACTGTTTGGAATTACCCGAAATGATTTGCAACATATAGCGTTTAAATTATTAAAGAAAAAACGACAATAACTTAACTTCAACCAAGTAAAAGAGTTTCTACAAGAAACTGGCTAAAAGATTTTAAATTTTAGGCATCCTATCTAATTCTACAAAATTTTGAGGCCATGTTTACTGCAATGGGAACAGCATCCAATAAAATTAATGGCATGTTTTTTTTTATTATTAAAGCAAATTCCAGTTAACCCTGTCTGCTTTACCCACCCGGTCGGGTAAAGTGGCCAATTTGTAATGCACAAACAAAAGAAATTAAATGCACTACAGTTGCCATTACATTGACCCCAAATATATATTTTTGCGCGTTATCGGTTCGAATGATTAACACTTGGTGAATTGTAACCACTTTATTTTAAAACTGAACCCGGAACCTGGAACGCTTACCTGCCGTTTGATTCATTATCGCTGCCCCTATTTCTTCTTTTTCTAGAAAATTCCTAACTAAATTTTATAATTATATTTTGTTACAATATTTTTTTAAATCACAATTTATTACAGCGTGTTTTGCCATTTAAATATATAATTTTAAATTATTTTTTGTATTCCAAAAAGACATTTTTCCGTTTATTAATTTTATTTAACATTTCTACGACCCAGTTTGGAAATATTTAAATTTTTATTAATCAATGTTGGGTCGTAGAAATGTTAAATACAATTAATAAACATAATGCTTCCGACCATGGAGAATAAGCCATTTTTCGTTAAGGTGGCCACTTTATCCACCGTTCTCCTAAATGATTTTTAAAATAAATCTTACAATCTTGCTACCAACGACAATGTTTATTCAAAAAAAAATAATTCCTTACGTAGAAGTTTTTGGAAATCGAAATAAAAATATTAAAGTTCAAGACTAGGATTTATACAAAAACCGACATTTTAGAAAACCGGTTTTCGAATACTAATTTTTCCATGAAACCGGGTTTAACTGGTTTCGAATTTTTATAAAAAAATTGTTTGCTCGAATATTCTGTAATTCGAGCAAAAACTTTTAACAGAAAATTTAGAGTGATTAAAAGCAGTTTTTGACTGAAATTATTTACTGTTCAATTTTATTGATAGTAAAATTTTTTATGCAATTTAGTAGAACACAGAACTAATAGTTGACCAGAATTAAATAACTTTAAAAACAATTATTCGTTGTTTATGCATAATTTTAACATATAAGGATGTAAATATTTTTATAATAGTGAAACGAGTTATTCAGCAAAGGGTTCGAATAAATATAAATAATATATTTTCATATTTTTATAATAACCATATTATTTAAAAAAAAAAACAATGTTATTAGATACAGATGGATACTTATTAAAAACAATTAGAAAATATATAACTGTGTATTATATAATGTAAATTATAATCAAAGCCGAAAGACAAGAGTAAATAAAGTTTATGCATACATACTTATTAAAATCAATTTTAATTTTAAAGGCAATTAAGCAAAGGACCGGGTATTTTCTATTCCGGACAATTTTAATACAAATTTAAATATTCTATTTATTTTTTTGTTTAATGAAATATGATTTCAGAAAACAGAGGACGTCTATCGATTTGCTATTTAGCAGCGTCCTTAGTTTATTCACAAAATTCCCCGAAATAGAAAATACCCTCTCACTTGCAACCGAACTAGGCTTAATCGTTTTTAAAGCCTGATGTAATAATTCTAAATTTTTTGTCCTTTTATGTGTGGCTTCCAGGGCCAAAAACTCTTTTCTTACAGTTTGAGTAGAGTAAGTCACTTCTTCCGGTTCCTTTAAATATTTATTAATTGCCACTTCCATAGCATTTTTCAATAAAACATTGTCTGGCTTTTGAATATCGCTTTCATCACGTTTTTAAATATCACATTCTTCCCCTGTAGAGTAATCTTTATATAATCTTGATAATATTTGTCCGGATAACTTAATAATGTCACTTTTCGTTGCTAATGGAAGGAATTTATTAGAAGATTTCGTTAAAACAGTTTGAGAATTTTGTAAATAAAGGATAAGTGTAACTAATACTGTATCTCTTCTTTCTTCAATCCGTGTCTTTATAGCGTGTAATAATTTCTGACTAATTTCGGATTTCAAATTTTGTAGTTCACCCAGCAAAAATTCAAATATATCTTCGCTTGTTAATAAATTTGCGTCTTGTCTACCTAAAGCTTCGGCTGCTAATTTTATCGGACCTAAAACTTTAAGGAGTTCTACAACTTTGTAATATTCTTCTTCATCTTCATTCCACATATGAGAAGCATTAAGGTCATTCAGAGTTAAAACAACACATTCTTTTAGGCGTACAAATCTTTCTAACATGGCCTCTAAACTATTCCATCTTGTTTTACAATCAAGAATAAGATTATATTCTTTCTCGTATTTCCGTTTCACGTGATTCTGAAGAATGCTATTTTTGACAGAGGATTTTCTAAAATATTTGCAAATTTTCCTTACTTTACAAATAATATTTTTATAATCATCCAATAATTCAGGAACAGGTAATTTATAATTGTTTATGTCAAGAGAATCTAATTCTTCAAAGTCATTATCAGATTCGTCATTTTTAGAGTCCTCACTTGTAGGATTTAAATCTGTTTCCTATGGACTTTTATTTTTATTATATAATATATCAGTAACTGCTAAGTGTATGGCATGTGAATAACACAGTTGATTAATCGCTGGTGATATGTGGCCAAATTTTTTCATAACAGCAGCACCATCATTTGTTGATGCAACTATATCGGTTGATAAATCAAGATTAAAAGTTTTTAGTTTCTCAGAAACCAATTTTAACATTGTTTTAGCATCGCAAGTAGTTGATATCGGAGCTAATCCTAAATTAAAATCTTTTTCAAGTTGATGTACGCTAATATTTAAATATCTTCGATTTCCTTTACTAGTCCATTCATCTATAGTTATAGAAAATTGTTGCCCTTTATTCTTTATATAATTTAATTCAGATGATTTTTTCTCGGTTATTTTATCGTGCACTGTTTTTAAATGATTATGTAGACTGCTAGTGCTTAATCCTTTGCAAGTAAGCATTTTATTGCAATAAATACAACGGGCTTTTTCTTTTTCTACTTTTTTGAAATAATTTCACAGGTCTGACATTTAGGACTACAAAGATATAAAAAAATATAAATAAAAATTTATATTTTTATAATATTAAAATATGTTACCTACTTACATTTTGTATAATATCATCTATATCAAATATCGATCAATGGCACTGAACACTGAATTTATGAACTGTACATAAAGAAACCAGAAGACAAACGGACATAAAATCTAAATTAATTCATCCAATAGACAAAACACACCGTTTCTTGGAATCATATCGGACCGATATGATTCCAAGAACCAAACCGCTTGCAACAGTGTTTTCATCAATCTGGTACATTTGGCTACATTTGTCATTTTCAAATTTTTTTTAAGTGTTATTCATACATTGAAAACCGATATTTTCTACTAAAAAACCGGTTTTCGAATTTCATAATTTTCTCCAAAAAATCGGTTTTTAAACCCGGTTTTTAAAAACCGACAAATCCTATTCAAGACTGTCGAAATTTTGAACAACAAAAAGTCGGAAACTCGGAGTCTTCTTTCCCAATGTTTTAGGAAAAATTTGTATTTAAACTCCTTTCGATTTTGACATATCTCTCGAAATTTTAAGAAATAGGAAATTAAATAAAACCTCAAATGTTTTTTGAAATTTTAACTTTTGTTCTAAAATGTCGACGTTATCCTAGATATTTTGTGTTTGAAGTCGAAAAAAAACATTAAAAATCCCCACTTTAAATCTAGAACTGAAAAAATATTGAAATTTCTAAATAAAATAAATATTTCTAAAGAGTCGTATTTATTACAGTTTTAACCCTTTCTTCTCGAAATTTAAAATTTAATTTTTAAAATTACAAGTCGAACCACATAGTTCTCCAAACTGCTACTCTAAACTGCAGGAAATATTTGTAGGTTAGGTAAATATAAACATAAATCTTAATTTTGGTAAATTAAAAATTGTCATTTTCAACACTTACTTCGTAAAATTCTTTAATATCATAACTATTACTTATTAACTTTATTAACGATTAAGAAGCAACAGATATTAAAAATTCCACAATGTTTCCAAAAATATTTGCTAACAGAAATTAAGATAATTAAACAAATAACTCGCAGTGGATATTCTGCAATCTGCAAACACAATTAATAGATTATTAATATCTAAAAAAGAATACGAATTAGCTATTAATTCTATTTTTCCTAAACAACCCAACACAAGAACAAATCTATTATATGATTTGGAGACATCTCGAAAAAGGTAAGAATTTTAATTTCTCATACATCCCTAGCGACCCTAGCTTTAAATCATATAATTCGTTAAGTAACATAATTTTTTACGCAAAAGAAAAACTCCACGACTTGGTAAATCTGGTATTCATTAATTGAATTGCTCTGAGTGTAATGCTGTCTATATAGGTCAAACATCATATAATTTTTACATTAGGTAGAGCGAACATCTTGCTGCCTTTAGAAATAAACATCTAGAAAGATCAAATTTTTCAAAGCTTCTTTTAGAAACACAACATAAACTTGCATGCGCGAATATAGTAGAAATATTACACATTTATACTAACACTAAGAAAGTTAATTTCTTGAAAACCATAGAAATTCACAGATATTTGCAATGTAGTTAATTTACACTTATGAACGAGCAGCTTGATCTTCTGAACACACCTTTAATTGAAGTTTTGGGCGAGAATTCGGATTAGATGGAATATTCGTAGGAGTCTGTGATCCACGGAGCTTGTTAGCATAACAACGGCTAAACAAATTGCTGGTATAACTGCTGATGATGCAGTAATGCGAAACCTGGTCCGATGTTAGCAAATATTTATGGAAACATTGTGGAATTTTTAATATCTGTTGCTTTTTAATCGTTAATAAAGTTTAATGGTTATGAAAATTAAAAATTCTTAATTTTAACATAAAATCTTGAAAAAAAAACTGCGAAACAAGTATCGAGCCACATTTTTTATTTATGCAAAACATGTTAACGTCGTCCGAATATTGAAAATAATAATTTTTTTCTCCACTTTCCGCAATTACTTTTAAACGCGAAAAAGGGGTAAATATTTAAATTAAATGTGTGAATTCTGAATTTTAAGTAAGATGCCAATATTCCTTAAAATCTTCAGAGTTAAAACATAAAAATTATTACACATTATTCTAGCGTGTCTCAAATTACCAAATTTATTTTTTTGACTACTGCCTACCTTTTTAAAAAAATTACAATTTTAATACAAAAATATCTGCCTTTTTTTCCTTACCGAATTTTAAATTTTAGAATGGAAATTTTCCACTTCTTGTTGTATTTTCGAATTTTTTTTCCTGTTTCTTTTTGAAATGGTTAATATTTTTCGCAAAATTGACAGTCTACACTTTTTTCGTAAAATTGTGACTTCAAATCAGGGCTTTGAATGGGAACTAAATCAAAATTCAGAAACTAAAAAACCCTTATTTTTGTTGGAACGAAAACCTGAACCGAAAAAAAAATATACCGGTTTATTTCGGTTGGGCGCAGATTTAGAAGTCAACGTTAACAAAATCTTCTTTTCCATTTTGATTTAAATTTAAAACTTAAAATTGCCAAGCACAATCTAAAATCTTTACTTTAGTGTTATTTTTGGTGGAACGGACTGTTCCTTTGTTATCTTCGAAAATTGAAATACAGAACTTGTCCCCTGAAACCAAGAAAGATTGAAGATAACAGCTTCGCTGTCGAAACGCGTTAGAGCAACCACTGTTGTGTTTTTTAATCTTTCAGGGGACAAGTTCTGTATTTCAATTTTTTAGTGTTATTGTTGTTGTTCCGAGGTTTTTTTTGAAATTTTGACTTTTTTACTAAAGCACCAAATAAATATTGACTCTTTCTTAATAAATTTCGAACATTTCTACCTTTCTCTCAAAATTCCAGGTTTACACTTTCAATTTATTTTTTCTATTATTTTATTTACTATTAACTTAGTTTTACATTCATAATTTCGCATTTCACTTTGAAATGCTTTTCTTTTAATTTTCATCTCTTTTCATAATTTTGAATTTGTACTTAATGTTTTTACTTTTTTCTAACATTTGAGAATTTTTTTAGAAATTGTGATTTATTTTTTAAAACTTTAGATAAATTAATGCAATTTTCCTTAAAATTTTAACTTTCTGCTACAAGCTTTTAGCAACAATTAAAATTTCGATTTTCTTCTCGAAAATTTGCCACTGATTCCAAAATATCAATTTTCTTATGGTCAATTTGAGTTTACAAATTGAAACTGCGTTTTTTATGGAATTTTACAAATTTTCGCTTGAAATTCACATTTAGATCTAAAATTTTAAAGTTTTGTCAAAAATATCTATTTAAATTACAAATTTTAGATTTTAAGTGAGATTTAATTTGAGAGTTTTATTTTATTTTTTCTTTTGAATTTTATTTCTAAATCTGGAAAAAATGTCAAAACTTCAAAAAATATCAATATTATTAGAAAAAGTCTACATTTTGAGGCAGGTTTCGAAAAACCAATCTAGAATGTATGAATAACAATTTTTTAAATTTAGCCTTTCTCACAATTTCAAATCCTAGAAATTTTGAAATTTTTAGCAAAAAATCAATTATTCGAATTTTAGCTTTTTTAAGTTCAAGGTTGAACTGATAATTTTGAGAAAAAATTTCCATCTAAACTTAAACAATAAGATCAAAATGTGGAGAAAAAACGTATTGAATTTTGAATTCAAAATACATTCAAAATTGAGAATTTCAGCTTGATAATCTTTGACTCGAAAATTCGAAAATATTTTAATAAACAGGAAAGTTAAAAGTAAAATTTCAAAAAAACCTTAATTTATAAAAAAAATCTTAAATTTTTGCGTTTAAGGTAGAACTGTCGATTTTAGAATTCAATGAAATTCAGCATGTTGGTACTGAGGTGAGTCGAGTTCTGCTAAACTGTTCTATTTCATCGTTTTTACTTAATCGAATTTTATTTAATTTTTCTTGAAAATAGTAAATCTACAAATACTGTATTACAACAAATTCTTTGTAACATAACTTTTAGCGTGAGAAACAGACTTCTTAGCAGTTCAAAAATGAGATAGGGGTTATCTGTTAGGCCTGGATTGTTTCAAATTTAAATTACCTAAACTCGAGAAAAGGGCACAAATATCGGTTTCAAAAGAACATTTTAAAGTCTGCTGTCGTAAATTAGGGCAATACAAGAGCTGGTAAATATCGATAACGGAGACCGTAGCAAATCTCTCGGCAAGACCGTGTGGTGGTAGACCAAAGGGTTTTTACATTTAAAAAACGCCCTTATCGTGCAATTGAAAGTTATTTAAATTTCAGTTATCGAAGTAAAACTTGCAAGATAAAGGGACTGCATTATTCAAAAGGAGTTTGCAGTTTTAAGAATCCTTTTCAAAATTAATTTAAGGGTTAATTTTGATTAAAAATATTTAAATTAGTAGACATTCTGTGTCCTCATGCCCTCTAGTGAGATTCAGAAAATGTCTTTCGGTCCCCAGACATTAAGGGTAGGGGCGTAAACAAGAAACATCATAAAGAAATTTTACGGGATAGTCAGGTACTGAACTTCGATGAAACTAGTTTAAAAAAATATGATCAAGTCCGGGACATATGAAAACGAGTACGAAATACGGGAGTTTTGAATAATTGCTCCTGTTTGTGCTAATTAATGTGAATGAACACAAAAAAAAACAATTTCTGTTCAGCGTAAAGTTCTTGCGCCATTTTTGTGACGTTCGCTATAGAATGAATAGGCAAGTAAATTTTAAATTTTCTGATGGTTTTATTTGATGGTTTTTCGCTCTTATATGATTTAATTAATTTTTCCTGAAAGTTGAGAAAATAACTGTTTTTAATTTGATTAATATTGAGTTGGGGGGCGTACAACAAAAAGAGAAAGGAATTTAAAAGAATTCCACAACAAACACAAATGAATAAGGAAGTAATTGTTAGCAAATTATTATAGGGCCAAGAGCCCTATCGCTGACTGGTGCAACTACCAGTTTTAAGAAAAAGAAAACAAAGAGAATAGAATGAAAAGGGGAAGAAAAAGAAATAAAGCGCATCCGCTTCACACAAACATTTCCATTTTCTTAAGGTCGATTTTAGTGTTCTGCTCTTGAAAGCTGAGTTTCCAGGGGTTCCAAAATAAATTATACCTATCACCACAAAGGTCCAGTAACTAGCAGCAGACACATATATTTAGATTTTACTGGTGATGTACTGCAAGTTCTAGAAATGTGGGCATTATACACCTTAACATCCTAGGAGCATAAGCCACAATAAGCTCTTACCTAGTTCTTGTTTTGGTGTATTCTACCTCATTTGCTTCGTAGGTTGCTTGAATCCCAAAAATATAAGACAAGACAACCTGGCCCAAAGAGAGCCTTGTAGATCTGTTGTTATATGGGGAGTATTAACGTATGTGGGCGAACAGTATCTGCATCAGCTCTCGTTAGGGAGATGTTTTGGTGAAAGAGATGAGAACTTCTTGCCAGTTTCTAACTTTAATTTAAATGTTTTTTTTTGTTAAATCAAGCTTAGCCACTTTCTAGGCCAGACTAGTAGGCGTAAAAGTAGATACAGACTTGAAAGGGGAAATTCTGCTCAGAAAGTTTCTGCAAAATTTAAACAATTTTTCTGGTCTATTTTATGATACTGGTTTGAGTTCAAGTGATTGAGTTTGGTATGAGAAAAACAGAAAAGGAAAACAATCAAAGAAGTAAACAAAAGCAAAGTAAAAAAGAGTGAGAGAGAGCGAGAGATGTGTAAGATTGAATAAACATTTACAAATTTGATTTATTACCATAAATCACAGCTTCTATCAGTTCTAAGCTTGAGTTTCATTTTCTGGTAGCATTATCCTTTGGATATTGTTAGCTCAACGTTATTAACAAACAACTGTATGTTATGTGACGAATGCTTGAATTAAGGAAAGCGACAAAACACACACAAAAATTGGGGAATAAAAAACAGAGACCTGAAAATAGTTTGAGAACCTCTGTGTAGAAACCAACCAGCGAACACTCATCGATAATCAGGTGCAAAGTTGGTTTGAAAACCTTTGAGTACAAACTAAATGGCTAAACTGGGAAAACCCTTGCAGTTAAGATTAACTTTGGGAAACTAATAACCGATGCACCATATTCGAGCCAAAAAGTTAAACAAAGAATGCCACATTATTTGTGCTAAATAAATTTTCTTAATTTTCTAAAGAAATATTTCTCTCAGACTTGTGTCCAGCAAATTTAAACGAGTTGAAACAAAACAGGTTCACTTTTATTTGTTGTAGCTGACTTGAAATTTTGTCAATTTATTTGTTGACCTATTGTAATAAAATTTTGAGGGCGATTGTTGTTTGAATTTGATAACACTTCCCTGTCGACTCTATGAACTGGGGTTACAATTTAGTGGAATAAAATAACTGTAAAACACAACGTAGACAAATTGGGTCCGAAAATTGAAGATAAATTATTCTTCGAAAATTTTTAAAGATGAGCTAAATTTGGAATTTGAATAATTTAATACAAACAAAACACTCACGGCCGCTCATCACAGTACATTATAGTTATAGTAATAATAGGTAAATTTACATTTAAAATTTCTCGTTTTTAACAGGGAACCTTATGAGAGAAACCAGAAATATTATCATATTTTACACAAAGTACTGTTCAGGGAAGAAATTTTATATATTTGGAACGGCAGCTGTAGACCGTGGGATAGTGATAATTTACAGGCTTGCTCGTTAATTAATTTGCCAATTCAACCTACTCGAATATATATATATCGAATGTTTTTTTAAGTCACTCTTTTACTTTTCCAAAGAAATACCTCTTTATTGTGACTGAATGATTTTCATTACGACATTGTTCGGTCATTGAAATTCTTCCGTCTTCTATTTCATGGTGACGTTGCTAGTCTAAATACTTGATATTTTTAACCCTTACTGTGTGGAATTCTTCAGTATTAATAACTGCTAAACTCTATTAACGATAAATACAACTTGTTACCAAAAGAAATTTTCCCCAAAAATTACAACCTATCCTTGTTTCCGTATCCTACGCGTAGTGCTTTGAAAGCATAATGGAGTAGCCCTTTTCGAGTGGATTAAACTTAAAAAAATATATCAAAAATTCCACGATGTTTCTGTAAATATGTGCTATGACCGGACATGGCTTCGCTTTTTAGCGAAAAAAAAAAAAGTACGGGTATAACCGCTAACGATGCTGAAAAGCAAGGGCAGGTCCGATCATACCAAATATTTATAGAAACCTCTGTTGTTGTATTTATCGTTAATACAATTTAATAGTTATAAATAGTCTAAATACTTCCTTAATGAAACGATGCAAAGTAATGTTTTGATGTGTTTTTCACTCAGGCTATATCGATAGTGCTCCCCAAATTTTGTTTTTCGAATTTATGACAGTAAAGTAGAAAAAAAATTAAATTTAGGCAAAAAATTCAAATATTCGAGTTTGAAATATAAATTATAATTTCGAAACTAGGATTTTAGACTCGAAATTTCACCGACATGAATTCTCAAAATGAAGTGGAATTACCTCAAATTCTAAGAAGTTTCTTCGAATTTTTTGCTAACATTTTCACGGTTCAAATGAAAATATGTCTAAATTGTTTGAAAAAATTAAAATTAATGACAAATTTCTAAAAGTAATCCTAATAAAGAACTTAAAAAAATACAAATTTAGACTCAACGACAGATACTATGAAAATAGATCTATGCAGCTCCGGATTTAGGGCGAGGGTAGACCAAGGCAAACTGGCATCAGTTAAAGGAAGAGCCTAATTCGCTCAAGTGCAGTTGTCAGGCGAAGGACCTTTATTTTAGTCGTCAAAAGTATTTTGGACATCAATTGATGCTGCGAAAAATCACACACCCGGTGTTGATTCTATGAACATTGTCGAAAAGAGAACAGCAAGAATATTACTCTATGTAATCTGATGTATTATTATTTTTATATTGTAATTTTTTGAAAGGGCAACAAGGCAAATAAACAAATACATCCTCCAATTTTTCAGTTTGTAAATCCAATTCCAAACTTGAATAAAACACTATATTAATATTTTTGGAATTTATTAAGGATACACTAGTAAGACAGTACTTATTCTACAAATTGTCTTACATGGCTCAGGTGTACATAATTTATGCCAGCAAATCATTTTAACGGTTTAATTTAAGTTAACAAAAATAAGTTGGATGCTATAATTCTACATCAATTCAATATGATTAAACACCGCCTATTTTTATGCATACTTATAAGTCAAACATTTTCTAATTTAAATGGATATTCAAAGAGTATAACTTCACAGGAAATAATAATTTTCAATAAACTTTGGTGCAAAACATAACAATGTGCTTTAGTAAAGATATAAGTAGTTTATAGAAATACCCAATTTTTTTTCAATTATTAGGTACTGAAATTTCAAAGCATTGAATTTTGAATAATGTTAATATATGATAACTTGCAAGAAAAGCCTAGGTATTTACAAAATATGACTACCACATTTAGGTTTAATTGAAAAAATATGAAATTTACACGTATATGGTTACAAGGTCAGTATACTTATCATTATGTATATTTACAAATAAAGCTGGATTAACGAACAGTACATTTATAACTCATCAAAATATGATCGAATTATTCAAGATGGAAAGTAATTTTTTAATAGACAGTTGAAAATTTTATAATTTGATTTTCCTTTAAGATAACTTATGAAATATATTGTAAATGAAAAATATTTTATTAATCTCATACTAAAAAGTAAAAGTAACACTTCCAAAATTGTTAATATTTATGTTATATTTATGTGTAGTGGGCTTAAATATTCATAAATTTAAAGCTTTAACTTACAAGTATTAGACTCAACACGCCATCACATAAGTAACATAAGTAAGTACGCCCTTTAATTAAAACCTATAAACGTAATTCGAAACTTTCTAAAAACAGTTTGATCTTTTCATAAAACAGAAGGAAAAGACGATTAGTCGTCCCCATCGCCTTATTTAATTCGGCCGTCTATCCTACTTCTGGGAGAAATAAAGCTTTAATGTAAGGTAGTTAGGATCACAAATGCGTGTAGCTCACACATTAATTTTTCATATAAATACACGACCGAGTAATTTATTTGGAATCTTCTTCTTGTTTGTGTTCTTTGCGAGCTAGATGACCTTTGAAGGAAGCTTGTATCTTAACAGCCGCCTTGTTTAGTTCCGGATCTGTTAGATCAATGTCGAGCTCCTCTTCAGGATTCTGAAACAGGAAAACCATTACGATAAATATTTCAGAAAAGCTTTAAGCTAAATACAGAACATTGTTTTGCCGGGAATCGCTGCGATCGATATCTTGGCAAAATACTCATCAAAAATATTTTAAAATTTGGCAACTGGCTTAATTTATCAAAATGTACAATCATGAATGCAACATTTGGTAGAAGGTTTTTGACTTTATAGAAGATGGGCAAGATAGCTTCATATGTGTACTATTCACATGCCAAATATGAAATTAATATTTGGTTTCTGGAAAAAGATACAAAAAATTTCGTTGGAATCTTGCATTTGTCAAATTTATCATAAAAATCTTCTTATCTCTCTTATATTTTACCTTCATTATCTTTATCATAGTTTTTACTTAGTTCTTCTAATATATTAGCACCGAAAACTATATATTTAAGAAAAAAGTTTGTTATCCAAAGCGGCCTTAAAATATCAAATCGAATGCAAAAATATAAAGGATGTTTCATTTAAAATGAGGAAGTTGGTGTTAACTTTCGATTTAACTGGAACTGCTACAACTTTGTGAATTATTTTAACTGTGCTGGGCTCGTCGACCTTGCTAAGTCACCAATTTTTCAAATTTATTAAATGAGTAACTTTACCAGTAGATGTCGACCGCTGTCGAGATTCTCGGTGGGACATCCTGTATAATCGATTAAATGTTCTCTAATGAAACAGTCGAAGATACTACAGCTTCATCAATATGTTGCGGTCGCTGAAACATTTCCAAGTTAGGGTGCGTTTAGATTAAGGGTGCGTTTAGATTAGATACTTGTTTCATGATAGAAATCTCAGGTATCAGAGACTAAACTTCCTTGCCCGTTTATACTATAACACAAACTTAGCTGAATAAAATTGATGAGATAAAGTGTCGACATAAAATGTCTTTGCTGCTTTAAATGATTAATAGGTTTTGTCTAAATAAATTTGCAAATTACTTATATGGAATATTATCTCAATATTACAAGTGATAAACAATAGTTAATCCCATGAAATATCTCAAGAGAAAGTGGACGACTACAACTTCTGACATATATGTCAGACACTGGCTGAAATTTGTCTCGACATTTTGTGTCAATTAATTTATCTCAGCTGTGTGATTAGTCTCAGGTAACTTCTCTTAGGATGATTTGCACTTGATATGTTATTATGTTAGAGAGAAATGTATGGAATAAAGTGTCTAATCTAAACGAACCCTTGCAGCTGTTAGTTGCCACATAAATACCTAATGGACCTGAATCCCATTGAGTAAGTTGTAACTGACTACCTGACTTTCGACTGAAGGAACGTTTTAAAATAGATGCTCTTTAACAGATATTAAATCAAACAATTTTAATTTTAATTTTATGCTTCTTCAAATTGTGAGAAAATCTGAAATCCCAGAAAAATCGTAAAAAAACGATATTTTTTACACAAACTCTCTATGTTTTCCTCTAATAAGTTTAAAAAAAAATTAAAATTTTTCCAAATATGAATTTTTTCAAAGATTCTGAGTTTTTTCTCCAATTTTTTATTTAAATCTCGAATTTTTAATTTTTTACACCAATATTTTGACTTTCTTCTCGAAATTTGTATTGTAATCACTTAAATCAAAATTTGACTTTCTACTCAAAATTTTGATTTTTTTAAAAAAATTGTAACATTAATCATCCAAACTTGTAATTTTAAGATTTTTCTCAAAATTTCTTTTACCAAATTTTGATTTTAATCGATGATTTCCGTCTTTAATACAAAAAAATTCCAATTTTACGTTTGAAAGTTGAGTTTCAATTCAGAAAACGATTTATTAAAACTTCGATTTGGATCTAAAAAGTTCGAATTTTAATTCAAAATTTCAGGAAACCTTTTTTAAAGAATTTCAGATGTCTAAAGTTTGAAACTTTGAAGTCGAAAATTTAAATGAAAAAAATTCAAACCGTTTATTTAGAATTCGAGAAAAATGAAAAAAATCCTGAAAAAATCTCGAAATATTATCTCTAAAACTCGAAATGTCAATTATTTTAAGTTTTAACTTGCAATTTGATGTTGCAAACTTTCCCTTATTTCAATATTTCAAATTTTCCACAATTTTTATTTCTTCAAAAATTTCAAATTTTTTCTTCATGTGCTGGTGAATTTCATGTCGTTTCAATTTTTAACTCGAAAGTGACCGGACCTGGTTTCGCTTTTCAGCATCGTCGGCGGTTATACTGAAAAGTATTATTAATTTTGACAATTCTCTAGAGATTTAAACTTTTTTCTCTAAATTTCCAGTTTAAATTGAAAATAAAAAGATTTTTTGTTAATTCAGACTTTTTTCCTGAATTTTCGATTTTCATTCTAAAATTACCTTTTCGGAAATCATATTAAAATCAAAGTTTAAATAAAAAATTAAAAATTTGACATGATAACTACAAATTTCAAGAAACAAAAATAAAAATTTCGGAAAAATATTAAAATTTTTGTAAAAAAAATAGAAATCAAGATTTTATCGAAATTTGTTTGCCAACATATCTAGCTGAAACTCTATTAATTTTGGATTTTTTTAATTCAGAATTTTTACAGAAATTTACATATTTATTATTATAACTTTTTCCGCTTTAAACTCGAAATTTCGACTTTTTTTAAAGGAGTGAATTACCCTTGTATTCGAAATAGCAACATTGATTTTAAAATTTCGTTCTTTTCTTTTCGAAATTTCGGTTTATTTTTTTCCTTTTGTATACCTTTAAATAAAAATTCGAGGAAATTTAGAAAAAACCTAACAAATTTTCATAAAAAAGTCAGGTTTGAGGGAAACTGCATAATTTTTAAAATGTAGCTTGTTCAAATAATTGACATTTTTAACCCTTACTTTGTGGAATTCTTCAATATTCATTACCATTAAATTTTATTAACGATTAAAACAACAACCGATCTTAAAAATTCGACGATGTTTCAACAGATACTTTTCACAAAAATTGGCAGCATACAATTCGATGATAAATAGAGCTTACATGATAACAACGATTGAAAAAAATTTTAATCAATAAATTAAGATAATTCAACCAATAGCTTATACCATTAATAGATTAATATCAAAAAAAAACAACACAAATTAGCTATTAATATTCTTATTCCTAAGCAACCAAACACAAGACAGACTATTTTGCTATAACGTTTTTTGGAAACATCTCAAAAAAGATAAGCAATATAATTTCTCCTACATCCCAAGCGACGCCTAGCTTGAACTCATATAATTCGTTAAATAACATGATTTTTAACGCAAAAGAAAAAACTTCACGACATGGTAAATCTGGTTTTCATAAATTGAATTTTTCTGAGTGTAATGCTGCCTACATCGGTCAAACATTACGTAATTTTTACATTACGTACAGTGAACATCTTGCTGCCTTCAGAAATAAACATCCAGAAAGATTAAAATTTGCAAAGTGTCTATTAGAAACACCATGAACTTACATGTGTGAACACAGTAGAAGTATTGCACATTTGTACTGATACCAAAAATCTGAAATTCTTAGAAGCCATAGAAATTTACAAATATTTACAATTTACACTCATGAATGAGCAGCTTGATTTTCTGAACACATCTCTAATTGAAGCTTTAGACGAGAATTCGGATCAAATGGAATATTCGTAGGAGTCTGTGATACATGGAGCTTGTTAGCATGACAATGGCTAAACAAATTGCTGTTATAACCACCGATGACGCTCAAAAGTGAAACCAGGTCCGGGAATAGCAAATATTTATTGAAACATTGTGAAATTTTTAATATCTGTTGTTGTTTTAATTGTTAATAAAGTTTAATAATTATGGATGTAACTGCTTCTATAATGTTTCACTTCACGTTTCTATTACAATTTTAAGCCTTGAAATGTATACCTGAATCTAATATTACCAAAAAAATGTCAAAGTGGAAATTTTAATAAAGGTATTCTTTATGTTTAATTTTCTTAGATTATCAGACCAATAAATATAAATTTCAATTAACTGGATATTTAACTTAAAGGAAATCATCACATTCGCATGTTGAAGCTTTGTCATGTCACATCAACATGTTTTGTATTTTTTAATAGTGTTAGTTGTCATTTAAAATAAGTAGTTTTGAAATTTCATCACCCACGATATTTGTTTGTTAAATGTTTGAAAAACGATGGATCTTCAGAAATATAATATAAAAAATGTACATTAGGGACTTATACTCTTTGTTTTTCTGGATTATTTAGCTTTTAATTGGTCCCTCTTGATCAAGCAGTAGGAGTCACTCAACACCCTTGAGTTTAATCTGCCCTGAGAAAGTTTTATCGTCATTGGAATGTCCACTTACCAGTTCTTATAACTTAGAGCTCCTCAGAGCCCCCTAATTCGTAGGAATAAAGTCAAGATATGTGTCTAAAAAATAAATCTTGATCCCCATATTGCAACCCAAAGTTTTACACCCCAATACATATTTTTTAACCAAATATCTTTAAATGTCACTCTTATGGTAAACCCAAAAATTTCCAATTAAATTTTTGAAGCATCTTCATGCCGAATTTTTCAAAACAGTTAATTCTTCTTTAAACAACGGGTCTTTTATTAATTTTCCTAATTTGAGGTTCTAATACTACTGCTTCACTCATTCTCTTTAAAATATAAAAAAATAGAAAAATAGAAAATTTTTGATAAGCCTAATTTGATATGAAAATGTGGTAAAAATATAGCAGAGGGCTTTGCAACTGCAAATGCTTTACAGTTTTCTATTTACAAATTAAAGATCTACGTGTAGGACACATTTTTTTCTAATTGTGAGTTTTTCGATTCCTGGTATCCCATTCACATAAAAACTACCCAAATTTTAATGACAAAAAAGACTCCAAATGAAAAATTAATATGATCATGATATTATGTTTTATTTCTGATGAAATTTTTTAAGATGTAATAACACATGATCCTAAATTAAAACGAATAGTATTTGGGAAGACATCTCGAAAAATAAATTTTACCTTGTCGCAAGAAAAACGGGGCTGATTGAAAAAAAAAATAAGTACGGTTTCATGATGGAGGTAGGTAGTCCAAACACAATTACCTACCAGAGTTCGTGTGACAAAATCAGTGTTGACCAGTGTTATTGTACATATTTTTTTAATGAAATCATAGAAAGTCAGCTACGCTACATGCTCGTTGTTAAGGCATATAAAAGATTATTGATAAATGATTATTTTATTAAAAGCAGTTCTTTTTTATTTATTTATTGTTTTTAAATGCGACAAAGGAATCCTACCTGGTTTGCTTTAGATGAGCTAGTTTCATCCTTTTTGTCAAGCTGCTTCCTCGACATGTGTCCTCTAAATGATGCTTGTATTTTCGTCGCAGCATTGCAAAGTTCTGAAAGTATAATAGGTATTACTTAAAGCCGTAAAAATTCAGTAATCGGGGATGGAATTAAAATAAAGCCTTACGCATTCGTTTGATCAGTTAATTATTCGTTGTAATTTATTAATTATATAGGAAAGCGTACAAGATATTTTAAAAGTACTTTGACAAATTTCGAGAGGTAATTTCTTATATTATTTTGATTTTTAGATGAAAAATTTCTCCATATATTCCTGCCGTGGCCGAGGCAACGGTTCTAAATTTTGAAGAAATATCGCCTCATAACGACGTATCACTGCCTATAAGCGTTGAGAGCGTTGTTCAATGTGTCTCCACACGAATTTATCTAAATTATTGCAGGTGATTCTGTCCTTTTACGAATTATTTTCTCTTACCTTCTACAAATTTAGGTTTCAAACTCAAAATTTCGGCAGCAATTTGGTGCTTCCATGTTTAAATATAAATGTGGACGAACATTTTCTTTTTTGGATATTTCTTTTTTAGACATTTATTTGAGAAATTTTGAAATTTTTTTTCGAAACGTCGAGTTTATAGTCAACATTTTCGGCACACGATCAAAAACTTGAGTAGATTTTTGTCCGAAGTTTTTTAAAAATTTCTTACTAAAATAAAAAATTTTTAATTTACCGAAATTAAACACTTATTTCCAAACTTCAAATAGTTACTGAATAAGATTTGAGAATCAGACAGACATTTCAGCTAGAAAATTAAGATACTAAGTTCTAAAGTTCCACAAGGGAAAAATCTAAATTCCAAAAAAGAAAGAGAAATTTTGACATTTTCTCAGCTTTAAACAAGAAAAAATGTCTAATTCTTTTTATTTCGACTTTGAAAACGAAATGTTCAAAGAAGTTTATAATTTTTTCTGACAAGTTTGGAAAACGAGACACAACCTTCTTCGAATTTTTGATTTTTTTATTCAAACTTTCGCTTTGTTTTGTACCAAAACAATATTTTTTGAAAAAAGTTATAATCGCAAAACTGTAAACATTATTTCTCGAAATCGCGCAAATTTGGATTTCCTAATTATTTTCTTAAAATTACAACGTCATAATAATTAAAAACCTAAAATGTGCGTGAAAATGCCCTAAAATATTAAAGAAAATCATTTAATAAAAAAATATTACTTTCGAAATTTAAAGTTTCATATCGAATGTAAAAATTTCTAGACTAAATTCAAAATGTGGGGCTAAGGTCAAAGAAAACTACTTCTAGAAATTTTCAGATTAAAGGCAAAATTTGGAAATAAAGTTTTGAGGAGAATATTCAATGTTACAAAAAAGTGTTACTCCACATTTCGATTTAAACATCATAATTTCTAAATAAAAGCCAACATTTTGCGTTCTGTTCTTTTTTCAAAATTCTCAAGCATACTTTAAACTCCAAAATTCTTCCAAATATCAACTTTTTTTTGAAACATTTCAGTCTGAATTTAAAAATACTCCTTTTTCAAGTGCCAGCTTTAAAATAAAAATTCATTCATTTTTTACACAATTCGTTCAAAATTTAAAAATTCGTAATTTAAAAAGTCAAGAATTCTTCAAAAAAACATTTTTTGAACTGATAAATATGTTTTAGTGTAATTTTTAGAAAAAGGTCATTATTTCAAAAACAATTTTTTTTAATTACATATTGAGGAACGTATTTTCGAGAAAAAAAGAATAAAATGTGGAAAAGATTCCAAAATATTAAAATGTCGAAATTTTAGGAAAAATCCATATTGCAAAAAGGTTAAAAGTGAAAAAGAGTCGAATTTTTCAAATGAACTTCCAATTTACTACATACAAGTTAAAACTTCGAGAAAAAGTCGAAATTTTTAAAAAAAGTAGAAATTCTCAAGAAAAGTCAAATCTTAGAGAAATAGTCAAAGGTTTGAATAAAGGGGGACATTTTTTAAAAAATGGCGACAATTTTCAAAAACCAATATTTCAACATAATCAAATTTAATTAAAAATCAAAAATTTGAAAATACGTTATAATTTCAACAAAAAATCAAAATTTTCAAAATAATTCGAAAATAAATCAAAATCCTAAAATAAGGCAAAATTATAAAAGTGTCTAAATTTAAGTGAAGATTTGAAATATGTTGAAATTAAAAAAACAATTGCAAATTTTTAAATTTGAAGTTTTTAAAATATAAAGTCGAAATGTTAAATAAATTCGAGATGTTCAAGAAAGCCAAATTTTTCAATAAAAATCGAAGATTTCAAAAAAATCGTCTTTTAAGAAGGTCAAAAATTTGTGAAGTCGCTAAAATTTTGAAAAAACGTCGGATTAAAAAAATCAGGCACTTTAACAGAGTCAATTAAAAAATCTATACTTTTAAAAAGAATTGAAATGTTTTAAAAAATGGAATTTAAAAATTGTCAAACTTGCAAAAAGTCAAAATTTTCCAAAAATTTCACAATTTCGAGATAAATCAAAATATTCAAAAAAAAAAATTGAAATATTGAAAAGAAATTTTTAAACAATTTTAAATTTACAAAAAAGAGAATTGTTGATAAGTACAAAAATTATAAAAAAAGGTATAATGTTTTCAAAAAAATCAAAATATATCCAATAAGTCAGAATGTTAAAGAAGTTGGAATTTTTTGAAACTTACAATTTCGAAAAAATTTAATACTTACAAAATTAACAATAAGTCAAAATTTCGGGAGTCGAACGAGAAAAGGTCGACACTTAAAAAAAAGGATATTTAAAAATATAACATTTATTAAAGAGTCAAAATTTTCAATAAAAATCGAATACTTAAAAAAAAATCAAAATTTTCCATTAGAAGAGTTATTTCTCTTCTTGTACATTGATAAAGGCGCGGGTAGCGGTTAGTTTTTTTTTCATAAAATTCAATAAACTGTATCCCCGTAATAAAGCCTTTAACGACCACTGTTAAAAGGAATTTTTTCCCTTAAAATAGTGCCAGTAATCACGTCTTGACGTGTATCAAAATGCTTTTGAATATTCCCGTAGAACAAGATTTATTAATACTTTTACAATCCAAAAATTTAACATTTATTGCCACTGCGTAAAAAAATTATAGTTAAGAAATTCAATATTTCTTGCCTGTGCCCTGTTTTGTTCCTTTTGAATAGCTGGCAATATGAAAGGACCGAAACTAATAATATATATCTTGGCACCATCTTTGAGTTGGCAAATAGCTTACAAAGGGCCGGCATTAATTCTGGTTACATAAAAACTTGATTAATGGATTTGTTTCAAACCAACAACAACCTGATTGTAAGGGCAAGAAATTTAATTACAGGCGACCTTAGCCCTACAAATATATGTTTATCGAGTGAATTTCGGCTAGTATATGGTGACATCTTTCCTACAAAAGCTGTTTCCTCTACGCATTAGCTTTCTAAAAATAGGTTTTGTGGGATCGAGGCGGAGAGAAAGGAAATTACTACCCGGATTTTACAGTCCGCTAAATTTTATCTTCTAAATATGATTTTTCTTTATATTTCCAAATTGGTAGATAAATTACTCACTCCAGTGGAGAATAAAATATTGTCAAGTTTTCAAGGGCGTTTACATTAATAACAGTTAAAAAACGGCACGTGGGTCGTTGCCTTCTGTACACTACTCCAGTGAAGGACACAATTTTAAATACGAGGGCAGGTTGTATTAAGGCATTTTGAAATGTATGTCGCTGAACATAGAGATCCCGTTCAAAGTGTCAAAATAATCACTTTGTGCTTAAGATTGTTAAAATTTTTGTTAAAAAAAAACTTAACAGCAGAAATGTTTAATAAGATGAATGTCATTTCATAAATCTATAAAAAAGGAACGGGCAGTCGAATGAGTGGAAAGGAGAATCAGATTTGTGGATGCTCGAAAACTGATATAACAGAATTGATCCCCAAAGAGTAGGAATGGAGCAGCTCAACGATTGAAGGTATCCCAATTTATTGAGGCTGTGGATATCTCAGGTATCCCTGTGGGACACCAAATTCTAATTGAAAAGTTAGGTGTGACAAAATCATCCTCCACGATGAACCAAGAACCATATTCAACTTCAAATTTCTTTACAAGGAATTTTGTCAATAAAAATGGGTCTTAGATTAACATTTTTATCTCATATTTAAAACCAGAATTTAAATAATATCTACCTACGGCAGTTCACCATTACCAAGGGAAGCAAAATCAGTTTCAACCAGAGGCGCCGACTCTGTGGGTGCACGGAGATTCAGTGCCCATGATAGATAGTAACCGACTTTGAGCGATAGCTCTGCTTCCTCTGATGATGCTCAAATCTTTGAGGGAATTACCCATCAAGATGGTGTTATCGTATATCACCATTCTGTTTTGAACAATTATAATGTACAAAACGTCAGTGTTGGCTCTGGGATGGATTAAGTAGCTCTAGAGTCATCATTGCCGGTCCCAAGCCCGGACAAAGAAGAGGGTTGGTCGTGGGGCTAACAACCTCACACCGTAAAAAAATTGTTAAAAACTCAAGCGACGAGCCTCGAAAATTAGACGGAATTAAACGACAACGATATAGCTTACGAAAAAGTACAATGAATTTAGGAACCTGGAACATTCCAGGCATCGCGACTAAACAACTCTAAATATTCAAAGAATTGGACCGTTGCAACTTATATATAGTCGCCTTGACAGAAACAAAAAAGAAAGGAAAGGGAAAAGAGGAAGTTCAAGATTACACTCACATATGCAGCGGGGTAGACAAGCACAATAGAGCCAGAAAATGTGTCGCCATGATTATGCACAAAAAATTAAGGCGATGCATTAAAAAGTGGAACTGCTACAACAAATAGTTAATCCGAGTTAAAGATTATGACGTAGTTATAATTGCTTGCTATGAACCTAGAGAAGACAATGCTTTAGATGCAGAAAAAATGGAGTTTTGTGGAAATTTGACGAACCTTCTAGATCAAATTGGTAATAGGAAAGAGCTTTATTTATTAGGGGATTTTAATGGAAGGGTGGGTAAGCAGGAAAGCGAAAGAGCGGTAGGAAGACTCAAGGAGGAGATCAAAAATAATAATAGAAAGCGACTGATAGAAATGTGAGAACAATATGATCTTAAAATGTGGAATGGCTTTTTTGAACACAAAAATATACATAAACATACCTGGGCCCAACCGACTTGATAATTACAATCTGTTATTGATTATATGATAGGAAAAATAGGAAATATTACCAAAGTTAACGATTGTAGGGTATATCGAGAAGCCGAATGCGGATCTGACAATTTCCTTCCAAAGGCTAAGGTAACATTTCCATTTAATACACCAAAGTCTAAGATAGTCTTAGATACAAATTACACCTCTTCCAAGATACATCGGTTTTATTTCTATACAAACTAAGACTAATTGAGAAACTAAGGCATATTGAGGAAACATGAAGCTGCATATGAAAGTTCGGAAAATGTAAAGAAGAAAATTTGGGAAAATAAAGCATACTAGTGGAATAACAAGATAGAAATGAAAATTAAGGAAAAGAAGAGGGCCTATCAAAAATGGTTGGGAACATACTACCCGGAAGATCGAAAGTCTTCAAGCAAGGATAAGTAGGGAAGTAAAAAAGTACATAATTAAAGCAAAAAATGAAACTTTGGAACAAAAGTGCAAACAAATTAATAACTACATGGGCAGTACAAAGTCGAGAGAAGCTTGGAAAGTATTAAAAAACTTCAGATCAAATGAAAATAATAGGTTAAATCTACATCTTATACCACTTCACAAATGGAAGGATCACTGTGGAAAATTGCTACAAGAAGACAGAGTAGAGTTCAAAGAAGAAAGGGGATGTACAACAAATGTCTCTGACAATCAAGGGATAGAGCATATAACACCTGAAGAGGTTCAAAAGGCGGTTATGTCGTGTAAAAATGGAAAAGCTCCAGGCCCTGGAGCAGAACCTATTGAGTTAATAAAAGCCGCACCTACAGTTCTTTTTTAACTTCCCTCTAATTTGTTTAACTTATGTCTTTCTGGACAACAAGCACCGGCGCATTTTAAGGAAGGTATTATCAACAACATCTTTAAAACAGGTATACGAACAGAATGTGCTAACTACCGAGCAATCATTGTCCTAAGCTCCATTGGCCGCATATATGGCAAGATTCTTAAAATTCGAATCGAACATGAAATGTATGAATCTGAAGACCAAAGCGGTTTTAGGGCGGGCAGGTCATGTACTGATAATATCTTTAGTATTAGACAGGTCACGAATAAGAGGTTGACACATAGTCTAGAAACACGTCCTATTTACATAGATCTGCGGAAAGCATATGACAACGTGCCTCTATCGCAGTTCTGGGGATGGAAAACCAGCAAATAAAGATAACCTACATTAACGCCATAAAAAATTTGAATATAGGAAGCTTAAATAGGGTCAATAGCACCTACGCTCTTTAAAATATACTTAAATGAAGTACTTAAAAATTGGAGAAAAAAATGCCGTGCCATGGCGATAAATGGCGGTACCTTATATACCTTGAGTTTTGCTGATGATCAGGTTATATTTGTCGAAGAAGAAGACGAAGCATTCTACATGCTAAGAAAACTGAACGAGGAATATGTAAAATGGGGTTTGCAAATAAACTTAGATAAAACCGATTATATGGTAGTCGGAGGAACAGGAAAAGATTTGAAGATGGATGACGAAAGTTTAGTAAAGTGCTGTACAACATACAAATATCTAGGAACAAATATTTCTGGTAAAGGAGGAAGTGGGGAGGAAATTAATCAGAGAAGAGTAAAAGGTAGAGTTGCAATAAGACAGTTACATTCAATTATATGAAATAAAGATATAACAAAAAATGTCCAAAGAAGAATTTACAAAACGGTAGTCGGTATGGTTCAGATGTTTGGGAAATAACAAAGAAAAATGAAGAAAAGTTAAAGGCTTGAAGATGGACTTTTGGAGACGCAGCTGTGGTGTGACAAAAACAGAACGATAAGAAATGAATACATTCGGGAAGAAACGGGGGTTACATCAGTGAATATTTTGGTTACAATAAAAGGAAGGAGGTTAAATTGATACGGATATTTGAGAAGAATGCCAAATGAACGGCGACCATCAAAAATACTTTATTGGAAACTCCATACACGAAAAAAAAAAAGAGGAAGACCGAAACTCACATGAAACGAAGCGAGTGACTCGAGCAATGCAGGACAGGTATATGAGAGACGACGATTGGCAAGATAGAAGGAGGTGGAAGCTTGGGTACAAGAAGACGCCGTATGGTGTAGTTCCCACTCACAATTAATAATAATAATAATAATAAAACGTCAGATGACGCGAAACCAAAAGTATTTCTAAAAAGTCTTCAGTCTTTCGAATTTCTTTTTATTATCAAACTGAAATTCTTGATCTTGATCTAGATACTATCCACTTATAAAAAGTATGATCAACCGTTTGTGACCCCCAAAAAAAGCAATAAGAACACACATCCCCCACTGGATTATGAGAAATAAAATTAAGTTTAATTGAAAGTTAAAACGACAACTTCCCAACTTGTCCTGTAAGAGTCTGTTTTGTAAAGTAACGTTTAAAAAGTTTAGGACACTCATTCAGTACCCAAGTAAACATAATTTAATTTACGTGTTTACTTATCGTTTAGCCTGTCAAAACATAAATATAAGCCGTGAGGGACAAAGGAACAATTTTCATTTATATGCAGATTACTTCCATTTTATTTGATGCGTATCGAAGCAATTTCAGGTAAATTGGAATCATTTCAAAAGGGAATAAATCTCAATATGGTGAAGACAAAAGACGCAAGATCGGGAAGGATTTAAGATATTAAATAATTTACAACTTGCAGGAAAAAGTGGTTGGTTGAGAGCATTGCGAATTGTGGAATCGATACGTTTATTGGTATGTTGCCAGAGCAGGCGTGTGAGATCTTCGACATTTTTCAAATTTAACCGTGGAAACTTTTCAATTAACATCAGCTTTCTATCTTTCCCTTTCCTTCGTGCTTATTTTGGTTATTTTTGCATAAAAGCGTCGTTGCATGATGATCAACGTCAAGACCTAAGCTTTTCATAAAATGGGAGAGACAGCTTAAGGGCTTATTTGTAATTTAACATTCGTTAAAAATACAGGTTTGCCCATTTAATGTTTATTTGTGCAATTTAAATATCCATTTTCGTAAAAGTTAGATTCTTTGGCAATATTAAATAAAAGAGTAAAGATTATATAAATAAAAAGTCAATTTTACTAATAAATATTAATTAAGAAGGAGATGTGTACTGTGTTACTTTAAAACTGATACTAAAAGGACATTAAATTAGGATTATTTTTATTACCAGAATACTTTTAATTCCTAACATAGGGTCTATTTTGTTTTAAAATTTCAGCTTATTTCATCTACAAAGATATCCAATTACTCATGAAATAGGTTGATTTGGAAAAGAAATCAAATTGAACTAAAATTTCGCTCGTATTCAAACTAAGTAGAACGAAACTTTAACTTAATTTCTAATTCCTAATTTCATTTTGTTTTACACATTCTATTTTATTCTCAGTAGATAAGGGGAAATCATCTTAGATTAATGTAATAAGATACAATGACCTGCAATAATACTGTGACTAAAGAAAAAATCTAAATAACAAAATAAATGAGCGTCAGATCTTGGTAAGAAAATTGATGATGAGAAGAGTGTTCTAATTTTTTCACGATAAAAATATAATTTCAGTGAGTAATAAACTACTAGTTGGGCATATAAATATGAAAGAATACTAAAAGTTATGTAGAGATATCTGTTAATCAACTAACTTGGGGTGAGATTTCTAGTGCATATTGGTATCGTAAGTTACCTCTACTAGAATATTCGATATCGAACGATGTACAATTATACTATCTCCTTAATAGTCACTTAATTTCTTGTAAACAAGTAGAAACTTTGGATCATTTAAAATAATCTGCCTTTAATAGTAAAAGTTCAACTTTTTTCCAAAATATCGAACTTAAAAATTTCAACCTTTTGACATTATTTTTTAAATTAAAAACATGATATTTTTAATAAACTGATTCTAACTCGACATTTTGAGATTAAACTGGAAGGTAAAAATTGAACTCTTTAATGCTGAACTAAAAATTTCAACTATAAGTCAAAATTACGAGAATAAAATCCAAACGAGCATTGAATTCAACCTATCGATGTTTTTTTTACCAAAATATCAAGATTAAGATAGTATATTTGAGATTAAAATAGAAACTCTAAACAAAAATTTGGACTAGATCGAATTTGGACTTTCAAACTAAGAATTCGATGTTTTGAAAAAAAAAAACAGAAATTAATAATGGGAGATATTATTCGAGATTTTGTTACAGGGTTGTGCGGTAAATTTTCTCAGTATAATGCAAACTCTTCGAAATGCCGCCCCATAATTTTTTTTTATTTAGAACAAATAAAACAACCTTCGATTATAAGTTGAATGATCAATAAAACGTTAAGTGGAAGCTTAGGGCAGAACTGTCAACACGTATGTAGCAATTATTTCAAAATTTCGATTAAAATATTTAATTTTTGTAATATCGTATAATATAAAATATCGAAGTCTACGTCGAAATCATGACCTCTTTGGGGTATTTTCAAATTTGACTTTTTTTCTTAAATTCTGTATTTGAATTTAAAATTTTGACTTTTTCTCAAAGATTCGATAATAGTTTTTAAATTTAGATTTTTTTTAAACAATTTTATTTCTAAAACTACGAAAATAAAAAGTGAAAACGCAAAATCTAATTTTTTTGAAAAAAAAATCACGAAATACTTTTTAATTTAATTCTATCATTCTCAAAAATTTAGGAGTTTTTTTTTAATCAAAATTTGAACTTTTGCTCGAAATAAAAGTTCACACTTTTAGTTTTTACATGTTTATCTAAAATATTGATTTTAATAGCAACACGTAGACTTTTTCCCGAAATTTTATAAGCAGTTTTTTGTTAATTGTATTTTAGTTTCGAAATCATTCCTAAAATGTTGTGATTTTTCATTTATCATCGCTTGTGGATGAAATTCGACCAAAACTAAATACATGTTTGTATGCAATTCTTAATTCTTGCCTTGAATGACTTGAGGAAATGTCCCACTCCTTTCCTCAAATTATTAAATTCTACTGTTTTTTAAAATGTATGGTTTTTTAATCGTTAATTTTGACCTGTTTAAAAATCTCTATTTTTTTATCTGGATTTTTTTCTCAGAATTTCGACCTTTCCTTGAAATTTCGACTTTTTTGAATATTAGGAATTTTTATTGCTGAAAATTATGAGCTTGCGACTTTTGTAAAATTTTAGCTTAAGAAAAAACAGCATCTTTGGTAACTTCCACTTTATTTTTCGAAATTTAAATACTTTTTAAAGTTTAAATTTTTTGAATATGTTTACTCCCTAATTGACCTTTTTTTTTAAATTTTGAGTTTTTCAATATTTCGAAATTTTCTCTAAATTTTTACTTTTACCACTTAATCCTTCTTTGAAAAATTCTGCTTTTTTGAAAATCTCAGTTTTTTAAAAATGTCCACTCGAATTTTTGATCTTTTGAAAGTTTTGATTTTTTTTTTGAAAATTATGTCTTTTTGAACATTTTAACTTTTTTCAAAATTTTGACCCTTAAAAATTGGGATTTTTCAAAACGTTTACTTTTTAAAAAGTGTCGATGTTATTTTTTAGATTTCCACCTTATACAAAAGACTTGAACTTTTTTGCAAAATTCTGCGTTTTTTGAAAATATTGACTTTCATTCGAAGGTTTGACTTCTCTGAAAATCGCGACTTTTTAAAATATTTTCATTTCTTTAAAGATTCAATCTTTATTCAAAATGTTTACTTTTTTTGAAAATTGTCACCTTAGAATATTCCTACTTATTTAACATTTTTTGATTTTTTCGAAATATCAACTCTTTTCGAGATTTCAAATTTCGAAATTGTGCCTTTTTGAATATTTCGACTTTTGATTCGATGTTTTTGAAATTCCATTTTTTTAAACTGGCTTGAATCTTTCGATTTGTTTGAAAATGTTGACACTTCTATTGAAAATTTCAAATTTCAGTTTCAGTTTCAGTTTTTTTTTAACTTACACTTTTTTTTAATGTAATTTTTTTTCGAATTTTTGATTATTTTAAAAATTTTGATCTTCAATTACAACTTTCGAAAATTTTTGAAAAACTTTACTTTTGGAAATTTTGATTTTATTGAACATTTTTACTTCTATTTTTTGGGTACTTTTTTGAAACCTTCTACTCAAAATCTCTTTCTACTTTTTTCAAAATTTTGACTTTTCAAAAAATTCCACTTTAAAAAAAAATTATAAAAGATGTTTACCTTTTCTCAATTTGGATTTTTTTTCAAGTTCCAATATAATATTCGAATATTTCCAAATTTTGACCTCTGTTAAAATCTGAGTTTTTTTAAACATTTCAAATTTTGTTCAGAATGTTTATTTTCCTAGTTTACTTTTAAGGTGAATTTCGTTTGTTCTGAGATATTTGATTTTATCCCGAAATCTCGAATTTAAAAATTTCACGATCCTTTTTAGTAATTTCGAACGATATTTAAAAATTTGATTTATTCTCTCCGTTTTTGCTTTATTTAAAGATTTTGATTTTTGAAGAATTTTACTTTTTTGGAAACTTTTGACCTTATTAAAATATTTACTTTTTGTGGAATTTTTTAATTTTTAAAATTTTGAATCTCAAAAATTAATTTTTTTTTAGAATTTTAAAATTATTTGCTCAAAGTTTCGATTTTTTTCTTCAAAATATCATATTTCTCTACACACTGTGAGATTTTTTCTCTGAAAGTTTGTGCAATTTTTTTATTTTTTCAAAATGTCGACTTTGAAAATTTTGTTCTTTTTTTGCAATTTTGACTTTAATCAAAAATTCCAACCTTTTTTCAAATTTTCGAATGGTTACGATTTTTTTTTGAAAATTGTAACTTATTTTCAGGATCTCGACTTTTGCTTTAAATTTCTAATAATTTTTTTAACTGTGTCCATCTTTGATCTTAACTATTTTAAAGGCAATTTTTAAATTTCGCTTCTTTTTTGAAATTTCTAGGCGAGTCTCGAAAATTATAAGAATATTATAATGTAAGCGCAGAATTTTGAGAAAAAAAAAAGAAAATGTACAGAAAAAACTAAACATTTATAAAAAAAACTATCAAACTTTTTTTTTTTCTTTTTCTTTTGAATATTAGTTAATTAAGAGTTATAAAAATAGTTCTTAATTAATAAAAGAACATTAAAAATTTCAACGGGAGTAGTACTCAACTCAACGAAGAGGCGCATGCAGCGCTCAGAGTTGCATTTGCCCACCCCTGACATACACCGACATGAAAAAGTGATGTGTAAACATTTTTAATTATTGAATGGCTCAAATTAAATATTGTTTTAGCTGCTTATGCCGCCTGTTTAAGGAGCCGCCTGATGCGGTTGCCTCTTTGCATCATAGCATGGCACAGCCCTGTTTTGTTATTGAAATTGTGATTTCCAGAAAGTTGGATCCTGAGTATTTTGAGCTTGAATCCGAAATTTTAAGACAAAATTAGAAATTGCCACTATTTTCTAAAATTTGAAGTTTAAAGAGTAGCCATTTTGATTTTAGGGATTACACTTCCAAAAATAATTTAAATTTCAAATTTAAGGAGAGACACAAAAAACTAAACTATACCTATCACTAAAGAAAAAAACGCCATGGTTTACTAAAGAGGTAAAAAAAAATAACACATAAAAAGAAAAAAGAATTTCTAAGGTATGAAACGACGAAAACAGAAGAAAAGAGAAGACTCTATGTAGAAGAACGAAATATATCCAACCAAAAAAATAGGACAGATAAAAGAAAAGTATTGGGAAAAATATATGAAAGGCATGGAGCGGTATGTATGGACCCTAAAAGAAAATATGACAAATGCTAAGAAACAGAAAGGCAAAAGTAAACGAAATTGTGAAGATAAACCCAATCAATAGCAAAAAATGGGAAAAATACTTTGAAAATCTGTACAAAGAAGAAGAAGATGGCCCATCGCACCTTACAACAGCAAATTGGAATGAAGAGAAGGTAGGCATCACATCAGATGAGATTGAACGCGCAGCAAAAACATTAAAGAACAGAAAAACTCCCGGAACCGATAATATTAGAAACAAAATGCTGAAATATGGTGAGAACTATCTTACAGAAGAGCTAACAAAATGTTTTAACATAATACTCGAAAAGGGAAAAGTACCTGTAGACAGGAAAATTACCATTTCTGTGCCTAAATTTAAAAAAGGTGATAAGAGCCAATCTGAAAACTACAGAGGGATCACGTTGTTGAATACGATGCAAAAATTACTAACCAAAGGAATAATAGAAAAAAGCCAACTACAGTTAATCATTAACGAAGAACAAGGATTTCGCCAGAATAGGTCAACAAGTGATGCCGTATTTATTATTCGTCAAGTAGTCGAAAAAGCGATCGAATTTAATGCGCCAGCCTTTATATGCTTTGTTGACTTACAAAAGGCATGCGATTGAATAAAACTACAAGACGTGATTGCAATATTGCAAGAAAAGGAAGTACTAAAACAGCTGATAACCTTAATAGAAGACCTATACACAGAAACTAAAACCAAAGTACAAACAAGGCCTTTACCTACATAAATCAAAAGCAGTACTGACATCAGACAAGTCGATTCTCTAAGCCCAATACATTTTAATCTAATTATGGGCAACCTCATAGCGTAAAAACCATGAATGGGTATAAAATGGGGAAAGTGCAACCTAAACACTGAAGATAATCTATAGAGAATCTTCTTTCAATTTGAAAATACTGGTAAAAGATATAATATGCTAATATCTACAGAAAAGACAAAATCGTTAGTTATCTCAAAATCGTGCAATCAGAAGAACTACGGGGAAGTCAAATAATAAGTTATGAAAGCAGCAAGAGTATCCGGGTGCCTAAGAGATGTCGCCTGGAAAAATAAATACTCCACTACATAGAGAAAAGTAAGAATATATAAAAGCATAATAAAACCAATAATTGAAATACAAATCTCTTTCTCTGAAACCGAGAAAGATTAAAAAAAAGACAGAGCAACCTTTGTTGTGTTTTTTAATCTTTCTTGGTTTCAGAACACAAGATTTGTATTTCAATTTTTGAAGGTAACCAGTCCGTTTCACCAAAGACCAATAATAACGTATGCGGCAGAAACTATAGCCGACACAAGCAAAGTTAAACAACTAATGCAAACAACTCAAATGAACATTGTGAGAACCATAGTGGGGAAAACAAGAAGAGATAGAGAAAAGGACCAAGTCGTCAGAGAAGAATACGGAATTAGAGACGCAGTAAGATTCGCCAGAGCAAGAAGAAAAATGAACATGTTCAAAGAGCGGAAGACGGTAGATTGATAAAAATAGCGAGAGATCAGAGACCAGCCAAGAAAAGAGACTCTGGAAGACACTTAAAAAAGTGGAAATAAAGTTGGATCTCCACCTCCACCGAGACGCCATGAGCGTGAAGAAAAACAGGTTTCGATCCATAATAAAAGAAGAAGAAAAGAAACCTGACAATCCTCTGCTCTTATCTTGATAAGTAATTTGCCATCGAATGCTGTCTGAAATTTCGAGACCCTAAGTCAGGATATATTTAAAAAATTTGGTATTTGCAACTCTTACTCGGTGAAATTGTTAGATATTCATAACTCAAATTAAGATTATATTCAATCATTGCATAATTCTCATATTTATTTATTCTATTTGTCGTTAAATATTGTGTAAGTAATGATTATGTAAATATGAAATAAAATAAAAAAAAACTATTCTTAATATATCAGATGAAAAGCCATTTATGTAACTTTTTAATTGCCTTAAGGTGGGTTTTTGTGCTAAATCTTAGATATTCTTCTATTAAATTAAGATAAAAATTATAAGTTTGAACTCCGAATTTTGAGAAAATAATAAAAACTTTCAAAAGAAAACCTATATTTTCTATAAATTTCACTGAAACCTCAAAATTTCTAGAAAAAAAATTAAAATTTTCGAAACGTTTTTGCTAAGAGATGACTTACAAAATATACTTCTTTTATGATTCAACAAGCTTTTTGTTTAAACAATCTTGTCCTTTGTACCAATTTTGATTTCAGAAGAATCTCGCCTCTGGTTTGATGAACTCAATGAGTTACCTTGTTTTACTGATTTGAATTTGGTTTTTGCATTTCTTGTATTGTATATGTCGCGGGTACGCTCTTCTTAGTTAAAAGTCTAGGCAATTTGGTAAACGCTTACAAATAACAAAGTAATAAAATATTTTGTTATTTAACTGACCTCGCATAGTCATTTACCTAAAAGGCCTTATGTATCAGGCGAATAAGTAAAACGTTATTTTCCTATATGACTGAGATAACCTAGTATTTTACTCAAACGACGTATCCGTTTTAGGCGTTTTGGAAAAGCTAAACGACCATAAGAAAAGAACGTTTGCAATCCGTCTAGGGTCAAAAGAGAGGTACTGAAAAAAATGTGGAAACTTTAATAAAAAAGTTAAAAAATCAATATATTCACCTCGAGCTAATAGAAGTACTAACGGTTTATCCTGGAGTTATAGCTTACAAAATTATTATGGCGAAAGTATTGGACATTAAAAACCACAAGATATTGCTCAAGTTATTTTTAACAAAAAGTGGTTATTTCAAAATGCCATTGAAATGTCATCTGAAGCAAAATTGTGTCCCAGTGTTCCACAAAAAATGCTGTTGTACTAAAATGGTGATCGTGCAATTCCCATTTACATATTTTATGTTTTATGTGTATCTTTTGTTAGCAGATAGATTTTTTTCACTCAAGTTTACGCAAGTGTAAGACCAACAGGACCTACCTTTGGAGGTGGGGAGCAGGGCAACCGAATGGGGGCTAGCTCTTGCAGGGGGGCCTTGCGCAACTCGCGCTTTACGCTGCGCATTATAAAACTCGACGCCCTGCTCTCTTACTTGGAACAATTTGGGATCCAACCTATGCACTCTACCTCAGACCAGCTGCTGAGAGTGGTTGAAACAATCACTCAACGCATGAACTGGAATCAGGTAGTTGGAGCTGTTTTCTTCGATATCTCCGAGGCATTTGACACAGTTTGGCACCAAGGATTAGTCTACAAGATGCACCAGTTTGGAATACCAGTAACGACGGTTCAAATGGTAAGCTCGTTCCTGGACCAGCGCTCATTCAGAGCAAAGGTGGGACAGGAACTATCAAACCAGTTTAGGCTGCAGTATGGGGAGCCTTAAGGCTCTGTCTTATCACCTCTGCTGTATTCTCTGTTCACAGCAGACATCCCGAGAACCACTCCAACAATCGACCACACCTTATTGGCAAATTACCCAGACGACACAGCTTTGGTGGCGTACTCTTACCGTCCAGAGTTGGTCACCAGACGACTCAGGAGGCAACAGACAGCCTAATAGATTACTTTGGTCAATAGAGAATCCAAGTCAATGCAGACAAGACCCAAGCAGTCTTCTTCACCCGAAAAAGACTCCAACCATATGAATATGTAAATGTTTATGGGCAAAACGTCGACTGGAGACTTCAGGCAAAGTATTTAGGTGTAATTATTGACAAAAAACCTACTTTCCAGGCACACATCGATTATGCAGGGTCCAAAGCCAAAATGCTGAAGGGACTGCTGCAAGCGATGATTGGTAGAAATAGTAACCTGTCCATTGGGCTTAAAGTGTTACTATACAAATCAATCATAAGACCAGCGATCACCTAGGCATCTGTAGCTTGGTCACAGGCGACGAATAATCAGATGAAGAAACTCCAGGTGTTCCAGAACGTCTTTCTAAGACAAGCCATGGACGCTCCATGGTTTGTAAGAGACAATCAACTCCATAGGGAAACTGAGCTACCTTTGGTAAGAGATTTTCTTAGGGAAATTAATTCCAGGGCGATGGTGAGAGCGGAAACGCATCCCAACGAACTAGTTCGACAGGCAGTGGATTACGAACCAAACGTCCCAACCAGGATTAGGAGACCAAGGATGGTCCTCTAGGCTACGACTTCGATTTCGGAAATTTTTGTTTTCTTTGTTTCTTATGTTTCAGGCATGTTCCAGGGATTGGGAACCAAGGGCCCGGTCCGAAAAAGTAGGGGTTTTTAATCGGTACCCCCAGTTTGAGCGGTAGTCCGACACTATCTGGGTCATCTTCCCAAATGTCTTTAACGGATTTTCCCCTACAAAAAATGTTACCTGGTAGTTGTCGCGCTGATATCTGTCGCGTTCGCACCCATGAATGTTTTTTCCTTCTCTTTTACATTGACTAAATTTCGTACCAGTGCCACAAGTGCTGCCAACTGCAAGGGCTGAACAAAACCTGATAGTACTGCATTTTCTTCGTGTTTATGATTCGGGGAATTTCCGTTTTTCATTTCAACTGTTAACTGTCGTTGGGTTATGCTATTATATTAAAGCAGCCGTCATCATTTCTAAATCCCTAATTCTTTTAAGACATTAATGCACCTTAATTTATGATGATTAATAGTTTGTTATCTTTGGGTTTATTAATTCTTCTTAATTTCCAATAAACAATATTAAAAGTCTAAATTTATTTATTTATAACCATGGATTTCTCGTCCAGCATCATCATTAAAACCCATGGGCGTAAGCAGGATTTCGTTCAGGGAGGGGCAAGAATCATTTTAAAAAATTGATAAAAGAACATAAAATCGGACAACGTCCCAGTTAAATATATGTATATTTTCATTTAACTACATGAACTGAGGAATCGAATTTTCCGATTAACTTTCATATTTGAAAATAGAGCCAAACGTTGCCAAAAGGTCAGCACCTTTCGGAAAACTTCGATAACTATCGAAATTTCGAAGATTTCACAAAATAACCGTTTTTGAAAATACCGTCGAGATGTCGAGAAAAAGGTTAAAATCTCTTGGAGAAAAGTGAACATTTTCAAGTGAAATTTTAATTTTGAAAGACGAATTCGATTCCGAAATTGTTAGTTTTTTTTCTAAAATTTTAACTTAAAACTCGATGACTTTTTCTCTCGTAATTTAAACTTTACATACAGTTATTCCTTGAAATTAATCTTTTTTTTTAATTTTTTCTTCTGATCTTTTGATTGCTGTTAGTTTTTTTGAAGAAAATCCCATTTCACTCTTAAATAAAGTCAAAATATAATACCGAAACTAAAATGAAGCTTTAAACCGTATATTAAAATTAATGATTCAATTAAATTGAGAATATCGCTAGGAAAACAAGGCCTAAAAAATAAACGCCAAACTTCGGTCAAGGGTAATTAATAATTGCGTTCCGGAGGCAAGGTTGGTGGTTGAATACAATATAATACCATTAATGGATTCATTTTATGGCCGCCAATTTTGTATTACGAGGGCTAAATTGATTTAGTTTCAGTTAAAAGTTTTTGCAACATGGTGGACATTTTCGAAGCAGACAAAGTTCACATTGAAGTTGTTTATACAACCTTTCTGTATTAATGATTTTGCCAAATCACGAAAGGTTTTTTTACAATAAATTAATTTATTGTAATATTGGAAACCGAAAATAGTATCTAAGAATTTTTTTCTATACTAATACTATTTGTGATATACCGATGAGGAAAATGTTTAACCAGTCCTTTAAAATGCTAAGAAAGATTCCTTTCATCGATTTATTGACTCGTATGGAGCTCCGCTAAACGTACTTCATTCATTTCTTCATTTTATTCGTTTACCAATGAATACCAATTACTATTTCGCCTCAGAGGACTAAAACGGTGATTAAATCAACGGACTAAAAGAACCTAGATAATGCAAAATCGTAATAAAATTGTTATGTGCTAGTTCCAATAATAAAATACCTTATAAGCGACGATATACAGTCCAGCCTGGACAAGAGAGAGTTTAAGGGAACGAAATTTTTTCTCTCCCATAGAGATTTCTACTTTTTCACTTATAGAACTTTTTGAGGGTTAAAATAATGGGATTTGGCGATTATTGTCACTCATGAAGTTTTCTCCTATATCTAGGTTTGAGTGTAGCAGTAAAATCTCCACTGGTGCTGGTTGTGGGCGAAAAATACCCCTTATAAATATTGTCTCGCTCTTATTGAATAGGTTCGTTCGGTATGGGGTTGTACAAGGCCCATTCGCCTATCGCAACGATAAACTCTCTATATAAATCACCTACTAGATTCTCCCTACGACCGTTTATGCACTTATACTTATCAGCTGAAATTAATTACCTGGATCATCCAATCTAAATTCTTCTTCTATATTTGATTTTTCAGTATTGGCAGTTTGTACTTTGTCTGGTTGTTTCATGCTTTTTCTGGTAGCGTGCCCTCTAAAAGCTGCTTGGATTTTGGTAGCTGCTTCTTCTAAGTCAGCTGGTGGTTCTTCTTTAGGGGGTGTTTTCGGTTTAACAGTCGCTGATTCCTCCTTTTGGGTTGAATCCGGCGTTACCTCTGTTGTTTCTTGAGTGGGCTGTATTAAGCCGTTGCTTCTGATAGTAATTGTTTTGGCTGAAGCAGATCTTCGATCTTTTTCTTCTTCTGAAAAAAGAAAATAAGATGTTATTTTTAAACTTAATATCTCTTAAAAAGTTAATTGACGAAAAAGTTAGTTAAATAGACGCGAGCTAATGCACATATTAAGAGGTTTAAACATTAATGAGATTTAGCGTTTGGGAACCAAAGACCGGTTTGCATCTTATGAGATCTCATCAGTTTGGTACACTCAATTTAAATGCCGACAAATGTTCCTGCGAAATTAATGGACATCGACCATGCCATTGCGAACTGTATCGCCACCTATCGGTCTGTGAAAGAAACGTGGAAAAGTTCCAACAAGAGTTCTCTAAATAGAGGGCGACCTAGACTGGCAGTCATATCTCTAAATGTGTAGTAGCGGATCATTGGTTTTTGAACTTCCAATAGTTGATCCACTGAAGCTTAGCAAACGTGATCGCTCTAACAAGTTACAGAGTTTATTCAAAGTTTATTGGTTGCAAGTTTTGATTATTGTGTTCTCTTCTTCTGCCTTTGATATAAAAAGGCATCCAACAATGCCAACTTAGTTTAAGGCAGCGGTATCCAACGTTTTAGTTGATTGGAGCCAAGTCATTTATTAAAAATTTTTGACGAGTCACATTATGACAACTTGAAAGTGATAACTAAAAAAAATATATCTTGCTACACTAGAGAGTCGCGAAACACAAATATGGTAAACAGAAGTAAAAACACTATTAGAACTTAAAAAATAGTGCCTAAAAAAACGCTGAATCACGAAAACCTAACATAATATTTCTCCATAGTTAAGCAAGCTCTATTACAGTGAGCCACTTGAGGCACTTGAAATTCAGAAAAAATATTTTTTTTTTGATTTCGAAGGCGACTCAAAAATTCCTCTTCTCTTCAAAAATTCGATTCTAAAATCTCTATAAAAAATATCTTGAGAAACGCCAATGTTTTTCGACTTAGCTGATCAAATTTAAATTCGAAAAATCAACTTATTATAATATATGAAAATTAAAAAACAAAATCTTTAGGTTTCTAGACGAAAACTTCCTACGCACGAAATGGCAAATAAGCATATTAGCTAATTTTCAATTATAAAATCGAATTTTCAAAACAAAAATTGAAAACTCGAGTTTACATTTAAAACTTATAGATTTAAGTAAAGAACTTGATAAATATCAACCATTCTAAAATGTTTTATTTAAACTTAAATTGTTTTTTTCGATACTTCGTCTACAATTTGTAAAATAATGAAATTATCCTATTTCGAAATCTGAAAATTTTTTCGACCCTTTGACATTAGATCTTAATAATTTCAATTTTAATTTGAAATTTTCTTCTCTAATACTAGACATTTCCAGAAAAGAATTTTTAATTCCAAATATGATTTTGTATGCGATATTTCGACCTCAAATCCGAAATATCGATATTTGGTTTAAAAATTTCGAGCTTGTTCCAGAAAATAATTTTAATTATAAGCTGAGAAATTTTAAGAAAAGTGTAGAATTTATAAAAAAAATGTTTTTCTTGTATATTGAAATTTTGAACTTTTTAATATTTTTTTCGACATTTTTACATTAATACCGAAATTTTGCTTGTTTACGCGAAAATTTCATTGTTTTACTTGAAACGAAATTTTCCTTAAAATTTTGAGTTTAAAGTCGAAATTTTTTGATTAATTGAGGGAACAAAGCCTTATGCTTAATAAACCTTTCTGTTTTTGAAGTTACAAGAAGTTGAACATGAATTTTCCTACATTTTTCCACCATTTTTCCGTAAAATATTCTAATTTAGTACATTTTTTATGCAGTGCATTGATACTGGCTGAGATAAAGCTTGTGAAATCTAAGCGGTAAAAATCCATATTGGCGATCCTCTACTAAAGGTTTCTCATCAAAATACTACATTTTAGTGTTTTTGAAAATTAATCCGATGACGGAATAGTACTTTCTCTAGTATTTTTTCTACATTCCATCTTAATATACACAACAAAAGTTGATTTTAAAATAACAATAATAAACAACAGCAAAAAATAAGAAGAAACTACACAAAACTGGCCTTCTTTATAGCTTAAAACAAACAGGAAAATACTATAATTTAAATTATTTAGGAAGTGCTGTTTTAGTTGTGTGTCATATACTCCAATTAGTAAAGATGCTGCCTTTCCTAGCTCTTATCTGATGGCCGGGATTCCGGGAAATTGACAACTATTACAATTATTAATATATTAATTTTTTTTTAAATATTTGAAATCCCAATATCTCACGAAGTTTAATTCTTAGAAAAAAGCATCATGTCTATTTTGGTAGGCAAATAAAAACTTATTTTATTGTAACATTCACTGTTTGCAGAAGACATTTGCGACAAACTGAACATTTACTGGAAGGGAAACTACAAATGGTAACGAATACGAGTGAGATCGGAGAGGGTAAAATCCATATTGGCGATATATTTTCTATTTGTTTTGGGACCTTTTGCCATTTTAGGCGAACGCTTCACAACCTCAATCCTTTTAAGAAATTTCATTCATTGGTTTCCATGATGAATTGCGTTTGATAACAGTGACGAATGTTGAAAACTTTGTGCGTGTCACTAAGCTCTTTCTGTACAAAAGTCCCTCGCTTGAGAGATGTCGACTGATAATGCTCTAGATTTATGTTTTTATTTCTTTCCGATTCTAAGGCACATGGTGTGTTTACGTAGAATTTTTGTCTTCAAGCGTAAAAAATAAAACTCTAAGTGAAAGTTACATTCATCGTTAACAATGCAATTTTCCACTTTTACTTAGAGCTGCTCCTTTATATTTCATGTTTAAAACATTTTTCATGGGAGTCTCATTTTTATTTTGTAGCATCATGTAATTGTAGTTTATGCCTCCACTAGATATGCTGTGAGATTACCTTTTAGTCATAAGTAATATTCAAATGAAGTAAAATTACAATCTGATTGTGAGTTAATTAAGAGACTACATTTGTTATACTAAGTACATCAAAGTATAAGGAATACTTTTGATTGACTTCGAAATAATGTTTTAAAGAATAAATAATGAAATAAAACAGAATAGAAGTGTCGATTATATTAATAATTTTAAAAATCAAGTAGATAAAAAACATATGTAAATTAGAAAAAGTTTTTTTATATCTTGAAGTGCACTCAAAGTTTTTGAGTATTTCCCTGAAGATGATAACATGGCTATTGTAATACGTTGGAGCAAGTGTTATGTTTTTAAATCCTTTTTAATTTCAGGGGTGACGATTTGTATATAAATTTTTGAAGATAATCAAGGACCAAAAATAGAAAAAAATGTACACAAAGTGCATCCATGTGTATTCTGTGTTTCGAAATTTCAAACAAATCAGATCCAGCAAATGCTGGTCTTGAAAATTTAGTGGTTTTTCCATGTCGAAATATCTACATTATAACCAAAATATGCATGAAGCTTCCAAATAAAATAATTAAAGCTTCATGCAAAAACCAACAAAGTCCAATTTTTATGAAAAATGAGTAATATAATACACTGGTAGTCTGTAACTTGAAATAAATTTAGTAAATCAAAAACAGTTTTTTTTTCGGAAATTTGCTCGGACACGTCGATGGATATTTTGATTTGCTCTCTTTTTGATGCAGGAAAATTTTATACAGCATGTCCCAAAAAGATATAACGTCATCGACAATTTTTTTAAATGGGGACCTTATTTTTTTCTTGACTATTCTTAAAGGGTATATCTAGTTACAGATGCGTATTGAATTTCAATTTTTTATTTCTTGTCATTTAAAAGATATTTAGGAAAATATTAACTAATCAAAGAATCTGATTCAACTCAATAATCTTTCTTTACTAACTGAAAATACCCTAAATGGAACTGAAACTCCTTTAGAACATTTTTAAATACTTCGGGGGAAATTAGTCCACACTTCTTTCAACTCCTCAATATTTTCAGGTTTGGTCTTAAAAACTTTGCTCCTCAAAGAAATATCCGATACGTGTTAATTCCGGAGACTTGGATGGCCATTCAAAAGGTTCACTTCTACCAATCCATCTGCCTGGAAGTACATCATCCAGGTACTCACATACAAGTCTTGCCAAATGAGAAGGGGCACCGTCTTGTTGAAACCAGATGTTTCTATTCGCGACATAAGCTTCGACCGGATCAGGAAACAAAATAGCTAAATCATAAATTAGCTCTTCCTGCCCCATTGAGGTTTCCTTGGAAGAAAATTGGTTCTATAACTCGATCACCAACAATCCCTGCCCAAACATTGACTTTCTCTTGATGTTGAGTGCGGCCTTCCCTAATCAAGTGTGGGTTGTTGCCTGCCCAGTAACGACAATTTTGACGATTTAGCTCACCATTTAACATAAACTTTGATTCATCTGAAAACAGGATATTTTCTATGCTTAGAACATTTCTGTCCAGTAGATTCATCATTTGTTCGCAAAACTGGAGTCTTCTATCCGGATCATCTTCTATGAGTTCATGGAGGATGGTCATTTTATAAGAATGACATTATTGCATTTTGAGAATTCTTACAACTGAAGAATGGCTAATTTCAAGTTCCCTACCTATCTGACTAGTGGGGACATGACAATTTTTTTGGACCGGGAGAAATACATTAATTTTGGCATCTACATTGAGCGCATTCTGATGGAGATTACGTGCTTTTCCTAAATGCTCATTTTCCCGGAACTGTTTTTCAATCTTGCCTATGGTACTTTGCAATATGGGTGGTAAATCAGGAGACTTCTCTCTGAATAAACGAATATCTTCATTTTGTGTTCTTGTTCTATCTCCGTAGCCAATCATTATTAAAATTTCAATCTTGTGGGTTTCAGTTAAGTACGGCATTTTAAACGATTTTTTAATAAATTGTGTTTCTCACTAAACGACAAACTAATAGCCTCGTCGATCAATGTGATACTACTATTCTTATTTGTTTTTATTAACTTTTTTATAAGATTGTGATAAGACGTCAACCCAGTTTGACAAAAAACATCAAACGAATACCTTCTGATACGCGATTTGTAAACTTTATGAAAATTGTATTGAATTGAATCAGATTTCCTGATTTTTCGAATAAGTTATTAAATTTGTAAATATCTTTTAAATGACAAAGAATAAAAAATTGAAATTTGATACACATGTGTAACTTGATACATCCCTTAAAGAATAGTTAAGTAAAAAATAGGGATCTTAAATTTGGGACATGTTGTATAAAATTTTCCTACATCAAAAAGAGCGCAAATTAAAATATTAATCGAGGCGTCCGAGCATATTTCCGAAAAAAAAAACTGTTTTTGATATACTGTATTTATTTCAAGTTGCAGACCAGCACTGTATTTCTATTTTATTGCTTTATTTTATTACGTATTTATACATTACTTCTGCTTAAATTCTTCAGGAATATAAATGTGCTCAAAGAAATCCATAGAAAAGGATAAATAGACATTAAACATTTTGAAAATAGGTCTAAATCGTTTATAAAATGACAAAAAACAAGCGAAATTGAAATTTAGGCAATAACGCACGAAAAAAAGGCCCAAAAGGAAGGTAGGATCATAGGATTTTAGCTAAATTCCGGTTTAGAATCATTATTAACATTTGGTAAAAACGGTTTTAAATTAGTTCAAAGTCCAGTGAACTAAACACCGCGAACGTCGATCGTTAGAGGTTTTCAATAAAATGTCGACCTTCAACTGGAAATTTCAATTTTCTAATTAACTCAATTTTAATTCAAAATTTTACTCGAAATTTCAAATAAAAATTGATTTTATGAATTTCGAAGTTTTCTCCTTGTTCAATCTTAATTATAATTTAAAGATTTAAAAATATTAGTAGAAATGTTCACATTTATTACAATAAATTTGGGGATTATATAGAAAATTATGACTTAAAACTACCAATTTTGAGAATAAAATGAATATTTTTTTTAGTGGAACAGACTGGGCCTTCGTTATCTTTAAAAATTAATTTACAAATCTTGTTCCCTGAAAGCAAAAAAGATTAAAAATACAATTAACGTGATTCGATAGCCAGGCTATCATCCTCAGATAGATGCTACTATCTCTCTGAAGACGATAGCTTGACTATCAAAACGTGTTAGAGCAACTGTTGTTTTGTTTTTTAATCCTTCTTGGTTTCAGGGGACAAGATTTGTATATCAATAAAATGAATATGTAGAGAATATGTAGAACTTTTAGTTTTTTTTATGAGTTTGAAGTTTAAAAAAGCAGCAATAATACATAATAAATACAGAAGTAACATCAAAAGCTGGGAAGAAGTGAATAAACGAATAATAAAGCTAGAGATGGAAAAAACGAAGAATCTATTGTAATAATATGAGTATATGCCCCAAACGAAGACGCCAATATACAGGACAGAGATGAGTTTTATGACATGTTGACAAGCACATTGGAAAATATTAACAACAACAAAGAAGTGTGCTTACTAGAAGACTTGAAGGCAAGAGTGGGCAAAAAGGATAATGATCCTGTAATAGGAAAGTATGGAGAAAACAAACAATTTCTGCAGGGGGTCTTCTTTAAGAGTAATGAACGGATTATTTCAGCACAAAGAGGTGCATAAAAATGCATGAATAAAACCGAAAAAACAACTAGATTTAATCATTGGCTATATGATCCAAAAACAAACTTCTAGATTAAAAGCAAATGAGGCAGGGGTACTGCTGGGTGCTGAATGCGGATCTGACCAATACAATATATGGTAATGGAAAATATTGCTATCAATTTCAAAAATACAAAAACTAAACATCAAATAGAAAAGCCGAATGCAAGCAACGAAATAACACCTAAGAAATATAATTCGGAAAGCCTAAAACAGGATTCAATTAAGTTTCTATATAAATTGCTATTAGCCACAAAGTTTCAGGGTACATTAAATAACATTGCGGAAAATGCAGAAACCAAATACTAGCAAATAAAAGAATGCATACACCAACAGCCATGGAAGCGTTAGAATATAAAAAAGAAGCAAGAAGAAAAAATCCTGAATGGTGGTCGGAGGAAATAGACGAGAAAATAAAAGTCAAGAGAAAAGCATTTAAAACTTGGCTTTGCACAGGAGATCCAGAAGATAGAAGAATATACGCAATATACAATAAAGAAGTAAAAAAATAGTTAGTAAGAGAAAAATGAAATTTGGAAGGAAAAATGTGAGGCAATAGAGAGATGCTTAGGAAGGACAAGAATAAGGGAGATATGGAAAACAATCGAAGGTATGAGAAAAAAAAGAAAAGAGGGAACAAATATAAAGCTAATTGGTCAGGAAGAATGGGAAAAACACTACTATACGTTACTAACATCTATTATCGCAATTAAGAGAATTAAGAGAGGCGTTTAAGGGAACCTTGACGACATTCTGAGCGAATGAGACCCAAATGTAGAAAGGGTAAGTGTAGAGGAAGTTAAAAGAGCAGTAAAGGATATGAAAAACGGAAAAGATGCAGGGCCGGCAGACATTCCGATTGAGTTGGTGAAATGTGGTATGGCTAGTCTACTGGAAAGATTAACAGACTTGTTTAACGACTGCCTGATTACTGGAAACGATCTTTCGACAGACTGGAACTTAGCTCAATTTATAAAAAGGGCAACAGAAAAATATGAAATAACTACAAAGGGATCGGCATTACGAATTCAGTGGAGAGGTTGTATGCAAGAATAATTAAGAAAAGAATTGAATTTCAATATAAAAATATGGAAGAACAAAATAATTTTAGAGCAGGAAGATCATGCATGGACAACACCTTCACTCTTCAGTAAATATTGGAAAAACGAAAAGCTCGGAACCTACCTACTCACCTCTCGTTCAAGAATTTGGAAAAAGCCTACGATTCAGTACCTTTAAAAAAACTATTTAACATATTATTAACATGTATAAAAATCCACAAAGAGCAATAAAAACTGGAAAGATAATATCTCCACCATTCAAAGTAACGAAAGGTTTAAAACAGGGGGGCTACCTATCACCTGCACTATTCCAAATATACTTACAAGAAGCACTGAAGAAATGGAGGAGAAAATGTAAAGCAATGGGCATAGAGATCGGTAATTAGCACCTAACAACTCTGTTCTTTACAGATGATCAGGTATTAATAGCAAACTGCGAAGAGGACCTAGACTACATGCAGAGAAAATTAAAAGAACAGTATGAAAGGTGGGGATTGGGCATAAATATAAGTAAGACAGAATATCTTAGAGTAGCCGAGACTGGAGAAAAAGATCAAGATTTAGAATTAAAGAAAATAAGAAAATGCGAAGAATTTAATTATTTAGAAAGTGTAATATTTCAAAAAGGATCATCAAAGAGGGGCATAACCTATAGGACACAACACGGTAAAAAATGCGTTAAGATTCTAAACTCGTTACTGTGGTAAATCCGAATAAGAATAAACAAAATTAACAATATACAGGACAATAGTGGAACCGATATTGACGTATGGATCGGAATGATGGCAGATGACAAAAAAAAAGGATAAGCAGAGAGTAGACTCGGTGAAAATGGACTATTTAAGGAGATCATGCTGAATATTTAGACCGGAGCACATTAGAAATGAAGAAATAAGAAGCACGGGAATAGTGCATACTACTGCAGAGAGAATAGGAACTAGATAATTGATATGGTTAAGACTATGGTTAAGAATGCAAGACAATAGATGGCCAAAAAGAGCATTAGACTATATTTCTACAAACAGGAGAAAGAGAAGAAGACCAGCTAGAACATGGATTAATGGGATAATGGACATAATGGAAGACAGAGCAATCCATGACCAGGACTGGAAAAACAAAAAGATATTATGGCGGTCGAAATGCGAGATGTTGCAGCAGCTGTAGGATCCCTGATATTAATATAATATTTAAAAAAAATCAAAAATTCAAGTGTAAACCATAAAACCAAGTGCACTTTCGCTTTAATCAACGATTTTCTGCTTTTCTAACGAGAATAATTCATGCAACTCTATACTCATTTATTATTTTTAATGTTAAAAAATATCAGTTTTTATTTTCTTGGTGAAAGCAAACAAATTAGCATATCAAAGAGGTTGGATGGAAAATAAACGCAATATTAGAGATGGCGCATTCAGTGAACCACTGTGAGATTTATGACCTTTTATTTGTTATACACATATTAAGCTGCGTTTTTGCTTAAAAGCGGCTAATATTAGCTGCGCAATCTTTAGAAGCTGAAATGAAAATTTAGTTTTCTTACTGAAAGCGAGAAAATGTCGCCATTAAAACGCGTAATTTTGTAATCTCCTAATATTAGATTATTTTTGAGGTTTCTTTAAGCTTCTCAAAAGTAACCGCGGTAACCGCGGAGTCATAATTATTCACAATTCTTGGATTTCTTCCCCATTTCAAGTACACTAGGAAACTTCCTTTATGACAAACCGTAAAACATTGCGTAGAATCCCCTTCATGTTGCCGGGTCAAAAGGTCATCTTTGTGTTTGTGCAACTAAATCTGGATGCGGGATATACCTGGAAAGCTTTTATATTTACAAAGTCACTGTCCGTGCACATTCTGTTGCTTGAAACTGAACACGGACTTGAGCTTTTAAATAATTCAAGCAAACCGCATTTAGCGGAGACTATTCGCCTCTAACTTTCTAGTTAGTAGCTTCTTCTTCATTATTTATATGCAAGAGGGAAATTATTTGCGTGTTGAACAATGGTCTTAAAGTGGCAATAAGCCGAACTTCAAGTTTACGTACATATGGTACAAGCTGAAACACGTCAAAGCAAATTAATTAAATCTTGAAATATGTATTAAGGTTGGTTTAAAACGTTATAAACATTAATGTTATTTATTTTGGCGGGTATTTAAGTTATTTCATGTAATACAATGTAATCGTTCTAATAAAGTACTCTTCGGTCTTCGGTAATGAAATAAAATTTAATAAAGTTTGTACATGTCAGGAGAATTTAAATAGATAGTTTGAAATAAGAATTACGTAGTTTCTTTGCTGATTTTGTTTTACCCAGTTTTTATGACCTTTATTTAAACTAATTTTATAAATGCTAAAGGTGTTGCTCTGTATCATTAGATATAGTGACGCTAAGGTAGTTTTTTTTTATAATGGAGACGAAGGGCTGCAGACAACGACCAGTAAAAAAGTATTTTCAGAAAATTATACTTTCAAGAAATATGGTATAATAAGGTGTTAAAATTCTGTAGAAAGGCAATTATTTACCCAATGCATGAGGACGAAATTTCAAGCTAGAAGCTAGTGATTAACAAATATAGAAAGCAATGCTAAATCAATATAAATAATCAAAATTGCTCGCCCTTATACTGATTTAAATTTATAAGACACAACTTTGGTTATTGATCCAGTAGAAGTAAATACGGAAACGCTAGACCTCAAGCACTTTTGCCTTCATATTCCTTGGTACGTATTCTTTATAAGCATCTAGGATATTTCCACTATTCTGCACCGCTGCTTCCGTATTTAAGTCAAATAGAACGAGACAAAGAGCAATTTATTAATTTAAAATATGCATTCCAGCCTGTACTGAGTTTCGCTAGGGCCCTAGGGGATTAGAAACATCATTTGCAGTCAGCCTCTCGAACGCTAATTCCTGGTGTAATTTTACCAAAGCAAATAGTACAGGGGTTTATAAAATTAGTTATCAGGCGTTTCAAAAAAAGTTATTAAGGCGGTAACATAGCGACACTATCAGCAATAAATCTTTCAGGATCTTGTTTTTTCCGTAGTATATTTCGTTTTCCTTCGGGACTCAGACCACTAGGAGCCTGCCCTTAGGGTTGTTATTTCACAGGGCAATTTGTGTCAGCGAATTTCCTAATGTACGTATTTTCCGGGGAGAGCAGATCGTTGTACTTTTGTCCAACTAATTTCATCAGAAAACTTGGTAAAAGGTTTTTCATCGTTTGTAGGATCTGCTTTATAACGAACAATTCAACAGAAATCATAATTAATATAGGCCGCTCTAGTTTTCTCATTTTCTTTTAAATATTTTAATTAACTACTTATCTGAAAGTTTCGAATGTTTTTTCTTCACATCATAAACATCGAAAATTATCGTACATATTTTTGCTATTTAATGTAAAAGTAAGGGAAAGAAACTTAATATTCGAAAGATACCATGCCAAAAATATGCAAAAAAACAGCATCATGCGTTAAGATATGTAAGATATGTAAAATGAAGTTATTTTATAGATACAATCACTCAAGATAAGCACAGATTAACATAATTTAATAATTTGGAGATTTTATTCAACGTGCAAGACCTCACTAAATAATGCAACAGATTATCAGATACGACACAATTGTGTATCGCATGTCTTAATGAAAGTCGGGAAAAAAATATGGTTTAGGTCAACAGATGAAAACATTAATTGAATAACTAGAGAGAGAAAGAGAAAGAGAAAGAGAGAGAGAGAGAGAGAGAGAGAGAGAGAGAGAGAGAGAGAGAGAGAGAGAGAGAGAGAGAGAGAGAAGGCAAAGGAAAAATCTGAGTAAGTCAGATGGTTCAGATGGTACAGAAGGTTCATAAAATGTAGGTAGTAATTTTTATAAAAGATTTGGTTTAAATTGTTTAAATTTTGTACAAATATATCAACATTTTTGAAAGGTGAAAAATTTCAAATGGTGCAAAAAAGAATTTTAAATTTGTAAAGAAGTCAGGAAAATCAAAAACGTACAAGCGTAAAAATTTGCATAAGAGTCAAAACTTTCAATAAAATCTAAATTATAAGAAAAAAGAGTATAATTTTGGAAACAATCATTTACAGAAAAGTAAAAATGTTAAGAAAGTCAACATTTTGAATAATAAGTAGGTATTAAAAAATGAAAGTCAAAATGTAAAACAAAAGTCGAGCTTTAAAAAGAGTAGATATTTTCTGAAGAAAATTTTTTTTGAATAAGTCTTAATCCCAAGAAAATTAAAATTGTGAAAAAAGTAGAATTTTCGAAAAAAAAGTGGAAGAGCAATATTGCATTTTTCCAGAAAGTCTAAAGTTTCAAGATAATATTTACAAAATAGAAATCTTAAAAAATTTCAAAAAAATTTTAAATTTTCAAAAGGCATCATATTTTTTTTTAATTTTCCGGAAAATCCTAATTTAAAAAATAAAGAATTTCTCATTGTAAAGTGGAAATTTACAAAAAGGGTAAAATTTCAAGAAAAAAAGTTGAAAAAGAATTTTTTTGCGAAAAAGTCAAAATATTGAAAAGACAAAATTTTCAAAAACAATCGAATCGTTTAAACAATTTAAAACTTAAACTTCGGTTTTTTTCAAGTTTTTGTTTTTTTTTTTATTTCCACATACTTCAAAATGTCGATTTTCTTTGGAAAATTTCGATTTTAAAAGTAAAAATTTTTAAAAATCATTTAAAATATTCAAAATAAAATTTAAAATTTTGAAAAAAGTCGACTTTTGAAAGAGTTGGCATTTTTCGAATGTCAAAATTTTTAAAAATAAATAACTAAATTAAAAATCAATATTTTGAAAAAAGTGCAGATTTTGAAAGAATCGAAATTTATCGGTTAAAATATTGAGAAAGTTACAAGTTTGAATTTTTGACAAAATTGGAAATTTCTCCAAAAACAAAAAAAAAAGTTTTTCCGAAGATCGAAATTTAAAAAAAATTCAATATATTTAAAAAGGGTCGAAAATTTCAATGTCACAATTTAAAAGGGAAAAACGAAGGTAAAATTTAGCAAAAAAATAAACCTTCAAAAAAAGTAAAATTTTGAAAAAGTTGACATTTTCAACACAAGTAGAATGCGTCAATAAGTAGAAATTAACAAAATAAGGCATTATTTTAGAAAGATTTGAAATTTTAAAGTCAACATTTTAAAAAGAAATCGGTATATCCAAAAAAGTTAAAATTTTTAAAAAGTTGACCTTTTTAAAATAAGCTAACATTCTAATATTCAAAAAAAGTGGAAAATTTGAAAATAGTGAATATTTTAAAATGAGGAGAGTCTTTAAAAACAGCCGGGATTTTGAAAAAAAAAAGTCAAACCATGTCGAAATATTCAGCAAAAATTTCAACATTTAATAAAAGTAGAAATATTTTTTAAAAAGCGAAATTTCAAAGAACAAGACAAAAGAATCAAAATGGGAGGGAACATTTCAAAAATAAAGAAAAAATCCGACATTTTAGAAAACTCAAAATTTTCAAAAAAAAGTCCATATTTTGAAGTCAAAGCTTTGAAAAATTTTCATTTTTTTAAGAGGCTAGTGAGAATTTCCAATATTTTTTAAGTCGAAATTGCCAAAAACTTTCAAAACTAAAGTTTTCAAATGGTAATGGAAGTTTTAAAATAAAAGTCAAAATTAAAAAAAGAATAGTCGGTAATGGGAAGTGCTGACAGAAGTGAAAAGATAAAACTAGGAAATAATAGTGGTTTTTTTTTAATTTTTCAATTTAATTGTAGTACCAATAATTAAAACTTCATAGAATGCAAATTAAAGTTATCATTATATCATTGTGAAACAATTTACCATAGTACTCACTGCTGTAATGCACGGTGACTCTACAACGAAACAATTAAAATTGATTGATGCACTTTGTTTACTTTCTGTAGGTCGAGGTTTATTGGCACTGGAGGTTGGTTAAATAATTTATAAACTTCACTATTTTATTGATATGTATGATCCTTAAATCCAGTTAAAAATCAAATTCTTTTTGGTAGACAGTCTAGCTAGCTTATTTGGTTAAGGAGGCTAGATTTTGCTTCGTAGGTCTGATAAGTCGCAGGTTTAAATCCCGTTGTCGATCACGCGTTTTTTAAGTCTGTTACACGTCTTAGGGTGCGTTTAGATTAGACACTTTATGCTTTATGTTTCTCGCTGACATATTAATATATTATGTATAAACCATCCTGAGAAAAGCTATCTGAGACTAATTACACAGCTGAGATAAATTACTCGACACGAAATGTCGACACAAATTTCAGTTAATATCTGACGTATATCTGAAAAGTTGTAGGGTCTACTTTTTCTCGAAATATTTCATGCGAATCACTATTATATATTACTTATAATATTAAAATACGATTCCATATAAGTAATTTGCAAATTTAATTAGACAAAATCTATTCAATATTTGCAAATCATTGGTTACAGAATTGAAAATCTAGAATTAACAATTAGACCTAAACATATTTTGATTATTTAAAGTAGCAAAAACATTTTATGTCGACACTTTATCTCAGCTGGAAGTGTCAACAATTTTTTCAGCTATATTTGTGTCTGTGTGAACGGGCAAGGAAATTAAATTTAGTCTCAGATACCTAAGATTTCTATCATTAAATAAGTATCTAATTTAAATGCACCATTACTCATAGCTACATAATACTATTAATGTTAGAGCATATTGGTAATGCAAATTAGCGTGGTGTTACGTCGAATCATAGGTTTTCCCCCTATCAAAAATCGCTAAAGCGCCTAAAGAAGTTTTCACGTTAAAAAAAACCTCAAAAACTTCCGAAAAAAGTCGAAGTTTTGTAAATATCCGAAATTTTTAATAATAGCTTAAATTATCAAAAAAAAATATTTTCATGCACTCGCACTTTTCCTCATATTTTCAAAAATAAAAATTAGGAATTTTGATATACAGGAAATAATGGAGCAACATGGGTTTGGGTATCATAATGGAGCAACATTGGTTTGGGAATCAAGCCATGAGTGATTCCAATTTACTCATTTTGGTACCCATATTCAGTTGAAAGGTTGATACTTAAAGATATACTACTGAGACATTTCTATACGTTAAAATAAGAAAATAAATTTCAATTTTTAATAAATGCCTTGATAAACTTCTCGAAAGCAGACTCGGAAGTTTTTAATACTTATTGTCAAAAATGTCTATTTTTAGAATTATTTTACTGTTTATTGTAATTTTTAATTCTGAATAAACCCCTGTTTTTAAAATTTCTAAATTATTTTAATTATATTAACTAGCAGCATTAGATACTTCAAAGACAAACATCTTGAAAACGGTGCAAAACCACTGATTTCATTTTTTTCCTTTTTTTGCGTCAAAGAAGTTAGAAAATAAGAATTTGATGCTGAAGATGAGAAATCTTAAGGTATAAAAAATTTGAAACATTTTTAACATATTCAGTCTACCTCAACTGGCACCCTCTACAAATTGTAACCGAACTGTAAAAAAATTTTAACCCCTAGAATATTATTTTATATTTAACACCCTCTACCTCTTTAAGTATCTATTTTTGAACCAAAGCTCAATTAAATGACAATATTTTTACCTTGACAATCCAACTGAGAAATAAATTCCAATTAATTATATGAAAAACAACTCTGTAGCCCAGAAGCAAACTATATTAAGTCATAAAACTCATTCTTATGATAAACAAAATTAAACTTACTAAACGTAGTTTAGATCTGGGATAAACAAGGAGTTGATATTTTTCAAAAAGGCCTAAATTTTCCCTTTATTTATATATCTTGATGAAGAGAACACATTAAAGATGGTGTTTTTCTAATAAACACAACATTTTTAACTCAATTTGGGAAAAATTTGACTTAACATAGTTTACCTCTAAGGTACAGACAACTTTACAAACGCGATAGAATGTTGACCAAATGCAATTACCATATAAGTCATTCATTCTTTTTTAATTTATTGATGATTATTCTGATTTGATAAAACATTTTTCAATGGAAAAATGGATTTATAACTTACTATTTATGCTGATGTACGAAATTATATTATGTATTTTCTTAATTAATTCGCATACTACAGTATTGTTCTATCCACTATGAGCATAAATACGTGCAAAACAAACCACAACAAATAGATAAATGATACTAATCTTCAGTGCCTGTTCTAACAATCATAGACCGGAACTTGAAACTGCAAACAAAGCAAAGAGGATTATATTGGGAGCTTCGTAACATCTGCATACCAATACCGTTTTAACGCAAATGGTTGCAACAATGCTTTTCGAATTGATTAATGTTTCAGTTGCACTTATCAAGCGAAAAGCTTTTACTAAAGCTTTCTACAATTTCTAGTAATGCTTTTGCAAACGTAAGCTTTTGATCAAAGATAAATGATTACTATGGATACCCAAAGCAGTATTCGTTTTATTCATTTTTTATTTTATTAATTTTCAATTTGATTAAATTTCATTCCAACTCTTTATTCATTCTAATATGTTAATATTTGTTTCGGTGTAACAATGATTTAATCTAAAGAACATAGTTTTAAAGTGCATTTCAGCAGCATAAGAAAATATGACCTACTTTAGAGAAAATGTTTGTACCATACCGCTTGTTTGAGGGTAAAAGCCTTTATTCTCTAAATACACATTAAAGGGAAGTAGCTCTAATCTCCTTCACGTACACTTGGATAGCTAATTTGCTTCTCATTTTCCAGAGAATATTAAATATGGACAAGCTTAATTGTTAATTACCTCACTTTTAGGTTTTGCGAAGTTGTTTTGTCAAAAAAAAAACAGGAAAATTAAATTACAAGTAATTGTGTTTCGGGCAGAAAATCAAAACATGAACAAAATAATGATAAAGCCTGTTCAGGGCCGGCCCGAGCAAAATTGGTGGCAAACGAGTTGAATGACGTTCCTTTAAAAAAACATTTGCAACAAAATAAAACCCAAATATAAAACAATAACGTAAATTTATTAAACAATGTAGTTTCAAAAAAAAGCAGAAAAACCTAAACATTTTTTTTTTGATGTTTTCAAGAAAAAATTGTAATAATTTTTGTTTATTTTTCTCCATCGAAATTCGCCCTTGTTTTAAATCTTGACCCTAACTGTGTATATTAATGAGCTGAGAAAGTCTAAAAGGAAAAGCTGGCGACAATTTTGTGAGGGGATTAATGATCTTTCCCAGACAATGCATCTCTAAAAGATCTTGTCAAAAGACCACTCAAACGTCATTAGGCTGCTTTAGAAATCTGACAGCAGCTACACCGAAAGCAGAAAAGGAAGCGTTGGCTTGCTTCTGCAAACCCACTTTCCCGACTGCATTGAAAGCGAAAATATCTAAGATAGCGCTTGGTCAGAAGAGCGCATACATTGTCTCACTGGCCGAACAAAAAGCCTATTGGGAAGAATTTTCACTAAAAGTAAAATACAACGGGCGTTTAAGCCTTACAAATCACCAGACAAAGACGGAATCTTCCCAGCCCTGCTGCAAGGGGGCTAACGGAGCTTATGACTCCACTAACTCAAGTGTTTAAAGCTAGTTATTGCCTGGAGTATATTCTTCAAACCTGGAGGGAAGTTAATATGGTTTTTATCCCAAAAGCTGGAAGGCGAGCAAACGCCCAGCCTAAATCTTATAGACCTATTAGCTTAACCTCATTTCTGTTCAAAACAATGAAGAAAATCATAGATCTTTACATTAGAAGCAAAGTCCTAATACAGGTACCACTTCACAATGGCCAATTTGCTTATCAAGTAGGCAAATCTAGCAAGCCAGCCTTACATAACGTCATAAAGAGGATCCAAAGGCACTCACAGCAAAATATATTGCTCTTTGTCCACTCATCGATATAGAGGGTGCCTTCGACAACACCTCTTACGAATCCATAAAAAGAGCTGCACAAAACAAGGGCTGTGAAACAGCAATAACCGAGTAGATACAATCCATGCTTAGGGGAAAAAGAATCAAAGCAACCCTGGGAGGAGACTCAGCAACGGTGACTGCGGTAACGGGCTATCCTTAAGGAGGAGTATTATCACCTCTACTATGGTCTATTGTTGTGGACGATCTCCTTCTAAAGTTACACAACTCAGACTTTGAAACGCAGGGATATTCAGATGACATTGTCGTCACTGCAAGGGGAAAGCATGACAGAGTTATATCGAACCTGATGCAAACCACTCTAAGTATCATCAACAATTGGTGCTCGAAGGAAGGCCTCAGAGTCAACCCAAGCAAAACAGTTATTGTTCCATTTAGTTAAAGAAGAGAGTGCTTATTAATAGCTCCCATCAAAAACGGAGTACTATTGACTTTTCAGGTGAGACAAAATATCTAGGTTTAATGCTAGACCAGAAAATTACTTGAACCACACACCTGACAGAGGTAGTCGAACGTGCAACAGTGGCAAACTGGACCTGCCGTAGACTCTGAAAAAACCTCGAGACTGAATCCTAAAATGATCTACTGGCCTTACCTGACGGTTATCAGACCAATGGTTACGTACGCCTCATTAGTATGGTGGCCAAAAGCAAAAAAAAGACAACACAAGATAAACTTGCAAAAGTACAACGTTTAGCTTATCTTGGAACTGTAGGAGTAATGAAAACCTGTCCAACTGCAGCTCTGGAAATCATGCTGAATTTCCTTTCTTTACATCTACAGGTAAAGAAAAAGGCAATTCTGGGGACTTTAAAACAGATTCAGGCAGTAGATCTTAAGGAAGGAAACTTTATCGGACACATGAGTATTCCCATAAAATTTGTGTCATCGGCAACTATAAAACTTGTTGATACAATACAAACCAGGTTGGAGTTCGAACACTCATTTGAAGCGGTCATAAATGATCTCCATAAGAGTGGGATGGGCCAAAAACATAAACTACCACAAGGATCACTTATCTGGTACACGGATGGGTCAAAAACAGCAGATGGAGTTGGGGTCGGCATATATGGCCCAAGATATAGGCTACCAAAAGCTTCTTCCACAATATGCCAGGCAGAAATACATGCCATTGAACTATGCACCCGGGAATGTCTATCGAAGAATTTACGAGAAGCAAGGATCTATATCTGTTCAGACAGTCAAGCGGCGCTTAAAGCTCTGAGTAGCTTTACTGTAAAATCCATACTAATGTGGGACTGTCTACAACTACTAAAACAGTTGACTGTCCGCCCGCAGCAAGGTAACCTTGATGTGGGTGCCAGCACACATAGGTATTGAAGAAGATGAGATTGTCGATCGCCTAGCTAGAGAAGGTGCAACATCCCCATTTCTTGGACCCGAACCTTACTTTGGTATAGCAAAATCCCATATAAGAAATGAAATTCACAAATGGGAAGAGAAACAAAAGAAACAAAGAACCCGCTGGAAATTAATTTCAGGACAAAACCATGCGAAAAAGTTAATCACATATTCGCACACCAAGACAAAGAAACCTCTCGACCTCAGTAAACCGGAGTTAAGGTTAATGACAGGCCTTCTCACAAGACACTGCGCGCTAAGATGCCATCTCAAAAAGATAAGAAAAGCGAAGTCAGAGATTTGCCGTTTCTGCAACGAAGCCAAGAAAACTGCAGAACACTTACTTTGCACATGCGAAGCATTATTTTACAGAACACTACTTCACCTGGAATAGGTGCAAGTTACACCTGCACAGATAACTAAAATTTCTCCTAGGAACATCCTTGGCTTTTACAAAAGCTTGGGAATTCAGGAACAATATATATCGGGGTTTATCACAATAGCTCTTTAAGGTCGCAGTGATAAGAGGAATGTACACATCCTGTCCGACCCATATCTATCTAAATCTTCATTTTGTTTTCAGAATTATAAATTTGAAGCTAAGATTACTAATTCGTTTTTTAAGTTTCAACTAAAGTTAAAATTTCTTTTAAGAAACAATTTGTGAAAGTTTTTTTATAAATTATATTTTAAATTAGATATTATGAAAAAAAGGTAAAATCTCGAGTTGAAAATATAAAATTAGCGATTAAAGTTGAAGCTTAGAGAAAAAAAGTCAAAAATTTCGTAAAAATTCAATATATTCTAGTAAAGTTTTTAATTTAAAGTAGAACTTGATAATTATTTCATTTTTGACTTTAAAAGTCGAAATGTTGGTAGTAGATCTCAACAATTTAATATAGGTTTATTCTTCATGGTGGACTCTTATTGGTCGGAAACATTATGTTATTCATGTTAAAACTTTTTTATATATTTCAATTTTTCATTGTTCCCCTTCCATGTTATGCACTGCTGACGAGCTCCAATGAGAGCGAAACATCGATGCCCAATGCTACAATCTGTATATAATTTTTTTGTATTTTTTATATCAAAAAAACAACATTTTTTCCATATTTAATTTTGGTCTTCTATTTTTCATTTTTCCTATTCCATGTAAAATAAACTAACCTATTTTTTGTTAACTGTCATGGGGTGACATTTTAAATAAATTTAGATATCACATAGTCATATTTCAAAAACTGTCTTAAAATTTAGAATTTTTCCATAAATTTATGTTGAAATTTTGACTTCAACATTTTATTTTTTTTCCTCCAAATTTCGAAACTAAAAGTGAAAACTTCAAGATGTAACGTTATTCTAAAAATTTTGAAGTTTTGAACGAAATTGCGAGAAAACATTATAAGTGTTTCTCAATGAAGTTAGTGTTTTTCGATCTTTCTTTTTTTTCTTAAAAGTGATAGCTTACATTTTCAATTTTAATTTGTAACCTATGTAACGCTTCTTTGTTAAGCTGAAATTTTAGTTTTTTTGTAAATGAGTTCTACTCCAAATTTAAACTTTAGTTTCTGCATTTGAACATTCTTCTCGAAAATTTGAATCTTAAAAAACTTCATAATTTATTTCCGAGTTTAAATTAGCAATTTTTATTAAAAATTTGACATTTCAAAAAGAAAATTGATTATTGTATTTTATTTTTACTTTATGGTAAGTAGTTTTCTATTAATTCTAGATGTTATGTAAGTAATTAGAGAATTAGTCGTACGCATAGGGATAACAGATTCACACCTTTGACTCGGAATTTAGGATTTTTCTACAAAGTTTCATAAAAATTTTTGCTTTAATTGTCACATTTTCACTTTGATTGCTATAACAAACCTAAAAAATTGAAAATTCGAAATTTAAATTCGAAATTTCGATAAACAATTGGAGTTTTGCGATATAATCGTAATTTATAATTTTTGTCACATGTTTCTTCCTTCAATCTTCGTTTTTAAAGTTAAAAGGTTGAAAACAGCAAAATTGAAAACTTTAATGATAGACACAAAATATAAGAAAAAAATTAAAAGTTTGAAAAAAAGTTCAAATGATGATAACTCAAAATTTCTTATTTATAGAACGATTTCGAGATTTAACTCGAAGTTGTGATCCCAAAGTTGAATTTTTTGGAAAAAAATATAATTTAAAAATTGAAATACAAATTTGTCCCCTGAAACCAAGAAAGATTAAAAAACACAACAAAGGAGCAAGCTTTGTTTTATTTTTAATATTTCTTGTTTTTAGGGGACAAGATTTATATTTCAATTTTTGAAAATAACCAAGGACCAGTCCTTTCCATCAAAAAAAATATAATTTGTCTTTAAAATGAATGGTTTCAGTGAAAAATCATTGAAAAAATAACAAAAATTTAGAACTTCCCATTTTAATACCTAAGCACGATATTTTGAGGAAAAGATCCAAATTTGCAGAAAACTAAATCGTACGAAGTGGAAATTTTAGAGAAAAAAACTGAAGGTTTAATCTTTTGAAAAGAAACTAAATATTGGGAAACTTGTAATTTATGTAAGGAAACTGTTCACATTTTGATTCTTAAGTTTTTGATTTTAATATCCAACATTCAAAATTTTCAGATGAAATTCAAAATTTTGGAGAATGTTTTAACAAATTGCTCCTGTTCCAAAAATTTCCAATTTTACTGTTCGAATTTTCGAGTTTAATATTAAAAGTATATAAATTTTAGAGTCTATCGTATGAATGTTAAGGTTAAACTCTGTATTTTGAGAAGACTTAGAAAATTTTAAACTAAACTCAAAATAATAACATTGCACTTTCAACGTTAAATTTGGAAAAAAAATTAAAATTTGGAGAAAAATTTAGGAATTTTCATTAGATTGGGATTAGTCGATTTCTTGCTCAAAAGCTGTATTGCAAATTAAAGTCAAAGTTTTGAATAGCTTTTAACTTAAAATTGAAACCTAAAAACGTTGACTTTTTTCTCTCGAAGATACTTCTTTTTTCAAGCATATACTCGGGGTTTGGATAAAATAGTATAATTTTTTGTAAAAAAAAACATCAAGGAAATGCTATTTTTAGAAATGTTTCCCCATTTTCTTGAAAATGTTATTGTTAATAAGCAAATAATTTTTTTCGCAACATTAAAAAACCTAAGAATTGCGTACATTTAAATATTCCATTTTCTACTTAAAGAATAAAATTTTTAGGAAAGTTGAAATTTTGTAATTAAACGCTGAAGAAAATTTTATTCTTCTTTTTTAAACTTTTTACTGACTATGAATTTATTTATTTATTTTTTTTTTTCTTAAACTAAAGTTTCCATATATTATCCTTCATTCTCAGAGTTTAGAATTTAAACTATATATTTTTCACTTTTTATACCTTTATATTTTAATAAAAGATTTATTTTTATTACTTTGTATTTTAACTTTTTATTATATGCCTTATTTTTGGCCATTTATAATTCAATCCCATTATTTTTCGTTTCTGTGAAAAAAAATCTGTAACTTATTTTTGTCAGATGTCATAAGGTAACGTTTTAGGAATTTAAATGTCCTACAGGTCTGTTATTTTACAATAACTACCCTATTTTGAGATCCGTTCTGGTATTGATAAGGCCCTTGCTATGTAACAAACAATTTTCATTGTTACTCTCTTTTAAATTAAATTATTTTGACATAAGAGATGCCACAAATTAATTAATCGCCAATGTCAAGAAGAAAATCGAATTAAATAGAAGATTTATAGGACATTAAAAGTTGAAGACTGCACGGGTGTTACAGGATAACAACGCTGTCGGACGTACATCCCTCAAGCCAGAGGCCCTCGGAAAGTACACTGTCGACCTTGGTGTGTTATTATCAATAGTAATCTTCCTACTACTTGAATTTCCACCAAAAATACCGAATTATTTGAAAATTATCCCCCGCTTCGGCTCGAAATAATTTTCTAAAAAAATTTATGCTCTAGAAGATATTTTCGGTAAGACTTCAAGAACATGAGAGATTTGATAAGAAAATTTCACATTTAAATAATATAAAAAATTATAGCATGACATTTTATTAAGTAAGGGATGATAGAAAAAATTAAATTATAGCATTTTTGCTTTCTAAAGATAAAGGTAACAATAATTATTTAAAAAGTCTATGGATGGATGCGCATTTGACAGAAAAATTATCGCTGCAATCACACCCAGGATACTAAGTGGGAAAAACTTCCGAGAAGTTTTGTGATTGCTATAATAAGGAGCTGGAAACAAAACATCACGCCAAAATAACATAAAAGATTATAGCATGACATGTCATAAAAATCGTATTTTTATTTACTTTTATAATTTAACAAGTAAGGAACGATAGAAATATCTTATTAATAGCATTTTTGCTTTGTAAAGTTAAAGGATAAAGGTAATAATAATTATTTAAAAAGCGTATGAATGGATGTTTGAAAATTTGACAGAAATACTATCGCTGTAATCACACCCAGGGTACCCAGGAAAGAAATTTTGTGGTTGCTATAGTAACAAATTAAAATGAAAGCTTCTTAATGGTTTAAAAGTGACGGTGTAAAATTTTCCTTATAACACCGTTGATACCTTAATAACTATAAATATCTTATAGTCGCGTTTCAAAAAATGTTTTTCAAAAGTAGATAATTTCATTTATTTAAATATAATAATTTAAAAGCCGGGTTCGGTAAGCTAAAATAAAAAAAGTGTTCATCATTCATTATTAATGTAAGTAAATTCCAAAATTTTTATTTTTATTGTAAAATTTTAAATATAAACTAGAATAATTAGACTTTTTATTCGAAATGTAGCCCTAAACGTGAGAATTACTAAAATACGCCAAACCTACAAAGAAAAGTTAATTTAGTTTTGAAAATTCTGATCCTTTTCTGGAATTCTGAAATTATTAAACTTGAACACGAAACTCAAAAAGACTTTTTCCAGCACCGCTGACTGCTTTTTAATGAAATTTAGTTTTTATCGCTAAAAAACTAGAATTATAACTACAAATTTGGGCTTTAAACTTGAATTTAAAAAACTTGAACATTTTAAGTTTAAATGAGAAATATAAAAAAAATGAGCAATTTTGTAAAAGAGTAAAGTTCTTAATTTCTAAAAAGGTTTTTTTTGTCACATTCACTTCTTTAAGCAGAGAATTGAAGTTAGCAAAAGTGGCTCGCAAATTTTTTTTTCGGAGTTTTTTGGTATTTTACGTTCCTGAATATCGACATTTGAGATTTTCACGAATCCCTTATTCCTACAAAATTTTGTAGGCTGCTCTTTTGCTTGCATTGGTCCTATTCTCAGAAAGCATTATCCTAATATTCAATAAAAAAATAGGTTTTAATTATGTAACAGTCACCTGAAAAAAGAAAGGTTTCAGGAAAACATGAATACATATATTTTTATTTCGTAAGAGATGCTGTGCTTTTCTCATAAAGTATTAAAGCAAACATACATACATTTATTTTGAAATATCTGCAAAATATACATATGTGAATAAGTAAATTATTCAATGTATGCAGTTTTGTGCAGATAGTTTCCCAAATCGAAATCTCGTCGAATTTGCACTTACTCCCCAACCCGTCGTGATATCATGTTAAAAGACGCAGGGTCAAATATAAATTTTTAACCTAATAAATGGTTTCGAACAAGATGCTTTAATAATAGGACGGACATAGATCGATACCGCATTGGTTCTATTTTTACTGACTCGTAGTCCAAACCACTTCATGCATAAATATTACTTTTTCCAGGATCAGCGAAAGCGACGTATCATCATTAATCTCCGAATAGAATAAAACGAACATCAAAGGTGCGATCCGCGGATCAGATTCAGCACGTAGCCTTTGCATGCTGAGTGTCATTAATGGCGGCTGCGCCAGGTAATCTAAGCGTCGCGACGTGCTTTCACTGGTGATTTTCTGCCATGCCACGCTGTCAAATGCTTCATTCGCAACCACGATTTATTATTTTTTTTATTCATGAGGTAAACATGCAATTTAGATATGAGAGATGCCATTGAAAACGCGAACTAGTTAACCATTTGTCTTCATTATATCAAATCAAAATTAATGGTTATTTCCTAGGGAGACTGAAACTAAATAAGCGAATAATTTAGCATAGAGAACTAAACTGTTATATTGTCACATTCGAAAATAGAACTGAAAAATGAAATATGCGATAACTGATTTAAACTAATCTCTGCTTTTTTAGAAAATTCAATTCACTTTAGATGCATATTGCAACACAGAATTTCATTTTTATAAAAGCACATAAATGAATGTTTTATCTTGATTACCTCATTTATTCCTTCTTTTGTCATTAGAAATACGATTGGTTTAGCTACTAGATTATTGAAGAAATATTGAAATCACCACTTTCATTTATCTTAAAAAGTTTTAAACAACAAAAATTAAAATCAAACCAGAAACTTTGAAATTGAAATCGAAGTTAAGAAATAAATATTTGAGCTTATAAAAAATATAAGTTTTAAATGTTTCTTCGAATTTACAAATTAAGATCAAATTAAAATCTTATCTAGAAATTTTTATTCAAACTTTTTTTGCATAATTTACACCTTTTTCCTTGTTAGTATTTTCTCAAAAATTAGCGTTTAAATTTTGAACTCTAAGGTGAAATTAAGTTGTTCAATAATATATGTATATTTTGAGTGCTTTGTTCAATTTTCGATTTTTTCGAGATATTTTCAGTTTAGCTTGAATAGGGCAATTTTGACTAAAATCACAAATTAATTTAAAAAATTTTATGTTCTCAGAATTTTTATTTATTTATTTCTAATTCCTTGTTCAAATTTGTAATTTGAAGTTTTGGCTCAGCCAAAGGAGTGGAAACTAAGTTTTTTGATGGAAAGCAAAACTTCGGTCGATTTCTAATTTGAGAATGCTTGATACACATTTTTATAAAAGTTTAAATTTTGCATGTCGATGTTATTTGAAGTTTGAAGAGAAAAATCAAAAAGATTATTGTCAAAATGTTGGAATTAGCGTCGAATTGTTTATTGATTTTGTTTAATTTTTTTGCGACCCAGTTTGAAAATATTTTAATTTTTAGTAATGAAAGTTGACAATACTCTGCAACATTTTTTGAAATTTGACTACGTGATATTTAAATTTTTAAAACATCACCTGCTGACAGCTGAAAAAAATTGGTTAGTTTATTTTACACAGAATAGGAAACTATATGAAATATAGAAGTCCTAAATTAAATTAAATGTTTACTAAATAAACTATTTGTTACCCGCGACTTCGTCCGCGTGGAATTGGATAACTTTTAAGCTTTTTCTAGAAAATATTATTATACTATTTTACTTCCTCGGGGTTTAATTTTCTAAAAAAAAACTTTTAATGTTAGGCATGCTCATTTCCCGAGGCAGCCATCAATTGAATCTATTATCCAAGCTTCGGTTTCTGTATCCAAATATTTAGGTTATAGGTGCGTCAATAGTTAGCTACGATATCTTTTTTAATATTAGATATACAAAGGTGATAAGACAAAACGGTTTAAAATACCATTTAAAAAATTAGCTTACATAAATATAACTTTATATAATCAACTATTCAAAGTTACAAATAGTTTATAAAATTTCATAGCCTGTTAGATGGAAAGAGATCGATAACAGCACTTTTATTAAACAAAGTCTTATTTCTGCTAGCTGTTCGGCCAAAAAAAAACAATTCCATTTTAAGCAAAACATATTTCTGAGAGGGAAGGCTGTAATAAGATAGCACAGCAGATGGCACAATGATAGATACAAGGCAACATACTTTCCCTTGTATAAAATTAGTTTTGGTAAGTACAATAAAACAAATGGGTCCAAAGTACTGCGTAAAAAATCAACAAAAAACCAATATTCTCTAATCAGCTATTCAGACAGTATGTAGAATTTAAAAAAACTCATAATTTCTCGAATGGCAGCTTAACATTTTGACTTTAAATTTCATATTTTAAAATAGCAAAGTATTTCTCATAAAATTTCAAGTGTTTGCTCAGAATATTAAATTCATTCTCGAAATCTCAACTTATTAACATTCCCACTCAAATCTCCAAACCACCATTTAAATTTCAAAATTTCTACTTTTTCAAAATCGAGGTTTCAGTAGAAATTCCCAGTTTAGACCTAAGAAAAAAAATTTTCTTAGAATTGCAACTTTGATTGCACAAATTTGCTCTTTATTTTGATTTGGGGAAGGAAGGAAGGAATTTCTAACTCAAAATATGTACTCTTTTGGAGAATTGAAAATTCGAAATATTGACCTTACCTTGAGATTTCAACTATAATCTCAAAATAGCTACTTTAAACTTAAACTTTCAAATTTTATCTTTTATTTTCACCCAAAAAAAATAAAGTTTTATTTTCAAATTTTACTTTTTTCTCAAAATTTTGATTTTTTAATTGCAAAATTCGAATTTTGAAATTTATTTAAGCATTTCCAGTTAAAATTTTTGGGTTTAACCTCTAAAGGCATTTTAAATATCTTAGCTGATTAATTTACTAAAAAATCCAAATTTTCACTCAAAGTTTAGAAAAAAACTTTGTATAATTGAAGGTCGAAATGTTTAGTAAAAAATGTTTTGATAATTATCAATTTATGAAATAAACATTTTTCGATATCATAAACCTTTTAAAATTGAATTTAAACTGAAAAATGTCAAAAAACTGTATGATAGGTTAGTATTTCAAATTTAAATACGAAATTTTTTGAAGGAACGTCTAAAATTTTTGAATACAATGAATATTTTGTTGTTAGATTATTTGATAAATATTGGTGTTTTAACTTTTGTGTCAAAATTTTACGAAAAAAGCTTCTCAAAATTTAACGAAAAACTTCGAAATTGTAGTAATCTGCTTAACTCAAAATTACCATAAGAAACTTGAATTTTCGATTGTAAGGATCAAATTTTGAAGGATTTTGAGTTTAAACTACAATTGTAAGAAAAAATTAAAATTCATCTTCAACTGATTTCAAAACCAAAACATTTGAAACATAAAAAAAAGTATAAATAACAATTTTTGGTAATAATGATCTAATATTTGAAATGTTGGGAAAAATTGTAAATATTTCAAGTCTCACTTTGGAGATTTGACAAAAGGAAATTTGGAAAAACACATATACTTTAATAAAAAAAATCAAATTTTTGCTATAAATTTCGAAAAAAATGGTCGAAAGGTCGAAAAAAAGTTTAGATTTCGAGTTAAATAAACGATCGTAATTTTAGGTTTAGGTTCGAAATTTTGTAGAAGAATTTCAAATTTTAAAATTGTAATAAAAATTGATATTAATGTTTTATAGGTTGAAAAAAGGTTGGAACCATTCGATTAAAAGATTGAGAAAAAATAAAATGAAAATTGTAACTTCCAACCCTAATTTCTAAAAAAAAGCAGCAAATTAAAAAATATAGGGTTTAGTAATACATATTAAGTTTAAATTGAAAATTACAAGAAATAAAAAAATAATAAAATTAAGGAAGATACAAAATAACATAAAAATTTCTCGAAATTCAAAATTTAAGTTCAAATTTTACATAAATGGTACTTTCCTGTTTAAACGTAGAATTTTCTAAAAAACTCGAAAATTCAAGCTAAAACATTTTTTGAATTTTTTGTCCAGCTCAAAGAAATGTTAGGTAGGATACAACACAAATAATAATAAAATCCAAATAATTTTTACTGAAAAATGGAGCTATGGTACTTCAGCAATCGCTGCTACAACTTTTTTTAGAAATTTGGGAGATTTAAAAACAAATCATTGGGGATCGGTGTTTTCTAAAAAAATCAAAATAAAAAATATTTTAATTAATTTAAATCATAACAGTTTAATTTGTGTTAGAATTAAATATGGTTTTAAAAAATTCTTAAAAAATTGATGAATTTAACCAAAATTAACGATAACAATAAAAATTCATGTTTATACCGAAAAATTTTGCAAAGCAAATCAAAATTTCTAGAAAAAACCCAATTTTATAAAGCTTTATTTTTAAATCTCATGCTTGAATTCAAAATAATTAAATAATTGCAAAAACCAAAGTCTAGCAATTTTGAGAGGAGTTGAAATTTCAAAAAAAAATTTATATTTTTGCATTTACGCATAGGCGGAATTCGAGTTAGTCACGGACCAGATGTGACTTGCTTAAAACAAAACTTAGATTTTGAGAAGATAAAACAGGAATGATAAGCAAGGTTAAAAATTTAAAAAAATAATAAAAATAATATCAAACTCGAAAATGAAAATTTTGAAAAATACAAATTCTAGACAAAAAAAGTTTAAATTGGAAACTAGAGACAATGTCGTAAGACGTGAAAAAACACAACGCATCACAAATATCTCGAAATTTCCAGTTAGAGTTAAAACTGATATTGATGAATAAAAAAATTTTTATATTTTGAGCAAGTACAGAATTTAAGAAATCGAAAAGAATTTGTGAGAATCATCAATTTAAAAGATGATTTGAAAAAAAATTCAAGGTAAACATTTTTCAAGGGATCTATGGTCACAATTAAAATAATTTATAAGAAGTTTTCACCAAATTTGCAGGGTGGAGTTTAAATAAACAACAATCTTACCCCAACCGATTTAAAAGATACCTTAAAAGAATTTTTACGGTAAACGTTTTTCAAAGGATCTGTAGTCACAATAAGAATAACTAAACTAACTAAGAAAAGTTTAAAGGAAATTGGCGTTGTGAAATATCTAAAAAAAGTAAAGTAATACAACCTTATTTAACCCATCCGATTTAAAAGATGATTTAAAGAAATTTGTATGGTAAGCGTTTTTCAAAGGATCTATAGTCACATTAAAAATGTTATACAAGAAGGTTTAACAAAATTTGCATGGTCAAATTTAAAAGAAAAACCACTTAACTTATTCCAACCGATTTAAATGATGATTTAAAGGAATCTGCCCGGTAAACATTTTCCAAAAAATCTATGGTCACAATAGAACTAATTTAAAAAGTTTAAATATCAGCAATTAATATTTTTGCAGAAAATGGGAAAGAGAAACTTGGCGACACAAATATATTTGCCTGAAATCTTCGTATTATTCAGTAAGCGCTAAAGCCCGAAACCGCTTAATTAAAGTGAGAAAAATTGAATATTTTTTTTACGAGGGTAAATCAAATATGAACTGGAATTTTTATCATGTCGCCTTCGAGGAAGTGTACGCATACCCTTATACATGTTAGGTGGGGATATCAAGTGATTTCCTGTGCTCAAACGAATTCCGTTCTCGTCTTTTGTCAGTTATAAATGCAATGAGTGAGCAAGAGATTCATCCGCATGTTGCGTGGCGCATTATTAATAAATTTCTTGCCGTTAAAGGCGTAAAGCCCGCCAAAATTCTTCGTAGACTAGAAGCACAGTTTGAAGATTCTTGATTGAAGAAAACTTAAGTGTATGAATGGCATAACAAATTTTTGGGAGGACGAACTCAAGTTGAAAATGACTCGGACCAGAGTGACTGCGAATAAGATTAAAGCTATTCAACGCCTTTTGGAAGGTGATCGCTATTTAATGATTGGTGAAATTGCAGCTCAGATAGAGATAAGCTCTGGGAGTGCTCAATCCACCATTACAGATAAGCTGGGGTTTCGAAACATTTCTGCCGGGAGGGTACCTCGTCTTTTGACTGAAGAACAGAAACAACAACGTCTGGAGATTTCTCAGCACCATGTTGACGTTTTCAACGTGAAAGTGACGTTTTTTTGCAACGTATCGTTACGTGTGATGAGACTTGGGTCCACCATTACACCCCTGAATCTAAACAAGCACGCATGGAGTGGAGAAGAAAGAGATTTTAAAGAAGTTGTGCACGTCGATTTTCTGCATGAACGTCGTACGGTTAATGTTGCCTACTACTGCCAGTTACTAGACGAAGCAAAACTTGCATATCGGCTAAAGAGGAGCGCATTTTCGGCGAGAAATATGATTTTGCTTCACAAAAACGCCCGCTTCACTCAGCCAATCTGACACATTAAAAATTAGAGGAAATGCATTGGGCAACATTACAATACCCTCCTTATAGTCCCAACTTATCACCATGCAATTATAATATGTTTGGGCCACTGAAGGAAGCCCTAGGATTAAGAGATTTCATGATGATGCTGCTGTTGAGATATTTGTGCGTAAAGGCTGCAAACACTCCTCCCCCCTTTTTATGATGATGACATTAAAAAACTCCCAATCCGTTGGAAAGAATGCACAACAAAATCAGGAGATTATGTAGAAAAATAGTTAATAACTTTCATATATGTATCTTGTACCAATAAACAAATTCCCGATCATATTTGATTTACCCTCGCACGTTTCGTCCACTCGCAAAGGATAACCCTATTATGTCTTCAAAGCACCGCGAGTAGGATGCGGAAACAAGGAGATAGATGGCTATGAACCGCCTTTTTAAAAAGGATATGTTGTAATTTTTGGGGAAAATTCCGTTTTTTGTGGATAATTTAGTGATCTATGATTTTGACACTTATTTTATTGACCTTCGATTCATAGGAAACTTTATTTTCGCAAAGAACCGTTTATTGCGACTTTTGTCCTTGAATATCTCGCAAGGTTGTTAAGGTATTAGACTTTTACCCATAAATTAACACCTAAATGGCGTATACAAATAAAATCACATTGGAAATTTTTTCGCAGATTCAATATTTCAATATTTAAAATGACTGGACTATAAATTGTCAAAAATCTGGAATTTTGAAAACCACTTATAGGTTGGACGAAACGCAGATCAGTAATACCAAGTTCGGACAATTCTTTTTAATTTGGGATGCCTAACAAACCTAGTTGTACGTTAAGTTCCTCTCAATATGTTTCCTGTCATGTCGACATAAAAATTAGAAAAAAATCTTTCAAAATCGAACCCAAAATGTTGACCAACATTTTCAAATAAAAAACAAGTAGAGCTTGAATTCTTAATTTTGGTTAGGTTTAACGTAGAACTTTGGAATTATTTTCGAAATTTAAACCTTAAGATCAACATTTCGAGCTCACAAATAAAATTTCGAGAAAAAAGTTAAAATTTCCACTTTAAGTTATAAAACCATATTGCGGGGTTTTATTCCGACGATATTATTTCTGTTTGTTTTTGAAAACCAGTCTTACAAGGTCTTTTAGAATTGATTGAAAATTGTCTTTCTAAATTTTATTTTATTCTAACAACTTCATACACGTCAAAAAATTTGGCATTAATGTTACATCTCATATTTTCTTAACTTAGGATTTAGCTTAGGACTACCAAATTTTGTCAAGATAACTTTTTAAAAATACATTTCAAATTAGTTTATTTTCGTCCGCAAAGGACACCAGTACAATTTCGCATGCGAAGGGTAATAATGATAAAATCTAATTTGAAAATACATGAAATGGACGGGTCTTAATCTGCATATTAAGGATAAATTAGGACGTTAATAGAAGGATATCGGGGACCTTTTAAGTAAACCCCAAGATAGGAATAAATTAACAAAACATAACGGAAATAACGCGATATGAAGCAATTTTAGGAGAATTTACGTACTATGGTGCATTTACCAAGTTTGCAGTTTCATGTATTTAATATACGTTAGACAAAAATTCAAAAACAAAAATGTCAGAAAGGGAGAAATGTATTCAAATGTAAACATTTTTTTTGTATTTTCTCCAAGCCAAGTTTAACGATCAAAACTGTTAATATGAAGAAAGAATCTAATCGATATAACGATTAGGAACAAATTTTAATATGTCAACCCATTTCAACTTTCCCTGGGGAAACTCGGAATCTGATATTGATATTTTATCTATAAATATCATCGTGAGTCGTGAGATATGGTACATCGTTTGCCATCGTGAATACACAGGACCTCAATATTATTTATTTACGGACTGTTTATGTTTCAATTTTAGAGTTTTATTACATTTTATGCCCCTTCTGCTTCAACTTCGCAACTTTTTACTAACTTTATATTTCGTTATATGAGATGAAAATATGAAAGATTCATATTTCATTTTGAATAGTGAAATAATTAATCCCACAGCCAGACAAATTTATAGAAGAAGCTATTCATGTTTAATATAAGGGAGGCCTCTTGAAAACAAAATAGCTAAAGACTTTCAGGAAAACTATTTTTCAGAAAAACGTTGAAACGAGTTGGTATTTGGTTTGAGCGTACATTTCTTAAAATAAATTCCTTATTACAGACCCTATCCCCAACTGCTTGTTTAAATTGTAACCTCCAAAAATCTTGAGAGGGAAGGGACAAGTAACACATCGTTCGAAAGATATTTTAGTTGTCTACTCAAACAAAATTTATTTATTTTATTTTGTTAGATTATTTTCTCAGACACAGATTAATAATAAAAAACCGCTTTTTACAAGAATAGAAATTTTGAGGTAAAAAGACGAAATTTCTAAAAAAGTTTCCGTATATTGTTACGTACAAAATACACTGTACCCAAAATTATAAATAATTTAGTTTTTATTTATTTGACAAATGTTTATACGAGGTAAATCAAATATGAACCGAAATTTGATTTTAATAATTTATTGGTACAAGTTACATATGTGAAGTTATTAACTATTTTTCTACATAATCTCCTGATGCGCTGCACAACGGAGTTCGCTTGAGGGCAGGAAATTACGTGATATCCCTACCTAAGATGTCTAAGCGTATGCGCACACTCCCGACGCCCTTATAGCGACATGATAGAAATTCCGGTTCATATATGATTTATCCTTGTAGAATGCGACAACTTGTGTATTTTGTTTTTAATTATCATAAACTGAATCATTTTTAAATTTCCCTTAGTCGTATTTGACTCTAGAACATATTCGTGTGCTGCGAACTAGAATTGGCCATTTGGTAAGCTTCGAAAGGAAAATTAGGGAAGGATTTTGTCTTGTGTTGACGTGCGCGCTGTAACGGTGCAACACGCCTGTGTTGCTCATTGGGAAATTTACCATTAGAGATAATAGGCACCATTTCGATTTTTTGTTCATTTTTCTTTATTTTCATTTATTTTATGACAGGATTGCCCTGGGCAACTCTATAGCTCTTGGAAGATTCGTGTAGGAAGTGTAAGTTTTTTAAAAAGTTGTTGAGACTACGTAATATGTTGGAAAAATTTTGGAAAATCCAATAAAATTCTAGGATGCGTGGACTTGTGGAACTTGTGGAAGACTTGTACTTTAGACGATTCTGGCCGTAAGGTTCCTTGTTTCCTTGTTTTCCGTTTGGATTTTGATAAAGGGGCTCCTCATTAAAAAAAGCTGTCCTCCAGTTTTGTGTTGCGATGTTTTTTTGCTAGAAAACTAATATTTTGGTAGAGTTCTTTTCAAAAGAAGAATATCTGTGAAATTTTATAGTGTTGATTGTTTTTTTTGAGAGGAACACTGTTCGTGAATTTTGTGCCCTCAGATTGTCCTTGCAAGGGAAAATATAAAATAATGTTTTTGAGTCTTAGCTATTGTCTTCAGAAACCCTTGTGTTGTGGCAAGTTTTCCAGACTTTTCCTTTCGTAAAAAGAACTGTGACAGCTGCTCTTGTTTATTTGAATTATCGTTTTCTTTTATTGCTAAGAATCATATTACTGGAAGAGATGCACTAACACAGTTTCTTTTTTATACATAGTTTTTGTTTTCGTGCGTAAAAGAAAAAATATTTTTTCATATGAAGCAGTTATTTTTTTTAACATTTTGCATTTAAGACTCCGTTGATTTTTTATATCTGACATTAGTAAATCATTTCTTTTTTGTACATTTAATCCTTTGTGATTTTTCTTTAATTCCTTTGCAAGGATTTGTAATAATTAACCTAAATGTGAATTTAATAGTATGGCGTAATTTTCAAAATTATCAAATCTGACACTGGTATTGTTCAATTCTTTTTATGTCAAGTGACGCCCGTAGCTTTAGTAAAGACTCAATTGTTATTTCTGTTATTAAGTAAATTTGGAGATCCAGATTCACGAATAAAGCTCCTTAACGACCAATTAGCTGCCGGAGCTAATGCACCCTATTTTCTCTGTTGTAGAAAACCGTGTCAACACTGAAAAAGTTATTAGAATGTTCAATATTGAAATGTTGCCTTTTATTCAAATCTTTGATTCTAACCTCGAAATTTCCAGTTTTTCTGGAAAAGGCATCGTGCAAAATATCACTCTTGAGTCGACGTTTCAACACTTAGGTGGGCAATTTTTAACTTTGTTCTCCAAAATTTCGCCATAAAATTCGAAATTTACGATTTTTCAACTCTGCCTCGTCTTTCACCTTGATTTCAAATCTTATATTTTTTCTCAAAATTTTGATTTTAAACTGGACATTTTAACCTATTTCTCAAAATTTCCTGTTGAAACATTTTTTATAGAATACCTTCAAGTTTACGTTTTTTTTTGAACTTTCTTCCATTTAGATTTTAAGTCGTGGTTTGCTCTATTATCGAGAAATTCCGAAAAACCCGACTTTTCGCCATAAAAATGGTTATTTCAGAGAATTTTGGACCAAATCAGTTATGATATGCCTTCTCGGATAGAGGAAAGCTACCTTTAGATGATGATATTATTTACTAAACTTTTAAATTGCTATTAACTTTAAAATTCGTCATTAAAAAATCACTGTCAGTCTGAGAACATGACTATTATCACACCACTGATAGCAAATTTTAACTGATTTTTGCCAATATTTCTATCGATTCGAAATTTTCCAGAATGGAAACCTGTTGATTTTGGAAATAATGGTCAAATAGGTTCAAATTTATTAAAGAAAAACATAATTTATTAGAAAAAAATCAAACTTAGGAATTTCAGGCTCTTATAACTTTTATCGTATCATTGAAAATTAAGTGCCTTTTAAGTTAAATCTTTACTGATAATTATTGGCCTCATAATATTTAACAACTTCATAAAAACTTAGTAGCACGTCATACTTTAATTACAATTATAATAACTTAGTTACCTGTCATAAAGCCTAAATATAAATTTCATTTTAAGAGTTTGTTGATTTTTTTATGTCATCCTTGTCAATGATACGATAAACCTTTAAATGCAACTCGATCATTAGCGATTTAAACAATCTCGGACGTGGTCAAACGACTCTGCCAACGACTCAGCCAACGCCTCGTCGTTTGGTAACGTCCTTGATTAATATAAGTCGCAAAATAATCTCGTTATATTACTAGTTATTATACAATAGGTACATATTTTAAGTCAACTTTCTCTTAAGTACAGTATAAAAGGGAAAGACGTAATTCCTTTTCATTTTCGAGAAAAATCCATTTAAAGAAATGTTTTTTATTTTCATTTCATAGAAGCTCTTTTGTGCCCTTTGTTTGAATAATTCGTTTGTATCAATGATGGCAAAATTATGCCAAGCATGTCAAAACTGAAAGGTCCTAATTTATTTAAAAATTGTCATCGCTAAAGAACACTCCTGACATGAGAGATTATATAAGGTAGAATATACCATGAATGTAAGAAACCGAAATAAAATGTGCTGTAGTAATTGTCATGGAAATAGAAGCTGCATAAATTGCGCACTGATTTTTAGCTGTCAGTGTTGTCCTTGTGGTAGGTTCACTGCTTCTTTACACCAAAACATTTTTATTTACGACTACTATAACTGATGATATGAGAACTGAAAAATAATGAGAAATATTTTTTTATGAAACGCATGTGGCAAAAGGTATGTTTATCTTAGCAACAGTTGTGGAGAGAAAAGTAGACTTTTATTTTATTTATTATTTATTTACTTATTTCATTTTTGTAAGTTGAGCTTGAAGACAAATTTCTGCCTTTCGATGAAAATTAAACTATAAATTATAAAACCAATTCTCGTGGTGTGCACTTTTGGTTTTAATAACGATTTCGAGTTTTTCTTAAACATTTTTCTCAAAATTTCGTGCTTAATCTGAAAATTTGAAAAGCCAAATTTCTTATAGGGTTGCCTTTTATGTTTCGGGATTTGGCAACCCTAGTGTTGCAATCTGGCAACTGAGAGCTCTATCGTAAAGTTGGACATTTTTGAGGATATACGTACTCAGAATGTTTTGACATACGAGCGCTATTTGTGTTGTTTACAGTAACTTAAAAGATTCATCTCGGCCCAAAAATGGAATTAAATCGTGAACATTTGCGTGCGATTATTTTTTACAACTTTCGACGTGGATTAACTCAGCAACAATGCATGGATGAACTTAATTCAATTTTTGGCGAGGAAGCTTCATCAAGGACTAGTGTTTATCGATGATATGCTGAATTCAATCTTGGTCGTAGTTCACTCTAGAGCGAATTTCGTGAAGGTCATCCAAAATCAGTTGTTGTTCCGAAAACCATTGATGCTGTGCGCGAACTGATATTCCAAGATCGTCACGTGACCTATCGTGAGATCGAGACAACCTTAGGCATTAGTGGGACCAGCATATATTTAATATTGCATAAACATTTGACTGTCAACAAAATTTGTTCGCGTTTGATCTCATAGAATTTGTCGATCGCTCAAAAAAAAAGGCTCGTGCCGATTGGTCGAAAGAAATGCTCAAAAAATACGATCGCGATGCTTCGAAACACGTCTATGATATCGTGACTAGTGATGAATCGTGGATTTACGCGTATGAGCCCGATAGTAAACAGCAGTCGACTGTATGGGTGTTTCAAGATGAGCCAAATCCAACAAAAGTTGTTCGCGCACGAAGCACTTCCAAGCAAATGGTCGCCTGTTTTTTCGGAAAACTGGACATGTCGCAACCGTACCACTAGAACAACGCAGAATAGTCAATTCTGAGTGGTACACAACCATTTGTTTGCCAGTTGTCTTCCAAGAAATCAGGAAAACCAACCGCCGACGACGGATCACTCTTCACCACGATAATACGAGCTCTCACACATCGGCTCAAACAACTGCATTTTTGAGCACCCAAAATATCGATTTGATGAGTATAGTCCTGACTTGGCACCGAATGACTCCTTTTTATTCCCGTACGTAAAAAACAAAATGAGAGGTCAACGTTTTTCGACACCTGAAGAAGCGGTTGCTGCCTTTAGAATGCATGTTTTGGAGATACCTCAATCAGAGTGGCAAAAGTGCTTCGACAATTGATTCAAACGCATGCAAAAGTGTATAGATCTTCATGGGGAATATTTTGAAAAACAATAAAGTGATTTTCGATGATTAATAGTTGTTTTTGTTCTCTAATCCCGAAATATAAAAGACAACCCTCTTATAAATTTCGAGCAATATATTGGATTTTGGACTTTTTCCCAAACCCTTGTCAATTTAGATTGAAAATTTTTATTTTCATTTTTTGCAAAATTTTCACTTTAAACAAAGGAATACTTGATCAAAGGAATACTTTGAAATTTGGATGAGTTTTTTAGGGTTTTTAAGGGTTCGACGTATTGGGACCAAACTTAATTAGGATAATTTTTCAAAATAAAATTTAAAATATTTTATTATCAGACAAGCCCTTTTACGACTTATCATAATAACTCACCTTTACTTTATTTTTGCGATGAATTTAATAATGTAAATGTTAATTAAAATCAAATAGTAACACTTGTTTTGATTATTTGCATGCAAAAAACGATTAGTAAAATCCAGACATTCTAAAGATTACAACTGGTGCAATTAATTATTTAAAAATTAAAGCCTTAAAATCCGAAACGTCTGTAACTAACCAATAAAATTGGAAACTAGTCAATTTCTTCAAGTAATGATAATATTTTCACTTTGTTAATGAAGCCGAGCTCTATAAATTCTGTTTAGTACCTATTATATTGGCGTTTTTATGTTCTCCTCATTCCGGTGCTCATCTTTATCCATGACCTCTAGGAGATATTATCAAGTCCCGAAATAGGCATCGAACAACATATTTTATCCTCCGGCCTCTCGAATAGCATCTTCTGACCTACTTCCGCAAACTTTTTTACATGAATGTAAAATTTATTAATAACCTACAAACTGTGAGAAGGCTCAGATTAGAGCAGCGGTTGAAAATTCATCCTGTTCTCTAAAATAAAAACGAATTTCCGGATGCAAATAATTCTTTCCATATTTTTGCTGCGTTTTATTTATGAGAATGCAGCAAATGTCGGGGAATTGCATTGCGACATTTTGCAACATTAAACATGAAGCTGCACGAACTTATTTGGGATGTGGAAACGAATGTGCAGTTAACTGAGATAATGTGGAAAATGTAAGCCTTTAAAGTATGCCTACAATATGTAATTTGCTGTGGCACATTTAATCCGTCCAAATTCCGGCCCAAAGTTAACAAGATATTCTTCGAGTAAATAAAAGGTCTGTCAGATAAAACAGGAACAAGTATAAATGTGTAACAATTTATTGCATTGAATTAAAAATGCCAGCAGAAGAGCACTAGAAGTTTGTTCGTATTTTCTCTGCGTTTTCGTCTTTACAGCCACCACCACTTTACAATTGCAAGCACTACATACACTCATAAAAAAACATCATAAACCAACGTTTTATTCCATTATATAGATTCACATAAGCAAATAAGCACAAGCGGATGCATAAGATGATCCAAAACCTAAGGGATAGAAAAAAATCCCCATTTTTTAGGTGATTTTCAACAGGCTGTATCTTGTGCAGTTGTAGAGAAAAATAAAAAAGCAAATTAAAGCTGCTCGAAGTTTCCAGTTTTCAGACATTGAGTTTAAAAATTTTTAATTTTATCAGATTTTCACTATTCATAAAAATAGTCCAAATTGTTGCTTAACTTTAATAACGTCCACGGACTTCAATAAGTTTTCCGCTTAATTCCATCAATGAATTCTTCTAGATAATTTATTTCTCTTTAATTGGATTTTTCAAGAGTCCTCAAGGATGATTTTTTGCAGAGTTATAGTCGTTTAAAGCGAAAAAGGCATTTTTGACTTTGGTGATCAAGCTTGTAAAATAACGATCGTACAGAGCCAGTTTTATTAATGAATACCGCCCATTTTTATCTATTTTTGGCCGATTCAAAAAATAAAAAAGCTGGTTTTTCACGGCTTTTTAAATGCCCTTTCTTTTTGCTAACGAACTGTCAGAAGCGTTGTTAATATACAGGCTATGCAAAAAGGTTAGACTTTTTTAAATAGGACAGCCTCTATATTTTTGCAGATTTGTTGTCCTTCATTCAATCTGATTACAAATATATACAATTGTTAAATAATTTTATTGCGATCACATTAAGGCAAAAACGATATTTTTGAAACTCGTAATAAATCCACAAATAAAGTAATCCGCAAAGCATAAATTTATGAAGAATTAAAGAAAATTACATCACATTTTTAAAATAGGCATCATTAATTCAATATGTTTCAAACAATGTTTAGTAATATTAGAACGAATTTTTCGAAAAACTGGGGAAAAATTTTACATCTTCAAATTTTCCGCCTTTACTCGAACAGTACTCGAACAATATTGCGACTACTTCCAAGGAAAAGGCTGACCTGCTAGCCTTAATGTTTACTAAAAATTTCAACTTTGATTCTCAAAACGCAGAACCTCCTATTCTTCCTAAGGTTGGAACTTTGATGCCTGAAGTTGTTTTCAGACAAAGTACAATCAGGATGATTCTCCTCGAGCTCGACACATCGAAATTTTCTGGCCTTCGTGGTATCCCGGCTATTATTTTTAACAGGTGTATTTCCTGATATCTAGAAATCTGCTAGGGTGCAGCCTGTTCCCTCAAAGGGAAAAAGGAATTTGGCCAAAAATTATCGCCCTATATCTTTGTTGCACGTTGTACCTAAAGTGATGGAAAATGGTATCGACACCGAGATTCTCAAATATCTATAAAATAATAGAATCATTTCGGACAGGCAATACAGTTTCAGACAACAACGTACAACTGGCGATCTACTGGCATTTGTTACTCATATCTCTAACTTAACTGTGGGAAAACATGGTGAGGCTAGGCTTGTGGCATTGAATATCTCAACAGTTTTCTACAGAGTCTGGTATCAATTCCTTTTCGCCAAATTAACATCCTATGGACTTCTTCCTGAACTCTGTCATTTGATATCCAGTTTTCTCGCTGACAGATCTCTTCAGGCCGTCGTCGTTGGCGTCTCATCCGAGACATTTGCGATTAATGCAGGGGTGCCTCAGGGGTCTGTCTTGCCTCCTAATCTGTTACACATAAACTTTAACTTCCAATCCGAAATACAGCTAAGCAGATGATAGTAGCCGAGTGTCATCTTTTTTCCCCGACAAACCATTATGCATCGCTGCTTCAGATCGACTAATATAGAAATAATTAATCGGAATTTCGAAATCATTCTAGACTTCAAGGCTTAAAAAATCCAGACAGCGGTTTGCTCTAAGGAAACATTAAAGGATAATGCAACAAACATACTAATGGAGGGTAAAATCCTCTCAAAGGGATTTAATCGATCTATCCACATTTCACAAATCTTTATTATCAAAGTTCGACCGAAACTTCAAATGTTAAGTTTAAATTCGTACCTTTAAGAAAAATAAACCAAATTTTAGATTAGGAGTTAAAGCTAAATTTTTTTACTAGAATTTTTTATGCTTGAAATTTTATTTTCAATCACTATATTTTAATTTCACTGTCGCAGTTTAAACTTGATTTTTTTTTCTATTTTGAGTTAGATATTCAAATTATTTTCAGTACTCAAATATAAACCTCTATTTTTAATTCAACGAGTTTAAACCCAAAATTTTGAACATAAAATAGAAAATTTATAAATAAAACTATTTTAGAGAGAAAAAGTCCTAATCTTTTGACAAATAATTACGGAAAAGCTAAATATATCAACAAAAACATTTTCAAAATTTCACCACTTTTAGAAATGTTAACGATTATTGGAGTGTTGGGACAATATTTCAAAATTAAAGTAGTTTTGAGAACTTTTTCTACTTAAAAGTTTGTTTAAAATATTCACAGTTTCTTCAATTCTAGCTTAAACTCCAGAACAAAATTAAAATTTTGGAAGAATAAAATCAAAATTAAAGCAAGCCTAAATAGGAGCTAAAGTGTATTTTTAAAGATTTATTTAAATTAAAAAGAAAACAAAATCAATTTTAAAAAATTCTCTTAGAATTCCCCTTTTAAGTATAAAATTTTTTAATTCAAAAAATATCAGCTTTTTTTAATCTAAATTTCTAAATTAAAAAGAAAAATTTGTGAGTAGACATCAAATTTTAATAATTCATCGTGTATAAAATTGTATATTCGAAATATGTAACTTATTATTATTTTTTCTAAAACTTTGACTTAAAATTTAAGATTTAGACTTTCTAAAAATTTTGCCTGATTTTCAGTGTCCACTTTTTGTTGAAATTATAAAGTTATTCTCTAAATTTCATGCTAAAACTCTGTTTTTATTATATACTTAGTAGATTTGAAGTTTTCTTTGAAATTTGGATTTTTCTCTCAAAATTTAGTTTTTTAATTTAAACTGATAATACGGAAAGTATTGTAACGTAATGTAAATAGATGAAATAGGATTTAGAATAGAATTGTAGAATTTAGTAAATAAAAAAAGTTTCTAGAAGGTTCTGATAAGGGGAAAGCGGCCGCGATAACGAAATAAACGGCAGATAAGCGTTCCAGAAATTTCGGCATTCGATAAGCCTTATCTGCCGAAAGTTCTGGAAGACGCGGGCCGAAACTATAAAAAGGCGGTCAGTTTTCCCTCGAGTGAGTCAGTTAGAAGCAAGTGCAATAAGTTGGTTAGCAATTAGTAAATAATTAGTGAGTTACTGTTCAGTTGAAGTGTGCCGAGTTAATTCAGTAATAAAGTGGGTATAATCTATCACGTGTATCAATTCGAACCGATAACGCACGTAACAGTATTGATTTTGGAAAAATTTTCGTTATAAATTGTTAATACTTGATGTATCTACTTTTTTAAACTGCAGATCTATTACACCTTAAAATAAATATATTTGTAAAATAACAATAATAAATTTGAAAATTTTGTTTTCTTTTTTAAGTATAATCCACTCGCAAAGGGTAACCCCAATATGCATTTGGAACACTGTAAGTAGGATAAGTTCTTAATCCAAATCGTTTGCATAAGCTTTTATTAAAGCGAAAACGTTTTTTTTACCTATCCTAAAAACTTCTTTTAGAAAACTTTTTTTTAATTTTGTTATAATAATTAATACTTTTTGTATAAAGAAAATATGAATTACAGCTAAAAAACATTTTTAACCTAAAAATTGTGTAGAAAATTTATCCTTAAATTAATTTTCGGCAAAAAAGACAAATTAGTTCAAGCAGATCACAAAGAAAAAAATTGAAGTGCTTTGAAATTTTCAAGATTTTTTTGGCATCCCCTCAAGTTGAAAAATTACAATCAATATTCTTCGTTTATGCAGTATTACAAAATTATGTCAAATAATGCAAATACCCCTAACCAAGCAACCTGTTGCCTTTGTTTCAATCAACTTTATCCTACTCAAATATTTGTTATTAAAAACCAATAGTTAGTACTGTAGAGTTTAAAGTTTTTAAAATGTCATTTCCTGTACGATCGATATTTCCTAAGTATTTTTGCTTTAAACAAAGATAACTTAGAAAAAATGTATCCTACAGGATTGGAAGACAAGTCAAATTAAGATTAAAGAGAATCAAATTATCCGCAAATGCCTTGCAGTTAAATCATTGGAAAAAAATTATTGCAGTTCTTTTAAAGGGCAAGCAAAAGTTTGAATGTTCCCCGATGGTTTCCTTATGTTGTTCAAAAAGTTCTACTTTCAGAAAATGTTGAACTCGAGATCCGAAAACTGGAAACTAATTTACGTATTTTAAATTTTTTTTCTGCGATTATTGTTTTCAAAGATACCGCTGTTTAAAATTTACATATATCGATTTCTGTATTAACATTTGTGAAGACAACCCACTTCGATTGGAATAAAATTTATAAACAAGCCGGTTCCATATTTTAATCGAGTTTTTGAATTTTATCCTTAAAATAAATGAATGAATCATATAAAAATATTGAACAGACAACCCAAATTTCTAGAACAATCATAAAACCCTAGAGGCACGCTATTTCTTTTTAAATTGAAGGAAATGAGAAAAGTAGAGAACTATTGGAAAATGCATTAGATGTAGACTTTACCCGCAGATATTTTTACGTTCGTGCACTCCAGCGTTTATTTTATGTAGCCGATTTCTATAAAACCGCATTTAATTTCCCTCTTTAAAAATCAGCTGGCCACTGCTCATATATCAATAACATGTAATCCCTTGCTGGAATAAACTATTGACAACTATCCCTCTACGTTTTCCGGATTTGCTCTAATTCCCTTGACGTTGCGCTTTTGTGACCTTTAATTAGTATTATGCGGCTGGAGGTAACAAACGCAGACTAAAAATAGGAGAAACCTTTTTGCATTTCACCGGTTCACGATTAGATTAATCCTGTCTATACGTTCAGTGATTTGAAAAAGTCGGGGCTTCCAAATTCTTTTTCCGTAGGTAATCTGGAAACTAAGAATGATCGCTAATTATTTGTGTAGAACTTTTTCCAATCACGTTGGGGAAGTTTAAGTGTACGTTATGGCGAAAACAAACTAACTAAATTAATTTAAAAGCTTTGATATTCCTTCGTGAAGATGGTGAATCGTGAGCAAAGCGCAAATAAACGTTGAATTACATCGCGAAAAGCTGTTCTACTGAAACACCTTTTGTGTTACGCTGAAACGCCCTCAGACATAGCATGTTTATCAAACTACGAATACGAGCGTTTTCCATCCAAAAGACTAAATTTAGGTAATGTGTTTTCATATAAATAATTTCTAAATTCATCTCGTTACCTTTGTAATTGTTTTCTCACAAATTCATAACGCTGAAGTAAATACTGCACATTGAAACAAATATGTTGTTAGTAAAGGAGATGAAATTACTCTAATGCTAAATTGAATGAGTTTTCTCAAAACACTCGTAATCAGATTACTTATTCAAAAGACTATGAAAGAGAAGCATAATGCCAAGGTTTCCTCGGCTCTAACAGCTGCAGCTTAATGGAACCAAATGTTGTCGAAATTATAGGTTTCAATTTTTTCTTCTTCTTCTTTTTCTTATTATTCTTCTTCTTAGGTTAGGACGTATGTCCTGTTCTTTTTTGTACCTTTTATTCCATCTGTTAATCTTGTTCCGGAGAGGCGGACGTCCGGCTTTCACACCATCGCGTTTGGTTTTTGGGTTTTAGCGATCTTAGGTAATCAGTCTTTTATCATTCTATCGACGTGGTTCCTTCACTTTCTTCTTCTTTTTCGTACCCATCTCACCACATCCTGTATTTGGCATGCCTGTCTTATTTCGTCGTTTGGTTTCCTATCTTATAGTGTATGACCCGTAATTGCTCGAAGAGTTCTCATTTCGGCTATCTTAGAAGGCGTTTACTAGCGATCGATTCCGCTCTAGCCTCGGCTGCATATGTCATTACTGGTCTTAGGCATGTTGTATAAATTTTAATTTTAGCGTTAATAGAGATGTATTTGTTCCTTTAAATGATATCTCGTAAGAATTCTGATATTAAGGTTGCTTTTATCACTTGGTCTTTCACTTCCCCTTTTATATTTCTGTTGCTGGTAATGTTTGCTCGCAAGTATTTAAACTTCATTACTTGTTCTACACTTTGCACTTTGCCACTTTGCAGCGTCTAGGTCCCTTAGAGATAGTTAAGGGCTCGGTCTTCAGCACTGATATGATCATACTACATTTATTTGCCACTTGTTTCATTTTATATAGCATTCTTTGCAGGTCATCTTCTTCCTCTGATATCAGGACTACGTCGTCGGCATAGCAATCTACCTCAATAGCTTCCTTACCCTTTCGGCATTCTTACTGATTGTATCTCGCTGATTATCTCGCCCATAATTAAATTAAAAATAATTGGGCTTAGGCTATCTCCCTGTCTTCCCGCTATCTATGACTGGTATTTTCTGCATCATTTCATTGCTTACCTTTACTGTTGTTATGTTCTTCGTGTTCAGCTCTTTAATGATAACTATTATTTTATTGTCTATTTCTCTTTTTTTTAATAGCGCTAGGAATTCTGTCAGTTTAACTCTGGTTTATTGTGTTTCATCAAAAATGTTTGAACGCATCATCGATAATTCGAACTTCAAAATGGACCATAAAAATGGCAGTTACTTTAAAAAATAAATGTCAACGATAGTTCTTTTGTACGATAATAAGGATTGCACGTTAAAATTTAGTAATGTATTTAATGTTTAATTTAAAAAAAAGTACTTCTAAATTAATGATTCATTATAAAATAGATTTCTCAAAATTTTAATTTTTAAAAATTGTATGGTAACACAGGAAATTTTTTAAAAATTTGAATATTCGAGTTTTTGCTCGAAACTTCAATAATAAGTTGAAATGTTTTTTTTTATGTTTAATCTTGAATTCCTGTGAACATCTACCATGAAAGTACTTACTTAGAAAAGAGACAAATCACCAATGATCCGCCTGTGCTCTAGTGTTTAGAGAGAATTGGTCAAACTGTCGTCATCAATTAGGCGAATCGCTCTTCTTTGAATTAAATCCGAAAGAGCTAAAATGTGCTTTGGGGCTGAACTCCAAACATGAGAACAGTATTCTAGCGTTAACCTAATTTGAGTTTTGTATAGTGTGAGTAGCTGATTAGATGTGAAGTAATTTTTGGCTCTAAAAAGAAAGTTCTGATAGCCGGATTTGGCAATATATGTATTACTCATATGGTGCTCGCATTCACTCCTAGGATAGACAGATTAAGGTCCTACCGAAGAGATTTTACTGCCAATGAGTATGTTTGTTTGCATTATCCCTTGAGTTTGTTTTCTTAGAGAAAACCACAGCCTGGGTTTTTGAGGCGTTGAAGTCGACCATATTTTCCTTACCCCATCCCAGAACGATTTCGATATCCCGACTAATCTTGCTTTTCCCTTAGTCGATCTGAAGCAGCGACGGATAATTGTTTGTCGCAGAAAAAAAAAAGATACAAGGCTACTATCATCTGCGTATCTGTATATAGGATTGGAAGTTGAAACTAGGAGATCGTTTATGTGTAACAGAAACAGCGTCTTCAGTTCGGGTAGAAAACCTTAACCAGGGGATGTTGTGTACGTGAAGTCACCGAGAAAGACAGCCTCAGCGTTTGGATAATTCGTCTGTAGGTGAACGAAGGATACGGAAAGATAAGAGAAGAGTTGTCTGTATAAGGGATTGTTTGGAGACAGATAAAATGAACAAATAAATATTACTTTGCTTTTGGAGCAGATTTTCAACCAAATCACATCATGATCAGCAGATTCCAGTGCTTCTTCTCGTTGACAGGACAGGTCGCTTTGCATAAAAGCACATATTCTCCTCTTGTGTCGAAATTTTGTCGTAGTTAGGGCAAAGCAAATGGGCCACAGTGGTGGATGGTGAGACTTGGGTTTCTATCAGGGACAGCAAATGAGATCTTTCATTTTGAAGGGGTTGATGAACCGAGTTAAGGTTTGGGTTTACCCCCCAAATATTACAGAACTGAATTTTGAATGAATTATTTGAAAGAGACGGGGCCTGTGGCACATTAAAGTTTTCCGTCCATTTCGGATTTCCTCGCATGCCGTCCACCCGGACATCTGAATGAAAGGGTATTTGCTATAACTCTCTTATCTTAATATCTAATATTTTAATAAAGGCCAACACCGTTGAAGTTATTTAAATGTGGTGAAATCCCCACAGTAATATCACAAAACGACACTATAGATCAGTCTGAAATAATGTAAGTATTGGATATAGGTGGTATTTTGACTAATAATATGTCATTAATTTTTATGTAAAACACGCCACTTGTGTATTAGACTTCAGGGCTCCTTTGTCAGTATAGTTAACCCCTTTTCAGTGCCATTCATTTTGTCTCTAATTCTCAACTGGATGTGAACGGCATTCATTTAAAAGTATAATTATATGTAAAATTTTAGAATTGTGGTGAGATTTTTGCATGAAAAATTAAACCTTTTCATCTTTTCAAACTGATATAATGCAAAAGTAGAAAAAAAAACACATCTTTCTCCAATAAATATAGTTCGAGTTGAGGTATCTAATAATACATCCATTATTCCTAGTTGAAGGTAATTATACAGCATACAAACCACCTATCTACAAATATTTTTCGTAAGATTATAATTGTTATGTAAAAGCCAACAGTTTTAGTGGTATATTTTTGATAATTAATTAATTGGTGCTTGGTGCAAATATAATAATCCTAAAATCATAAAACTACATTTTAAGATTATTAATGAAAGGTTCAACTTAAAAATATAATTTTGTTGATAAAAGAAAAATCTCAGTAGCCAACAATTCTCCGTCCTAGATAAAAAAAAACCCTTAAATACAATTTAAGCATTGTTGCATTTTAAGAAATGCAAATTAGGCCGACACTAAAGTACTGTTTTTACATGTTTACCTTTACTTCATTACATTAATTGGATCTTTTAGATTCCATGCAGAGATTCAATTGATTCTAACCAAACTTTAGCCCAAAGAAGAATAAAATTGGTGTTCTATTTCTATTCTATCGCTACATTCATGAAAGATCTTTTCATGAACTGGCGTTCTAATTGCTTCAAAGGCAACTATCAATTCCTAGGTAATTCAGCATTATTTTGTCCTATTCATTTAATATTCCCCATTCATTTAACATTAGTGAAAATAGACACTTCCATTTAACTGATTTAGTGTGGGTTATGACTTTTGCAATGAAAATTTCTTTTTCAATAAAAATTGACTATACCCTGTTCTCCCAACAGCTATAGTTAGGCCATTCCCCCTCAAAAAAAGACAGATTTACATGATATCAAAGAATGAAGATGAATTGTGTTAGTAAAAGTATCACAGAAAATGAAGTCGTTAGTAAATCGTTACATCAAAATTATTTTTTATTCAATCCAGTCAGTGTCATAGTAAAAATATTATAGAAAAGGAGAAAATGTATGCAAATATATATAAAAAGAACCCCCAACTACATAATATAAGGGATAATGCATTTCGCCAGTGACCGGCAGTTACATTACTTTCGGCTTGTTGAAAGGATGGTGAAGGTCTTATAGTTTTCTATTTGCGTTATTTCTTGCCAAAAAAACTCTCCTCTGATCCTTTGTGTAGAATTATAAAACGACTTCCCTTGCACGATAAATCCTTCAAGTCATTACTTTTATAACTAAATGGTACAAAAACCGAAAATGACATCTAATTTGTCTATCCTAAGAGTAAATACAAATACTAACTTTTCTTGAAATGGCACAGACTTTCTTTTTTAAGCTAGAAAGTACTTCACGTCGCATCAACTATTTACTTTCTATAAAGTCCAAGTTGGTCCAACACTGGAGTAGAACTCTCATGTTTGGAGTTGAACCCCAAAATACATACACCTTGGCTCTTTTGGATCTAATTCAAAGAAGATCAATTTGCCTGGTTGATGATAACACTTTGACGGGGCTCTTCAAGCACTAGAGTATAGGAGGATGGTTGACGATTCTCTCTTTTTTACAAGAATTTTCATGAAAGACGTTCACAAGAATTAATAGATCTGATCCCCCAAGAGCAGTAGGAAGCAGCAAAGTCCTCTGCAGTTCAGCTTGGCACAGTGAACACTTTTATTTATGGAGACTTTTTTTTCAAAAACTGGAATTTGTTAAAATGAGGATTTTTCTATAAAGGGTAAGTCATTAGTAGGGTAAAGCTCTGTACCTCCTACAAATTCTTCCCTAACATAAATATTTTTGATACGAATGTACTCTAGCATAAGATGCATATTCTTAGATTATTTATTATTATACAGGGTGAACATATACAGAGTGATGCAGCAAAGTTGACTTTTCTTAAATAGAACACCCTTTAAATTTTTACATATTTAAACTTCTTAGAAAATGCTGATTCAAATAATATCAAACAATAGGGGTCTGTGCTTAACAATTTTTGAGATAATTAAAAAAATCATGAAAATTAAGAGCCTAAATTGCAAACTCGCTTAAAATTCGGGAAACACCGAAATTATTTAATTTTTAGTGCAGATTATTTCAGAACATTCCTTTTTTAAAAAGGGATGTACTTTTATTTTAATAAGATTTGAAATTATACAGGGTGATTAGCAAACGCAAAATGATAGCACACCCTGTATATTATTTCTGATTTCTGTTAATTAACAGCCAAGCATTGCTTTGATGGCTAATTCTTATAGTTCGGGAGATATTTAATTTCAAAATAAAAAATTCAAATTTTCTAGATTTATTTGAGTAAATGCGTTTCTTTCCATGTTTTTTAGTTCTAAACAAAAATAATGTTTTTAAAATGCACTAATTTAATTCACTGATGTAATTTTAATCAAATAAATTGCATATTTTAAAAAATATATACTCTTAATTAGAAAACATATTGGTTTAGATGCTGCTTGTCATCTATTCCTAAATTCTACGTATCTATGCTCTATGTTCTTTGCACAGTTCACATTATTTAAGCAAATAAGGGTAAAACTAGTGCATGGTACAACATTCGTTCATTATAGTCAATTTTACGTTTGTTTTGGTAAAGATATTAACAAAACAAACACATTTCCCACAACGGCAATAAAAAAATATTAATAAATATACTTTATCAAGCTAAACTACTCTAATAACAGTTGTGTATTTTATTTTAAATTGGTAAGATAGCCGTTGGAACGAGACATGTCCAATTCCTGCTTTGGTAATCTTTTTTAAAATTATGCGGTAAAAAGTTTATTTATTAGTGTTTTTTATTACCGTTAAGAAATAAATTTTTAAAAACTTCAATCAGAGATGCACTTTAAACTTGCAAATGTCGACAATTTTGATTTTTCATATTTAAAGTTCAATAACTTTCAAACTGTCAACAAATGTTGACATCAAATCAACCCTTAGTTGTTTCTTAACAAAAATAAAAAAATAATATACAGGGTGTGCTATTTTAATTTTTAGACAAAGATGTAATTTTGCGTTTGCTAACCACTCAGTATAATATCTAATACTATTTAAATAAAATTTACTTCAATTTCAAGAAAAGGACATACTGTAAATATTTTGTATAAAAAATAAATTGATTTCATTGTTTCTGGTCTTTCAAACGGTCTTTTCAAAATTAGACTGAAATTTCATGATTTTTCTAAATATGTCAAAAACTATTAATCCCAGACTCCTATTGTTTGATATATAGCATTTAAATATACAATAATATACAGGCTGTTATGTTTAAACAAAGGCCACTTTAGTGCACCACCGTGTATATATTCACCCTGTATAGCATACAATAATTTTTAAATGTACACCCCGTGTTAATGTACCTTTATCTAAAAAGATTTTTTTGTTACCGAAATAACTCTAGGGGCTATAGGGCTTTACCGTATTAATGACTCACTCTGTATAACTTGCCTTCGTTTAAAACGACTCGCCAGTTTATCGCATAATAATAATAAGGTTCCCTTTTGCAAGTAGATTATAGTGTAGTGAACTGATGTGTACAAATCCCCTTGACATATCCCGATATGCCGATCGCTAGACTCTCTCAGTTTTAGTTGTTTTCCGAATGAGAACATTACGAAGAAGATGTCCCTTAAAAATACACGCTCACCCTGATGGTGATTCATTTATTACGGGATTTAGTATTCGGATATTCAGTATTTCGCAATTAATGCTGCTCGTTGTTGTATTGCTTTCTGTATATTTGTCGAAATAAAGTGCTTCAAATTTACGACATCTTTAAAACCACAGGCTATATCTGTCTGTGTTTAAAATGAATTTTTTTTACCACTAATAAGAATAAATTAATAAAAAATTCATTTTTAATTTCCTGTATTTATCGTATGTTTTCTGTGTGTTTGGTTAGCAACTAAAACATTGCCCAAACGTTGTGAGAGTAAGATTTGAATTCCTTCATTATTCATCACGTCTCATAGTTAATTTAAAAGTTTGGTGTTCAGTTCCAGCAGCCATTGTAAAGCATGCTAATATACTCAATGAGTAGAAACTTTGATTCACAATTAGTTCATCTGCAGAAGCGTCTAACTAACGATGCAATTAACATTAAATTGGTCAATATTTGATCTGCCCAGTATTAGTTTAGGATATGCAAACAATGACGAATATCATTTGTTTAAGCCCTCATCATTTCATGAATAATAGACTGCTAAATACATAAGGCTGATTGCTGTAATTTGGAGCTTGAAACATTGATGAGGTAGGAAATTAATTTTTAGTGTGGAAATTTGTGGAAAAAATATCTTTATCGTCATGAAGTTTTTAAGAAGGAATTCTTTAAATTTCTTAATAAATGTCGTGATTAACAATACTCTTACGCTGAAAATTTCATATACATTTTTCTATAAATTTCACTAGTGTCATTAACAAAAATTTCCTTCCAGTCTGCTTAAATACAAGTTAACATACAAAAAAAACTGATTTCCATTCAATTTCATTTTACCTTTCTAGTTAATTTTGGGAAGAAATACGACCGTGGAAGTATACATCTTTATTTTATGGACTGTTATTTCCTAATCAACGTTTTAAAAACACATTTTAAAAACTTAATTGTTGCACAACAAACAAATGGATAAACAGTATGTTTTGCTTCTAGCAAAATGTAATGATTAATTCTTAAACTAGAGCAAAACTTTTTCCATTTCACTTAAGTTTGTCCGTGTCATTTTAGTTTTCAAATTCATGGTAACACACTTTCCCGCCCCACGGAATTCTAATTCGACACTGCTAATATTTTATGTGAAAAGGGCGAAAGCCGCCGAAATAATTGGATCGATTTTGTTCACTTCAAATTACACTCTATGTAATCTCTGAGTGTAAAAGTTTTAAAAGCAATTTAAAAGCTGTTTCTGACAGCATCTGGCCAATATTTCATAATTGAGAAAAGGATATCGAGATTAATATTATTGGTAAAGAGGTGAAACCATCCTTTTTATGTTTAAATAATAAAATATAAAAAATTAAAATAATCTTAATTTAACAGTAACAATCTTCAGTTAACAGTTGAAAGATTATTACAAATCTAAAACTGGCAAATTTACAGTTTCTCTTTTTTAGAAACTTCAAAACTCTGACGGTCAGAATGGTTGGTCAAAGCTCAAACAAAATCTTAAAAAACTTGCAAGGATTTTGATAGTTCACTCTCAATTAAATAAACATATTTACAAAATGAGCATCATAAATTACATACCTAATAAGGGTTGTTTGGAAGAAGATGGGAGTGTCACCCCCCAAATCATCAACAAGAGGATCAACTCTCGGAGACTTCTGGCCTAGCATGGCCAGTTTAGGAGCGACGTGGCGCATCCAAAGAACCTTCTTTGGTTTTTTAGTAGTGGTCTACGTGCTCCTAATGGGATGACATCACTGGTCTCCAACAGTGTTTTTAATGACAGTTATAGCAGTGACCAGAGTTGATCTATAAATTTATAATGGAACAAAACCCAAGTTTGTTTACTTGTTTGTGGTCTTTTTGTTTGATACTTAAGACATTCGGGGAATTATGTGCATTAAATAACAAATCATTGAAACCGATTGCTAATAACTGACTAACAGAAATCGGAACAGCCGCAGCTTACCAACCCACATGGACGTGGACAATTTGCACGTGCTCTAGAGCACATATGCCCTCAATTTCAACATCCAGATGCAATTGTGTTAGATGCTTTAATGATATTAATTGTATTTTTCTGGTCATGAATATTGGGGTGGCATCTCTAACTTGAATAAATTCGCTACAGGAAAGCTGAATGACTTTTGGAAAAATTCTCGCGAATTTATTTCAGTTGAAGTCTTTACCCTGTATAGGACTGCACTATTCCACTCTAGGTCATATTTTATTTGCAAGTTTTATTAATGTCTGGCCGATTTTGGACAACTAGTGCATTATTAAATACAATATAGCCTTCGATAATGATGGAACAATTACACGAAATCAATCAGGAATTAATAACATGTGAATGCATTACAATATTAAATCATATGAATTAATAAATAACAACAATGGCATTTATTAATTTATCTCTACATTTCTGTTTCGCTATATTTAAGTGTTTAGGATCCTTGACCCTTTGTTCAGAAAAATGTTGTTCCTACTTGCCAAAATCCGTTCGATTTTAACGAGTTCGTTTCAACGAGATTAGGATCAGTATTGATTAGTCAGAAAATAGCATACTCAAGGAGACATCTGCATCGGTACATATAGTAGAGCATGGAGGACTCCATTACCGATAATATGACAGAAATCAAACGGCAATATGCTTCTGTTGTCGACTATTCAATTTCCGGAATTCCCGACGGTGCGAATGCTGTTCAATTATTGGTAGTGCCATGTAAAAACTACTAAATTATGGAATACCTCACAAATACAGTTTGGTATTTGTCCTCGAAACCGATATTTGCCTTCTATTTTAGGAGCTATTCACTTTTCATAACTAAAGTTGATCAAAGAATCTTTAGTGAATTGGCTTATTGGAACAAATTTTGTATTCATGAAATTTCTGCAACTAAGACTGATCTATTGATTTGCATGGTGTTTGTCAGGTCTGAATTTAATTTAGGTTGTGCTAGGAACTAATTACATTTGAGTTGACAAAAACAAAATTTTAATCAAAAAGCTGACGATTAATCAATTTCGTAAAGTGTAATTCACGTTAGATTAAAAATACTATAACTTACTTATATTTCCGTGAGATTTTCCAGAAACTATATCAATATATGCCAAGAAGGCGAATAAAGGACTTCCTTCCTAGCAATTATTTACAGTATTGTAATTTTTATATTGTTGCGTGTTACCAGATCGATAATTAAATCTTCGTAAATTATAAAAACTTTATTTCAAACCTATTTCGGAACACTACAATTATGATTCACTTAAATATCCGACTATCTAACTATCTGACTGACTGACTTGAGGAAAATACGACCGCGTATTTATACCGTTCCGGTTTCTAGAACGGATTTCCGTACAGATCGCTCGCGGAAACGTCTAGAACGCTTATGATTTATTCTCGCGGCCGCTTCCCATTAACAAATGTTTCCAGACAGTTCTTCAGACTACTCATTTACTAATACAAATTTTACAGCCTCACTGCATTCATAATAATAATATATAATATAATAATATAGAAGAGAATGAGCGACAGAAACCAAAAACCGAAATTTATCAAGCTACTTAGTTAAGGTTGTTTGATCACTACTCTGTAAATCAAAATAACATATAACTTCTTTTTTATTTAAATTACAAAAATTATCTAATTAACAGAACTCTAATAATTGACTTACAGACAACGCACATCTAAACGGATGGGTTTAGAAGCATGAAATTTTACAAAGAAGTTACGTATGTAACGTAAGTGACCATTCAAATGTTAGCCTTTAAGGGGCGTAAAAATAGGATCCCCGAAGATTTGTTCCCTTTGTCATTAATTCTTTATGTACGTATTTATCCCTATTTTCTCTATTTATAAGCTCCCATCTCTAGTAAATTACCAATAAAAGACAATAAAACAACACATAAAAAACGCCACTGTTAATATTAATATCTTGGCAAAGGAACAATGCGACTAGCGAAGATAAGCGTTAAGGATATGGAATTCCTTGCCACCGTTAAACATTTTTCCTAATTTTTTAAAGTCAATATTCTGAGAAATCTGAGGTGTATTAAAATGGCGGTCTCCAAACTTGCGACAATAATGTTCATATTTTAAATTATGATACAGCGCCTCCCGAAGGTAATAAACCTATAAACTTATTAATAAATATATTTTAGAAAAATGCTGAGACAGGGCGATTTTTATTTTTAAATTACCACTTAATATGTTCCTTTCAATCCTTCACTACTAAGAGGTAATAACCTCAACTTTAAACATTTAAATAGCAAATTGCCCCTTGTTATGCCTCAATTAATAGATCTTTTTATACTGAATGCAACAAAAAAAGAGCACAATGACTCCGTTACCGTGCTCTTCTGTCTTATCTATCTTTGTACCATTGTTGAATCTCTATTTCAGAAAAATTTCGCCTTTGATATGGTGGACATACTGAGTTACCGTGCTCTTCTGTCTAATCAGTCTTGTCCTTTGCACCAATTATTATTTCAGAAGAGTTTCGTCTCTGGTATCGTGCACATACTAAGTTACTGTTTGTTTTGAATTTAATTTATCATTTCTTGTATATTTTTCTTGTATTGTAATTTTCATTTATTGTTTCTTTTGTTTCTGAAGAAACACCCTACAATGATGGCCGAAATGTCGAACGCTTTTAGAAGTTCTTTGACACGGTCCAATCCCGGAAGAAGTAATATCTTGTACTGGCCATGGAAGCCCTTGTTATCACTTACCCTACACATATTTAAAATACTTATTAAAACCAGCCATAATATTTCAATTTCAATATTCGCACCACGTTGCCAAACTTTTAGAATTGATATATCACTTATGTTTGACAGATACTTTAATGGATTTTTAATCGTTTAGATTAAAAATATCTACGAAATTATACGTTAAAATCCCTTTTCAAAAATTTGACATAACGCACGATAATTGGTTAGTGTATCAAGTTTAACTTTTTCGTCTGATTATCTATAGCAGTTGTGAGTAAATTGTATGAAAAATTGGCGTTTTACACCAGGCTTGTATTGATTATATGATATTTGTCAAATTTTTTAAAACTTATTACTCAAAAACCGCACGTCAGATTTTTTCTAAAAAATAAATGTTTATGTATTTTTCTTCCATTAACAACATGCTCAAATTTTAGCTCATTATCTATGTATTGCTCTAATGATCAAACAGCCTTAAAATATTAAAATATTGTAGCGAAATGTAAATTATAGAATTTAGTACTCAAGAAAATTTTCTAGAAAGATCTGATAAGGGGAAACCGGCCGCAATAATGAAGCAAACGGCAGATAAGCGTTCCGGAAATTTCGGTAAACGATAAGCTTTATACCGTATTTTTCTAGAACCCGGAAGCGAAAACTATATAAGGTGGTCGCCTTTCCCTCGAGTTAGAGTCAATTAGTCAGTGTAGTTAATTAGAGAGTTAATGGTCCAAAGTCAATAAGTGAGTTAATTATTCAGTTGTGGTGTTCCGAGTTAAGTTTAAAAATAAAGTGGGTACTATTCAGCAAGTGTTAATAATCATTTTGAACCGATAAGCCCGTAACAGTATTATTTTATAGTCACTCTCTTTTTACATAAATATTAGAGAACTTTATTGCAGCTGATATTCCGTTTGTAGAAAATCTTTGTATTTTATATGGATAGTTGGCAACACGTAGGGTCTGAGTAGAATTTGCAATAAAAACAATTCTTATGAACAGAAACGAAGAGTACTATATCCGCGATGCAACAAAATTCAATTGTCTTTTCATTCTCTTTCAATTGAAAGGGACAGCAACAAAGGGTGTTATCGATATTTCCTATGTTATCTTTGTAAAATGTTTTTTCTTGGCCAACAAATCTCCAGAATTTTAAAGTTACCTATTCTTTATTAAGAAGAATGAAGCTCTTAATTTCAATGAAAGACTGAAACAGTGTTTTGTAATTTTTCCATATTTTTTAGGCATGTTTCAGTACAGCACGCTTTACACTTTGTTTCACCAACTATTTTTTTTTATTATTAGTTAACCCTTCTTAAGGACAATTCCAAATACAGTAATAGTCTGTAACTTGGAAAAAATGCAGTAAATCAATCACATTTTTTTTCAGAAGTATGTCCGGACACGTCGATTAATATTTTAATTTGCCCCCTTTTTGATGTAGAAACATTTTATACAGCATGTCCCAAATTTAGGATATGACGTCATCAACCTTTTTTTTAATAGCACTCCTATTTTTTGTTGACTATTCTTAAAGAGTATATTAAGTGGCAAATGTTTACTAAATTTCAATTTTTTATTCCTTGTCATATAAAAGATATTTACAAATTTAGCAACTAATTCGAAAAATCAAGAAATCTAATTCAATTCAATACAATTTTCATAAAGTTTAAAAATCGTGTATCAGAAGGTATTCGTTTGACATTTTTTGTCTTTTTTTTTGACGACTTATCACAATCTTATAAAGAAAGTTATTAAGAACAAATAAGAAGAGTAGTATTGTATTGATCGAAGAGGTTATTAGTTTGTAGTTTAATGAGAAACACCATTTATTAAAAAGTCGACAAAAATGCCGTACTTAACTGAAACCCACAAGATTGAAATTTTAATAAGATTGGCTACGGAGATAGAACAAGAACACAAAATGAAGTTATTCGTATATTCAGAGAGAAGTATTCTAATTTACCACTTATATCGCAAAGTACCATAAGCAAAATTAAAAAAACACTTTCTGGAAAATGAGCATTTAAGAAAAACAAGTAATTTCCGTCAGAATGCACTCAATGAAGATGTCAAAATTAATGTACTCTCATCTGTCCAAGAAAATCCTCATAACCCCACTAGTCAGATAGTTAGGGAACTCGAAATTGGCCAGTCTTTAGTTGCAAGAATTCTAAAAATGCAAAAAATTTGCCCCGAAATAATTAGCAGTGTTCAAAAAAATTCAGTTCCTTTTAGACTATTGTCAGTTAGTAAATGGACAACATTTTGAACATTTATTGAAGAAAGATTGTTGAGTTGAATTAGATTCCTTGATTTTTCAAATTAGTTAATATTTGTTAAAGATCTTTTAAATGACAAGAAATGAAAAGTTGAAATTTGGTACGCATATGTAATTTGATATACCCTTTAAGAATAGTCAAATAAATTAGGGTTGCTATTTAAAAAAATTTTCAATGGCGTCACATCTTGAATTTGGAACATGCTGTATAAAATTTTCCTACATCAAAAAGAGTGCAAATTAAAATATTAATGGCCGTGTCCAAGCATATTTCTCAAAAAAACTATCTTTGATTTACTGAATTTATTAGACTAGCACTGTACAAAGACACAATTAATAATCCTCTCTAACTAAGAGAAAGAAATTTTCCTTATTTTGCTACTTTAATCAGTCTTAAATTTTATCTGTGTTTATACTTGTTAACTATGGTTCAGAAAAGCAGTTATTTAAAAGTATTTTATCCGCTAAATACCTTTCTGACAACTCTCAGCAATTATGTATAAATTATGAAAGAAATTGCTTGCAAATGATGTCTTCAGTTGTGTTTACATTTACGTTATAAACTCAGGAAAAGCATTTTTGTGAATCGGTCATATTAACATCGTGCTTTTGAAGCGACATACCTTTGAGGTTTACGCAATAAACAGATTTAATTTAATTCCAAGTTAACTCTTAAGTGCTTTCGACTTTGTTACCATAAACTCAATATGTTCTATATTTCAAAATAACAACATGAAGATTGATAACGATTAAAGCAACAACGGAATATGTAACAGAGCTGGATTGAATTTGAAGTAGGGATGTAACGTATGTTGGTTTTCCCACATTCGCGATGCGAATGCGAATATTCATTTCCAACATTCTCGAATGCGAATGCGAATGTTGACTTTTGACTGGGAATAACTTTGAGAATTTTGTGAGAAAAGTTGTAATTTCCAGAATAAATCGATTTTGGAGAAGACAAAAATCAGTTTTTAAAAATATTTCTCTGAAAATTGTTATTTTCATTTAAATCCTAGAAATATTTTTTCTAAATTTCGTAAAAATATTATTCTTTAAATTGGCATACTGATATTAAAATTTCGGAAAAATAAGGCGAATTTTGAAAAATAGGTTGAAATTTCTGAACAGTCAAATTTTCGAGTAAAAAAAGTTGAAATTTCTATAAAATATTCAAAATTCCCAATAGAGTTAGATTTTGAGAGGAAACAGTAGAATTTTGAGTAAAAACTGGTACTTTAGAAAAAGACGAATTATAATAAAAAAACAGGCGATTTTCGAGGTAAAAATCTAAACTTTTGAAAATCCAAACTAGTTTTGAAAAGAAAATCAAAATTTCGAGGAAAAGGGCGAATTTTGAGAAAAGTTTTAGAAAAAAAAGTCGAAATTTCAAGAAAAGGACATTTCTTGACCTGAATGAAGGACAAGCTCCTCCCGCCCCCTGCCATGTGTGACATCAGAAAATATCCACCATTGAGATAAACGTCGTCGAAAACTTTAAGAAACAAGTTAAAATTAGAATTTTCTGGAATTTTTGTCTTTACAACAATTCAAAATTTACAAAAAATTTTTAAAAAATTTGCATATGAGCAATATTTTAAAAATTTTTACTTTTTTATCAAAAGATCCACCAAATCTCGAGAAAAAGGCGAAGTTGCATAAACAACTCGAAATTTGCAGAAAGACGATTCAGAAAAAATGTCAACATTTTCAGAAAAAGTCGAATTTTAAGAAACGACAAAATTTTAAAAAAACGACGAATTTTGAGAAAAAAAAAGTCGGATTTTGAAAAAAGAAGTCTAATTTTAGAATAGATTTAAAATTTCAAAGGAAAAAGAGAAATTTTTTTTTAAAGAAGAGACCAATTTTTGGAAAAAAATCAAAATTTCGCAAAAATGTCGAAATTTTAAGGAAAGAGATGGTTTTCAGAAAAAAATGGAAACTAGAATAGGTTCTCTCAGTTAAGAGTATCAATTTTTGGTGGGCTGTATAATACAGGGGAGAGCAAGCGTCCTAATCTCAGTTCTTCTAGCTAGCTACTAGGAAAGGAAAACAAGGGGATTTAAAAATTCTTTTTACCAGGTGGGACTGGATAAATTACTGTATAAGTTATTATTTTAATAAAAATTTATCCCTCAAGGGTCCATGGACCCCAGTTTAAGAAACTCTGCTTAGCAGTTGCATTGCTATTTCATAAATAATATTTCGTCTTATTACCAAATACATTCGCAATATATTCGCATAATTTCGTGCGAATGCGAATGCAAATATTAAAAATCAGGCGAATATTCATTACATCACTAATTTAAAGTGAGTCAATCATTTTGACGTTTGCTGGTTTCAATTCTTCTTATTCTTTACTGTTCGCCTTTTTGGCTTTCTAGTGTTAAGTTTCATATTAAAATATATTTGGAGCGGTTCATCCTTTCTTTTTTTTATTAGTCACCATTTTTTTTAACTCACACTTTGTTTATCTTTGTGGTTAGCCTAAAAAAGCTGCCACAGAGGGAGAATCTCTCGAATGCTAGCAAAATTTAATAATGGGGTATTAAGAAGTAATTGTGTGATATCAAATGTTCTAGTAGGTTTCAATTACGAATACAAACCGGTAAAAGCACCTGAGTTAGTTTTAAATTAAATTTCTAATATGTATGGTTCGGTTGTTAAATAAATGTATTAAAAACCCATATTATTTGGTTGTGAAGCTTTAACATGTATGATAAGTATGATGTATGATAATTCTTATTACATTTATAATATTAGCAACTAAAAAATAGTACTTAATGGCTAGCAAAATACTAACGAAAGCTCATGGATCTACCCAAGAATGATTTGAGGCTCATCAGTGGTTTTTTTATTGGTCATTGCTTCTTGAGATACATACCACCTCAAGAAAATCGCTAAAACTGATAATAGTCTATGTAGATTCTACCATGTCTCGGACGAGACAGCGGAGCACATATTGTGCAGCTGCCCCACACTGGTTCAGGCCAGAATAAAGCATTTTGGAAGAATGGACATAACACCTACTGAAACTGGCAACTTTGCTCACAGGAATATCCTAGACTTTATGAAAAGACTGGGAGACATTGGAATAATTTAAATTAGAGTTATTGACAAAGAAGTAAATTGGTCGAAGTGAAGAAAAGTCTTAAGAAGTCAAACGACCCCACACAAATATACAATCTACAAAATAGTGATGTACACATAAATGATAGCTTATTTACTTAAAACCATTGAATAATTATTGATATTTTGCTTGGTGGAATTATTCGATATTCATCATTCATAAACAACACTTCACAAAAAATACTGCAAATGAATCTGAAAATTTCCTAATATATCAATTACATCTTAGATTTTTTTACCAAATCGGCGTTGGCGGATTACAACAGTAGGTAATTTAGATATTCCTTTATCTTCTTTGCGAAGTATTAGTATTTCTATTCGTGTTTTATTGGCTTTTTCTTTACCAGTTACTCCTTTCACAATTCTATATTTTCAATAACCTTCTGTTAAGGATTGGCAATATGTTATAGATTGCCCCAAGCAGAGATTGCGTTAGATCTTGGTTTGTCAATCGGTGTTTGTGACAACACTGAAAAAACGCTTAAAACTATCTTAAAATTTAAACGACGTAAAGACTAAATAACAACAAGATTTTTTTAAAGTTTTAACGTTTAACTGACAGAATTATTTCTGACAGCATACACAAAATTGTAGAGGAAGAAATTTAGATTGATTTTCTGACGACGGCCAGAGAATAACTCTGACTCAAACATTAAAATTTTAAAATAATCTTGTTGTTATTTAGTTTCAATTTTAAAATAGTTTTAAGTATTTTTTCAGTATTGAGTCACAAACAGCATTGACAAACCCAGATCCAACGCAATCGCCGCTTGGGGCAATTTATAACAGATTGCCAATCCTTAACAAAAAGGTACTGAAAATTTGGAATTGTGAAAGGAGTAACTGGCGAAGAAAAAGCCAATAAAATATGAATAGAGGTAGGTATTTTGTTGGTCATTATTCATTTCACTTATCATAGACTTCTATACAAATACCCTGATTAATCTGATCTCCCACTCCCTTCTGTTTTTTTCTTGTGTCAGGCAATCCAGTAGTTTATTTACGCATGTAAGTTGTGGTAACTACAAATATTTCTACATTTCTAAAAAATTCTACAGGGTGTTAATACTTGTCCAGGTTCCAACTTGAACAAACTTCTTCAACTCCATTCGCATACTGTATAAAATAAAGACAATTACATATAATCAATTGGTAATTTCCTATTTTTTATTTTTAACTTTAAACTAAAATTTTCGATGGTGTGGTAGTTACAAGTTTTCTAAGAGAAATCTTTATTTTGAAATTTTGGATTTTTGCTACATTTTTAATTTTAAACTTGAGGTTTCTATTTTTTTTTTCTCGCCAAATGGAAATCAATATTCCGAAAAACATTTTCAGATTAATAGCTAGATTTTGAGGAATTTAAAATTTTCAGATTAAATTGAAATATCGACATCATAATTTAGAAAAATATAATTAGAAATTTTTAAGTTTATTCGTAAGATTTCCGCTTCTTTATTCTCAAAAGTTGAAAAAAAATTTTAAATTGCAAACTTAAACTACAGTCAAACCTATTTTTGTGTGGTCTTTTTTTGTGGGCTTTTTTTTGTGCGATTCTTTTTGTGCGATTCTTTTTTTGTGCGGTATATGAATACATATGTATTCATATACCGCATATACCGTATATGAATACATATGTATTCATATACCGCACAAAAAAAGAATCGCACAAAAAGAATCTCACAAAAAAAGACCACACAAAAACAGGTTTGACTGTACCTTTACTTTAATGCCATTGAGTCACCATTCACAAAATTTTGAGATTACGTCTTTAGAAGCCATACAAACCAATTTCGAGATAAAAGAACTTCGACAACATTTGTATGTTAAAGCAGCTTTGACTTTTTATCAAAATTTTAAATTTAAGCTTAAAATCTCTAATTTAAACCTGAAATTGCAGGAAGAAAACAACTTTTACAAATATTTGGATTAATTGTAAGAAAAAGTGTGAATATCTGAAAATAGAAAATTTTTTTATTTTTCAATTATAAAACAAGAAAATCTAAAAAAAATTTCAAATTCATACATAGGAGTAAAAATGATTTAATTTGATCTATTGACTGTTCACTGTAGTAACTAACTGGTATGGAACCCTAATTGTGCGAACCTGACTCGCCCTTGGCTGTATTATTTTTTTCTGTAATCAATCCAAATATTTATAGAACTGATAACTGGGTTGATAATGTCTCAGATAAAAAGCACCCATTCGCAATTCGCAATAAGTCGATGACTAACACAGTTTATGAGATCGCCTCGAATAGCTCTAAAATATTCGATTTCAACCGCAATTATTGTGTTGCATAAACTAATGCTAACTCTGAAAATATTCATCTAAATGAAATAATGTAAAAGAAAAAATTTAATCTGCATTCCATCCTTCAACTATATCAAAATTTTTATTTGAAAAAAAATTATTACTCTATGGGTCAAAAACACCTTGAAATGTAAATACCTATTTTTCCATGAAAAAGTATTTTCTCAACATATGCGATATCGAAAGAACCTGCCATTTTCCAATAATCTATGAGTCAGTATCTACTAACCTTATTAACATCTAGATTTTATCTTCAGAAACCTAGGAGGACAAGGGGGAAGGATCATTGTTGACACATTTTGAGCTGTAGCTTTAAGACCGGGGCTTCGAACTAGAACTGAACCGAAAACCGAAAAAAACCGTTATTTTCGTCGGAACGAAAACCGGAATAAAACCAAAAAATAATATCGATTTATTTCGGTTCGTCGAATTTATATACGTAAAAGAGTTTTTACTTTATACTTCGGATGGAGTTTTTTTTTTTGAAATTTCAACATTTTTTTACTATTTTACACAATTTCATGCAAGTTTTATCTCATCTTCATCTCTCATTTCTGATTAGATTAGATTAGAAACTCACAATTTCCACATTTTCTGGAAATTATTGACTTTATTCTCAAAATTTCAATCCAAATTAAAATTTTTAGTTTTAGCTTGAACCTTTTTTCAAGATTTTCAAATTTTTTTTGAAATTTGGACTTTTATCTGGAAATTACTTAAAATATTTCTCTTCTTCTACTAAGATTTTAAGTTTAAAGTAAAAAAAAATTCTTCTGTTGTATCTTTGACGTAAGGTACTAGCGTGTTTTTCATTCAAATTAGGTAATCTGGGTTTTCCTTACAACTTTACTTCTTTCTTTATAATTCAATTTTCCTTTACTAATTTGATTTCTAGTTTTTGAAGCTATTAGTAAAATTTTCCATTTTTTGAGAATTTTTTTCCTTCAAATTCCACTTTGATTTTAGTACTCCAATTTTGTTTTGAAATCCCAAATTTAAATTCTTGCGTAAATCTTCCAAAAATTTCAAGTTATGATTTTTTTCTCAAAAAATTTAACCTAGAAATTTTTAAATTTCAAGTCAAAATTTTAGCAGAAAATCCAACATGATATTCCAATTTACAGTCGGAATCTTGGCACTGGGATAGAAATTTTTACAGTAAACTTGAAATGGTGACAGGTTAAAAAATGTATAATTTAAACTTGCAATGATTTTGTTTACGTTAAAATTGTATGTCTTATTCTGAAAACTTTGATTTTTTCTCAAGATTTCAACTTTAGCCCCAAAATGTCGACTTGCTTAGAATTTAGAAGTCAAAATTTCGAATTCTTCCAAATATTAAGTAATTGCTTTCGCTAAACTTCTGGTATAAACTCAAAAGTTTGACCCTCTGCAAGTTTGGTCCTTTGCTCCTTGAACTTTTGTGTCAAAAATCCGTTTTAAAAATGGTAAATTTATTGACAAACTTTTTTGCTACAGCTGAAATCATTTCTAAAATTTCGTTTTTAAAATTGAAATTCACGTTTTTCAGAAAATTTCTCGTTGATCTTAAAATTTCAATTTTTTTTATAGAAAACCTAAGTTTAGAAATAACTGAAGTTGTACTTTTTGTGATTTTTTTTACTTTTATTCTTAAAATTTACATGTCCATTAAAAATTTCAAATTTGAATTTAAAAATTTTATGTTATTTTTTATTTTAAATATTAATTGAAAATCTTGAAAGAATATCCAAATTTTAAGAAGAAAGAAAATATTTTTAAAAAGTCTAACTTTTGAGGAATAACAAATTAAATTTATGACGAACAATTTTTCAAAATTAATATCAAAATTTCGAGTCTTGAAAATTTTGATTTTTCGAGCTAAAAGTGGAATATTCGAAAATTTCAAATTTGAACTTATATTTGTCAATTTCTAAGAGTCTCAACTCATAATTTCGAGAAAAATTTCTATAATTAAAGAATGAAAGTCAACATGTCGATAAAAAGGATTAGAAGGTTGCTAGAAAAAGACTAAATTTTGTTTAAAGTCAAAGTACATAAAAGTTTAAATTTAAAACTTCAAAAGAAAAAAGTTAAAATATCGAAAAAAGGTAAATACATTAAACAAAACTTTCTAAAAAAATTTACTTTTTTAGAAATTTTAAAAACTCTTTTTTTAAATAAATTTGAAGTCCTTTTTTGAAATTGTGACTGTACCGCAAAATCTTAATTCAAATATTTTCAATTTATAATTTTTGGTATTGTTTATTTTCATTTATTTTTTTTAATTTGATCATTTTAATCTACAGTTCTAGAAAACGAAGTCGAAACAGTAAAAATTAATTTTAATACAAAAAGCGAGTCAAAGTCAAAACTTCGATAGAGAACCAAAATTATCAAAGAAAAGAGAAAAATCTCTCAAATTTTCGATTTTAATCGCCAATGTTCGTACATTCTAGAGGTTTTCTAGAGTTAGAGCATAAAATTCTTAAACTTAAAAAATATAAAATAGCTTTCTTCATATGATAAAGAAGGCTTACACGGCCAGAGTCAGTACAGGATCTACTTCTTCCGGGATTGGACCGTGTCAAGGAACTATTAAAAGTGTTCGACGTTTCGCCCACCATCGTAAAAGAGTTTCGCCTCTGGTATGGTGGACATACTGAGTTACCGTGCTCTTCTGTCTAAACTGTCTTATTCTTTGTACAAAATTTTCAATTCAGAAGAGTTTCGCCTCTGGTATGGTAGACATACTGAGTTACTGTGCTCTGATGTTTTGAAAATGGCCTTTTTTCATTTTTCATTTTTGCATATTTCCTTGTATTTTATTTTTCGTTTATTGTTTCTTTGTTCCCGAAGAAGCCCCCTACGATGGTGGAAGAAACGTCAATACTTTTAGTAGTTTTTTGGCACGATCCAATCCCGAAAGAAGTATATCCTCAAAAATTGAAATACAAAAATTGTCCCATGAAACCTTGGCTGTCCAAACGCATTAGAACAACCTTTGTTGTGTTTTTTAATTTTTCTTGGTTTCAGGGGACAATTTTTGCATTTCAATTTTTGAACATAACCAAGGACCAGTCCGTTCCAAAAAAAAAAAAAATATGTCTTGTATTTTTCCTCCATTTTAGGCAAGGTAAGAGTAGTTACGTGTTTTAATATTAAAAAAAAAGACATCACATTTTCAAAATTTTGTTCAAACATCAATTTTTAATTTGAAAAAATTATAAAAATCAAAAAATAAGTTACCCGGAACTCAATCGAAAACCGGAAAAAACCGTTATTTTTGTTGAAACGAAAACCGGAACTGAACCGATATAATTTTTTTGCCGAAAAACCGAAAACCGGAACGAAAAAATAGTGGTTGAAGCCCTGAATATTTTAAGATCCTTAGAGGTAGCTCTTTCAAACGATACCTCACACGATATATTAACTAAGACTTGATTTTCAGGAGACCAAATTCACACCTCATTTTATTATAAAATATTTTCCTTTCCTAATCATTGGCTGACGGTGTCTGCGTGGGGCATCGAGAACTAACGCTGTGCAAAATTTTAAATTTCTACGATACATAGTTTTCGAGGAAGACTTCTTTGTGACAGACGGACAAACGGACACGAGAGTGAGATTATAAGGGTTCCGTCTTTTTCCTTTTAAGGTAGAAACCCCAAAAAAATGAAAATTTTCTGAATAAGTTTGATCTGAAAAAAAATTAAACATATTTAATGGAGAGGTGAGCAGTTTTAAGAAAAACGGATAATTTATAATTGCCAAAAAAAATGTAAAAGTTTGTAACAATCGTAGTTTTGAATTTAAGTCGAAATTTGTGAAAAAAAAATGATCGCGTTCTATTCGTTAATTTTTGTGGCACAAGTTTTACAAAACTGGGACATTCAGTCGTGTCGAATTTTATTGGGACACGAGTGCAAGAAAACTAAATCAGAGACAAATCCTGAAAAATGTAGCATTGTTAAAAAAGTGTAAAACTTCTACTTTATCCGCAATCGTATTAATCTTGTGTATGTAAGGTTTGCCTTGTGAAATTTTCATATTTATTTGTTGACAGTACGTATTTATTTTTAAATTTGTATACTTAACTAGTTTATGCGTTATGAATATTAAACTCATTAATGAAAACAATAATAATTTTTTTGTTACTTTACCGTGAAGCCAGTTCCAAAAAATTTTAACATTGTCCACATGTATACAAAAATACTGTGGTTTCATAAAAGAGGACAAAAGGCCGTGTGGAAACAAGATCGATATTGCTGCTAAAGGTGAGATTAGGAATAGTTCGGAAATATGTTGTGTATAAATTCTTCTACGTGGTGGTCATACTAATCTCAAGAAGTATAAATTGGAAGTAAAGTAGATCATTACCTATTGTCCGTATACATTTCAGATGTTAAGCATTAACACACATACATATAAGTCTTTTTTAAATTTTATATTTTGCGGATAACGACAATCGCAAAGTAAAACTTCAGTTGCTGCCGTAAGGGGGTTGAGGATAATTGCCAGGAGAATATATCCCCGAAAGAATCCTGAAACACATCAATTTGATTTATGAGTAGGACAGTTTTGACGTAATACTCATATCTCAAGCTTCACCTCCCTTAGCCAGAGATAACGTTTGGGTATTTACTTCGGTGATAAGGCCCCCGTTTCAAACAAAATCCAATTTTGGCGTTTGTCAAGAAACTCATTTTAGTGAAATCTACTGACTCAATATCTTAATGAGTTTGTCAAATTATGAAAACAAATCATAAATAAGAAAACCCTTTACAATAATTCTATTCGAAACTTCAACATTTTAAGAACTGTTTCCTAGTAAATTTATTTTCTGATTTTAACTGGGAATTTAGACCTTTTATATGACTTTTGTCTCGAAATCACTATTTTCTAAAAAATAATTTCGAATTTTCAATTAAATTGAGAAAAAAGTCAAAGTTTTAAAAAAGGAACTTGGAATGTAAGTAAAGTATTCTCAAAATTTCCATTTTTTTCCAATATTTAATGAGAACCTTTTTCTTAGTGATTTTAGTCTTTTATTGTTAAATTAAACTTTTTTTGGAAACTCCATTTTTAAAACATTTTTAACGATTAGGGGTAGAAAAATGTTGATTGCAAAAATGAATGTATCGCATTAAATAAGCTAATAACAACCTTTTTAGAGATCGCTTATTAATAACTACTTATTTTTGGTAAAGTCAAAGTTTCAGATTGCTGGAACATTTAATTTCTATTATTTCAACGATTAGAGATAGATAAGTTTTAATTGCAGAAAGGGATCTTTTGTTCACTTTTTTTATTTTTATTGATTTTAATTTCTTTTCGAGAGATTTCGAGTTGCAATGCGAACCTAAAATTTGGAAAATAAAAGTAAACATTTTGTGTCGAAGAAATGAACATTAACATATTATCCGTTAGTTTGACTCTCCTGCCCCTGTTTTTTCCTCTGGATTTTGTAGATACGAAATTCAAGAATTGATTAAGTTATTTACGTTTATTTAATTTTTAACCTATGAAAGCACACAGATGTGTGTCATTGACTTTTTATAATAGAACAGAAAGACCACATAGCGTAGAATATTTCTGGTTGTCAGAATTATAAGACTATTAGGGAAATTTATACCCAAAACAAAACTCAACAAAACACTCTGTTAATGTAAAAATGCCTTTCGTTTAGAAAAACAACGAAAAAATCAAATTTTTCCGCTCTCTAATTAGTAAATAATACGTTTTTATTCACCACTTTGTTAGATCCAAAAGTCATGTCATATAACACGTGTGTCGTATAGGTTTCAATGAACTTTGGAAAGTTATTCTCGTCATTTGTCAAAGTTTGGAAAGAGCTACAAACTTTGGCTGTTTTTGTTGCCTTCCAAAGTTGAAAAGTTAATAAATATCAAGTTATGGCTTTTATGTTTACTTTCGCAAATATTTTCTCTTGGTCAAATTATTAAGACAATAAGTAATAAACAAAATAAACTCTAAAATGTTAAATAAATCTAAAATTAATATGTTTAAATGAACATGTTCTCACACCCAGTTATTTCGCCGTAATCATTTTTTTTTGTAACCAAGTACTGGTCTTCTGAAAACAAAAATATTTTATATACTTAATGTTCTAATTATACAGTGCATCCCATTTTCTATGGTTTTACCCTATTCCTACTATTTCCAGCAGAGATAGAGGATCAGGGTTTTGACAAACTTGGGCCAATTTTGTGAGATAAATTAAATTAGCTGGCCGCTAAAGATACAGCTGTGATACAGCTTAAGTAAAAGAACATTTTTCCCTTTTCAAAAATATGTGTTTTTATATTTATTTCAAGAACTTTTAAAATTAAGACGAGTTTTCTATTAAACCTACATCTGCCAATGAAAAAATTCCCTATCGAGTCATGTGATACCGAAAATTTAAGGAACTATCGCCTTCGAAAAGACAATTGGTGGTCGGTCAACGGCGATGGTAGTTTAAAAGTGAAGGTTCGGTTTACTTTCTTTGGGAATTTTATGGAGCAGTTCCGTGAAACAGGCAAATAAACGCAGCTTTTTTTCTCGAACAATGTAATTACTAACTCGGAAAAATCCAAAGTAATGAAAAATGTTTACTCATTAGTGGTTATATGAAGCTAAATAAGTTTTTAAGCAAGTAATATTACTACACCTTCCCTGATGAGAGTTCTAAGCCTTTTGGTGAACAAATAAAATAATATCCAGACAACACAGCAAAACGGCTACTTTTGAATACCATATAAAACAAAAGCAAAAGCAAAAACAACAACAAAATGCGATTCAAATGTAAAATAAAATACGAGATAAATAAATTTAGTTCAGTTCACAAGTGGCAAGAATACCTGATACATATTTTGAAAAAATCCTGACATGTCACAAAGGTGTAAAACCGAAATTATTCAATAATTTGGAAGTATTATCATTCAAGTTTGCAGTTATTCCCTCCTTCGTTCATAACCTTTCGTATCTTAGAGTTTTGAATATCTAAATCCTTAATTGGGGTTTAAATCTGGACCTTCATGTTTTTGGCATAATATATTTGAAATAGGGCCAACTGACCTCTTGTAAGTTAACAATTTTAAACGCAATTCTACGTTGAGCATACGAGTATCTAACCGTTTCCCGCTCCTTGGAAACGAACACGTTAAACTTTGGGATTAGTTTCAAGGTAGTAGAATAGGAAGGCTTTTATTTACCTCGTTGCGGCCGCTCTATAAAATTCTCAAACATAATAAAACGAACCGTCTCTTTTGACCCGTGGTCGCTGTCAAGCATCCAACGCCTTGTTCCTGGAGGAGATAGTTTCTTGAACGTTTGATATCACATACCTCTCAATGAAATTTTCTCATTGGTAAAAAACCTGCACTAAATACATTACAAGTTAATAAAAAATGATCATAACACCGAAATTTTTTTAAATAAATCTGTGGTTGCAAGATAAAAGTGCTTAAGTCATAATTTACATATTTAAGTTATTAACAAAACAAAACTTGTACATATTTTAATAAATATTTAAAATTTAAGAATGCTCGTGTAAAATTCCTTTTATTTCATAGATGGAGCATTTAAGATGTTTCGTCCCCTCAGAGGTGTACAGTGTAAAATGTAATGGTGACATAAGCCCATTTTCCTAAAAAGTTGACTTAAACAGTTTTACTCTGAAACCACAGAAATATATAAGCCTATATATTTTGAAAAGAGAAAAAACTCCTATTTCATTTAAAATTATTTAATCATGGTTTTCATTTGAAAAAGTAGAGTTTTAAGTTATAACTCCAAAGATATGCGTCAATAAAAAATCACTTAAATCATTAAATTCTACGAGAAAAAAAAGCAGAAAAATCAGTGTTGGTCAATTTTTTTTAGATAATCGGAAAGGAGCAACAAACACTGTAACATTTCGAAAATTTTTCTTTTTTTTAAATAATGCTAAGACAGGTAAAGATAGAATATTTTTGTTACGATCAGGTAATTTATCTCACAAAATTGGCCTAGGTTTTGTAAAAACCCCAATCTTTTATCTTTGCTGGAAACAGAAATAATAGGGCAAAACCATCGAATATGGGATGCACTGTACCGGGTGGCCAACTAAGAAAGGACACCGGCTATATCTCAGCAATGAATCATCCCACAGCCTTAAGAAAAAAATTTCAATAAAAAAATGGCCCTGAAAAATTGCCCAGATCTAACTTGCCTTGATTTTTATTTATTAGGCGAATAGAAGACCTTGTTTTTGCCAACAAGACTATAAAAGAAACTACATGATCGAAAGAATAAGAAGCACTATTTAGAGTGGTAGAATGGTCAATGGCAAAAGTTAAAATTGCAGTGTTATTCATTCGTCAGACAATTTACTGCATGAAAATGATGGACTCCAGTCAGTTTGAACATCTAGGCCCTAGATTCTAGGGCTCCAATCAAGATACGATATTAATTTAACATTTTTAATGCAATGCATTGTCTTTTTTTTTTACTTTTTTGAACATTAATTTGTTTCTTCGGTTAATTTTTTACATTATTCACTGTTATTACTATTAGATCATTGTAGGAATGTTAATTACTTAGTGTTATATTATGTAAGACAAATTGGTAACATCCTCTGATTTCGTATTGAAACGAAATGTTATTGTAGAATTTAGAATCTGAGAAAATTTTCTAGAAAGATCTGATAAGGGAAAGCCGTCGCGATAATGAAGGAAAATTCGGCAAACGATAAGCCATATCTGCCGAAAACTTCTAGAACCCGAATCAGAGATCTATATAAAGGGGGTCCGGTTGACTTTCTCTCAGTTAAAGTCAGTCAGTTAGTGTAGGTAATTAGTGAGTTAGAAGTCAATAAGTGAGTTAATTATTCAGTTGTGGTGTTCCGAGTTTAGTTTAGAAATAAAGGTAGTATTATTCGGGAAGTGTTAATAATCATTTCGAACCGATAAGCCCGTAACAGTATTTTAAATGGTAAACAACGTCATCGAGCTTTTACGTTACTGAAAATTTACTTGTTAATATCTCCGATTAGACAAAAGAAATCGAGTTGCGATTTTCACTGGTATCTAGGATTTTTAATTCTCTATTTTAATATATTAAAATTGACATATCATTCTATTTAAGTTTTTTTAGAAAAACGGCGAAATTTGTTACCTTGTTATATAACGCGCTATAGCAGCGACAACAATTTTAAAATAAAAACATATTAAAGTGCGTTCGATAGACTAAATAACAATCTTTCTATAGAGACTAAATCTATTAAATTTCATTAAGGCCAACTAAAGTAGATGGTATTTAAAAGATTTGTCTTCTCACCAATTTATTTTTAAAGATAGAACGAAAAGTCTAAAACAAAAACAAGTCAAAATTACTCTAAGATTACAATGCATGTATTTTCAATATGCCTTAATTGGGCAAAATTTTAAGAAAATCCTAATTTTTTTCCAGGGCCACTTTTCTTATTGAAATTTTTTTCTCAAAACTGTGGTACGATTTGTTGCTGAGATATGGCCGGCGTCCTCTATTAGTTGGCTATCCGGTATAATGGAGGAACTAAAATTCCACAGATAATTTTAAAAATATATCATGTGTCACATGTTACTTTTGTGATGGTTGTCGTCGATATATTAGCCTTAACAGTTGGATTGTGAAGTTCGTTAAATATTCAACGATAATTTTTTTAAACATAGTTCCAGTACTTCTGGAGGAACAGTCAGACGAAAAAGACGTCATGAGATCGACTAGCACGAAGAAATACAGAGTTATCTGTAAAAGCTAAACATCAAGAAAGCTTCAGGTCCAGATGAAATTCGAACCAAGTTCTAAAGAATCTTTCAGATTAAGCAATGAAATACTTTGGAGTCACAAATGTCCCAATACATTCAATGTTTAAAAACCGTTATTTCCCCACAAGGTGAAAGTCTGCACACGTTATCTTCTTTCCTAAGCCACGTATAGCGGGAAATTTCCTCCAAAATTACAGGCGACTAAGCCTCTTCTTATCCAAGATGGGTAAGGTAGAGGCGAAGATTTTAAAGAAACGTCTGTAGAACATCATCAGCGATCGCGACATCATTCCTAAGGAACAATTTGGGTTCCAACTAATGCACTCTACCTCGGACCAGCTGCTGCGGGTGGTTGAACTAATCACTCTCTGCATGAACTGGAATCAGGTAGTAGGAGCTATTCTTCTCTATATCTCCAATGCATTTGACACAGTTTAGCACGAAGGATTAGTCTACAAGATACATCAGTTCGAGATACCTCTAATCATGATTCAAATGGTAAACTCGTTTCTGGACTAGCACTCATTTAGAGCGAAGGTGGAACAGGAACTATCTTAACCAGACTAGGCTGCAATACAAGGTACTTCAACGTTCTGTCTTTTCACCTCTTCTGAACACTTTGTTCACAGGGTACATCCCAAGAACCAATTACACGCTATTAGCAACTTATGCATGTGTGTTTAATGGTTTATTCTTAAGTCCAGAATTGATCACCAGACGCCTACAGGCGGCTACAGAAAGCCTTCTACAATACTTCAGTCATTGAAAAGTCATCAGAAAAAGACTCCAATTATATGGTCATGTTCAAGTCCAAGGTAAAACGTCCACTGAAGACTTCAGGCAAAGTACCTAGTTGTAATTTTCGACAAAAGACTTGCATTTTAGGCACACATCGATTATGCAGTGTTTAAGGCCAGAGTGCTACCAATGGTTGGTAGAAATATTAAACCCCTTATTGGACCCAAAGTGCTGCTAAACAAATCAAACATAAAACCAGTGAGGACCTACACATATGCAACCTGGTTACGTTACTTATAATCAGATGAAAAAATTCCAAATATTCTAGAACGTCTTTTCTAGACAAATCATGGAGCTTTATGTTTTTTAGAAATAAGCAACTCCACAGAGAAGTCGATCTACCTAAGGTAAGATATCTTCTCAGGGAGATAAACTCTAGGACCACGTTAAGAGCTAAAATGCATCAGAAGGAGCTAGTCTGACAGGCAGTGGACTACGATCTCAAAATCCAACAGCCCAACCAAAATCAGAAGACCGAGGATAGTCCTCTAGGATGCAACAGCGACTATATTGGAGCAGAAACAGAAATGTTTGTGGTTTGTTCGTTTCAGGCAAAACAGCTTACATTAGTGCTTTTGTGCTAATGTACTATTCCGATAGAGGGATTGGGGGCCATGAACCCGGCTAGAAGAAGCAGTTGTTTTAGTTGGTACCCGCGGACTGAGAGTCCGGCACTATCTAATTTATCTTCCCATGTGTCTGTAATGAATTTCACCTGCTTTGACAAAAAATAAAAATCTAAATATAGTAGCTTCAAGACCAACACCAGAACCGCCATATCACCTGAAAAAAGTTGCCTAATCTACATGAACATGTTCAATAAAACTCGTAATCGTATCACATTTTACAAGTCTAGAGCTAAGCTTCCCAGAATTTTTAACAATCATCTGAAAACCATTTTAGCTTTATTAAAAAAATTGTTTGCTACAAATAAATCGTTTTCAAAGCATTTTTTTTATTTGACATGAAATTCCTTTACAGTAGATTCCTGCTAAAGTTGCGCCCACCGTACTGGATCGACCATTAAAATTGCTACTCCCCGTTGTTTCTAACATTGTCAAAAAATATATATGATTTATTGTTCCTTGCACGTTTGAGTGGGTTATTCAAAAGTGGCGCTGAAACTCGTAAGTCCAATTCGTTGTTCAAAAACTAGAGTGAGGGAATATCCACGCAACTTCAACGATCGTATCCTAACAACTTTAAGGTCGCAACTTTAGCTGGAATCGACTGTATCCATTTTAACTGAAAGAATATAGTAAGCATGGTACTAGAACTCCGCAAACAAAAAAAATCTAAAAGACTTTTTTACCTTGTTTCCTACTTTGCCTACTAGTATTAGGTTTATAAAAATTAAGAAAATTGTCCAGTTATTGTGCTTTAACTAATGACTAGTTATTTCATATTATTTTGATCTATGCAAATTAGCCTGTAAACAATTATGCTTTTGCTAATTAGTGTATTTTAAAATAAGCGACAAATGAACTGAAATGGTTGCAAATTCAGTATCGCGATTTAATTCAAGACTGCTAACTGAAACTATTTGCGTATTTAATTAACTTGTTGGAAACTTTTCTTAATTAAATCGGAAAATATCCAAGTTCTGGGAAACGTTTACGTAATTTCCAGCTTTTCAAATTAAATTACATTAGCAATACTTTTTTAAACAATAGGAAATCAAATATTTGTTTCAAAGGATTTATTTTATGTAAATTACTGCACTTTTAATAAGCTACCAAGCGAAAATATTAGCCTTACGTTTGATTTTCTACTCATTCGTGATCATTCAAATTTAATAAAAATGTAGTGCTTTAGAAGGCGTACGAACAAATTATATTTTGATAAAATTCTATGACACTTTTCTACTTTCTTATAGTCTCTAATTTTGTTTATTAACATGTCTCATATTTACTCATATAATCATATTCCGAAAGTAAAATAAAGTACATTGAGTGAAAAATATTTTAAAGTATTTTTCCTTCTTCGGTAAAATTCAAATTTTGCAGATACGTCCCTGTGTTATGAAGCCGTCGTACAATGAAATGCAAAAAGTATTCTAATCGTTAATAAAAAGCACAAATACTTCTTCATGGCATAAACAAATAGTCAAAAAATTATTGAATAACTCACACGTAATGTTTTTGAAATGCACGTTGTAAAATTATTTATTAGTGTTTTTCATTGCAGTTTTGCATTGAGTTCCCAACAAGTAAATATTACCTCAATCAGACAAAAAGTATCGAGTCACACTATAGACTGAAATGAATAATGAACATTATTTTAAAATATGAAATTACGAGTTCTTTTTTCTCTAGTCCTAAATATTTACTTCATTCGCTTCTATCAGAGACATATATTAAGTTGATGCAATAAATAACGTAGACTTTTGACTGGCTAGTTTTCGTACTCTGTAACTCACTTTAAAAGATCAGACTCAACAATTGTCATTCCAGAAAAAGAAATGGGATTTGGAGTTGATAAGTTCTTGGATGATACCCTAAGGCAGTAATCGTCAAAATTTTTGACCAATATCTTATGGCAAAGATCACGATAAATTCTACTTCCAATCATCTAACTAAAAAAATTTTACAATACTTTCCTTGTCGTGTGCAAGATATTTTTGACGACTAAAAGAAAAGTTCATGGTTCCTAAAAAAATGTTACATTGTGTACATAGGATCTATGAGGATTAAAACGCTCTTCATTCCTATAACAACCTTCCATGATGCGTTCACAATATTTTTACCCACTAAAAAAAAACGCTCGCATCTCCTAGAATTCTTTATGTAGCCCACTTTGAACATCACTGCTCTAAGGAGCTGAGTGACTATTGAAAAGGAACTTCCAAAATGTCGACGAAATCCTTGAAGAAATTGTAATTTCAGAAACTCTTATTTTTGTGTTTAGACTTTTGTGTTTAGACATCGTGTACCTTTATTATGTTTGTAGATTATTTTTATTATTTTTTTTATTTTTTTTTCAACACATAAATATTATCTAGATTTAATTTTAAATCTTGGAAGTAATTCGAGTTGTGAAGCAGTGCAACTACACATAAACATGTTCACTTTAGGATGTGATAACAACATATACATGCTATATTATCAATATATCAACGAAGTAAAATATCATTATTTAATAACTACCAATTATTATTTTTTTAATCTCAGTTTTGTACATTCCCTGTAATTTCAAAAACATCAAGTTTGCTGTTAATTTCCAAATTCTAGATTCAACAAACTGCTAAATCTCAACTATAAATTGGTCAATTATTATCATTGTTTAAAATTGGCGATTCAAGAGAGCATTATTTCGACAGTCGAATTTAGTGGACGATACAATAAAATTGTACAGTGATAAAAAAACACTCACCGTATCTAAACTTCCAACTTCAACAACTTCCTAACAACTCACCGCGAATTTATATCACTAAATGTCCAAATTCTGGCCAAACTTCTGTTTTATATAAACAGATACTACAATCTCAGACCTACGTAGCGGCTGAAAGCTTCAGCGCTGTCAGCTGAAGTTCTGAAAAGTATGTCTCGAACGGGCTGTGAATGTAGGTAAAGGACTCGCTGAAACTCGGCAACTTTCGTACAAAAGCTTGATTAAACACAATAAAAACTGTAATGTGGAAATGGAAAATGTAAAATAAAGCCCAATGGAATCATGCGAAATGACAACAGCCTCCGGGAGCATTTTGCCTTCAATGGAGGAATGTACAATGGTGATGAAATCAGCTTCTGTTAGGCGCCTAATACATCTTTGTCACTTTGCCTATATTGAAACATTATTTTATGGTATTAGCTTTCTTCCCCTACTTAATTATTCTTATTGATTGTTATTTCTATGACCGCGAAAAAGTAATCTTTGACTATCATCATCATTTTCATTAGTCTTTTCCTTGTCTGTCCCTTTTTCCAAACATCACATTTTTTCTCACCTTTTTGCGTTATTTTAGAATTGCTCAAATACCGATTGGGCTTAATCTTAATATTATTTAAGATTACATGTCCTATTATTACAATATAAATCATCGATAACATTAAATCACTATTTGATATATTCTGCTTATATGGCTCTAGTTCAGAAAAGTATTTACAAATTCACTTTTAAGTGTGGAAACAATGATCATGTATGTCAAAATTGCTGCGCTGTATATAAGATTAAAGAATAAAAATGATTTAAAAGTTCGACGTTAATAGTCGTAAATACAAATGAAAAAAGTTTGAGAACTTAAAATAGAGAATTAGGTACACAAACTGCTTGCTATAAATGTCTACTTTAGGTAAAATATGAACCATTCGATGAGATAACTGCCAATACAAATCTCTCCAATAAAACTTTGAAGTTTGAGGGCTTAGAATTTAGTGTGGAATAAAATGACTACTAATGCCTAATTTACATTAAATATTATTCGTACTACTTCATTGGTCGCGTTAAATAACCGCCAATGGAAATTTTCCTAATAAAAACTTTCAGTAACAATAAATATGTTTAGAGTCATTGATATATAAAGCTGGTAAACATCCATGGAAGAAGCTGAAGATTTGACCTCAAACGTTTTATTTGATTAAATGCGTCACTGATTACTGCTGATAACAAATCGGTATTTTTTTCTGACAATTTACCTTAAGCATCAAACTAGCAAACACAGTTGCATCAATAGATACCAAGAGAATTTCACAATTAATTGCTACTACAAAATAGTTACCACCCTTTATCTTATTTCATGTGTGATTGGAGTATTTTAGATCCACTCCCAGCCCTATAAAATAGTGTGCAATTGATGTATTTGAAACTATAAAAAAACATTGATGATCGTGTGATTAGTGTAACCATTAAAAATAAAATATCTATAAATTCATTGATTTTATTTCATAGGAGTTAAAGCCATTGCTATTTTGGAGGCCCCATTTGAAACTCCTTAAACTTATCATCTTTAGGTATACGTCTGACTCCCGACAGAGGGGTGTAATTAGGATAAATACACAACAACCTGAATCGCATGGAAGCTCTGGTAGAGTACTCATCAATAGAAATTGAAACACTGAGTAATTTCGATGTTACTATTTATTGTTATTCTAGTATTTATTTTTATAACTTTTGTTATTGTTTGAATTTCGTTAAATTATTTATCAAAATATCGAAAAAATTTTTAATTTTTTACTCAAGAATGTCAACTTATTTCAAAATACGGTTTTTTTTTCATTTTTTTTTACTTTTTTTCACCAATTTTTATTTTAGTTTATCGAGTTTAAACTCTAAATTTCAGTATTTTCTGTTAAATTTTGAGTATTTTTGTGAAATGCAGAATTTTTCCCAAAAAATTTCATCTCTTTCAGTTTTTATTTATTTTTAAATTTCAATCTCAAAATTTTGACTTTTTGCAGATTTGATGTTCGCTAAAAAATGGCCCAAACTTTACCAATAGGTTCTACGACGAAAATGAATGAGAAACAGTCATATGCAATAATGCTCAAAAACGATTAGTTTTCGAGATACTGGGACTTGAAGTTGAAAAAATAGAAACGATTTTCATGCATTAATGGATGTCTTTTAATTTGATATGAGGAGTTTTAATGAAGCTCTACACCATTTGCTGTGATTTGATAATATCATAACGTACTGATTCAAATTCAATAAAAAAAATTGACAGCAAATAATTAAACACTTTTTCAAATTATTAAATTCTCTAAGTCTAGGGAACAATTTTAGGCAAAATTTTACACTGGAATACTTTCTTGTTTAACATTTTTTAGTTTATTTTTTTCGCAGTGGGGTTTCAGTTTTTTAACTTTAATATTTTTCCAAAATTTTGAACCTAATTTATTTTGTCAAAATATTAAATTTAATCTCGACATTTGATTTATTTTCTCGATATTTCCAACTTTTTATATATATTATTTTTTCTTATTTTATAATGTTTTACTTTTTTTTCTAAATGTTAGGCTCAACATTTATTAGAAATATTTACCTTTTCTCCCAGTTTGATAATTTTTCTCGAAACAAGTTAAATTCAAAATTTGTTTAAAATTTCAAAATTTCTCCCTCTTATAATTTCAAGTTTATACTTTTAATTTTTAACTTTTCCTAATGATGCGAAGTCGGAAATTCAACCTAATAAAATGAATTTTGAAGTGTCAAGTTTAGATTAGTGGCTAGTGGTACACAAATCAAGATTTCTTGTCTTGCTATCCAACTTCTTGTGCTGTCTTGCTGAGCAAGACAAGAATATGTTTTACTACTTGTCTTGCCAATTTCTTCCGAATTTCATTCTTGTCTTCCTAGCAAGTGTCTTGCTTTTTCTTGTTCTTCTGGCTTGTTTGTTTTGTGCACAAGCAACAACAAAACAGACTCAGAAATAATTGCATCAGTATATCAATTATAAAAGATGTAAAGATAGACAATAGCAAACGATAAATTGGGAAAGCCTCCCAAAATTTATAAAAAGATCTAAATTTTTAAATGAAAATCAAAATTTTGGAAAAATGAATTTAAAAAATAATCTGTTTCAACTTTCAATCTTAGAATAGAAATTTTATGAATACAAGTTGACATTTAGGTTTAACACTTCATATTAAAGACATTGTTTTATTAAAAATTTCCTGTTTTTTCCTAAAATATCCAGACCTTATTAGCGAACTCTAATGCTCAAATTTTAAACAGTTTCTACTTAAAATCTCAATCTTACTACCCAAATATTCGATTTTTCAGAAAAAACTCAACTTATTTTTGATAATGATTAAAAAAATTATAAATTACGAGAAAACACTTAATGTTTAAACATATCTGAACATTTGGAACTTTTTGTCGAATTTCTTATTATTTTAAATTAAAAAGTTAAAATTTTTAAAAAATGTTTAACTTTTACTAAAATTCTGAATTGTTTTCTTTTTTTCGGAAAAAGGGAGTGGTTTTTGATTATCTTTAAAAGATAATATACAAGTCTTGTCCCCTGAAACCAAGAAAGATTAAAAAACACAACAAAGGTTGCTCTAACGCGTGTCAATAGCCAAGTTATCATCTTCGGAGAGATGGGCAACCTTTGTTGTGTTTTTTTAATCTTTCTTGGCTTTAGTGGACAACGTTTGTATTTCAATTTTTAAATTTTTGATTTTAAATTAGTGTAATGTTTTTACTTAATTTTCCACTTCAGAGTAAATTTTTTTGACTTTATATTTAAACTTTCGGCTTTCATTCCAAAATATCTTGAAAAATGGTTTTCCAAAACTTAAGAGTTTCCATTTCGAACGCATGAAATTAAAATTTCAAGTTTTAATAACAAATCGAAATTGAGCTGAGTTTGGTGGGAAAAATTTTGCGATTAAAGTCAAAATGTTTAAATAAATTGAGCCAAAGTCAAAATTTTCTGGTTAAAATTCTAACTTCTAGGAAAAAATTGAAATATCGAAAAAAATTGAAAAGAAAATATAATCAAAATTTTTGAAAAAACTCAAAATTTAGGACAAAATTAAAGTTTTCTTAAATTTTGAATACTTAAAATGTCATCTTAGGAAAAAATTTAACAAAATTTGAACTTGAGAGGAGTCTCCACAATTTCCTACTTGTAAAGGGATTGTATATTTAAAAAGGTTTAAAAACACTCTTCTAGAGTTTATTTTAAAAAAGTAATAAAAAAAGCAAGAAGTCTTGCTTCTTGCTAATTTTTTGGTAAGAAATCTGCTGTTGCTAATAGAACTACTTCTTGTCTTGTCTTGTTCTTGCAGCAAGAACAAGACAAAAAAAAGCAAGACAAAAACAAGAAATTTGTGAAATAGTATTAGCGGCTGTGGCGTGTTCTCCATAGCAGCTATGTTTGTGTAAAGTTCGAATTCTACTGGAAATTTTAACATTTTCTCAACCCAGATCTTAAACTGAGCATTTTCACTTTTTCTTTAAACTCCAATTTTTCTCTAGTTTTAACCGTAATATGAAAATTTCAATTTTTCTAGGAATTTCAATGTAAAATTGAAATACAGAACTTGTCACCTGAAACCAAGAAAGATCAAAAGACACAACAAAGCTCTTGTGTTTTTTAATCTTTCTTGGTTTCAGGGAACAAGTTCTGTATTTCAATTTTTAAAGATAACCAAGGACCAGTCCGTTCCACCAAAAAAGTGTTATGTCTAGTCAGTACTCCTGTACGGTATGGAAAGTTGGACCCTAAAAGTAAAGGCTATAAACAAAATAGAAGCATTCAAAATGTGGACATATAGTAGAATCCTTGAGATACCACCGGCGGCCAGGAGAAGAAACGAGGACCTTCTCAAACGTTTAAATAAAGATCAAGAGCTCTTCAATACTCTAAAAAAAGACAGCATACATGGGTCACATTATAAGCAACAATAAATATCAAATTCTCTATCTAATTATCGAGGGCAAGAGTGAGGGTAAAAGAACAGTAGAACGAGGAAAAATGTCATGGACTGCGGAACGTAATACAGTGGACAGGCATACGCAATATACAATCATTGATTCACAAGCCAAAGATAAAGAAGTAATGGAAAATGTAGTCCATTAATGGATAAGCAGAAAGAGAAGAAGTATAAAACGGAAACGTGGGTAGATACGCTTTTGCAGCTTCAAATAGAATTTACTAAAACAAAAACAAATTACAACGCACGAAAATGCATCAGACAACAAGAATTTCTTTAACCAAAGTAATTGCAGATGCTAGCTGAAACGTAAATAAAGGGTTTGCTAAATAGGAGTAAGCTATTAATAAATATAAGCTTAACTGTGAAATATTATCTAGGCCTAATGCGATCTTCGATTAGGTATAAAGTTGGGTTTTGGTGGATGCGCCGGAAGTTATAAATATATGACGAGCAGTTAGCAGGTATTATTTTATTATACCTCACAATTTATGTCAGTTGGTCTTAATCTAATAGAACTCTTCACGTTTTAAATATTACTTTCTCAAAAGATGTAAAATTAATACTTCATTGTTACTAGCAAACACCTCCAACTTGGCATGTATTAAAGACATTTTTTATCAATACGTGCGGAATTAAGAGCTGTTTTTGGGATAATTAAACATCAAAGCTGAACTTTTAACTACCCACGTATAACTTGGCAGAACATTAATTGGAATATCGACCAAGTTCTAAAATTTTAATTCAACTTTGGGCAAATTTTATTCCGATCGATGTTTAACTGAAAAACGATATCCTCACCAGGTTAACTCACTCATTAGAAAATATTAATCAAAGTGAAATTGTAAAAAATTTCCATCGACAAATGGGGGAGAAAGTGTGGTTTGAGAACGCAAATACGTCGAAGGTGATTAATCTTGAAATAAATTAAACTTTTCAATCCACGAAAATAGCCCAGCTGGGATTTGCAGGGAAATAGATTACGCTGGATTAATTATGCGACTGCATGTGGGGGTAAGTAAATTATATTTAGTAGAACTGAACTATACCCGACAACGTAAAATTAATTAGTACTTTATTTCTACTTATTGTTTGTTCTCTTTAAACTCGGTAATTATTTTTGTATTTGCTTTGCCACAATCAAACATTTTATATTTCAAAACTATGTTTGTTTCGATCAGCGTTACCTAAACTGAAAATAAATTAATAACTGCTTCGTTAATTTATTGATGCCACAGAAAATACATGGGAAACAAAATTATAATAGAAACATTTATGCTTAAATTGAAATGTTAAAAGAGTACATAATGCAAAATGGGGCAAAGTTCAAATAAACTTCTTAAGTATAATATAAAACATGTATTTTACTTCCAAAGTTTTGCACTTATAAACTTATTTACCACAAATTTTCGATATACAGTTATTTCGTTTAATATTACATGTTTAATGATATGGTAGAGAACATAAATTTATCGATTGCTTCTACAATTATTTTTTCAATTAAAAATCTGTAATTTTCTAGTAATATTTTAAGTTCAGGTAATTAAAATATGACTTGTTCTAATTTTCATTCGTCTTTAAAAATACTATTATTTTGTTTTTAATGCCAGTAAAATGATGTAGGTAATATTGGAAATATTATATTTCTAATATTATTGATACTTTTAACCCTAACTGCGTGTAATTCTTCGATTTCGTAACTATTGGCCTAACCCGCCCATTACGCTGAAAAGCGAAACCGTGTTCGCAAATATCTAAGATTATTTCAAATATCCAAGAATTTTAATATTTATTGTTAATATATTTTATGACTTACGGAAATGCAGTAACAACTAAAAGCCTTTAGCGCTGGCTGGTGGTGACCGATATCGTCTGAAACAAATGAAGCCATGGAAAAACTTTTTTAATGAAAGATGTTGACAATAATTCCGTCTTTTGATTGACATAAAAAATATATATGCATATGAAAACGTTTAACATAATTTCAGTAGCCTTAACGTTACCACGTTTGAAGAGACCACATTAAGTGATTCTTGTCGTGACTGTATATCAGTGGCGGCTGGTCTTAAAGAGCGCAGAGGGCGCGCTCTTTCGTGAAATGAGCGATCTATTCTTTTCTATTTAATGTAAAAGTCTTGGATTTATCACTTTTTTAAACACAAAATAATGATATACTTATTAACTAGTAATACTTGTGAGTGACTTGGAATAAATTACGAAAGCTTTTATTCCATTATATTTTATATTATAAGGAAATTTAAATAAGTTGCTGCGCGCTGAATTATGCACCTAGCGTGGTTGCCGTGCGATGCCTATCAACGGCCTCCACGGGATACGGAGAAATAAACTACAGAACACCACGTTAAGGCTAGCCTGCGGTACGCCGCTCCGCTGATGCGATGTTACCAAATGGTGAGTACGAGTCAGAGTTTGAAGTTTGTATTTACGGTTTATGATGCTAAATACGTAGGTGCCGATTGATCTGATTACGATTGCTAATTGTGGCCGCTTACAGGCCTAACTGTCAATAGTACGGCTATTCACAAAGAGATAGCAGTACCCATTCTAGGGTCTAATTATTAATTTGTAAATTTGGATTTAAACAATTTTACTTAGAAAGTAATAAAGACTTTATTTCTTTAAAAGATCGTAGAGCTGATTTTGTTTAAAAAAAAAATTTTTTTTTGTGTTTTTGTAGAGTTTAATTAGAACTTTGTAATAAAATACATTTTATCTTCAAATGCAGTTTTCATGAAAAAGTGATATAATTTTATTCTTATGAAAGCAAACAATTTAATTAAGTAACCTAGAGCCGTAACCAGGTGCAACCGCACAGAGTACTTTAAGGGACTCAGAAATGTCGATAATGTTTTTTTTTGTACTCGATGAAAATAATTTAGAGATGATAACCCAGAAATATTTTGGAGGCTATAAGATGTCAATTAAATTTAATTCGTAAAGATACTATTAAATATCACACCTTTTGTACCACTTTTGTTTTTCTTAAATTTAATACCTTGCTATGGCACTGGAGTTACCTAAACTCTTAACTAATAATATTTTTGCATCTGCGCACCCCCTGTCAAAAAGTCACCAGCCGCCAATGCTGTATATAGTCAGGCTACGTTGCCATTAAATAAATAAAAAGAAACATTAGGTGATTAAAATGACTCCATAAAAAAACCTACTTTTAATTTTTAAATTACTACTACTGTTTCTCTACAGAACAGATTCAATTCTGAATCACCCTCTCCTCTGGAATGTAACAGGTAGTTACCCTCGCTGTGTTTAAGAAATAGTAGTTAAAACAAAAAAAAACAACTTTTATTGAAAGTTATTTTGAAAAAATATATACAGGGTGGATCATAAGTAATGGCACACGGGCAATGGTGGATTTTTCGAATAAAAATAATGTGATTTAGCTACATTTGTTTTGTACCAAAAGTTAATATTAACAGAGATACAGGGTGTCAAAGTTGAAAAAAAAATTTTGATATTTTCGTATAATTATGGAATGAATTGTAATAAAGGCACAAAATTTGGCACAAAGGGGCTTCCTAAGTAGACAAACTCATATTGCCAATAGCTGATAGGGGGCACTACCTGCGCTATCCTGCATAATTCTAAATCATCATAACTTTTTTGTGCACCCACATATATTAATTTTAAATGAATCATTTTATTTTCCCATATATTTTACGTAAAAAAGGTGTATTTTTTGAAAGTTGATACAAGTAACCGTTTCCAAGATATTTGCCTTTAAAGTTTAACGTGCCTTGGTTTTAAATTACTAAGATATTAAATTTTCGAAGTAGGCTTGAAAAAAAAGTAATCATAAGACAGCTTTGAAACTAATTTATGTCAAATATTACTTTGCTGATAGTATTATTACCTAAATTTTGAAAATATCAATAAAGAAAATTTCAATAAATGAAGAAGTAATTTATTTTCTAACATAGAGATGTCAGATATATTCTCTGAGTCCGCACAAGGAAATGATAATAGTCTGGGTACTAAAGCAGATATTTGGAGATAAATTTTAATAAAAGACAGCCAGATTTTTAATTGTTTACAATTCCTTTACATGAAAGGTCATTTCCCACATACTTATTTTTGAAAATAAATATTGTTTTGGTATTTTATTTAAATTTGCTTTAGAAATTTAAAAAATATGTGTAATAATAATGTCAGTGGAGTAATATTTGATATAAATTATTTTAGAGTCAGTTTTATTACTTTTATTTTGAAACCTACTGCTAAAAATTCACATTTACATAACTTAAAACAAACATACGACAAATTTTGAAGGCAAATATCTTGAAAACGGTTGCTTGTATCAAGATTTAGAAATTGTACCTTTTTTTCGTAAAAAATGTGGGTAAATAAAAATATCTATTTAAAACAAGTGTACCTAAAGGCACAAAAAAGTTATGATGCTTTAGAATAATACAAGGTAGCGCAGGTGGCGCCCCCTATGAGTTACTGACAATCTGTTAGCAAATTAGAATTTCTTGACCCAAGAAACCCCCCTATGCCAAATTTCTTGTCAATAGTGAAATGTGTTATGCGAAGTTACGCGAGTTATGCGAACAAATCACAATTTTTTTTCAACTTTGACACCTGTATCTCTGTTAATATCAACTTTTGGTATAAGTTAATGTGGCTAAATCACGTTTTTTTATACGAAAAATCTACTCTTGCTCTATGTACCATTAATTATGGTCCAGCCTGTATATAAACCTCGATTTAAGCTCAAAAATTGATCTTAACCTCAATAAGTCAACAATAAACTCGAGGCTTCGAGTTTATTGTCGAAATTTAAAATTCAAAGTGGTAATTTTGAGTTTAAAGATAAAAAACTCTTTAGAAGATGTTTCGATATTTTTATATAAAAGTATAAAAGCGCTCAAAATTTTGACCCTAGGGTAAACAATTTGAAGAAATTGAAATATAAATCGTGTCTCCTGAAAACAAGAAAGAATAAAAAACACAACAGGTGTTGCTCTAATGCGTTTCGATAGCCAAGCTATCATCTTTAGAGAGATACTCACTATCTTGGCTATCGAAACGCGTTAGAGCAACCTTTGTTGTGTTTTTTAAATATTTCTTGGTTTTAGGGACCAAGATTTGTATTTCAATTTTAATTACAAAATGGAACCTAAGCAAGAATATATTTTTTTTCGAGAGATTTGCTTTGAAACTACATTTAAAGAAAATCTCAATCTTAAGAACATGTAAATTGATTTCGAAAAAGTACAAGTTTTCGAAAAATTCTAAATTATTAAAAAGTCGGAATTTCAACCTTTTTTAAAAATTCCGACTTTAATAGTTTGGACTTTTTTGAAAATTTCGACTTTCTCGAAAAACAAATTTACATTACAAAGAAGTCATAATTATCAAAAAGAGTGGCAATTTTAAAGAGTTAAAATTGTCAAAAAAAATTATAGAAGTGGAAATATTGAAAAAAAAATGAAATTCTGAAAAATTTGAATTTTTGAAAGATTCAAAAAAAAGTTCAGATTTTCAACAAGTTCGAAATTTTTAAATGAATATTTAAAAATAGTCCAAATTTCCACAAAAAGTTGAAATTTCAAAAAATTTGACTTTTTTAAATTGGCAACAAATAGTTTAATTTTAAAAAAACTTTTTTTTTTTAAAGTGGTCAACGCGACACGAAAAAAAAAACTAAATTTTGTAAAATATGAAATTTTCAAAAAACTCAAAATTTTTAAACAAAAAGTAAAAATTTTTAAACAAAAGTGTAAATTTTATTTAAAAAAGTCAAAATTTTTTAGGTAATTAAAATTTTCGCAAAAATTTTCAGTCAGAGTTTTAAAATGAAGCGGAAATTTTACATAGTTTTAATTTTTTATCTTATTTTCAAAAAAGTCAAGACTTTCACTAAAACGTTTTCAAAAAAGGGTATTTTTGTATATTTTTGAGAAAAAGTTCATATTTGGAAACATCCTGAATTTAAAAAAAATAGTTCAAATTTTTAACAGAATAATTTTTCAAAAGAAAATTTTAATCCACAAAAAGGCGAATTTTTAGAAAAATTCGAATATTACAAAGAAAATCAATATTTTGAAATAGGTACAAATTTTCAGTCAGAATTGTAAGAAAAGGTTTAAATAAAAAAAAATGTCAATTTTGTTATCTGAATGTACAAGAAAAATTAAAAGGTTTTGAAAAAGTCAAAATTTAGAATAATTAGGATTTCTCAAAAAAATATTCTTTTTGTAATTTTTGAGAAATGATCAAAATTTCAAGCAAACTAAATTTTCCATTAAAACCTTTTTAAAAGTTTCTTTTTAAAAAGATGGAAATTTTCAATCGGAAATTTCGAAAAAATATCAAACATTTTGAAAAGGATTATTTTTGAAATATCGAAGCTAAACTACAACTAAAAGTTCAATTAGGCTACAATTTTAAAAGAGTTAAAATTTCAGGAAAAAAGGTTGAAATTTTAAGAAAAAGTTAAATTTTAAAAACGAGTCGAAATTTTCAATAATAAATTGAAATTTAAAAAAATAATTTAAAAAAAAATTAAAATTTTGAGAACATGAAACAATTTTGAAGAAAGTCAATATTTCCAATAAAATACATGTTCATACACTCCCACACCTTAGAAATTTGTGCAAAAAAATTAATTTTCATTAATTACGTTCAAAAACTCCAACCAAAATAAGTTGAATTTGTTCCTTTACAGACACAATTGTTAAATTTTGATCATAAGCGTTACCAATATCAATAAACAATGGTCGCAGCTATTGGATGGAAAAAAAAGAGATTTTAAAATGAAAAGAACATGGACATTTTCATTTTGTAAGAGAAGCAGTGCTTCCCTAGTTTCCATGACGCCACTGTCGCAAGGTGTTTTAACTCGAAATTTGAAAGTCAAAGTCAGAATTTCGAATTAGGTTAGGACATTTCGAGTAAATTACACAGTCAAAGAAAAACTGTGGGGATTGAAAATGAAAAAACTTCGTAATTTCTAAAAAGATTCTTTTTAAACTGTTGGTTTTAATACCGAAATCTGCAGAGTATAGTCTTTAGAATTTAAACTTTAAATTTCGGAACTTAAGTCGAATGTTTAAATTGAAATTCCAATACTAAAATAAAAATATTGAGTTAGAGAGTTAGACTTCCTAAATTGAAAAAAAAAATGTTTCTAATAAAAGCGTTTACCGAAAGTTGGACTTTTAATTCCAAAGATGGATATTAAAATTGAAACTTTGAGTTTAAAGTCAACCTTTGGAAAATTAGGCGTTTAAAATAGAAACGAGTTTGAAGTCAACATTTTGAAAAAAGTTGAAATTCTGAGAATAAATTTTAATATTCAGTTTGAACTCAGAGTTAAAAAAAAGTCAAAGATTTTAAAAATAAACCTCTCAAACTGTTGCGCTTTCTAGGTCTTTATAGAAATCTAACAAAAGGAAAGTGTCTTTATTACCCATTACTGATAGAAACTGAAACCTAAATTATAAGCCTGTAGAATAAGTCGTTTTAAAATAAAAGGGTTCGCTAAAATAATGATATATGCGGGGCTTCAGTTGTTTAGTGATGGGCCAGAAAGAAAACCTTAAATCGGGCTTTATTCGACCGCCAAATTAGTGCTGAAATAGAAAATTTTAATGTTCACCTTAAGAGAGGTCAGTTGTAATCAATCACTTCTAACCCAACGTAGCAAGGTCAGCAATAAGTAGACACGAATACCCAAATTATGTTTCAGCTGAATTTCGATCTGACTGTCAGTCTAAATTAGCCTATCGCTTGGCTTTGCTTTTACATGGCAATGAAAACAAATAAATAAAATGAATTACAAAGTCCTAATGGTTAATAATTTAGATTTATTGATATAGAAAATTGATCTTTCCTAATAATATATCGTACATGTATGTTCGATAATCTGCAAGCAACGATGCAAATACTGGGCGACTAAAAACACAAAATGTACATATTTTAAGAGCATATTTTTTTGGACCAAATCAAGATTTTTTCTTTCTATAAATATGTGTCTTCAAATACACTTTTTCATAGTTACAGCCACTAGAATTTTTACTGCTTGGGGCGGTCTCCAATTGGACGCCTCTTCAAGTTAATGAAAATTCTACTATTGGGCGATTATGAGCGATATCATTAAAATATTTTGATTAGGGCCCTATAATCGACCATTCGATAATCGCAAATAAGAAATGAATGTATCATATTCCAAATATTCCATTCAATAGCGCGACACCACTGCGACTTCCTGGCGAACTATTAAGAGAGCATTCATTTCAATACGATTATTTCTATTATGAGTGATATTCCATATTTCAAGCTGTTCGAGAGGTAAGAAATCATTCAACACCTTGACGCAACTGCGCATTTTTACTGAGAGCGATCATTCATTTCAAAGCGATTATGAGTGAAATGGAATATGAATTATCGATCAAAGTAATCAAAGCATTCATTCTGAATTTTGGATTCGAGGTGGGTTATTTAGAGTTTAGGCCAGCATCTAGGCTACCCTCTTCAGACCCATTGTACTTTTCCCGTGCAGAGGCGGCGTAAGGCGTGGGCGGTGTGGGCCACCGCCCACGGCCTCGCGGTGCAAAGGGCCTCGCACCTCACAGGCGAAAATAAATTTAAAAAATTATGGAAAATCCAAAATTACACGCCACAAGGTTTTTTTTTATAATAACTACATTACAATTAATTCTCAACTTAAACATAGTTCACTCTTCGGCGCACGAAATGAATGTGAATGAAATAATCGATATTTCTGATAAACTATATTATGTTATAAAATTAATTAATTAAAAAATCTCATCTTTGTCGTTTCTGATCATTCGTTTATATTTGGTTTGGCAACGTAAGTTGGCGATAAGCTACTATCGCGGAGGAATCCCCGGTCAGAGACGGGGCATAGCTCGGAACTTCCCCTTATTAGAAAGCCAATCAAAGTACCTATCGCATGCAGAGGCAGTCTCGCTTAATGTTCCGTTAAAATAAATAATAGAATACATAGTGTTATATATTTTTAAAACAATAACACGTGTTTAATATATAGGAATTCGGTTTGTATCGTGAAGAAAAATAATGGTACCTGTGTTTATTTATTTATTTGTCAAGAATAAAGTAAGAAATATTTATTACACTTACACTAATATTTTTATAGTTTTTTCTACAAAATATTACGTGACTAAAAATTACGGTTATTATTTCTTTTATATCTTCTATTTGTTGCGCTAGAATCCACATTCTTTTTTGAAGTTTTTTTATTATGCGTATAACGTATTATATTGTATTATACATATTACATTAGTGAAATACTAAAGTAGGTACAAAGTAGGTAGGTAATATGCATTATATTCATCCAATTTTTATTCGAACGAATTAGTTAGTCCACTTCTTATATGTTAATTATACTTAAGGAAAGAAACAAGTACCTACCTACAAATATTATTATTGTTTTTGTTTTGTTTGTTTACAGGTTACCGATACAATATTGGCGCATTCTTCATAATTTATCAATCATGTCGGGCTTAGGCACTAAGAGAGATAGAGATAAGGGGAGAAAATGGGAATCTGGTTCAACAAAAAGAAAAAGAAAAATGGAAAGAGCTGGTTTTAAGTTAAGATATGATGAAATTTCTCAATAGAACTGAATCTGGTAGTACAGAACCAAATGAATCGGTTGCTTTGACTTCTCAACATGTATTTGTATCCGAGAATTCTGAAGTTACTCCATATGCACCCACTATTGATACCGAATGACGAAAATCGGAAACAGAAATAGCTTGCCAATCAAAATCTGATGCTGAAATTTCTGTGTTCACTTTGAGTAATGTAGGTCACAATCAAAAAGAAAAGATTGAAATAAGTTCTCCGCCTGTTAACAGAGATGCCAGTGATATAGTGAAACAAGCATTTGCCAGTTTTGACCCGGGATTGTGGACGTTTCCCATGACGGATGCTCAGCGTCATGATATAGTTCAAAGCGGTCCCACACAGCAGTTAAATAACACCGATGAATATTATCGACAAGATGATGAACACAATACTTTTCCAATTTTTATTTCCAAGAAAACTAAATAATGGTGAAATTCAACGTCGTCGCTGGTTGGTTTATTCAAGTTCTAAAAATAAAGTTTTCTGTTTTCCATGCAGACTTGCTATTTTCAAGTTCCAGCAAACGCTGGAAAATAATCAAAGATAAATTAAAGCTTACTATAAAGCTTTTATCAGACACAAGATGGGAAAGCAGAATCCAGGCAGTGAAAGCCGAATTATTGCAATTTGATAATGTTGTTGAAAGCATAACATGATTGATTCTGCGATAAGTAAGATGGAATCGAGATTTATGTCTTTAAATCAACATTTTGAAAATTTTGGTTTTCTCTATGACTTAAACAAGTTAAAAAAATTCCAAAAGAGCAAATACTGAAAAGCTGTCAGGATTTACACACAGTCCTGCAAGTAGGTAAGTAGTAGGTAGGCAACCTTATGAGTTGTATGAGGAGCTACAAAATATGATCCCAAATTTACCCAACTCTATTACAGACGTAAAACATCTGCTCCAATATATCACAGAGAACGATTTCAAAGAAATTTGCCCAAATGTTTACATTGTCATTGGAATTTTGTTAACAATACCTGTAAGTACTGCTTCCGCTAAAAGGAGCTTTTCAAAATTAAAACTAATTAAAAATTATTTAAGAAATACTATGGGTCAAGAAAGACTTTCAGCTTTGGCAGTTTTATCTATTGAAGCAGATATAGCATCTAAGATAAATTACGAACCAATCATTAAGGAATTCAGTAAAACCAAAAGTAGAAAATTTCTGTTTCTTTAATTTCTTCTTTATTTTTTTGTTTTTTGTTTTTGTTTAATGTTCCAAAGAAGTTTAAGTAAAAATTTAGATTTGTTTCTTAATGAGTAAAAAACTGTCTAATTTCAAGTGATTTTTTATTTTATATTACCTTCTTCTTGCACCATCAGAGGGCCTCGCGAAATATACCTTGCCCACATTAAATTTAGGCCTTGCGCCGCCACTGTTCCCGTGATTAAGGTGCCTTGGTCATGCATTTAGCCACCCAGTCTTGTTGAGAAACTGAAGAACGTTCCTCAGATACGCCTCTCTCAAATTGACCACACTAGGCTACTGGCAGATAGTGACATATCACGTGCTCGACACTTTCATTTTCTTCTAAACACCCCCTAAAACTTGGGTCGTTTATAATTCCCATTCTGTGGAGGTGTTTGTTTAATTGACAGTGACGTGTCCGAGTCCCTACAAGTTTCCTGAAGTTATTTCTTGAAAGTTGTAGGCATAGTTTTGCTCTTTCCCTGCACGGCAGGCTAATGAATGCATGAGTCTGTCGGCATGTTGTTATTGATGCCCATTGGGCTTTGTTTTTACGATGGATTTCTTCTTTAAATATGGATCTTACGTTTGATCTAGCCAGGGGAAGGGTTGGTTCTGGTCGAACGAATTGTCCTTCCGAACCCTTCCTCACAAGTTTGTCAGCGCGTTCGTTTTCCTCTTTCCCAGAATGTCCTTTGATCCATTTTAGATCAATTGCATTCTCCTGTCATAGAAGTTCTAAAGCTAGGTGGCAGTTTCATACCAGCACTGAGTTTGTTTTCACATTCTTCAGAGCCTTAAGGGCTGCCTGGCAAAGCATATTCCGAAATATAGCGCCCTCTTGTCAAGAGCGATTATGAAATGTATAAAATGAGATGTCATTCAGTATTCATATTCCATATTTCGAAATATAGCGGCATTTGTTATTTGACACCTCGAGAAATAAGACATCATTGATTTCGACATGATTGTCTTTGTACTTTATAATTCTATTAACATATAGAGGTGCTAGTGTGATTATTATTAGAAAAAATGACAAACAAATTTCAACGTAAAAAATTGGATCATCTTTCAAATAAAATTGGTATAAATTATGAATAATATATTGACTTAAATTTTCTATAAAATGAATTTCAATTATTTTATTTATTTTTCTGCCGACTAAATAACCTTTTTCATTTACCCTTTGCTACACTTACAAGAATCAAGCAAAAAGAGCCACATTGAAAAACCATACAATAATATTTAGGAACCATTTACTATTTTGGGATCCCGAAATGAAATTTGAAATAAAACACCAATAATATTCTGATTTTTGGCAAGGATATAATGGAGCATTTTATTGATAATCGATCATTCAAATGATCTTATGAAAATACTTTGATTATGCCCAAACACTCGAAAATTCATATAGAGTGGAAAAAAAGAAAAAATTCGCCAATGATTTTTTTAGAAATGTCAAGCTCTACCTGAAAATTTCAACTTTTTAAACGAATTTCAAAGTTATTATATTTTAAATGATTTTTTTCGATCCTTCATAAATAATACTCTCACATTTATTTCTCTATATACCAAGTATGTCTTACAATGCTTACATTATTCCGAAAAATTTTGACCTTTCAACTTGAAATGCGACATTTCTAGGAAATATTTAATTTTCTTCCAAAATTACGACTTTGCAATCGAAACTTGGACTTTTCGTCAACATTTGTTATTTTTGACATTTTTTATAAATATTGACTGTGTGTGTTTCTTGTGAGATTTTAGATTATAACCCACATTTTTTTTCACAGAACTTGGGTTGCAATCTAAAATTTTCTTTCTTATAATTAGCAAGAAAGGGATGTTTTCTAAGAATGTTTAGTTCTTTTTTTTTGAAATTTACGAATTTTATTCTTAATTGAAGCGTGACTTTATTTTTATTACTATTATCTTTTCTAAAATTATTATTTTAATGTCGGGTAAGCTATTTTAACCTCAGCATTAAAAAAAATTGAACCGATCTTAAATTAATACAGGCTGTAAATAACGCATAATCAGTGACATATTTTTCACAAAAATTTCATATTTAAACTTGGAATTTTTATTTTTTGCCCGAATTTTTTAATTTTGCACTCGATACTTCTAGTTTTTCATAGGTTTTCACTTTGCTGTTCCGAGTTTACATTTTCAATATTTAATTTTTTGTTTTCCAATTTTCTACTGGAAAATTTTGATGTATGACAAATGCTGATTTTTTTAGAAATGTTCGGACTCTTTTTTAAAAATTGTGACTTTTTTAACAAACTTTCCCGTATTTTTTTGAAATGTCAAATTTTTCATAAAATTGTTAGTTTACACTTTTTTATTCTTAAATTCAAAGTTTTAACTTTTAACTTTTGTTAAGACTTTTCTCAGACTGTATTTTTTTCAAAAATGTTTTTTGGAAAATTTGCTAAATTTTGTTCTTTGTAGGCAACATTTTGTTTTGCTTTGTTTTTCAAGATGTTCTAACAACCTTTTTTGCGACATTTCAGTTTTAATTTCAAAACTAGGTCAACTTTTTTTCTCGTAAATTTCAGGTTTGCCTGTTCCTCTTTTAAACAATATGTTCGACTGAAATTTGAAGTTTAGATTTCTTTTATATCTAATTTTTTTCGTTTTAACTTTAAAGTTTTGATATAAATTTCGATTTTTATTTTTGACATTTCGATGTTTCAATGGATTTTAACTCGATATTTTTTGTAGTACTATTTCTAACTTTTTAATTCTAATTTTAGCTCTACAGAAGAACTGAGAAGTGAAGTCAGGCTCGACATGCTTTTGAATTAGATCATAGGATAGATAATAATATTGAACTGTTAAAAGATTAGTAAATAAGAATTATATGTTAAATGCGTGTGAAAGCTTAGCCATCCACAAGGCTGGAGACAACCTTATGAATGGTTGCGCTCGGTCTTTAACCCATTCATCTCTGTTAAAAATAATTAAAGTTGATAGATAACGAATTGTGACACTACAACATGTCTGATTAGATACGCATGCGCGTTCGTATACAGTCGATCATGCACGAAGTGAATATTCTTAGTATATAAGGTTTAATTTTAGGGTTAGGTGTTAGTATCTATCTGAAGATGATAGCTTCGCTGTCGAAACGAGTTAGAGCACACTTTGTTGTGTTTTTTAATATTTCTGGGTTTCAGGGGACAAGATTTATAATTCCATTTTTCAGAATTCTAGTGTAAACGTCAGATGTTTTTCGAATTTTCAACATTTTCTGGATTTAAATTTTTATTCCAAAAAGTCGATGTTTTGCTCCAAAACATTCGTTTTATAAACATTTAACAATCATCTCTTAAAGTTTGAAGCTAATTTTAAGTTTTGATATTATCTCGAATTTTCAAGTTAATCGCAGGCTTTCGAAATCACCTTATTTTAATTTTTATTCATTAGTATTTCGTTGTCGTCACTGGAAAGGATTTCCAACAAATAAATTTCACATTAGCTGCAGGAAATAAATGTTATAAATATGAATTCACGCTTTCATATCCCCATAAGACTGAAATTAAAATTAATACGAAATTGGAGAACTTTCCTCTAAATTTTTAAATTTGTTTCAAAGAAAATATAGCTTAACTTTCACAAGTGTTTGTGTTGAAAGCTGTTTGTCTAGTTAAGCTAATATTTTCTAAGTTTATGCAGGAAGGAGCTAACAAATATTTGATGTAAAGGAGCAAATTGAAAATTAATAGGAAATGTACATTTTTATTTTCTCTCTCTTAAAAAAACTCTCATTATTATTTCATCAATACGAATTTCCCATATATATTTCAATAAAGTTTTCTTATAAAGCAATTTAAAAACTTCCTCTACACAAATTCTCCAAGTTAAAATCCTTGAAATTTAGCGAAATTTTTAGTAAGTTTACACGCAGAAATAAGTTCAATTTCCACTGGCAACGCGGAAAATTAGAATAATTCAATATACTCAAAATGCTTTGATGTAAAACTGTTGTAACTATTTTTTAGGCACTCTTAGTCATACTTTGCGCCATCTGTGGGCGAAAAGCACAATATTCCACGCGCGATTGCAGGAACTCGCCATGATCCTGAAATTCACAATGTAGGAAACTAACAAGGACGATGTTTCAGCCCTCTACGTAATCAAATTTTCCTTTTGTAAATTTGCGGTGGAGTCACTGGGAATTTAAATTAAATGCTATTAGGGCTAGTAATTTCTAATCTTAGATTATTTTATACTATTGCAGGACCAACCAATACGTAATAATTCTCACTGAGTTAATCAAAAATAAATTTATATAGAATTTAGACTAACCATAATTTTAGTTTCAAGCAGAAGCAAAAGAATATTTCACATTCGTGAATTTCATAATTTTGCTCATTGATCTTTACTGTTGTTGTATAATACAGGACTTTTTTCTCATCATGTCCAGATATCAGATGATAGCATATTAAAACGCAAAGGTAAAAAGTACCATTCGTTTTTTTTTTGCTTTTTTTAAAAATTTTTTCATAAAACATTTTACATAAAAAGGAGTCCTTTTATGTTTTTTGAAGTGAAAACTTCTTTAGGCGCGTTGACTGATTTTTGATAGGGAAAAAATGATGATTTCAGTCACTATCAGGTTAATTATCGTCACCAACATATAATACTGACTATATCACAAAGCTTTGAGTGAGATGAGTAATAGAATTAAAAAAATTCGTGATCGGCTGGGCGGTTTGAACCCGCATCATTCGCAACCTACCAACAACAAATAATCGCTCTACTCATTTTACCATCGTCATATCGCCTGATTGAATTTTAACTCCTATTTAACATATCCCTACGTCTGCAATATATTAAATTGACTACGTGAAAAATGTGTATACAGTTGCATTGTTTTAATTATGTTTTAATTTGATAAATATTTCCTGTATTTGTATAAAAGAATATTCGCATCAACATTTGCAATTAAGATTTCGATATTATTTATGCTTAATATTTTTACTAATTCGCTTATTGCCTGTTGATTTATCTTTTCGGTGGTATCGATTATAAACTAACTTCCTGATGAGTTAAAAACTCAAAACCTTAAACATATTTTAGAACTGAATAGCCATGCAAAATATTTTAATTATTAGCTAGTCATATTTCAAAATATGTTTTTGAATATTGTCAACTTTTATTACTAAAAATTTAAATATGTTCAGACTGTGGCGTAGAAATGCTAAATAAAATTAATAAACATAATGTATTTGACCAATGAAAGTCTACCACGAAGAAGAACAAGACTAACTGTAATAATTTTAATTCACAAATTGTGAAAGTTGAATTTTTGATGCTACAACTCAAAAAAAAAACTACTGTTATTTCCTAGTTCTAAGTTTTCTTTTCTGTCGACAGTCTCATAGCTGCCCATTTTTTCTTGCTTCTTTAGGTTGTCGTGATCATGCTTATGATAACCAAAATATTTTTTCTTTAAATCCACAAAATCGATCCGGGTAAATTAATAGAGATCCCTAATAGTGGTATAAGTAAGAGATTAGAGTCGAATTTTTTTTTAAGTTTATTCCACTCGCAAAGGGTAACCCCATTATGCCTTCAAAACACTGCGAGTAGGTTGCATAAACAAGGATAGATGGCAATGAACCGCCTTCTTAAACAAGGATAGGTTGTAACTTTTGTGGGTAATTCCTTTTGGTAACAAGTTCCATAGCTTGGAAGTTCTATAGAAAAAAGAGTCTCCGTAAACAGAAGTCCTCATTGTGTCAAGCTGGACCGCACAGAAATTTTCTTTCTCCGACTGTGTTGTATGCCTCAAGAATCCTGCTCTTGTGGGGATCAATCCTATTAGTTCCTTCAAGCTTCTTCCATGATAGTACTTGTAGAAAAGAGACAAGTCACCAACCATCCGCCTAGCTCTCGTGTTTCGAAAGAATCACTCAAACTCTCGTCATCAATTAGGCGAATTACTCTTCTTTGAATTGAATCCAAAAGAGCCAGAGGTTGCTTTGGGACTGAACACCAAACATGATAAAAGTATTTTAGTGTTGTCCTAACTTGAGCTTTGCATAGTGTGAGTAGATGATAAGATGTGAAGTACTTTTTAGCCCTAAAAAGAAAGCCTAGCTTCTGAGAGGCGGATTTGGCACATGCTTTTAAGAATAACATTTAAATTTCGATTAATTGAAGAGTAAAAAGTCGAAATTTTGAGTTTAAATATCGACTTTTCTTCAAGATTGCAAACTTTCAATTTTGAAATTAAAGTTTTTGAAAAAATAAAAAAAATTGAATTTGAAATATCAAGATAAAAGTTAAACATTAAAAAAATTGATTTATATATCTAAAAATAAACTTCTGGAAATTTGGAGATTAAAACTTTTAAGTTTAAATTTATGCTTTTGAACAAAATGTCCAAATTTCCAGGAAACCTTGAAATTTATTTAAAAAATAATATGTTACTCAGAATACTGAGTTTCGAAGAGAAAAGTCTAAATAGATATATAATTTTAAAATTTAGTTTAATTTATAGATATATAATTTTAAAATTTCTAGAAAGTCTAATCTACTGCCTAAAGACAATATTTTTGGAAAAAAAGAAAGTTTAACCCCTATCTTTAAAAATAGTCTCAAAATTTCAAGTTTACCTTCGCCATTTTGATCACGAACTGAAATATTTAACTTTGAACTTAAATATTTAATTGTTTCTCAAAACTTTAGCCTTTACCTTTGAAACAATAAAAAATCACAAAAATGGGTTGAAATGTTGGTATTAAAGACAAAATTTTGAGAGCGAAAAGTCAAAATTTCAAGAATAAACACAAAATTTTTATTTTTAACTAACTAAAAATAATATTCAGAATTTCAAGTTTACGTTCAAAGCTTTCAGAAAAAAAAATTGGCTGTTATGGGGACTGCCGACAGAAGTGAAGATTTAAAACTATGATATAACAGTGTTTTTTTTTTAATTTTCAAATTGCAATATCAAAAATAAAAATGTCGTAATTTGTAAATTAAAGTTGTTATTTCTAGTTTTTATATCTTTTATATTTGTGTATGATCTAATATTTGATCTTGTCTATTTTGGCTTACTGCATATTAAAAAGCCTGTCACACTATCTAAATTTGATATCTGCATAGCAACACTTTAATTTAAATTATTTCAGTCCTGAGTTACTAAAATCTTCGTTGGATGAATCGATATGCAAAATATGTAGAATTAATTTTAAAATTTCAAATATATTAAAACAAGTTAACCTTTAGGTATCTATCAACAAGTGCTTCATAGGCAGCTTTCCACGCCTCTTGCATTTATTTATAAATACAAAATATATAAAAAAGTAGTTAATTCAGCAACATGAAAAGGATACATTAAACTTCGGCCATAAAGAAATAAAAAATCTTCAAGGGGTTATTAATTAGTGATACCCCTTGAAACTCGATGTAATTTTGGGATATCTACTTCTGGCTTAAATTACACTAAATAAATGTTTCGTCCATTTTTAAAAACATTAATAACGGTCCCACAATTGCCTTCTTGAAGTTCCTAATTCATTAAATTTCAACTGCCTTCTCTATAAGCAAGGTCTCGTTCACTAACGTCTATTTATATAAATAAACAGCTACTGCTATATAATATAAAGTTGCGCATCGTTTTTTTGTAATTGTCACCGGTATGAGAGTCCAATCTCAAGATAAATCAATTTCACAATAAAATAAATAACCTCCAAAATTGACAGCCGTTTTGCGTGAGGCCTGTCTTTACTGCGGCCTTCCGGAATTTTGCCAGCGTTTTTTTTCTAATATAAGCAATTTTCACTTACGAAGAGAATAGGAATATTGATATAAATTAAAACATAATTATATTGGGGGTACAAATGGAAAACCGCCGTTTATTCTCACGATTTGAGGCTTTATTGTAAAAAACTCGTTACATGCTTATTCTTCAAAATAATTTCCATCGTTAGTTACAACTTTTTCCCATCTTTCTGGCAGATTCTGAATTCCTCGGCGAAAAAACTGTAGTTCTTTTTACACGATCCACGAATCGATCTAATTTTTGGCCTGTTCGTAAGAACGAAAGTGCTGTCCGGCCAGGTCATCCGTCATCAATCGAAACAACTAGAAATCAGAAGGGGCAATGTCAGGAGAATACGGCGGGTGGAATAGGACGTCTTATTTCAAAGTTTCCAGGTATGTTTTCACGACCTTGGAAACATGTGGCCGAGCGTTGTCATACAGAAGTATCACCTTGTCGTGCCTTTTTGAGTATTGTGGGCGTTTTTCTTTCAGCGCTCTGCTCAAACGTATGAGTTGGGTCGGATAGAGGGCTCCTGTAATGGTTTCGCCCTGATTGCAATAGCTCATAGTACACTACGCGGAGCTGGTCCCACCAAATACACACAGCTTGTTTGGTTTCGCTGTCGAAGTTGATGCATGGCCGAGAAGTCCCCACGATTTTTTCCGCTTTGGGTTATCATAGTGTATCCTACTTTTCATCGCTGGTCACGATGCCGATGCAAAAAACCCTTTCTTTTTTGCCGTTGGAGGAGTTGTTCGCAAGTGAAAAGGCGCCGTTCGATGTCCCTAGGCTTCAGTTCGTACGGCATCCAATTTCCCTGTTTCTGGATCATTCCCAAGCATTTTAAGCGATTGGAAACGGCTTGTTGAGTCGCGCCTAATGAAGTTGCAAGTTCCTGTTGCGTTCTACAAGAATCTTAATTCAGCAAAGCTTCCAATTCAGCATCCTCGAACTTTTTCACGGGTCCGGGACGCTCCTTGTCTTCCACATCATATTCGCCATTTTTAAACTTTTGAAACCATTCCCGACACGTTCTCTTCACTAATAGAACTCTCACCAATCTCTTCTACAATCATTCGACGCGCCTCATCCTGCATTTATTATCGAATAGAAATGCAAAAAGCAACACTTCCCGCAAATGACGCTTGTTCGGCTCGAATGTCGCCATTTTTACTTACGAACAAAACAAAGCACAGTAAAAATAGACAAACGAGATGATGTAGAAGTTCTTGACCGATGCCTCAGCTTGCTATATGACTGTTTCAGATCGGACTTTTCTAACGATTTTCAATGCTGGCGTCCACCTCTGGGAAAACGGCGGTTTTCTTTTTGTACTCCCAATAGTATACACATTTTTGCATATTCAATTTAAAATCAGGGGTAGGGTTAAATTCTACCGCAGAGTTAAAGAAAGATGGAGCATTACCATTTTTAGATACTTTAGTTATTAGGAATAAAAATAGAGTAAAATTTGATGTATATGGGAAAAATTCTAGTATCTTCCGCTATATAACTTCCGATTCTAACCATTGCATACAATACAAAATGCCAAGCTTCTGAGCTCTTCCTATTAATAGGGAAAGATTAGGAAAGGAGTTGAAGACAATTAAACATATAGCTGAAGTTAATGGGTTCGATCCAAATATTATTTATAAATTTATTAATAAGAAAAAATTCAAAAGTCAATTCGGTGAATCCTACAACTTTCCGAGCTGATGAAAACAAAAACTTTAAGTTCGTCTCACTTCAATTTGAACCCTTGCTTACGCATGGTTTGGGTGGAATTTTACGAAAACAGGGTTTTCGGGTTGTTTATAGTTCTAACGGCAAATTAAATTTGCTTTTGGGTAGTTTGAAGGATAAAGTAGAGCAAACGGACAAGTCCGGTATTTACCAAAGTTTCATGTAAAGATTGTCCTCAAAAGTATGTTGGGCAGACTAGACGATCTCTTAAAATCCGACTGAAGGAGCATTTAGCTCACCTGAGGTACGGAACAACGAGAAGTCGAGTGTGGTTCGACATGCTTTTGAATTAGATCATGGGATAGATAATAATATTAAACTATTAAGAGTTGTAAATAAGAATTATATGTTAAATATGGGGACAGCCTTATGATTCGTTGCGCTGGGCCTTTAGGCCACTCAACTTTGTTAAAAATAGTTAAGGTTGATAGATAAGGAATTGTGACACTACAACGTGTAGGATTAGATGCGTCTGCGCGTTCGGATGCGGTCGATCGTGCACGAAGTGAATATTCTTAGTATATTAGGATTAATTTTAGGATTAGTTGTTAGTAAAGTAAGACAGGAACTATCAAACCAGTTTAGGCTACAGTATGTTTCAGGCAAAACGGCTTACAATATTGCTCCAGCACTATTGTAGTGTTCCGACGGAGGGATTGGGGGCCAAGGGCCCGGCCCGAAGGGGTTTTTAGTCGGTACCCGTAGATTGAGCGGAAGTTCGACACTATCTGGGTATCTTCCCAGATGTCCTTAAAGGATTTTCTTCTACTTTAAAAAAAATAGTTGTTAGTATCTCTCTGAAGATTTGGCTATCAAAATGCATTAGAGCAACCTTTGTTGTGTTTTTTAATTTTTATTGGTTTCAGGGGACAAGATTTGTATTTCAATTCTTGAAGATAACCAAGGTTCGTTCCATCAAAAAAAAAGAAATCTTTATTGTCAAATTATTTTGCTGTTAGAAAAAAATTGTGTTTTTTCCAAAACATACTTTGTATGGCACATGATGTTTAAAAGTTAATAAATAAAGGCAAAGAATTAAAACAATAGGCTTAACGCTCTAATTACATGTGTAATTTATTCAAACAAGTGGTATATCGAGCCATGAACATGGAAAATATTTAGGGCCGCCACATCGGAAGGGAAATCCCAATTATTGATTAGTCCTAGCCAGACACTTTCACTGCAGCCAAACGGACGTCTTGCATTTACTTTTATTTCTTGTCTGTCTCCGGACTTTGTCGAGAACTTTCTTTTTTCGACAGCTTCATTAACCCTGAACGGCGTTTTGCCGCATATAACCTGGCATTGAGTGAATTAAAATTTTAAATGAAGGCATCAGGACACTTTTACCCTTAATGTCTTTAAATTTGAGTACAATGAACCCGACATTTATTTTTCGGCGTTTAGCTTCCGCGTATACATGTAAAAAAATTACATTATAATGCCACATGGAGGGAAGTAATACGTTGTATTATTCGGCTAGTCAAGGGTAGGTTATTTTTGTAATTATTTTCTCGTTATTGACATTTTATCCACTCACGAGAGCATTAAAGGTAATCATGCAAATTGAAACGCACAATATCAATATGGAATAATAGTTGGACTTTATTCTGACATTGATTTACTTACACGTTAACAGTAAAATGTATTGATTATTTTAAATCATTTTAAATGATTTACTTTCAGTGTCATATTTATAGGTTTAATGTAGTTGGAATTTTATATTAGTGATAATGACAACTTTTATTAATACTATACAACGTGGCATATTTATTTAGTTTAACTTTGGCGTCTCCTACGCAGTGGCGTAGCTATCGGAGAGCTGGGCAGTGCAGTGCACCGGTGTCCCAACCCAATCTCGCCACAAATTATTCCCACCTTCAGTTTTCATTTAGTTTTTTTAAGAAAAAAATTATTTAACGAGAAAAAGTCTAAATTTTGAGTTATAGCTTAATCCTAAAATTTCGACTTTTTGCGAAAATTGAATTCTCGAGCAAAAGATAAAATATTACTTTTATCCATTTTTATCGAAATTTAGTGCTTATGTTCTAATTCTTTTCTATAAAGTACCAATTTATTTCAAAATTTTAAACTTCCCCAGGAGGTTCCAAATTTGAACCTTAATTATTTAAACTTAAAAAATAGTCAACATGAGAAATCACTAATTTTATTTAAAAAAATCGATATTTTTTTGTCTTCCGATCCAATCTCAAAATATCTACTAGAACCTTAAAACTTCGAGGAACATTTCAATTTAAAAGGGGAAATTTCGAAATTAAATTTATAAAATTCGAGGCACATCCTGAAATTTGAAGATTTTTTTAATATAAAGTTATCAATATTTTTTTCCAAAATTTTAACATTTTCTGAAAATTACGATTTTAAAACTAGTCCAGGAAAAATAGATGAAAAATCACCCACGTTACAAAAAAATAAACACTAAATTTTTATTTAAGAAATATTTTCACTTCGGCTTAACAAATAAGTACAGAAAGTTCCCCGCCAAGATCGTGTGCGGAATGATTTAAAGGTGGAAAATTTTGTTTTTTTTTGCCAAAAATTTCTACAATTTTCGTCTAATAAAAAAATATTTTTAATCAAAAGTTGGAGAGCTTCAAGTAGTTATTAGCCATTTTTTTTGTAAACTTGGTCGTTACTGAGAAAATGTCCCACAAATAGCGTTCTTCAGGTAGTCGCACTCATTTCTGTACTACGCAAAGAATACAGAACTTGGCCCGTATTTTTTACTCTACCTCTTCCGTTGAATTTGCAAATTTTTGATAGGAGGGCTGTTTTTGTTGGTTTCAATATAACGTTTCTGAGTTAATTTACATTCACCTTCATCGTCGTTATCAAAATAATGCGTTGACTTTATTAACGATAAAAACGCAACAAAATTTAAAAATTCGTTTTTAAGCGTTTATATCGTTAATAAAGTTTATTAGTTCTGTCATAATTAATGAATATTAAAGAATTCCACGAAGTAAGGGTTGAAAATGTCAAGGATTTAAAAAATAAATGTCTAAAACAGAGTCAGATTACTTTTTGCAAATATAGTTGATAAATATTGCGCATACTATATATATTTATTTAATTTAAGGACACCGATTAAAGCAAAAAGTAGACAATTAGAAGATTGTACCTAAGGGACCTACCAACCATGGCAATAATAGATATCTTGGTGATTAGCATACGATCCCGCTTGAAATCTTTATACATATCATAGTGCCTGAAACCTTTACTGATATTCTCATAATGATTTTTTGATAATAATAATAATAATAATAATAATAATAAGAATAATAATAATAATAATAATAATAATAATAATAAGAATAATAATAATAATAATAATAATAATAATAATAATAATAATAATAATAATAATAATAATAATATGGATACAAGTTAAAAGGAGGCAGGCAAGTTAGCCATACAATATCACACCCCTTCTACATGGATGACATTAAACTCTACGCAGGAAATGAGAAAGAAATACGCAGCCTTATTAATATCACTCATGAATTCTCCATAGATATTCATATGGATTTTGGCCTGGACAAGTGCAAAATATTAAATATTGAAAAAGGTCATTTAATAAACGTCGATGCTGTACTCTCCAATAGGGAAATTATAAAGGCGATGGAACATGGTGAAACGTACAAATATCTGGGATTTCAGCAAGCGCGCTTATTAGGACAGAAACAGGCAAAGGAAAGGATCAGAAAGCAATTTTTCCAGCGAGTTCAGCTGCTACTTAAAACTCAACTAAACTCAGTAAACCTGATCACAGGAATTAACACATACGCCATCCCAGTTCTTACATATTTTTTTGGAATTATCAAGTGGACGAAAACTGATTTGGAAAACATCGAAAGGCTAACGCGCAGTTTAATGACTAAATTTAAAGACCATCACCCAAAGTCATCCACGATCAGAATTACTCTCCCTAGAAAGCAAGGAGGTCGAGCCCTTATCGATATGCTTAACCTTCACAACAGCCAGATCAATAAATTAAGAGAATTCTTCTGCAGTAAATCCTTAACAAGTAACCTTCATGCCACAATTAAATTAGCTGACAAAAACTGCTCCATTTTGAATCTTGCTGACGAAAGAGGTGATTTGACAGTAATCTCCGATAGTGAAAAACTGCAACAATGGGCAGCCACACATAGATAAGGAAGCGTCAAACAGATGGCTCAGTGATGGCAAACTACTACCTGAAACTGAGGGATTCATGATTGCCATACAGGACCAGGTCATAAGCACCAATAATTACAAGAAATTTATTATTAAAGAAAAAGATACCAACTCAGACTTATGCAGAAAATGCCAGCAAAAATCTGAAACAGTCCAGCACATTACATCTGGCTGCTTTCATCTGGCTAATACTGATTATTTACTTAGACATAATCAAGTGTGTAATATCATCCACCAAAAATTGGCCATTAAATACGGATTCCTCAACATGTACACGCCATACTATAAATACGAGCCACAAGAGGTACTTGAAAACGAATCTTTTAAACTTTACTACGACCGAACAATTATCACCGACAGAAGAGTAATGAACAATCGACCGGACATCGTAGTAATGAATAAAAAGAAGAAAAATATACAACTGGTCGATGTAACTATTCCAAACAACAACAATTTAATGGAAAAATACCGGGAAAAAAAGACAAATACGCAGAATTAGCATTAGAAATGGGACAAATCTGGCACTCTAACAGAGTAGAAATAATACCAGTAGTGGTGTCGTCAACTGGACTTATTCCTAAAAACCTTCATAAGGGCATAGATACACTAGGACTACATAAGAACACATACGCTGATATCCAAAAGGCTGTTATATTGAATACCTGTCGCATTGTAAGAAAGTTTTTAAGCACAAACTAAGATACAGACCTACCCCTGACATAATAATAATAATAATAATAATAATAATAATAATACTAAATAATGAGAATAATAATAGTAACAACAAACATAAATAACAACAAATAATAAAAATAACAAACATCATTATACGGGAACTAGGACTTTGCAAAATAACGAGATCAAAAATTAGAAGCAAGGAAGAACCAATTTGGAAGAAAAGAATTAAAATAAAAATAGCGGCCGTCAGAAGAGAAATATCACAATTGGAAGAAATTAAGAAAGGAGTGAGCACAATACGAATGGAAACAATAAAGATATATTTATGGCGAAAACATAACATTCAAGATTAAAATAAAATAACCGAACTCGAATAAGAAGATGAGAAGAAAGGGTGAAATTTTATCAACAAAACAAGATGTTTTCAGAAAACCCAAAGCAACTGTACAATTAATTACAATAAAACAACAGCGACGTAGAAAAAGCACCAACAGAGAATGAAACTAGTGAGTTTCGGAGAAACATATGGGAAAAAGAAGATAAGCATAGCTAAGGAGCCAAATAGATAGAACAAAAATAGAATAGACAAGAAATGATTCCTGAGACGGAGTGAGAGTGAGAAGTTAGAACAGCATTGACAAAGTTAGTGATTGGAAGTCGCCAGGACCGGATGGAATCCACAATTTTTGGTTAAAACAGTTCACAATGGTTCATAACTATCTGGCCAAAAGCTACAATAACATTCTTAATAGCGAAGAACCAATCTTGGAATGGCTAGTGACAGGAGTAACATACTTGTTCCCTAAGTATGAAGATGCAGATAAAGCAAAGAACTAGCGACCGATAACGTGTCTATTGACAATATATAAAAACTTGACAAGTGTCTTTAGCACCAGAATTCGGACCCATTAAGCAATGAACAACTTGTTCCTATGTGAGCAGAATGGACGTATGGAAAACTCATACGGAACTAAAGCAGCAAAAAAATACGCAAGGACATAATCCTTGCCTGGATCGATTACAAAAAAGTTTACAATAGTGTGCCCTATATTTAGTTACTTGAAACTTAAAAAATATACAACATACCTCAAATCTTAATTTAGTTTCTTAAGAAAGCCATGAAATATTGGAAAACATGCCTTAAATTAAAAACAATCAACACCAAAAACACAGTTAAAAACATTAAGATCAGGAAAGGAATATTCCAAGGAGACTCGATCTCACCCATACCTTTTTGTATCTCCCTTTTCCCGTTGAGTCCTCTGAAAGATACCAACACCGGATACCAGATAAAGAGAAATGCAACGAAGATAAACCACCTACTTTATGTCGATTATTTGAAATTAGTATCAAAGAATGACCAAGGATTAGAGAAACAATTGAAAATTGTTAAAAAATGCAACGGTGGCATCCGAATGGAGTTCGGCCAAAGCCTCTATAGTTAAAGGAAAACTTTAAAACACGCAAAACATTAAACTAGATGATACGATAACAATTAAAGATTTAGAACAAGACCAGACATATAAATATTTGGGAATTGAGGAGAATAAAGGGATACAGAATAATAAGATGAAGGAGAAGATTAAACAAGAATATTGCAGGAGATTAAGAATGATCCTAAAGTGCGAACTCAACCCAAAAAAAACTGCCTGAGGATAATAGAGTGGACGAAGGCAGAGATAAGAAAGTTGGATACAAAAGCAAGAAAAAGGCTAACCACATATGGCATGTTGCACCCCAGAGCAGATCTACATTCCAAGAGCAGAAGAGGGGAGGGATTAACGAACATTGAAATGCTCTACGACACAACATCTGTTGCTCTTGCAAATTATATCAAATTAAAAAGACTTAGCGATAAACCTGTGAACATATTACATTTACAAGAACAAGACAAAATAGAAAAAAGTCTAGAAAACATGGGAGAAGATCTGAGAATAAAGGAACTGAATAACATGAAATTGAAAACTGAAAGGCTTAAGGAAATTAGAGATCAAATGAAAGAAAATAGAAATAAACTACTTAAGAGTAAATGAGAAAGTAAAAAAATGTATGGCCAGTTCCCAAGAGACTCACAAAAAGAACATCTTGAAAGAAAACTTACATGGGGATGGCTGAGGGCTGGGAATCTAAAACCAGAAACAGAGGCAATGATAACGTCCATACAGGACCAGGCAATAGCGACGAATTACTACAAAGCGAAAATCCATAAAACACTTAGAGATGCAAGAAGTTTATGTAAGAATAATCCAGAAACTATACATCACATAATATCAGCATGTCCGATTCTAGCACAGAGGGAGTGTGTAGAAAGACAAAATGCAGTAGCTAAACATCTTCGTTGGCAGGTTTGTCAACATTATAGATGGAAGTTAAGAAAAAATGATATCAACGCCAGCCAAATCCTGTAACCGAGTCACGAAAACCAACAATTCTACGGAATACCCAAATATAGACAGGTACCTACCCGCCAACAAACTTGATATAATTATAAAAGATAAAACAACCAGATAAGTTTTAATCATTGATGTAGCAATCCCTTCAGAATATAACTTTATTCAGAAAGAAGCCGAGAAAAGAACCAAATATAAAGATCTAGAAATCGAAATACAGAGAATGTGAAATATGAAAACTAAAGTAATCGTGATAAGAATTGGAGCTGCAGGTTTAATACCCAAAGACACAGAACAAAATATCAAAGAGATTTCTGGGATCTATAGCGTAGCATCTTTGCAAGAGACAGTATTATTGAAGACGGCCCATATTTTTAGAAAAGTGATTTGAAATGTATTTAACTAAGAGGTGTGGTATTCTACCGATACATACTGTTATATTTAGCTATATCTAGATATCTGGCTATCCACCATTTACATCTTGAGCTGTGAAGGATTGATAATAATAAAAACAATTATCCCTTTATTATAAAAAGCTTCAACAAAATAGGTGCATTTCCTAAAGGCGGAGTCTAGCCGCAGCTACTCTACCCAAACTTAAAACTACCTAAATAATTAAATAACTAAATAAATACGTACTGAAATAATCAGAATAAACATAAATATGTAAAGGTGAAACACCAATATAATAATAATAATAAAAATAATTAAATGAACCATGAATATTTTTTTATGTTATTAAAGTGAGAGCAAATATGCTTTAACCTTTTTACGAAAATTGTTTCAAGTCATGATATAATCCGTTAGGTTTTGTAACAGATTTATAAGGAAAATATCTACGAAACATGGTTAAGCCATATGATGGTAGTAATAATTTATTTATATGTCTTAGGTGTTTATGATCGGCATTGAATCTGAATAGAAGTGTTTGACGTAAATACACTGGTAAGGAGATTGACCAAATACGATGGACTAACATAGCGAGATTGTAACGAAGTAAAGTTTCCATGCGCAATCACCGCGAACTATTAATATTTTGACCGAATTCGATAAACAAATCTGCAGCAACAGTTCTGTATTTTCTGATGTTTGTTTTGTTAATTATCCAAAGAGCTGTAATACACAACAATGCAATAGTTGGGTATGAATAAAATTAGAGATTCGCAAAGTTTCCTTCATAGTTTAAAATTAATTAAACTTATATTAATATATAAAGGCTTTAAGGCTACATAGACTTTTTTTACTTGTGCACTTAATTTTTTTTAAGTTTAATTAACTCGCAAAGGGTAACACCATTTTGCCTTCAAGCTCTGCGAGTAGGATGCGAAAACAAGGCTAGATGACGATGAACCGCCTTCTTAAACAAGGATAGATTGTAATTTTTGGGCAAAATTCCTTTCGGTAACGAGTTCCATAGCTTGGAAGTTCGATAGAAAAAAGAGTTTTCATACATAGAAGTCCCCACTGTCTCAAGCTGGACAGGAATTTGCTGTCTCTGATTGTTTTGTATGTCTCAAGAATCTTGCCCTTGAGGAAATCAATCTTATTAGTTCCTGCGAGCATCTTCCATGATAGTACTTGTAGAAAGGAGACAAGTCACTAACCATACGCCTGTGCTCTAGTGTTTTTCTTTGAATTGAATCCAAGAGAGCTAAAGTGTGTTTTGGGGCTGAACTCCAAACATGAGAACAGTATTCTAGTATTGACTTAACTTGAGCTTCGTATAGTGTGAGTAGCTGAAGGGATGTGAAGTACTTTTTAGCTCTAAAAAGAAGGCCTAGCCTCTGAGAGACGGATTTGGCAATGGCGCGCAAATGATCGTCCCAAGAGAAGTTAGTGCTCACATTCACTCCTAGGATAGATAGATTAGATCCCATCGGAAGGATTTTACCGTTCATTAGTATGTTTGTTGAATTATTCCTTGATGTTTTCTTAAAGAAAACTGCGGCCTGACTTTTTGAAGCGTTGAAGTCGACCAACTTTTTATATTCCATTCCAGAATGATTTCGAGATCCCGACTAATCGCCTGTATCTGCTGTTCCCTTGGCCGATTTGAAGCAGCGACAGATTATGGTTTGTCGGAGAAAAAAGATGACACTAGGCTGCTATCATCTGCTGTATGTAGGATTGCTACTTGAAGCTAAGAGGTCGTTTATGTATAACAGAAACAGAGTAGGAGACAAAACAGACCCGTGACGCACCTCTGCATTTATGTTAGCGAGAAAATTGGATTTCAAATGACAGAATCCAAAGGAAGACTACACGATGTTAATTTTGCGAGAAGAAATCGGTGCCAGACTCTGTCGAAGGCCTTTGAGATATCCGTGGCATTGGATATCTCAAAGGCCTCATCATATTTTTTCATAACTGATTTACAGATATGAGTAACATATGCCAGTAGATCGCCAGTGGAGCGTTGTCTAAAACCGTATTGCCTGTACGAGATGATTCTATTTTCCTCCAGATATTTAAGAATCTCGATGTTAATAACCTTTTCCATCACTTTAAATATAACGGGTAACAAGGATATAGGGCGATAGTTAGCCAGATTCCTTTTTCCATTTTTAGGGACAGGCTGCACGCTAGCAGATTTCCAAATGTTAGGCAATAGTCAACTCTGGGGCGCCCTTCCTAAGAACAATAGCGGGGATACCGTCAAGGCCAGAAGCTTTCGACGTGTTGAACTCCAGGAGAATCTTCCTGATTTGAGTTGTCTGAAAACAACTTCAGACATCGAAGTGCCAACCTTAGAAAGAATGGGAGGTTCTGCGTTACGACAATCAAGATTAGAATTTTCAGCAAACATTAAAGCTAGCATGTCAGCCTTTTTCTTGGAAGTAGTCGTAATATTGCTGCTTTCGTCGAATAAAGGTGGAGAATTTGAAGATGTAAAATTCTTTTCAATCGACTTTGCAAATTCCCAAAAGGAGCTGGAACCGTTAGGACAGTTGATAAGTCTCTGGTGCATTTTACGATCGAAATCACTTTTTGCCTCATCAATAACCTGTTTACAAAAATTTCTTGTATCTACAAATGTGGTCCGAGTCTCGACTGCGGGATTATTTCACCAACGACGATATGGGTGATTTTTGCAGAAGATCCCCCGGGCACATTTTTTGCTGTCCTTTAAATCTCAAATTTTCATCGAAAATGATACCCAAACTTTTTATTGTACTTTTACATATTAAAACTTTACCTGATATTTTTAATTTTAAACTAGTTTTTACATGCTCCCTGTATTTTTTGTTACAAAAACAAATAGCCGCACATTTTGTAGCATCTAATTTTAAGATGTGAATTTAAGAGTATCTTTGAATAGCTTTCGGATCATTGTTTAACTTTTTCGAAGAGTTTTGTATTTTATTTAGATCAAACGAACGTATCATTAGAATAACCACGAATCTTGGCATTTTTCCCATTATTAAAAATATCAGCGGTATACATTAAAAATAATATAGGTCCGAGTACCGAGCCCTGGAAGACACCAGAAGTAATTTTGGAAGGTACGGAAAATTCTTCTCCCACTTTAACAATTTGATACCTTTCAGTTAAATATGATCTAAAAAGGTTTACACAATTATCATCAAAGCCAAAGTAATTAAGTTTCACACACAAAAGAGAGTGATCTAAAGTATCAAATGCCTTCGAAAAGTCTAGAAGAATTAAGGATGCAGCAAATCCTTTGTCAAAGCATTTTATTATTTCAGCTGTAATATTGGATAATACACTCACAGTGCAGGGATGACGAAATAAAGGTAAATTATTAGATGAAGAACATAACAACAAGAAAAATAGTTCTCTCGCCAATTAATTGCGAATTTAACTAAAGACGGAATAGTATATTAGGCATCCGACAAAATTGGTTAAAAAGCATGTCACGAGGTGTACTTTTTGGGTGATGTCACAATTAGTGCCACTATCCAAAAGGATGTTATTTATGTGACATTTTCTTAGTAACGACTGAGTCCACAAAAAATGACAAATAACTTTTTTAGAGCAAATTTTAAGCTTTTTAACTTTTATAAAAAATATTTGTTTGTTAGACTAAATTTAGGTGGATTATTGACAAAAAAAGCAAAAGTCTATTCTCCTGGGCAAAACTGCTGATTTCAATTTTTCCAAATTTCAATTAAATACCGAAAATATAGACTTTTTCAAAGAAATATTGCCTTATTTTTCTCAACATTTTTATTTCTATACGATTCGACATTTAAACTCGTAACTTAGTATTTAAGTTAATTTTTAATGAAAATTCTCTGTTGTTTTTTGAAATTTGACACTCGTATTTGGTTTTAAATTTTTAAATTCTAGAATTCAAAATTTCTTGGATAACGTTCGAACTCCTCGAAAATGTTGTTTTTTTAGCTTCCCGAAATTTCGGTTTTTTATACAAAATTATCGAAATTTTTCTTTACAATCCAATGTAAGATATTCCTTAAAAAATTTTGCGTCAAAATTAAAGTATTTGTAATTTCAAGTTTTCTTAAAATTTATACTACTATTTTTCTCGAAATTTCGAACTTAAAACTTTCAAAAAAATTCCTTTTTACGTAAAATATTTTAAAAGTATTTTAAAATTTCATTGTCAAATAATTTAAGGCTTTCTTATAGAGATTTTGTGTTAAAACTTGAATATAACTTCTTAAGAGTTAAATATTTCATTCATCAAAATTTCGAATTTAAGTTTCAAATTTTGAAAATATTCTTTTTTTACACAATGTTTGCTTTAAAAGTGTACGTATGTGGATTTATTCTTTGTCAGTTAATTAAAGCGTTTTGTGCAAAAGTAGCCCAAGTGAATTCACGGATATACACTGAAAATTAATAAAGAAAAGTCTAATTTGTAATGCTTAAAGCAAATATGAAATATTGCTGCCATCTGCTAAGTAGCAAAAGTATTGAACATGGGTTTGTTTTGTACCGTCAGCAGTTGTACTTACACGTATCAATGTTCTCAGTAAAATAAATTGAAAATCAGGAAATGATGTTGTTAAGGCCATTTTTCCACTAAAGGCCTTAATTGTTTCTCAAAGTTTTAAGTTTAAACTCAATATTTCGTTCCTTTTTTTGAAATGTCTTGAATTTATTCGATAAATTTAAACTTTTCCCAAATATCTTAGCTTTTTCTCAAATTCTGAGCATAAACTTCAAACAGCTTTACCGTAAACTTTGTTAACAAATGTGGTAGCCCAAGTAACAAATTTGTAGGGAAAACTGAGATTGCAATGGGAAAAAGCAATTAAAAAGAGTTACCTAATCAACAAACATGTCTTAGAGACGCTTTTCTATTTTGTATTTTATTATTTTTGTCTCTTGCAATAAAAGTTTATTGGTGGATGCTTTATGTGAATTCTTAGGAGAAACCGAAATTCTTCGCTAAGTACAAAAGAATCCGAACCGCCCTTACAACTTGAAATAAAATAATATTACGTCTATTAAGCGTTGTCTAATATTCTGGAAATTATGTGGATGATAAAATTCATGAAAATCGTTGCTCTGTTTGAATAGGTTCATAAATTGCAAATAATAAGATTTCATTTAATGTTAAGTACGTACCTATTAGGGCTTGTTAATTTACAAAGCCTCTAATTTAGCGTTAAGATCATAAATATATAAAAATCACAAAAGATAGGTAGTTGATAACTTCTAAATGCAAATCAAAATCTTAGGTATAAACTTCAAAAATCTTCAAATTTTCAACAAAAAAAAGTCGACATTTAAAGATCAATGTGTAAATTATCAAAAAAAGCTCATCATTTCTAGAACCAAATTTTAAGTTTAAATAAGGAATTTGCAGAAAAAAGTCAAGTTCTAAAAGAAGAACAAAACACCAAAAACACAAAGAAAAAACATTTAATATTTGTAATTTAGAGTTTTTCTCAAAATTCATATACCTTTTGTTTTCTTCAAATTCCTAAGCCCAATTTGAAATTTTCGAAATTTTTCTTCTGAAATAAATTTGGAGTGTGGTTTTATTTATTGTTAGTTTGCAACAGAGAATGCAATATGCAGCCCTCTAAGCGTTTGCAATGGATCATAGGTAACCTTAGGGATGCAAACGATATATAGGTGTATCAAAAACATCGATATTTTTGTTTCGACTTTCGATGTTTTTGTAACGATACTTTCGTTCCGATGTATCGACGGTATCGATATATTTTTTCTATGTATAGATCGGAGCAGTAAGTTTTAAAAAATCTTACTTGTTCGGCGATTAAAATTTATTTAGAGACTAGCTGAAATGTCACCCGATCCCATTCACTATTTCACGGCCACTACTTTATTTAATTAATTTAAGTTATTCAATTTGTTAATGATTGCTTTTTTTTTAAATTACTGCCTTTTTAAATTTAGTTCTTTCCTAACGACTTTTTCCAAGGTTTCGATTTTTAAAATTTCAACTCTTTTCAAAGTTTCGACTTTTCCGAAGATGCAAAATTTTTAAAAATTTTGCATTTTTGAAAACTTCCACTTTACTGAATCTTTCGATGTTTTTTAGTCTTATTCGACTTGAACCGTTCACCTTTTTGAAAATATTCAACTTTTTAAACATTTCAAGTTTTTTCATTTAAAATTTCTAAAATTTCAATTTCTCTGAAATAATAAATCAAAATGTCGAGTTTCTTTTAATGAATTTTTCTATAGTACCCGTTTTATTTCCAAATTTTGAAAATTTCGTCATTTTATAAAATTTTACTTTTTCGAAAATTTCGACTTTTTGAAAATTTTTACTTTTCTGATAATTTTAATTTTTTTAAATCGTTCTCTTTTGAAAATTCTAGACTTTTTAAAAAGCTTGTCACCGAACATTTTTTTTATATATCCAGTTTTTTGAAAAATTCTATTTTTTCAAAATTTCGAATTTATCTCAAAATTTAGACTTTTTAGGAAATTTCGACTTCTTCAAATCTTGAGTTTTTTAAGATTTTCGACTTTCAAAATTTGGATTTTTTTTAAAAGTTCTCTCTGTTTTTCTAATTTTTGTAGATTTTATTTTCCAAAATTAAGACACCTTTTGGATAACTTGACTTTTTGAAAATCCCGATGTTTTTCCAATTTTACACTTCGAACATTTTTATTTTTTAAATATTTCTTAAAATTTTGACTCTTTCAGAAATTTCTACTTTTTTTAAAAACACTGGAATTGTTTCGATTTCTTAAAAGTTTCGACTTTATTCGAAATTTCCTAGTTGTTTAAATCGCGACATTTACTTAAAATGTAGACTTTTTGACATTTTGAACTATTTTAAAAAATTTGCTCCTTAAAACTTTCGATTTTTTTTAAATTCTTATCTTTTTAAAAATATTCAATCAAAATGTTTAACTTAAAAATGGCATTTATTTTCTTTTTAAATTTTAACTAACCAAAATTTTCTGTTTTCCAACATTTTTACTTTTCTACTTTTTATGAAAGCTTACAATTTTTTGATAATATTCAGTTTTCTTCAATATTTAGGCTCATTGAAAATTTCGGCTTTTTTTGAAAAGTTAACTAAAAATGCTTCATTTTTTTAAATCTCCATATTTCTTTAAAATTCTGATTATTTTAGAATTACAATTTATTTTTCAAAATTCCAACTTTTCTAAACGTTTTTTGATATTTTCCTTGAATTTTTTGAAAATGTTGACTTTTAACAGTATCTTTTCAAAATGTTGACATCATTTTTCAAAAGTTTGATTTTTTTTAAATCATAATTCTCTGAGTAAATTTAGAAATGTTTCGAAATTGCATCGTTTCGACCTTTTAAATTTTCAATTTCTTTAAAATTTTGCCTTTATTTAAAAATATCGATTATTTTTAAATCGGCTCTTACTAAAATTTCGAATTATTTTGTAAACAGGACTTGAACTTTTTTCAATATTTTAGTTTCTTTTTGAAAATATCAACTTTTTTATTTAAAAAATTTCGACACTTTCTAATTGAGTTTCTTTTTGATATGTGTAATTTTTAATTTTTTTTTCAAGGTCATAACTAACAAAAATTTCGAAATTTTTGGTAATTTTGACTTTATTCGGAATTGATGCTCTTCAAAAATTTGGGTTTTTAGGAGATATTACTGAAAATTCTTCATTTTTTTATTTTAACATTTCTTCATAATGAATATTTTTTAAATTTCAGACTATTTTTTAAAATCTAAACTTTATTTCGAAAATTTGGCCGGTTTTTAAAATGTTGGTTAACTTTCTATGAAAGTTTCAACATTTTTTTTAAATTTCAACTTTTTTTGGAAATTCTGACTGTTTGGAGAATTTCCACTTTACTTAGAATTTCGAATTTTTTTGAAATTGTGAATCTTTTTTAAAAATTCAACAATTTAACTAATTTTTAAAAATTCCACTTTTTTTGAAGATTTTGAATTTTTTTAAATGGATATTTATTTACACTTTTAGTTTTTTCAATAAAATTCGAAAATTCAATTCTAAACTGACAATCAAAAACAGTCCAAATTCTAAAAAATATCGAAATTTTGACAAATAGTCGAAATTTTTAATTTGAAAATTTAAAAAATAATGCGAAATGTGCAAAATATTTCAAATTTTAAAAGACCAAATTTTAGATTCAAAATATTTAAAAAATGTTAAAATGTTTTCATAAAAAGTAAAAATTTTCAGTCTCAATTTTCTAAAATATAGAAGTTTTGCAAAAATTTCGTATTTAATTTTAGAAAAAGTTTAAATATTGAGTCTTTAAAAAAACCAAACAGTTTGTAAAATTTTAATTTTTGAAAAATAAAAATATAGAAAAATTTTAAACAATTTGAAAAAGAGATAAACTTCAAAAAATGTCGCAGTTTCTAAAAAAGCCAAATTGTTCAAAACAGCAAAAATTTGAAAAAAAAAGGAGAAATTGTAAAGAAAATGTTTAAGAAATGTGGACATTTTTATAAAAAGTTCAGTAGAAATTCTGAAAAAATTCAGATAAATTTAAAAAATCAAAAATTGGCAAATGGTTAAAGAACCCAAAAAAGCGATTTTCGAAATAGGTCAAAATTTTCAAAAAAAAATTGGAATATTGAATAAATGGGAAATTTTAAAAACATTCGAAATTAAAAAACTGTATTAAAAAATATTTCGTAAAAAGTTTCAAATTTTCTCGAAAGTCAAAATTTGGAAAAATGGTTAAATTTAAAAAAGGTCAAAATTTTTAAAAGGCATTTTCGAAAAAAGTTAAAATTTTGGGAAAAAGTGCGGAAGTTTGAAAACAAGTCAAAATTTTGAAAAATTTCGAAATTTTAATGAAAATATTTACAATTTTTAAAACAATGAAGGTCTTCAAAAAAAAGGACCTAGCAAGTTTCAAAAAAGACAAAAAAAAGTTTCGAACACCGAAATTTTCCAAGAAAGTCGACATTTAAAGTTTAATTAAAAATGTAATTTAGAAAATATTAGAATTTTTAAAGCAATTCGAAATGTTTAAAAAGTCCAAAATTGGAAAAACAATAAAAAATTTGAAAAAAATATTGAAATTATCAATAAAGTTAGATTTTCAAAAAAAAAATCGAAATTTTCTAAAAAAAATTTAGATGATTGAAATTTAAAAATTTTCAAAAAGGTCGCAATTTTCTAAAAGTTCGAAACCTTTGAAAAATTGAAGTAGACATTTTAAAAAATTAAAAATTTTGAAAAACATCGAAAACTAAGAAAAAGTCAAAAATCTCAAGAAAGTGCTAATTTTGGGAAAAGAAGTCCTAGTTTTAAAATAAAATCGTTTTTTTTTTGGTAAGTTTAATCCAAAAAAAATTCAACTTTTTAAAAACCTGCAAGCTTAAAACCTGAAATTTTTATAAAAAGTTGCAATTTTCGAAATTTAATTAAAAAAAGCAGAAAAGTTAAACACAAGCAGAAGTTTTTTATTAAATATCGAATTTTTAAAGTCAAGATTTAAAATAAATCGAAATTCTGAAATAAGTAAAAATTTGTTTTAAAGAGAAGAAATTTTGAAAACACCAAAATTATGTGTCGCTGGTTGAGAAGACCTGCTGTTTGGCGTTTGATTTATACGATGCGTCAGATATCGAATAAATTTAGCGATGTATCGAAACTTATCGATACTTCAATTAAATATAGTATCGATGTTTTAAAAGTTTTGTGCATACCTAGGTAGCTAATATCAACAGTTAAATCACATACGATTAGTAAAGCAGCTCTAGGAAAGCCCCAGAAGAGTAGATTTTAATGCATTGGATCTTACTAGATCTCGTCAGTTTAATGTATCCAACTCGAACTCCAACAAATGCCCCAGCAAGCAAATACTATAGAATCAACGAATATCCTTCGTGTGACTCCCAAGTACCGTTAACTATTGGCCCATAGAGAAACTGTGAATAACTCCAACAAATCGTATGCAAATAGAATGCAACCTAGACTACAGTACTGTAGTCCTGATTCTGACAGTAACTAAAATCGACGAGTTTAAAATTGAAAATTTAATTTCCTGGTATCCTTTTTCTAAAATTTTTAGTTAATATGATCGAAATTTAGAGGTCTCTAATTTTTCGGAATTTATTTTGTAAAAAGAGTTTCTTTCATTGGATTTATCAACATTCCAAGCCTAACTTGAAGGATGTTCCGCATAAATTTTGAAATTTTATTCTCAAAATTTTGAGCATTTTTGACCTTTCAATTTTAAATAATTGACATTTCCAATTCTTACTTCGTGGAAATCTTTAATATTCATAAGTATTAAATTTTATTAATGATAAAAAAGCAGCAGATATTAAAAATTCCACAATGTCTCGATAAATATTTGCTAACATCGGACCAGGTTTCGCATTATTGCATCATCGGCGGTTATACCAACTCTTTGTTTAACCGTTGTTATGCTAACAATCTCCATGGATTGCAGACTCCTAAGAATATTCCGTCTAATCCAAATTCTCGTCCAAAATTTCAATTAGAGGTGTGTTCAGAAGACCAAGCTGCTCACTCATAAGTGGAAATTGACTAGATTGTAAATATTTGTGAATTTCTATGGCTTCCAAGAAATTAAGTTTTTTAGTGTTATTACAAATATGTAATAAATAATATGTATTCGCGCATGTTATGCAAAACCTGGCCCGGTGTTATCAAATATTTATCAAAACATTATCATTAATAAAGTTTAATAGATATGACTTTTAGATTAAACCTTATTTTTATTCCTTTTTTTTAAATGTCTACCAAATTTAAAACCTATTTAATTTCTACCTTTAAATTTTTCCCGAATTTCGATTTCAAATCCAAAATTTGTTGCTCAAAATTTTTACATCTTCAATGTCGTTGAAGTTTCTCCTAAAACTTGGATTGTTTGTTCAAAATAAAATTTAAAATCCTGAAATGTTTAAAAATTTTGATTGGTTTCTAAATATTTTTTAAAATTTCAGATTTTTTGCCCAACATTATTAGTTTTAAATTCCATTAAAATAATACAACTTTAGATTATAACTCCAAACCAAAAGGTCTATTAAAAAAACCATTAAAGTAATTGAATTCTACGGGAAAACTGTATTAGGCAAAGTGTTGGTTAATTTCTTGTAGTTAACGAGAGAAGAGCTATAAAGAGGGCAAAATTTTCGAAAATTTTGAATTTCTTTAAAACCATGTAAAAACGAGTAAACATACAAAATTTCTGTTATGACTCAGTGATTTATCTTACAAAGTTGTCCTCAGCTGGTAATAACTGTGCTAGAAAAAAATGCAATAAAACAAAACCAAAGGAAATGGTATACACTGTACACTCGCTGAAATATTCTAAAAAATTTCAAAATGATCAGCACAATCTTCTACAGGAACTTTGCTAAGTTTGTTAACGAGGTTACATTTTTCTGAATGTCATATATTATGTTTACATTTGAGAACATTTTTCACATTAGTAAGAAAAAGAAATAAATGCGCATGTGCCAAATCAATGCATTTCAATAAGGATGTGTTACATAAACAAATAACTTCATAGTCGGCGAAGAATATGGAGATACATTATCAATTAACAAGAACCATTTTCTAGAAATGTTGTTCGCATTCGAGAAATTCGTTTCAGTTGACATCACTTTTAAGTAGAATGTAGCTATCTACGCTTTTAGTTATGGATCACATTCTGTTCGTCAAAAAAATGTAATGAGCAGACTTTTTTCAGTTTTTTCACCTCCTTCTGTTCTGGAGTTTTGTTTCAAGATAGAGTTAATCGTGGTCCAGCTAGAAATTTGGGGACTTGGCATTATCGTAATAATTCCAAAGATACCCCTTGATGAAGGTTGTCCAGGTTTTCATTAAACAATATTTCAAATTTTATAATGCAAAAATAATATTACGTTTATTAAGTTCAGTTTCCACTTTAATGCAAGTTCTGTCGCTATAACCACTGATATATTAATGCATTCGAATCAACTTTACATTGATTCAATATATCGATACATTACATTTCTGCATTACTTAAAAACTTTAATATCTACATGCAGTTATTTTTATTTTTTCATTAGTTAAAAGCTTCAGGATAAATATTCCAGAACAAAACGGTTTAACATGTTTTAATAGTCCATTAAAAAGATCGTTAATTTTGCGGTTCATTAGATTTCTAGACAAATAGACGTCGTTGTGATATCATTCTAGGTATCGTAAATTCTAAAAGAAAGCAACTCCAAAAATCCAAAACTGTAAATATGTAGGAAATATTTGTTAGATATTTAATGATTGACAGTATTTTATGCTTTTTATTATTCCCTTCGATCTCATTAATCGGTCAACCACAGCTTCTGATGTAAAATTGATGGCTAAGCAACATTTCAGCAGGGTTTATGACCACCCAGCTTTGAGTCAAGAATGAAGCTGTTTTCCTATTTGAATTTATAAGTTCAGATCGATAGCATTGTCTGAGTGAGTTTGCTTTTTATCCCGTGAGATTTAAAGAGGTTCTTTGTTGGCAGATATTGCAATACGTTGGTTGCAAAGGAAAAGTTGCCAGGAAATTGGATTTCCGTGGTTTATTAAAAAACTTTGTAGTCAAAAGCAAAGCAAATTTCGATGGTTGCGGTCACTAGTAAAATTTTCATGAACTTAGAGTTAAACTAAACAATAAAATCATAGCTTTATGAATGAATTACATTTTATGATGTACCTGACGTGATTTCTCATAGGCTACATTCCAGAAACCAGCCGACTTTTCTCAAACCAAAGTTCATAACTTCAAAAATGATGCATTTTCCATACAAACTTTTAGTCTCCTATTTTACCCCTTAAGACATGAATTTCCAAAAATGCTGATATAACTGACTGATTACAAGCAGAAGAGTAACGCCAGTTTTAGTGACGCACTCAAGGAGGGCTTTGGGGAACTTAAGCCCCCGGGCCTATCTGATATTACATATTTCGAGGTAATAGTAAAGTATTAATACAAGAAATAAAAAAAAAGTTTTACATTTAATGTTAAAATTTCTAAAAATTACAGAAATTCCCCAGAAAAATTTCTGAAAAAAAAATTCTAAATATTTATTGCTTTCCTAAAAATTGTTTAATATTTTAGTTTTTTTGCCAATTTTTAATTTTTCCTGATAAATTGAAAATTTGGCTGAATCTGAATTTTAAATGAAAAATAATTGTTTCAAAATTTTTACAATTTTTTCAAAGCTTCAAATTTCTTTATCATTTTTTTGAACATTTTGACTATTACTGTTAAAAATTGGAGTTATTTCAAAACGATGACTCACTAAAAATTCCGACTTTTTTTCAAAAAATCTTAACCTATTTTCAAATTTCGACTTTTTTGAAAATTTAAAATATACACTTTTTTCAAAATTTTAAAATTTTGATTTTTTTCTAAATTTTGACTTAATTTTGGCTTCTTTGGAAATTCCTACTTGCTTCGGTATATATCTATTTATTTTGAAAAACTTGACCTCTTGAAGATTTCGCCTGTTCAAAATTTTTGTGTTTGAGCACTTCAACCTATTTAAAAATTTTAATTCCTTTTTCCTTTTTTTTAAAAAATTTACTTTCGTACTAAAAATTTACACCTTGAAATTTTAACTAAAAAATTTTGATTTTTTTGTAAATCTCAATTAAAATTCAACTTTTTTAAAAACATCAGTTACCTTTGCAAATTTGAAAGTTTTGAAAGTTTTTTCTGAAAATTTTATCTTACTTCAAATTTTTGATTTTATGAAAAGTTTCTATTTTTCATTTTTATTTAAAATGTTGACATTTTTGAATATTTCCACTTATATTTAAAATTTTGAATTTCAAGTTTTTGACTATTTTGAAAATTTCAACTCAATAATTTCGCATTTTTTTAAATTTTAATTAATTTATTATATTTTAACTTTTTCTAAAGCTTTTTGATTTTTTGAAACATTTTCTGTATTTTTTTTTAATTTGGTTTTCATAAAAATGTTTTACTTTTATTTGAAGATTCCTACATGTAAATGTTGACAAAAAATGTTGACCTTGAACTTTTGAGTTTTCTTTTGTAATTTTCATCATTTTAAAATATTTTTCATTTTAAAAATTCTATCTCCTTTTGAAAACTCATTTCTTTTTAATTTTCAGCTTTGTTTAAAATTGTTATTTTTTGAACTTCTATGTAACTTTTATTTTATCTAAAAAAATATCTATGAAATATCTAAATTCATGATCGGTTAAATTTTTTAAAATGTTGTGTATTTTGAAATTCTCCTTCTTCTTCTACCCAATTTTCTTTAAAATCGCTCGTTTATCCTCAATACTTCAACTTTTTTTCGAAGTTGACCTTTTGAAGAGTATGGACCTTTTTTAAAACTTCGAACTTTTCAAAATTTCGACTTTTTTTGATTTCTAGTTTTTTAATTTTCTGGAAACTTTAAACGTTTATAAATTCGTCGTTTTAAAAAATTTGCTTTCCTTTTATCCATTTCTGCGACCCAGTTTGGAAATATTTAAATCTTTTGGTAATGGATATTGTTAACTTTCATTACAAAAAATTTAAATATTTCCAAACTAGGTTGCAGAAATTTTAAATAAAATTAATAAACGTTGAGTATTTTTCTTAGATTCAAAATTTTAGTTTTCTTAACAACTCACATTCAAATTGGAAAATTCGCAATTTTTTTAACAAAATGATCATTAATCTAGTAAAATTTCAAATTTCAAATTGTTTCAATGTTGTTCTTTTCCTCACATTTCCACTTTTTTAATCATGAAATCTGGACTTTCTAGAAATTTTGTATTTTCTAAAACTTTCAAAACAAAAGTGGAAATTTCGGTATTTAAACTGGTGAGCGATATGCATATATTTTTCTATTTTACTTTTTAACTCGAGACGTGTGTATTAATCAATTGCTTGATATTTTACTGAACGACGCGGATGAAATACCCTCTGTTGTAACAACCAACTATCGACTTTATACTTTTAAAATGTCAAAATTTTTCCAAATTTTCAATTTTTATTTTGAAATTATAGACTTTTTAAATTTCGGCGTTATTTTGAATTTATTTCAAAATTTAATTTGGAATATTTTTTTTTTTTTTGAAATTTTGATATTTCCAATAATTTTCGATTTTCTTGAAAACTTAAACTTTTTGAAAGTTTGGGAATTTTCTGACACTAACAATTTGACTGACGGAATTTTTTTTAATTTAAACTTTTTTGACATGCTAAATTGTTTAAATATTCAATTTTATCAACAAAACTTCTCTATTGTCCAAAATTAAATTGTTTTAAAACTTTCGACTCTCAAAAAATTTGCCTTTTACAATTTTAACTTTCACTGAAAATATCGGCTTTTTGAGAGCAATAACTTACAAACACTTTTGAAAATTTCGACATTTGTTGAAAATTTTTACTCTTTGAAAATTCCTTCGTTTTTTTTGGCAAAAATTGAATTCTTTTCAAAATTTCGCCTTTTGAAATATACATTTTCTTTCAATATTTTGACTTTTTTTAAAAATAACCACTTTTTTAAAAATCATAACATATCACATAACTAGAGAACGGATTATATGCATAGCTTTTTTAAAAAAATATGCGCTTATTATATGCAGATTTTCAAGAACATAGGCATTGTAGTTAAAATTATATGCACATTAATATGCATTATATGCATCATAAATCCAAAAAAATTGGCTTCGATATAAAACAAAGATTTAATTTTGATAACAATCGTATAGTTGCTCACTGGAGAAAAATTTTATCTCTGAAATCTATATTTTTAAAAGATAGTGCCTTTAATTTAGGCAACATTTTATTTTAATGATAAAGTTTACACTTTCTCTTGTCGAACACAACAAAAATATGCCGAAATATGCAAAGTTGTTTTCAGAATTTCTACTTATTTTGCAAAGAATAAATTAATTTTAAAATTTGACTTTTTCTAAAAAGGAAAATTTTGAATATTTCTTTAATTGTTTAAAAATGTCGATTGTTTATAAAATTTTTGACTGTTTTCGACTATTATTCAAAATGTTTAATGTTTTTTTTAAATCTCTACGTTTTATCGAAATTTTGATTTTGTGAGTGAAAATTTCGACATTTTTTCAATTTTTGTTGTTGAAAATTTTCAACTTTTTTCAAAATTTTCTGTTCAAAATTTTAACTTTTTATTATATTGGCTTTTTTCGAACATTTGTCCGTATATTTTCCCAAAATTTGGAATACATATATTTGAAATTTTAAAAACACGTTTTTCAACATTTTTTTTCTAAATACATTAGACCTTCTACTTTACTTTAAAGTACAAATATTTTGAAATTAGTTTGTAAATTTATTACTTTCTTTCTTTTGACTTATAGAATTCTGTGTAAGTGGGAAATTAATTACTTCAAAAGGAATGACAAAAAAAAGATTAATGTGCGAAGAAAGAAAAAGCTACCAACCATTAATCTCGCAATTCGGAATTTAATTTCGCGAAATGATAGTTTGATAAAAAATCGCATTTTTCTATTTCAGAAGTCGAATTTATTTTCGAATTCAAATTCAAAATTTAGAGTTTGAAAGCGAAATGTGGAATATGTTACATGTTAAATTTCAAGAAAAGAAAAAAATAAAAGTTATAAAAAGACCAGTTTTAATCGAAATTAAACGTTTGAAAATATAATATTTTTTAATTTTATTACTTTTTTTCCTTTGGACGTTAATATTTGCAACAGATGGTACATCTATAAATTTTGAAAATATAACAAAAAAGTCAAAAATCGAAATTTTAATAAAAACATTCAATATTTCGAAATTTTGTTGATTTTAATTGAATTTAAAGGGGGAGTTATTTTCAGGTTTGCACAGGGGCGGCTGATGGGCACGCAGCGGACCTGGATGAGACCAAACCTGGTTTCGCTTTTCTGCATCGTCGGCGGTTATAAATATGAATTATAAAAAATGCCACCGGGGATCGCTGTAAAGAGCGGAGAAATCGGGGGCGGAGATACCTACTTTTTTTATTCATCAAATATGTTGTGTACAACAAACGGGGCCTGACATAGGCGGATTATCAATTTTGCACGCGCTTGCTAAAGCAACCATCGACGAACCTGCATAAATTGGAAGGACCTCTCGTACTTTTCATAGAAAACATAAGGCATAAGATCCAAAATTTGAAATCTGATTTTGTTAGATTCGAGATCACTGTTTTAATACAACTCGTGTTCCTCACAATATCAATTTTAAAACATTAAATAACATTTTTAAAATTATAATTGCTAAGGAAAGTAAAATAATACTACGAATATTTTATCTAGAACGTAAAACTGAACTATTCAGGCATAAAAAGTGCATGAGTTATGTTTTTCATTTTAAATAAAATGCAACAGGCAATATGTATTCATAACATGCACGTAACTTTTCCGTAATTTGCAACGTTGAGAACGAACCTCTGATCTGCTCCAATTTCATAATATTAAAAGGACACAATCATACAACTCTGTTCCCATGACATTTACAATGCATTGTCAGGAACTTTTGGAATTAAAGCTTTCAAACTTCAAAGAACCAAAAATATTCCACAGACTATTTTAAAATTGGTCCTTGCAGGCTCTAAATGCATTGCCGAAGAGATATTGAATTTTCATTGTAAAAACGTTGCAAGTTCACCTGAAAATTAGTAAGCTTGTAGATATTTTTCTAAAATTATCTACAGAAAAATATTATAGAGTTACTGTAAAATGACTTTAATTCCCGTTTTTAGCCAAAAGAGGCAAACTATTGAGGTTTCGTCTCCTTGGAGTCTTTCTCACACTTCTTTTCACCGTATAATGAAGTCTTAATATTTTTTATGTCCGCCTCGATCAGGTAGGTATAATTTCGAATATTTAAAATTTTTAAAATAACTACCTAGCATTTTGTAGGGAACGTAAAAAGGGCTCTGACAAAAAAGTGCACGAATCGTGTTTTTACTTTAAATAAAAGGCAACAGGCACTACGTATTCATAACGTGAATACAACTTTACCGTAATTTGCCTCGTTGTGAACGAATATTTGACGTGCCCCAATTTTGTTTTGTGAAAAGACTATCAGTAATGCATTGCATGTAAGTCGCTGAAGACCGTCGGCGCCTTATTAAAACTTGCATCACTAGTTTCTGGAGTAAAATTCCATTTAGAAACTAGAGCGAAATATACATTTTATTCACCAATAACGTCCAATAATACTAGCTTTCCCTAATTTAAGGACATACCCTTTTGGTAATTTTACATATGCCTTTCTTTAACATAGATAGGTAAACCTTTTTTATTTTGTTAACATTTTCAGTGTTCAATTCAACCTTTACAAAACATAACATAATAATTTAAAACTGTGAAACTTCTTAAAAATGTCCAATAACAGAGTAAACCCAGATCTCGGTCATGGTGTGCTTTTCTGTCACACGATTATAATAATAAAAATTAGTAAGCTAAATATCCACATTGGAAATATCAAATTTATTCACTTTTAAGTTCTTCATTCAAAAATTTCTAATTCAAAACCCAACCCCCCATTTTTAAACTTTAAAAAGAGGGGGTTTGAATTTTTTTGTTAATTTTTTCTAGGTCTTATCAGCCATCGCTCGCATTTTTTAATCGCTGGGACAAAAATTAACACTGTTTTCAACTTTTCAACTAGGTTAAGTGCACCGTTACCAACTATGCGTGATTAGTCGCATGAAAATGTTCCCATTAGCAAAGATATACAAGCTTGACATTTAAGCGTAACATTACAAAGGGACATCAATACTATATAAGCTCGAATGTTCTACAAATTATTCCTCGGCATCATTACAATTGGTAATTACAGCTGGAATTCACATAACATTGACATCGTAAGCCCCTCTAGTAGTAATTAATGGAAAACGGCCTCTTTGTTTACAAAAACCGTTTGTATTTTCAAATAAAGGAAGTAATCAATGCTTTACGCGAGTTCTACGAAAGATGATCAAAACGACATGGTAAACATTAAAGTAGTTCGAAGAATTAAAATATCTGGAAATTAATCTATAAGCTGTCATCTCTAAATGGAAAATGGAACATAATTTACAGAAAACGTTTCAAAAGTCCGTAATCTTTTGATACTCGTAATCAGTTTGCTGCTTGAAATTGACGGGACACGTAGCTAATTCCAGATATACATAAGTAATGAATTTTCAAGGAGCGAAAAAGTTGGAATATGTTACGAAACTTGAATAATTTATTGCAGTGACGAGCTTAGTCGTAGTTATTGGTAGTCTCAATCAGTTTAGTTTACACAGGTCTAGGTTTTTTAATCAAAAATATTTATCACTTTTTAATAATACGATTTTTTTTACCTCAATTAGAGTTGGGTCACTTTAATAAAATATTAATTAAATAAAAAATAATTTATGATTTTTCAAATTGCCGAGCCAGAGACCGGATTATATTTAACCTAAAAGGCTTAATATAAGCAAGCAACTATGCAAGCAAAATGCTTACAATATGCAACTTTAAATAATAATGCTTTTAATTTTAGCAAATTTGCTTCTGATTTAAAAAAAAATCCTTTTTTTTTTATTTTTAACTTCAATCCACTCGAATATGGCAACCTCATTATGCCTTCAAAGCACTGCGAGTAGGCTGGGGAAACAAGAATAGATAGCGATGAACCGCTTTCTTAAACAAGGATAGGTTATAATTTTTGGGAAAAATTTCGTTCGGTAACGAATTCCATAGCTTCAAAGTTCTATAGAAAAAAGAGTCTCCGTGTCCTCACCGTGTCAAGCTGGATGGCACAGGAATTTGCTGTCTCTGTCTGTCTTTTATGCCTCAAAAATCTTGCGCTCGGGAGGATCAATCCTATTACAGTTGAAACCGGATTTAACGACATTGAAGGGACCATAAATTACGGACGCTGTAACCGGTAGTTGTTATAAGCAATATAATTGGCAGTAGTTAGATTTTAAAATAATTGCCGGGACCTTGCCATTCAGGCTGTAAATCGGATTGGAAGTTGAAGCTAAGAGATCGTTTATGTATAACAGAAACACAGTAGGAGACAGGACAGACCCCAGAGGCACCCCTGCATTAATCGCAAATGTCTCGAATGAGATGCCATCGACGACGATCTGGAGAGATCTGTCAACGAGAAAACTAGATATCAAATGATAGAGTCCAGGAGGAAGACCACAAGATGTTAATTTGACGAGAAGAAATTGGTGCCAAACTTCGTGTAAGGCCTTTGAGATATCCTGTACCACAATCCTAGCCTCACCATGTTTTTCCAAAGCTGAGTTACAGATATGAGTAACATATGCCAGTAGATCGCCACCTCGGCGTTGTTGTCTAAAAACGTATTGCCTATCCGAGATGATTCTATTTTTCTCCAGATAGTTGGGAATATCGATGTTGATAACCTTTTCCATCACTTTAGATTTAACGCAATAGTTGTTAGCCAGATTTATTTTTCCCTTTTAAGGGACAGGTTGCGCCCCAGCGGATTTCCAGATGTTAGGGAATATACCTTTGTTGTAAGAGAGTGTGAACAATTTGCTTAGGACAGGAGTCAACTTTGGAGCGCACTTCTTAAGAACAATAGCGGGGGATACCATTAAGGACAGAAACATTCGATTTGTCGAGCTCGACGAGAATCTTTCCTGACTACGTTTTCTGAAAACAGCTTCAGGCATCGAAGTGCCAACCCTAGAAAGAATAAGAGGTTCTGCGTTTCGAGAATCAAGGTTGGAATTTTTAACAATCATTTAAGCTAACAGGTCAGCCTTTTCCTTGGAAGTAGTCGCAATATTGTTGCTGTCATCGAGTAAATGTGGAAAATTTGAAGATGTAAAATTCTTTCAAATCGACTTTGCAAATCCCCAAAAGGACCTGGAACTGTTCGGGCAGTTGATAAGCCTCTTGCACATTTTACGATCAAAATCACTTTTTATCTTGCCAATAAACTGTCTTCCAAAATTTTGTGCATCTACAAAGATGGTCCAGGTCTCGACTGAGGAATTATTTCGCCAACGATGATATGCGTGATTTTTGCAGATTTTTAAACAAACCAGTATGTGCCTACTCAAAGTTAAAAGTTTTCCTCGAAATTTGGTTTTTTCTTTTAAAATCAATCTCGTTTTCTTAAATTTTAGATTTTGTTTTGTTCTGAGTTTGTTGGTCTTAAAATTTCGACATTTTTCCAAAAATTTAAGTTGAGATTCATAAGTTTTGGACAGTTTTGCAAATTCCGTCTGTTTTTTAAATAGAAACTTCCAAATGACGACTTTTCTAAAACTGTAACTTTCAAAATTGTGACTTTCAAAATTAAACATTTTTAAAAGTTGATTTTCTTTTGAAGATATTTGAAAATTTAGAGCTCCTACCTAACTTTTTTACCTTTCTTTTTTGAAAGTTTTCATAATTATCTTGTATTTTTGTCAAAATATAACATTTATATTACTCAGAATCTTTCTGAATCTTTCTGAATTTTTTTATATTTTGAGTTTATTCTTCAAAATTATTATTTTAATAAAAAATGGCGGGATTTAAAACCAAAAAAATAGAATGATGAGAAAGAATACAGCCGAATTTAAGGATAAACAATTATTTTAAGAGAAAATAAAAAAATGTCAAGAAAAAATAAATTTCGAGGAAAAATTTCAAATTTCTGGAAACTTTAGGAACTCTGTCAAAATTTCCGGAAATTCAGATATTTAGAGATCTACATTTTTAGAAAAGAAAACTCAAATAACAAAATTTTGATAAAAAGGCGAAATTTCGAGAAAAACGGCCGAGACGAATATTAAGAAAGAAATTAGTTGAATTTTGGAGTAAATTGCAAATTTAAAAAAATAGGTTTTTGGAAAAATAGGTGTAAATCCTGAAAAAGAAATGTTTCAAGCCAAAAGACGAAAAACTGTCAAAATTTGAGAATAGTTATCTGTAAAAAGATGAATTTTGAACAAAAGAATCGAAATTAAAAAAAAAAGCTTCATTTCGAAGAAAAAGGAGAGATTTCTAGAACCCTAATGAATATGACATAAAAATCGAAAATTGAAATACAAAATTTGTCCCCTGAAACCAAGAAAGATTAAAAAACACAACAAAGGTTGCTCTAACGCGTTTCGACAGCCAAGCTATCATCTTCAGAGAGATAAGTATCTATCTGAAGATGATAGCTTGGCTGTCGAAGCGAGTTAGAGCAACCTTTATTGTGGTATATCTCTGAAGACAATAGCTTAGCTGTCGAACGGCGTTAGAGCAACCTTTGTTGTGTTTTTTAATCTTTGTTGGTTTTAGGGGACAGGTTTTGTATTTCAATTTTTGAAGATAACCAAGGACTAGTCCGTTCCACCAAACAAGAAAAATAAATAAATAAAAATCGAAATTTTCAAAAAATATTTTTTGGAAAAAATTTCGAAACTTCGAGAAAAACCGAATCAAAGGACAAATTTTGAAGAACAAGTTGTCGTTTCCAGAAATAATAACTACTGAATATAGAACTCAATATAAAAATTTTGAGAAAAAGTCGAATTTTAAGCAAATATTAAAAATATTTGAAAGTTCTAATTCTATTCGGAAGAAAATCTCAAAAAGGATTGAATGTTTAAAAAAAGTAACGTTTCAAAAAAGACGAAATTTTGCCTTTATGAAAATGAAATTGTTTTGTAAAATTTCGATTTTTATTGAACATTCTGACTTTTTTGAAAATTTCGTTTTTTAATATTTCGAATTTCAAATATTGCTTAATTTGCTAAATGACTTTTTTTCAAAATTTTGACTTTTTACAAATTTTCGACTTTTAAAATCATCCTATTTGTTTGAATTTTGTCTCTATTAATTGTTTTCATAATTTTAATTTTTTTTTAATTTTAAATTTCGAAAATTTGGTTACTAAGTTTCGACCTTTTCTAAAAATTTTTACTTTTTTTTGAAAAATTGTCAAAATTGTTCTAGGTTTTTCTTGACATTTAATAAACTCTTTCGATTTTTTCTTTTTTCTATTATTTTTGACTTTTTTAGACGTTCTGAGTTTTTTCCAACAATATCAACATCCTTAGTTTTTTTACTTCTCTAAAATTTGTGAACTTTGTTTCGAAATTTTTCTCGAAATTTCTATTATACGTTATATATTTTCAGTTTTTTCGATCGAATTTCTCTCCAAAAAATATATATTTATTTTATGTCTTTTAAATTTCTAGTCTGTTTTTCAAACTGTTGACTTTAAACTGAAATTTCTACTACAAATTTCTACTGAATAGTTGAACATGTTGTATCTTTTGTTCATGGGTTTAAATGATTTGGTATATTAAAACACTTGCCCGCTATAAAATTTAAATTGTCCGTTGTAACTGATTACAGTCCAACTTTAACATTAATCTCAAAATTTCAAATCTTTTCAGGAGGTTAACTCAAAATTTGGATTTTTAGTTTCCTTAATGTCGACTTTTTCTGGAAATTGGTGGATTAAACCTACAAAAAAATCCAGAAAATTTGTTCTTTGTTTTTAGGGGTTTTTTAACACATTTTTTCTTAAAATTACACTTGGAGTTTTCAGTACTTTTCCTTTATTTTGGTTTTAAACTCGAAATTTCCAAAGGGGGATTTTATTTTTTTACCAAAAATTATTTGCAAATTTTTATTATAAACTTCTAATTGAAAGCAAAAAATCATGCAATGTGTGTTTTTTTAGGAGATTCTACTTTTTTATCAAATTTTGGACTTACACTTTTAGTGTGATACCGAAGGCTTCCACGGCCAGAGTCAGTACAGGATATACTTCTTCCGGGATTGGACCATGTCCAAGAACTACTAAAAGTGTTCGACGTTTCGCCCACCATCGTAGGGGGCTTCTTCAGGAACAAAGAAAAGAAACAATAAATAAAAAGAAAAATATAAGGGAATATGCAAAAATAAAAGAATGAAAAGGCCAATTTCAAAACATCAGAGCACGGTAACTCAGTATGTCCACCATATCAGAGGCGAAACTCTTCTGAATTGAAAATTGGTACAAAGGATAAGAAAGTTTAGATAGAAGAGCACGGTAACTCAGTAGGTCCACCATAGTGAAATTCTTCTTTCTTTGTTCCTGAAAAGCCCCCTAAGATGGTGGGCGAAACGTCGAACACTTTTAGTAGTTCTTTGACACGATCCAATCCCGGAAGAAATATATCCTTACACTTTTAGTTTTTACGTTTTTCGTAATAGTACGTTCACAAACCCAAATTTCGATATTTTTAAATTTATTACTTTATTTTCGTAATTTCAATCTTACTTTTGAAAATTCCACCTTTTCTTTAAATTATACTTAAATAAAAAATTTAAATTTTGCTTCAAGTCGAGTTTTTTCGAAATTTTGACATTTTTCCCGTCATAAAAAGATTACACTTTCAATTTCTACTTTATTGCTAAAATTATATAAATGTATTTTTTTTATAAATTACAATTTTTTCGGAATATTTTTTTTCAAATTTCGAAATCTAGCTGCAATGGAAAATGACAATCTTTCCTTATTCTAATTTTAGGAAACCAAAGTAGTAGGCCCTTAGAAATTTTCTAGGTGCGCCCCTGTTTGAAAAAGTGCACAAATTAGAAAAGAAAAGAAAAAATCTAGTGCATTAATATTGTTTTCTAGAATTAATTAATAATAATCTGTATATTAAGAATTAAGATCATAAATGATAGTACATTTTTTAGTATTCATTGTAAAGTAAGAAAGATACTATGCTGTGATGTGCACAGAAAAAAGGGTGTATCTTGTCACCAAGGCCGTACAACAAAATTATTTTACGGACACAAAATTAATTGAGATAAGTACCGATGGCAGGATGCAATTTAATTATTTGGGGCAACTTATCAACTTGAAAAATATTCGCAGATACTGCGACAGCTGCGACACTCTTGTATATCACACAGACGTGTGGCCAGGAACCAATAAGTCGTGTGCAAGATAATTTTCAGGGCTCTGTATGTACTAAATCTTTTCCAAAATTTCGGCTCTAAATTTAGATTCTTTCTAGAAGCTTTACCGTTTTTTTTCTGACTTTATCTCATAATTTGTGGCATATTTTCAATTTGTACTTTTTCTTAAAATTTTGATAACAAAATCCGTAATTAGAGGATTTTTTCTATACATTTCTATTATTTTTTTTACTTCGAATTTCTTCTCGAAATGTATGAACTATTTCAACCAAATTTGGGATTTATTTTTAAATCGATATTATTTATAAAATTTTGAGTATATTTTCGAAATTTGAAGTTTAAATTCGATTTTATAAATTCAGTTTTTTTTCGAAACTTCAAATTTTTCAAATTTTTGACTTCTTCTAGAAATCTTTATTTTGTAATTTTAATTGTATTTGAAAAGTAAGTTAGAAACTTATATAAAATTCAAGTTTCCCAAAAATTTCGACTCTAATGTCTAAAATAGGACGTAATTTTCGGATTTAAAAAATTCAATTTTATTTTCAAGATTTCAGTGGTAAAGTTATAGTTTTCTTCCTGGCGTATTTCGAATTTAAACTGAAATTTCAGTGTTGACAGGCGTCTTCGATTTTTTTTTCGACGTTTCATCTCTATAACAAAATTTCAACTTCTTTCTCAAAATTTATTATTCAGTTCTTTAGAAATTGAAACAAAATTTCAAAATTGAAACCAAGAAAGATTTAAAAACACAACAACAGTTGCTCTACCGCGTAAATACTGAATATCTCTCTGAAGATGATAGTTTGGCTATCGAAATGCATTAGAGCAACGTTGTGTTTTTGAATCTTTCTTGGTTTCAGGAGACAAGATTTGTATTTCAATTTTTGAAGATAACCAAGGACCAGTCCGTTCCACCAAAATACAGTTCTTTATTTCTTAATTTTTGACTTGAAACTTAGATTCTGACTTTCGTTAATGTTGATTTTTTTTTCGAGTTTAAATTCAAAATATCGATTTGAGTTTCGCATTTCTTTAATGAAATTCTGGGCATTACACCTTAATTTTTTACTTTTTCCTATTTATCTATTTCAAGACATTTATTGTTTTCAAAAACTGTATTTTTTGTAGTTTTATTCAAAAAATTGACTAAAAATTTACTTTTTTTAATCGAAATTTTGATTTACTTGCATAATTACGATTTTATATTTATAATTTCTTTCTTCTTCTCTATAAAATTTTAAGTTTGCATGCCAACGGTTGTCTTTTGGGGGATTTTTTTTCCCATTTTTAAAATGTTAAAAAATAATGACTTTTCTTTCCAAGATTTCACCTTCCATTTTTACTTTTTCTTTTTAATTATCCATATAAGCTGAGAAATTCGTTTTCTTTTCAGGAGATTTATTTTTTTAGGAGCTATACTTTTTTCTGCAGTTTCCCTTTCCTCCATCTTTGGAAAACTGTTGATTTTTTTATAAAAATTTCGACTTTCTATTTTCAGTTTTTACTTTTTCCCTGAAATTTACTTATTTATACTAGAAATATTGTCCTTCTACAGACATTTTTACTTTGTTTCCGACGTTCGACGTTTTGAACGAAAGTCCTTATTCTATATTTTCAACCTTAGCTGTCTTGAACTAAATTTTCACCTTAAATTCAAAATTAGGATTTTGTCCTATTAGACATTTTTTATTTTCTTGGACAACTTTAATTTCTAAATTTCTATATTTTTTCGTTCCATATTTAAAAATTCTACATTTTACTCCTAAAATTTCGGCGTTACACTCAAAATTCATATTTTATATTACCCTTTAGGCTGCTATCTCAAATTTTCGATTTTTTTCTCAAAAATTCCGAGTTTAACTATCAAGTTTTAGTTTTTTGAAACTAAATTTTTAACTTAAAGTTAAAATTCAGATTTGTTTTTGAGATTAGTTTTTTCCAATGTCCTTCAAATTTAAATGTATATGTTTTTTTCAAAATTTTAAATTTAAACTTAAAAGTTTTTAATAAATTGTTTTTTTTTTGCTCAAAATTCAGATGCTTTATTTTGAACTCCGAGTTTTTATACTTTTTTGTATAATTTTGGATTTAAACAAAATTTAGAGAAGATGATTTAAAATAGTTCCAGTTTTCTATGGAGATATTATTTTTTTTTTTTAAATCTCCAATTAACGCTTTTTTTAAATGATTATTTTGATCTAATTTTTATCAAACGACTTTTTCCCGAAATTGAGTAGAACTAAATCGAATTGTTGGCCCAGTTATCTCAAGCCCTTTCCTAACTTCTCCTATGGTTTTAATTGTGCTATTAAGATGCAGCGACTAAAAATTGCTGCTGAACAATCAACAAGCCCGCTAAATTGGGTCTAAGAAATTGTTTAAATCAACATATTTCTTATAAATTTCGAGTTTTTGTTTACTTAGTGGCTCAAGCCCTTTCCTAACTAAGTCAATGTTTTTAAATCCAGTATTGAGAGATTTATGTGAACAACATCCACTCTAAATTAAATCTAAAATAAGAAAAAACTGTAAGAGTGGAGAGCCTTTGTGCGCACCGCACAATACTGCCTTCTAATAGCTACTCCACTTGATATCACAGCTCTTAATTGCAATCTGGAAAAATGAAATATTGTTTAGGAAAAATGACGATCAACATAAAAGATGAAAACATGCAAATATTTAAGTGATACCATCAGATCGGTGGATTAAAAACCCCAAAAAGTATTATAGGTACAATTATGTATTTTCATTTGATGGTGGATCAGAGCACGGATAAAATGAGCAAAAACACCATCGCTCTGAAATTACATGTATTGCCTAATAACTGTTTAATAGAACATCGTCTAATAAAAATTAAATAGTATAATAGTATAAAATAGTATTTAATACAATTGAGCCTAGTAACTGTGCATTTTGCTTAGAATGCACGACATTCACAAAATAAAATATCAAATATTAATTTTAAGCACAAAATACACAGTTCCTTTCATATCTAAGTAATTGTTGATATTTGACCACGTGTTAATAGCTAATTAGGATCTTTGGTTTACTTTTATCCCAATAACCCCGTATAATGCCAATAGTTATGAATTTGATATAGTTCAAGTAGTGATTGTTAAGAATTTTATCTTTCATTCCTAACCAAAGCAAAACCCAGTGACACCCCTGCTTTTGATTGCTGTTTATTTAGGTCACAATAGACTGACCCCAAAAGTAAATTATAGTTACGTGAAACTATAACATCCCCACATAAAAGTTTAAACAAAGTTCAACTTTTGGAATTATATTTCAGTTTTTATTTTAATAGCGATCAACTAATTTAATTTCCTCAACGAATAAAATCATGTAACCATATGAGGGAAGTTAGGATAAATTGTGTTGATAATTAAGGAGTTCGGAGAAGCGTCAGGTCTTAGAATATTCCATTTATCCAGATCTTTGTGTCTTTAAGTAACTAGGAAGTGTGGCATTATTTTCAAATTGATTCAAGCCTAGTGCAAGGCACCTGATGGTATACTATGCTGAAATGTGACGTTTAAAAATAGCTCGACTCAATCTCAGTTTCTGCAAAGTTCACGACATTGAAAACAAAACCTAAGTAGAACACTGTTGAGTGTAGAATTATAAATGTTTACTTGTAGAATCGAAGGAGTGAAAGCTACGTTAGAAAACATTCCTCTTGTTTTTTTTATTAAAGAGCTTCGGAGAAAAACAGAAAACTTATAAGATGTTTACTGCAACTAAACAAGTACAATTTAAAAATTAAGAGAAATATTCATTTTTCACGGGATCATGGTTGGTAATATCTAATTCGGAAACCTGAGCACATTTTCCAAAAAACGTGAACTGAATATAAAGGCTTTGACAAAAATGTGAAGTAACGAATAAAAAGATAAAATAATAATTCTATGATTTTCAAATAAAGGAAAAGATATTTATAAGTCTCCAAATAAGAGAACTAATAAAATATAAGGGTTTTAAGAAAAACTTTTGAGAGAAAATTAGAAAGATTTAATTAATGAACTTTTAATGTAGAAAAATTTCCGGTGTAAAAATGTCATTTCCTAGAATGACGTTTGGTATTTTTTTTTTCGAGAAGTGCTCTAAAATAAAGAACATTCAAGAAATTTCGTTTATGGGAACCATAAACTCCGCAAATGCTGTAATTATATCGCTAGATCCACATCAATAAAAGTTTATGTTGTGCGTTGTATTTTGAAATTTAAAAATCATATTTTTCAAGACAGGTTACTTATTTTTTGATATAAATAATTATTTTCTGTATTGTACTGCAGAATCCGTTTTTGTACATTCTAAACTCAAATACAGTGCAAAAACCGTAAATATAATCTAACTATTTGTGTCAAATTTAAGGCACAAGACAAATTTTTATTGGTGTAGATCCACCCTAAGAAATTTGAATTAGCATTAAATACCACGTTACTACTATTGCCAAATAGCACAAGACATATTTTTTCCTATAACAACAATATCAAAGAATTATGAAATTTTATAGACTATCGAACTCAGTTGTCGCAAGTCACAAATCAATTAGTCAAACTCTTACGTGTCATTACAGCATTTAAATATATGCCTTGCAGCTTTTACAGTTTGTGAACGAGCTTTATTTGTCATTTTTATGAACTCGACATTAAGAAAAAGTAAACAAGCGAATTTGCCGAGAGCTCAGGGAACTGTGAGAGTTTAATAAGGAATTTCTTTCGATTTCCTAGAGCACGTATTTAACAGGTCAAGACGAAATATTAAATTATCGTTTAAATGTAAGAAAAATCCCCTTAAAAGTTTTTTATTATTCAATAAATATATTACTTTGTAAAACAGGTAATACTTAAGTAGGTAAATAAAGCAAAATAAAAAAATTTCATCATAAGTGAGTAGTGGATAAAAGTGTTATAAAATCTAGGTAATAAAAGAATGAAGTCCTAATCCAAAAGCAAACCTTATCTTCTTACGCAGGGACGTAGAACTGCTGAAGTCAGTAACACTAAATGTTGACAGTAAATTCCTTTCCTGGTATATCTAAAAATTGATATATAAATCTTGTTCCCTGAAACCAAGAAAGATTAAAAAACATAACAGTGCTCTCAGCATCCCTCTGAAGATGATAGCTTGACTATCGATACGCGTTAGAGCAACTGTTGTTGTGTTTCTTGGTTTCAGGAAACAAGATTTGTTTATCAATTGTTGAAGGTAACCAAGGACCAGTCCATTCCACCATAATAAAATGGCATATCTAAGCCATGAGAAAAAATTTTAGGAAATTCATCCTCTAATTGTAAGAAGGCAAATAAGGGTGAAGCGGAATTTCGAAATTAGCATGGTAAAAAATTGGTAATTCATTTTATAACCTAAAATTTTGTAAAAATAATTTATGACAGAAATAGCTAATTGAACACGAATTTGGCCGATTTTAACAATTCTCAAAAGAACTTGGATATTTTGATTTTTTAAAGATTTTGACCATTTTGAAAATTTCAAATTTTCAATCCAAATTTTTAAAAAGTCCAACTGTTTAAAAAGTCAAATTCTTCAAAAGGTCAAAGAGCCTAAATCTTAATATTAGAGTGATCTTGTGAAATCTAAATTTTCAAAAAAAATGGAATATTTCGAAAAAAAATCCAAATTTTCAAACATCTTCATTTCCCAAAAAGTGGAAATTTTTAAAAAGTCAAACTGTTCAAAGGGTCAAAATCTTCAAAAAGTCAAAGAGCGTAAGTCTTAATACTCGAGTGCTCTTGTGAAATTGAAATTTTCAAAAAAATGGAAGTTTTCAAAAAAAACTTCCAAATTTACAAACATCATATTTCAAAAAGTGAAAAGTCCAAGGTTTGAAAAAAGTTAAATTTATTAGTCGAAAAATTTTGAAAATGAGTCAATATTTTGAAAAGAATAAAAACGAAATTTGAAAGTGCTAAATTTAAAAGGAGCCAAATTTAAAAAAAAAGTGTAGTTCTTTAAAAAAAATGAATTTTTTTTCAAAATGAATTTGGCCAATCTTAACAATTCTCAAAAGGACTTGGATATTTTGACTTTTTAAAGATTTTGACCATTTTGAAAATTTCAAATTTTCAATCCAAATTTTTAAAAAGTCCAACTGTTTAAAAAGTCAAATTCTTCAAAAGGTCAAAGAGCCTAAATCTTAATATTAGAGTGCTCTTGTGAAATCTAAATTTTCAAAAAAAATGGAATATTTCGAAAAAAATTCCAAATTTTCAAACATCTTCATTTCTCAAAAACCCACAAAAAGTTTAAACTTTCCAGAAAATTTTGAAAACGTTAAAGTTTTTACAAAAGGCAAAATTTCGAAAAAATATTTGTCAAATTTTATTTTTTGAATTTTATTAAAAAAATTAAGTCGCAATTTTCAAGTGTCGAATTTGTCATAAAAAAGGAAAAAATTCAAAAAACGTGCATATTTTAAATTATATAATTTTTGAGAAAGTTCTACGTTTTCAAAAAATATATAAAAGACATGGAAATTTAAAAAAATCAGAATATTCAAATTTGATCCAATTTTCAAAAAGTCAAAATTTTGAGAAAAAGTGCAGAAAGGTCAATATTTTTGAAAAACATAAAATTTTAAAAAAGCACACAATTTTCAATAAAGGCGAAAAATATATAAATTTTGAAAAAAAATGATTTCTAAAAAGTAAAAATAAAAAAAAATTGAAATAAATTGAAATACAAATCTTGTCCCCTAAAACAAAGAAAGACTAAAAAACACAACAAAGGTTGCTCTAACGCGTTTTGATAGCCAAGCTATCATCTTCAGAGAGATACTGAAATAAACATCAAACTTTTTTTAGAGTGTTTAAGTTTTTAAAAAGAATAAAAATTAAAAGATTCATTGTAAACAAATTCAAATTTTTCAAAAATATTCAATTTTAGTTTAATTTTCTGTCGAAATGTTCAAAAAGAAAAGGATTTTTTATGTTATTTAAAAAAATGTTATTTTTAAGTTAAAGATGAACCAAATTACGAATAACTCGAAATATTCAGAAAGAAAATCAAAATTTTAAACAGATATCGGAAATTTGAAAAAAGATCCGAATTTTAAAATACAAGCCCAATTTTGACATCAAAATGTTCTCGAGTAAAGTCGAAATCAATAAAAAATCCAAATACTGTAAAGAGTAAATTTTCAACAAAAAGCGATTTTTAAAAAATTCAAATCTTCAAAAGAAGTCACGATTTTTAAAAGAAGTTGTAGTAATCAAATGGGATTAAAATCTCTATATGTGGAAATTGAATAGAAATCTAAATATTGAAAATTTTAACAACGATTGATTTTCTCAAAGTTTAAATTTTCTAAAAGAGTCAAATTCTTCAAAAAAATCGAAATTTTTAATAAGTCGACATATTAAAAATATTTCCAAGTTTTCAAAAGAGCGGAATATTCAAAGGGGATTAACTTTTTCAAACATTTAGAATTTCCAGAAAAATCGTTGAAGAAAAGTCAAAATTTGAAAACAAAGGCAAAATTTTTAAAAAAATACAAATTTTTTAAGAATCGAAATCTAAATTCTGACACCGCCACGTGTATGATTAAGATGCACATGCGCGTCCAGATGCGGTCGATGGTGCACGAAGTGAATATTCTTAGTATATAAGAATTAATTTTAGAATTACGTGTTAGTAGGGATGGAAGATGATTTTAATATCCATAAAAATATCGGTATAAATTTTGACAGCAGACAAATATCGATCATCAATAATATCGAACATTTTTTTATGGTTAATCGATATTTTGGGAATTATCAAAAAAATTGTTAAACGGTCTCCACTTTGAAATTTTCACGTACTTTGGGCGTGTTATTTTTGGTAACCAAAAAAAAAGGGCCTAGATCTCCATATTTCTATAATGCCGGTCCCCATCATTGGTGACGACTGGTATTGGCTATCGGCAATATCGATAGTATCATATCGACAATGTTATAATATCCATATTTTTGTTTCGATATCATCGATAACATCGGTCGATCCCTACGTGTTAGTATCTCTCTGAAGATGATAGCTTGGCTATCGAAACGTGTTAGAGCAACCTTTGTTGTGTTTTTTAATCTTTCTTGGTTTCAGAGATTTGTATTTTAATTTGCCTCATCATTGAAACGAAAAAAAATGGATCTAATTTGGTGGACTGGTGGGAAATCGAAAGGTCTGTTAATATTGAAAAATATATTTTATTCGTGGTTAATGAACCAGTACTGGTCATATAGCTGAGGTAACTTACTGTAGGATATTGGAAGGGGAGAGGGGGGCTAGTGGTACGTTAATAATTAAAAATTATGTTTTATTGCTAGCTAATGAACGATAACAAAACCTTTCTTAACAAGAGATTTAGTGTTAGAATATATAATTTTTATAAAAATTGAGGGGCCTGGAGGGGGGTTTAAACATTTTCAAAATTAAATAATATTTTAGGTCTGAAAACTGGGTACCAATATGTAACTTTTTCCGCTACAGGCCTTTTCAAATTTAAAGAAAAGGTTAAACATCGACCCACCCTAATACACATGCACATACATAATATCAGCATTTAATTTTCATATGCGTTTTATCCAGAATTTCAATTATCCGAATTGATTTGAGCTACAACCCACATTATTTCGAATAAACGACCTTCTACTGTCGTTATTTTCTGTATGTTACTGTTGAATGGGTTTGTGTTTGTATGCGTTCTAAACTCTTCAAATACATTGCAAAAGCCGTAAATATAACCCAACATTTGGTGACAAATACAAAGCACCTCACAAATTTTTATTGATGTGGATCCAGCTTCAAGAAACGAAATTCATATATTTTTTTTTTAGTTTAATGCACTCGCAAACGACAACCCTATTATGCCTTCAAATCACTGCGAGCAGGATGCGGAAACAAGGACAGATGGCGATGAATCGCCTTCTTAAACAAGGATAGGTATGTAAATTTTGCGGAAAATTCCTTTCGGCAACGAGTTCCATAGCTTGGAAGTTCTATAGAAAAAAAAATCTCTGTATTCCAGTGGCGGCTGGTCTTAAAGAGCGCAAGAGCGCGCGCTCCTCGTGAAATGAGCGATCTATTCTTTTTTGTTTAATGTAAAAGACTTGGATTTATCACATTTTTAAACACAAAATAATGACATACCTATTAACTAATAATACTTGTGAATGACTTGGAGTAAAATACATCAACGTTTGATTCCGTTATACATATTAAATATTATAAGGAAATTTAAATAAGTTGGTGCGCGCAGAAATATGCACCTAGCGAGGGTGCCGTGCGATGCCTATCTACGGTCTTCACGGGATGCGGAGAAATAAACTACAGAACGCCACATTAAAGCTAGCCCGGGGTACGCCGCTCCGCGCATGTGCGATATTGCCAAATGGTGAGTACGAGTCAGAGTTTGGAGTGTGTATTTACGTGTATGATGCTAAATGCGTAGGTACCGGCTGATCTGATTGCGATTGTTAATTGTGCCGCTTCCAGGCCTAACTGCCAATAGTACCGCTATTCACAAAGAGATAGCAGTACCCAATCTAGGATCTAATTATTCATTTATAGATTTGGATTTAAACAATTTTGATGAGAAAGTAATGAAGACTTTATTTCTTTAAAAGATCGTAGAGCGGATATTATTTTAAAAAATATTTTTGTTTTGTTTTTATAGAGTTTAATTAGAACCTTGTAATAAAATATATTTTATTTTCAAATGCAGTTTTCATGAAATGGAGATTATAAGATGGTAATTAAATTTAATTCGTAAAAATACTATTTAATATCACACCTTTTGCATCACTTTTGTTTCTCTTAAATTTAATATCTTGCTATGACACTGGATTCACCTAAACTCTTAACTACTAATATTTTTGCGTCTGCGCACCCCCTGTCAAAAAGTCACCAGCCGCCACTGCTGTATTCAGAAGTCCTCACTGTGTCAAGCTGGACCGCACAGAAATTTGCTGTTTCCGACTGTCTTGTATGCCTCAAAAATCTTGCCCTTGGAGGGATCAATCCTATTAGTTCGCGCGAGCATCTCCCATGATAATACTTGTAGAAAAGAAATAAGTCACCAACCATCCGCCGTGGTCCAGTGTTTCGAGAGAATCGGTTAAACTCTCGTCATCAATTAAGCGAATTGCTCTTCTTTGAATTGAATCCAAAAGAGAAAACTGGATATCAAATGACAGAGTCCAGGAGGAAGACCATAAGATGTTAATTTGGCGAAAAGAGATCGGCGCCAGACTCTGACGAAGGCAACAATTTCGACAACATAAGCTGCATACTGTCACATCAAGTTTAAAATTAAATGCTTGCATATGAAAAAATAGTGCTCACAGATTCAAAATATTCTATTTAAATTCGATAAATATTTTAAGTCTACAACAACCACTTCATTTTCATAAATTTTAATTTCCGGCTCTTTAAATTGACAGACAAGGCAATATTTAATTCAATATTAAATTATCTCTATAAATTTTTCTTCAGATGTCAATATTTTCCTAACGGCTGGTTATTTGAGTTGACCTGAATGTTTGAGAATCTTCACGCTCCTTTTCATGCCGCCGTTCGTTTTCACACCCTTATATGGAACTACACAGAAACACGCAATTTAGACGTAAATAAACTTTTCACAACTCCCATTAGATAATTATGCTTCTAATTTGGTTGGACGTGTTCTTAATTAAAGTGATGATTGTATTACCATTAATTTTTGTAAGGCTGTTAAGGTTGAATGAAGTAAAAACGGAAGTTCGCAACAAAATAAATGGTGCACGTTGGGACAGTACTCATCATTTGAAGTGACCAATTGGCCAAACGAACACTAAATAATTGAAGACAACAAAAACAAAGTTTTAGGCGAAATATCGAATAAATTGTGTCTGCGTTAAGGCATCAGCATTACTAACATCAATAACAGTGACCCAGAAAAAGAACATTAATTATTATGACAGAAATATAGATACATAGAAATACATTTTTGTAATAACTAATGATGTACTAAGTCTTAGAAGACCATCAGAAGGCCGTGTGGTGCTCTTAAATAAATATGGCAGTATCATTTTTATTTTGTGATTTGCTACAATGACTACCAAAAATTTAACTAACTGTTAAAGCGGCAACAATCAAAACGTGCCCTATCATTTGTAAATAGGGCATTCTATGTCCGCGTAAAATCCTATTAAAAATTTATATCAATATATACGAAACAAAATATGAAATGATCTGAGATTTTTATGGCGAAAATATATTCCAGTACAATGGCACATTCCATTTTCCCAATAAGGGTTTTCATTGCAATATTTCTAATATATGCCTTAGGTTAAGGTCGTTTAAATTTAATAATAATGGATCATTGATTTTTGGAACAAATTAATATCAATGAAGCAACAGCATGATATCTATAACTTTGGGTATATGCGATACACCCTTCAAAGAGCATATTATATGAAACTTTGAAATTCAATACCAACCAATGTATTAAGATGACTCGTAGCTTACAAATGGGAAAACACACTAACCTGTTACTTCAGGCGTCGTGTCTTGCGTCTTTTCAGTTACGTCATCGTTTTCCTTCTTTTCTTCCTGCTTCACTTCTTTGTTTTCTTCCACTTCGGTGGTGGGAGCAGAATCCTTGCTTGTATTACAACCCATTATCAATAAGATGAACGGTTTAGCACTTTCAATTACTTTTCAATTATTATATTATCACTTTCACTAAGCAATGAGGTTTTAAAGTTTAAGTTCAATAAACAATTATTTTTTAGTTTTACTACACACTCATTTACACGAGTATCTTTGACAAATTAAAACATGTTCCTACGGTTGGAACTGACAGTAATTTCTAGGGAAAAGAGAAAAAGCAATAAAATAAGAACAAAAACAGAAAAAAACCAAAAATAAAAACAACTGTACGAATACACAAAACATATACTTACTATCAGGGCTTCGAACCGGAACAGAATCGAAAACCGGAAACCAAAAAAACGTAATTTCTGTCGGGACAAAAACCGAAACAGAACCGGAAAAAATAACGGTTTATGTCAGTTCGTTGAAATTGTTCAAACTTGACATAATTTTTACTTCACCCTAAAGTTTGTTTTTTTTTAGAAATTTCGATTACTTTTTTAGAATTTTACCCAAGTTTATGCAACGTTCATCTCAAAATTACGAGATTACTTTCAATTTCTTATTTTTTTCTGAAAGCTGGTTAGAAATCCACAATTTCCACATTTTCTTCATTTATTCTCGAATTTTCAATTAAAATTTTAAGTTTTATAACCTAATTTTTTTTCTCAAAATTTCCGGTTCCTTCTTGAAATTTGGACTTCGTATTGAAACATTTCTTTTTTTTCTCAAAATTTCGAGTTTAAAATAGGTATTTTATGCTCTGTTGTAAATTTGAACTAGAGCAGTGGCGTTTTCATTGAAGGTAGAGAAATGCAGCTTTTCTTACAATTTTTTTGCAATCTCGATTTTTTCTGGAAATTTCAACTTTTTCAGAAAATTTCGTTTTTTCCTTTCATAATCTGATATCACTTTTTTTGAAGTTATTAGTCAAATTTTCGATTTTTCTTGAATTTTTTTCTTTAAATTTTACTTTAATTTCAATTTTTTTCTTGAAATTCCAAATTTAAGTTCTAATTATTTTTTACGATGCCGACTTTCTAAAACGTTTTCTTCTTTTCTCAAAATTTTCGTTGAAATCTCATTATTTAGAATTTTTCCCAGAATTTTGAAATTTTAGTCAAAATTTTCAAGAAAAAATACATTATATTACAATTTAAAGCCAGGATCTTAAAATTCAGCTCGAAATTTTGAGAGTAAACTTTTCAATTTTTTTACGTGATTTTGTTTTCTTTAAAACAGTTCTTTTTATTCTGAAAATTTTAATTTTTTTTAAAAGTTTGGCTTAATAATGGAAGCTGCGGTTTGTTTTCTTAGATTATTGTAAACTTATAAATCAAAATTAAGTGATTTCTAAAATATTAATTGGTTTCAATATACTCCTGATTTAAAAGTTCGTCCTGTTGCTTCTTGAACTTTTGTGCCAAAAAACGATCTTTGTATGTTTTTCTCAAAATTGTAGGTTTCCTCACAAACTTTTAAGCTACAGATGAAATTTTTCTTAAAATGTTGTCTTAAAAATTGGCACGTTTAACTATTTAATTAGAGAACATCTAATTGATCATTTTTAAAATTGGAATTTCTCATTCATTTTCCTTAGAAAATTTGAGTTCAGAAATTGAGATTACATTTTTATAGAATTTTTTACTTTTACTACTAAAATTTACATTTACAATAAAAATTTCAAATTTTTGCTACGAATGTTAGCAAAAATTATATTTGAAATGAAGAGAATCCTAGTTTAAATTTAAAAATTGTTTTTTTTTTTGAACTTTAATCCAAAATTTCGAATAGATATCCGAATTTCAAGAAAAAGTTCAACATTTTTAATGTTGAGCTTTTAAAAAATTTTGAGAAAAAACAAAATTACAATAATAACAATAATTTTGCTAAATTTAGACTTAAATCTCATAATTTCGGGTCTTGGAAATTTTGATCTTTCATCAAAGGGTCGAATATTCATATTTTTAACACAATTCCAATTTAAAACTTGTAATTTTGAATTTCTTCAAGTTCGAGATTCAACTCGTAATTTCGAGGAAAATGCTTATATTTAAAGAATAAATTCAACATGTTGGGAAAAAGGGTTAGGTTAACTTATACTTTCTAGAAAAAGACTTAGTTATGTTTGAAGTCAAAATTTTAGAAAAAAAATGTAGAAATATGCAGGTTTAAATTTAGAACTTTAAGAGAAAAAAAGTTAAATTATCAAAGAAAGCTAAGTCCATAAACAAATACTTTCTGAAAAAGTTTACTTTTTATGGAAATTTTGAAGTTTTCAGCAACATTTAAGAAATTGAAAATTTGGGTTTGAGGTAAATTAAATAAATTAAGGTAGAAATTTTTTCCTCAGCATCGTAAAAATCACTAGAACTTAAAAAATTGAAATACAGAAATTGTCCCCCGAAACCAAGAAAGATTAAAAAAATTCTTTCTTTCTTGGTTTTAGGGGACAATTTTTGTATTTCAATTTTTGAAGGTAACCAAGGACCAGTCCGTTCCACCAAAATTAGAACTCAAGTTCCGAATTTCGAGAAAAAAATTGAAATATTTAAATTAAAGTAAAATTTAAAGAAAAAAATTAAACAAAAATCGAAATTTTGACTAATAACTTCAAAAAAGGGATATCATATTATGAAAGCAAAAAACGAACTTTAAAGAAAAACGCAAATTGGGAGTTTTCTGAAAAAAGTTTAAATTTCCAAAAAAAACTGCATTTCTGTGGCTTCAATAAAAACGCCACTGCTTTAGTTCAAATTTACAACAAAGCATAAAATTTCTATTTTAAACTCGAAATTTTGAGAAAAAAAAAGAAATATTACGAGACGAAGTCCAAATTTCAAGAAGGAACCGGAAATTTTGAGAAAAAATATTCAAGTTATAAAACTTAAAATTTTAATTTGACTTGAAAATTTGGGAATGAAGTCAAGAAAATGCGGAAATTGTGAGTTTCTAACCTAACTTTCAGAAAAAAATAAGAAATTGAAAGTAAGTTCATAATTTTGAGATGAACGTTGCATGAACTTGGGTAAAATTCAGTTCAATTTTTAAAATAGCCAAAATCTAGGGTAAAGTAACAATTATTTCAAGTATGTAAAATTTCAACGAACCGAAATAAACCGTTATTTTTCTTGGTTCTGTTCCGGTTTTCGTTCCGACGGAAATAACGGGTTTTTTTCGGTCTCCGGTTTTCGATTCAGTTTCGGTTCGAAGCTATGGTTACAACACAATATTCAGAGCTATTTTGATCTGAAATAAAATGAACTCTAATTTAACCAGTTCATTTTGTGGGGTGCGCCGCACCCCATAAATTTTTCTTCAGGTGTATCCGACTCCTTGCACTCATGATTTCACCGCCCTTACTTGTGAATATGGAAATTTAATATAAGAAAATGCTCAGTGGGCCCTGTTATAAATTTAAAAGCATTGGGGGGTAGCCCGTTAGAGATTTAGTTTAGCACAAAAAAGATCTATTATCGATCTTTATGCGATCATTTACGGGTTCCAAGGCGAAGATGAAAATATAGGAACGCTTCCCCATGCATGAAAGCAATGTAAAAAAAATTAATGGACGAAAAGATGATGCAATTTACAGCAAACTTTCCTGTCTGAGTATACACATATCTTGTCGCTTGACTACACGAATCCTCCTAATAGGGGGAGGCCAACATTTCGAGAAAAACCCCAATTCTAAAAAAAACAGATCTTTCAGAAAATCGAAGTTCAAATGAAAATTGAAATTTTAAAGGTTGCATTCTGAAAATGTTTCGATATCTCAAAAAGGGGTCAACATTTCCAAATAAGTCTATTTTCGAAAGATGTAATGACGAAATTTGTGAAAAAGTTAAAATTTTTAGAAAACCTCTAATTTCAAGAAAAGAAGTTGAAATTTCCACAAATAGGTGGTTTATTGAAATGTTCACTTTTTTACAGTCTTGAAATTTCAAAAATCAATTAACGAACGAAAAAATGATGCAATTTACAGCAAACTTTTCTGCCTGAATATACACATATCTTGTCGCTTGACTACATGAATCCTCGTAACAGGGGGCGGCCAAAATTTCAACAAAAGGCCCAGTTCTAAAAAACAGATTTTTTAGAAAATTGAAGTTTAAATGAAACTTGAAATTGTAAAGGGTACACTTTGAAAATTTTTCGATATTTCAAAAAAAAGTCAACATTTCCAAATAAATTTTGAAATTTACAAACAAATATTTTTTTGAATATCTTCGCTTTTTTCGATTCAAATTTTGACATAATGGGGTTGCCCTTTGCGAGTGGAATAAAGTTAAAAAATAATTGACATCATATTTAGAACCTAATGGAAAGTTGAAGAATATTCTAAATTACAAATCTCTCAAATATTTTTACATTTTATTTACATTTTGGCTAACATTGAAATTTTTCAGATAAGATTCGTTGAAGTTTTTAAAAACTGTTTTCTAATGAATATTTATTTATAATTTTATTAAAATTTCGGCTTAATTTTGGGAAAATAAACGAATTTCTTCAACTTCTTTGTCCTTTTAAAGATGTCGGATTTTAAGATGCAAACGACGATAAAAAATTACATTTGAAAAAAGTATATACAGTATGTTCCACTAGTATGGGAAGGTCCGATGTCTCATTTAAAAGAAGAAGCTAATTTTCTTATTTTTTGCAACGTTGCCAGATTGCATTAGCTCTACAATTTAAAAATAGTTTTGATTAGATAGCAAGTTTGTTTTGTTAAATTACTACCTATATATTTTATGCTTTTTTCAAATTTTACTCATCATTTATATAGGTGTTGCATTAGCTTTTTCTATCCTAACTTAACCTAACATTTTTCAAAAGGACGAAAACTCATTTTTCTAAAATAAAAAACACTAGGAAGCATCAAAGGAAAGTACATTGATTTTCTTAGGCATTCCCTTTAGCTAAACTCAACAGTTTTTAGAAAAATTTAACTTTTTCGAAAATGTACTTTTTCTGTGGCTTATCGATATTAGGGACCTAGTTAACATTTCAATATCTATTTTAAAATACATTTTCTCCTGGAAATGTCTACTTTTTTGTTATTATTTTTCTTTTTTTAAATACGTTTTTTATTAACTCGCTCTCTTGTTTGTGATTGAATAATAGGCTTAATCGACATTTGACATTGATATGTGTCCTATAGACAAATTTTGTAATCGAGTTTCCCGATAAACTTCCCGATAAAAGATGAACTGGAGACTTGAAACTTTAACCGCAGCTCAGAACTGAATCCAATTTTGATTTTCTCCTGGAAATTATATCTTTTTAAAATTTAGTATTTTCTTCAAATGTCGATACTTTCTCGAAATGCGATTATTTTTAAAAATTTAGAGACTAAGAGCTCTCCATTTTATAAAAATTCCCCCTTTTTTTTCGACATTTTGGAAATTTTGGTATGATTGCTTCTCAAAAATTTGTCATTTTTGCCCTTTTCCAAAATTCATCCTTTTTCGAAACTTCAACTCTATTTTCAAAACTCAACTTTTTCAAAGAATTTGAATTTTTGTGCGACTTTTTGACTTTTTTCTTAAAATTACTAGCCCTTTTCTGGTAAGTTGGATTTTTTCAAGTTTGTGTCTTTTCTCAAAATTCAGCCAAAATTCTCCAAATTTCGAACACTATTTATAAAAAACCCTTTTGTTGAAATTTAATATTTTACCAACATTTTATTTGGTATACGTCTTTATCCCCATTTCTTAGCTCAACTTTCTGAAAATTTTGACTAAAAATTTCTTTTTTTCTTACTCAACAATATCACAAAATTCCACTTTTTTGACATTGGCATGAGAACTTTGTCTTCAAAATTATTTTTTCTCGAAATTTTGAAATTTTTATTTTGCCTTTTTGAACATTTGACTTTGTTCTCAAATTTAGAATTTTTTCACAAAATTCGAGGAATTGAAGGCTTCCTTCTTAACCTCAATTTTTTTTTCTGGAATTTCAACTGTACTTTCAAAATACATATCATACTCACAACTTTGCAATATCTCTAAAGAATTCTGCTTTTCTGAAAATTTCGAAAGTTTCACATCATTTTTAAAATTCAAGTTCTATTTTCTCAAAATTTGACTTTCTCAGGGAGATTTTGACGTTTTCTTAAAATCAAGATATTTTTTGTAAATTATTGATTTTGAAAACATCTGTCTTTTTTCGAAGCTTCCATTTTTTTCAAAATTGTGGTTGTTCTAGCAATTTCGACCTTATTTTAAATATTTTCTTGAAAATGTCTACTCGTTTTTCAAGATCCGTCTTTAGTTTTGAAATTTCAACGTTATTCTCATAATTTATTTGCTTAAAATTTGAACTTTTATAGGAAATGTTGTTATAAATTACAAACCCGTCCTTTCGAGTGTTGTTTTTCAAATAAGATTTTTTTTAGAATTTTGCAATATTTCTCAAAAATTATGGTTTCTGGAAATATCAACTTTTTCCAAATTTGGTTCTCCGGAAATTTCCAGCCATTTCCCAAAATTCATTCGTTTTCGAAATGTCGATTTTACTTTCAAAAACTCTCAACATTTGGATTTCTCTTCGACTTTTTGAGTTTTTTCTTTAACTTGCCTTCCCGTTTCTGGTATATTTGCCAAGTTTTTGACTTTTCTTAAAATTCAAATACTCAAAATTCAGCACTTTTCCAAATATTTTAACCTTTTCATAAATCCAACTTTCTGCAAATGTTATACTTTTTTGGAATTTAGATATTTTTCTTAAGTTTAGTTTATTTTATCAATATAAATTCGGTGTTTAAATTAAACAAAAAGGACATTTATAAATCAGCATTGTTAAGATGCAGATAATATTCGAAAAAAGTATTTTTTGGATATTTCAACTGCTTCCTCTAAATTTCGAGATTACGTCAAAATTTAAATAAAAAAGTAAGGATTCAATAAAACTATTTTTTTTTGAAATTTCTCAAAAATAGATTTTCAAAACATATTTTTTTCTGGGAATTTTCCTTAGTAATATAAATGCGAAAATGTGTTTGTTTGCCCGCTTTTCACGCCTGAATTATTGAAGCCATTTTGATGAAAATTGGTAGAGCCATTTCCTACGATACCAAATAGTTAGCAGACTACTTTTTATCCCAAACGTATAATACTAGTACATCCAGAAAGCTTAAATAACCTTTATATACTTTTATAGAATTTTATACAATTATAGAGAGGGTACGGGTGTAACTCTGTGATCTTTATTTTGACAGCGGCCTCTCTGCTTCGGTCCTCGAACTATTATTATAAAAGTAAGCATCTGTATTATTGATTTCAGCAATATTACGTTGCTGGCTTGCAATTTCAATTGAAAATTTATTTCAAATTTCACTTACACCTAACATTATTTTGAAGATTCCATTCAGTTTTTAGAAACAAAGTTGAAAGTTTTAGAAAACCGAATTTTAAGTAAAATGGCGAAACGAAAAAAAGGCCGAAATTTTGAGAAATGTTTAAATTGTTTTTTAAATCGTCCTGGAAAAGTGAAATTTAAAAGAAATATGAAATTTTGTAAAAAAGACCGATTTATTTTAGGAAGAAATTCAGAACTTCAAGAAATAATTATTATAAATTTGAAGAAAAAAAAGATTAAAAACAAAACTAGAAATTTTGACAAACCCAAACCCCCAATTAAATAATGTACATTTTCACTTAACTGCCTGATTCAGAGGAATGTCAGCACCCTTGATATCGCATTATGTCTCACTTAACAAAATATCTAATTTTGGGATGAAGTCGAAATTTTGAGAAAAAGTCGAATTTTGAGTAACAAGTCGAAATTTTCAAAGAAACTAGCTTTTGCGGAATTTTTGTGTTTTTTTATTAACATATTTATATAATGCAGACATTAAAAAAAATGAAATTTTAATTCAGATATTTTAAGAAAAAAATTGAAATTTTTGAAAAACATTTTTTGTCAAAATTCATAAATACATATATTTCTCTCTGAATATTTACTTCTTCATTAACAGATCGATGAAAAATGCGTTTTTGGGAAACAGTTTAAACTATTTCGAAAGTCTGATTATAAAATAGCCGAAATACAAACAAAAAATTAAAGAAAGTTGAAATTTTAAAAAAATTATAGAAGTTTTAGAAATACTAAAATTTAAGGAAAAAGCGGAAATTTCTGTTGACTGCTTGAATCAGAGGAATGAGAGCGCCCTCCTGAGGAATCCTGGGGAAGTGTGCTAAATATAGCCATATTTAAAAACTTATTAAAAAATGCCTCTTACCTTAAATCGCTAAAACTTAGTTATTGTATCTATAATGACGTTTCAAATTCTAATTTTTACAAAATATAACGTTCAATACACATTAACCATAACACATCTAAATGTTTTAAGTCCGGATGCATCCGGCGACGAGGGGAGAACTACAGGTCCAACTGTATCGGGCGACATGAGGTCCAGGATCAGAGACCAGAGCCCAGAGTCGTAACGAGGCAATTTCGATAGGTGCAATGATAAAATGACTAAGGGGAGCCCGGAAATTTGAAAGATGTTTTTTTTATTTAGAAAATAATATTGGGGTGACAGGGTTCTTTTGTTTTTAATTAAATATCCAATAAAAACAACAGAACGAGATCTATATTCCTGAGTTTTTGGAAAAAAAATCTCCTGATTACTCCGGGAATGCAAATGCTACAAATTCCAAACCTCTCCAAAACTCTCCACAATTTAATTCAGGGGTTAGGTTTATTCGTAATTACATACTTAATTAATTGATACAGATGTCAACAAATCATTTCATCAACTTAAAAAAAATGATCTAGTCAAGCTCAAATATTATATATAAATATGAAGGACCACATGAGATGGATAAAGTGTACAGACAATTAGTAATGAAAGTATTAGATTCGAAACCGAGTTAAAAATAAATTGGACTTCTGCACTTTAAGCTCGTTAGGATTTTCATATGCTACAAAGTTATAAAAATAGCAGCAATATTAATAATTGCATATTTTAGTTATGAACTCGTTCCATAACCTTTTTTTTAATAAAATATCTTTGTATCTTTTAAGCCTCCTTTCGCAGTGAATTTTTATTAGGGAAAGTTAAAATATTTAAAACCTTTTTCCCAAATTCTGTACCAGAGACTTGAAACTGTAACGTGAAAACAACAAAGTGACAATTAATGTAAACGAAATAGCGGCAGTTAATAAAGTTCGAAAATTGAAGCAAGCGATAGAAAAAAAAACGTGTATAACAAATATTATTATAACTGCACCTGAGGGTATATAAAACTCAATGTTATTTGGTATTTACAACGGCACTTTCTCTCACTAACATTCGACGAAATAATCGCGTCCGATAATAATTGTCGGCGAAAATTCACCAGACACCCTCGTTGTAGAATACAGAATAAACGGGGTGGTTACTAGCCATTCAAAACGTGAACCCCGTCTTGCGGATGCGCAATATATATCGTATATATATTAGATCGGCTAGACAAAGATTCCACGCTTTCCCGTTTTCCCTTTCCCCTCATTTTCATTTCAATCCAGTTGCATCAGCGAGCTTTATTAGAAATTAGGAACGGCGAAAAAATAAAGCCTCTGCGGCGCCGATATACGCGAAAGGGATCGTTCTAAAAATTAAATTATGATTATATTAGACAACAGGAAATCCTTACAATGTTACCATTATTTTTTTATGAAATTATACTTTTTTCATGGCTATTAAACTCTATTAACGATAAATACAACAAGAGATATTAGTTACGAATAGTGGAGAATTCCACTCAGTAAAGGCTAAAAATTTCAATTATTAAACTTTTTCTTATCTAAGAGTTATTTACCTTGTAATCACGACGTAATATGCACCCAGATTAAAAGGCTAAGCCGAGCTGCTACGCCTATTTATTTTTTCGATTAACTAGAAGATTGTCTATCACTAGGTCTAAACAACGACTAATTGTTACTAAATTATTATTTCTTCCAAATACTGACTCTTACATTGTGAATTAATTAAATAAGCAAGAGAAAATTGGAGCTGCAATTGCAAGGAAACCTACAGATCAAGTTTGTAATACGTTCATTCTTGAATGTTTTCAAGATAGAAAACAAGAAGAATTATTAGTAAAAAGTTTGAACAAACTGAGAATTAATAACTCTCGAAAATTTGGCAGATCTCTTAAAGATCCGCAAAGGCTAAAATATTACATATCTTCCTTTACAGTGAGGATAATTCAAGTCAATCTACATATAAACTTCCTGACGACTTTGGCATCTGGCCAAGGCCAATTTCTAACAACTTTTAGATAATTTCAACCGGAGATTGTAATGTTAAGAAACGAGCCAAGAATTTGGTTTCTGATAAAGCTACTTTTTATTTGAATTTAAATGTTTTATCGACATAATTGCAGCTATCGGCGCAGAAGCAACCATTACCGAAAGCAAAGCATCTATGTATGTATAAAATATTTCCCGGAAAATAAAAGTGTATGCATGGGCACAAGTCGACATTTTATGGGCCCTCTTTTTAGCCCAACTTAACCAATGTGGCTTCATTTTATTTAAAAAGGAATTATGTAAAACCTACTAAGGGTGTCACAATTTTGAGGTTTATTTTTCATCTAGTAAATAACAATAATTAATTCTGAGCAAGTGTATTTCGGCCGGCGAAATCCAGTTTTATAAAACCCGTAATTGCATAGAACCTCCTGTTTTTTTAGAGCAATGCAATTTTATATTTACGAGTAAGATGATATACAGTGTGGAACAACCAAATGGAAAAATTCCGTATCTCAGTTATTCTACAAATGTATGAAAAATCTCGAGACACTTTAATTTTAAATTATAAAATGACATCTTTCACCGTAAAAATTTCATCCCTAGATGCAACTCTCTTCGAGGGTCACTTGCAACAAATAAATTTTTAAACCAAAAGTAGAAGCTTGGTATACCTCATTTAAAAAGTTTTTTATTCTCTATTTTAAAATGTTTTGGTTGCCATATTTATTTCAAAAATAAATATGGCAAAAATAAAAAAAATAATATCAATTTTTAACAACAAAATATAAATGTAATATTTTCATGCAATAAAATTGCATTACATCATGTTGGAGATCTTCAAAATGGGCACCTCCAATATCTTGGCAGCATCCTAATCGTGAATAAAAATGTTTCTTGACATTATTCAACATCTCTATTATCACCGACGCAATCGCAAGCGTTATTTTTGCTCATAAGTCAGCTACGTCGCAGGGTTTGGTTTTATACATTGTACTTTTCACATAACCCCATAAAAAAGTCCTAAGGCACCAGGTCTGGTGATCTTGGTGGCCATTCTACGGTACCTCGTCTCCCAATACATCGATTTGGAAATGTAAAATTGGGGTATTGTCGGACATTGACTTAGTGTGATGGTGTTCTATCTTGTTGGAACTAATTACATTAGCTGGAATGTACAGATTTTCTTGAGCTGGATATAAGTATACCAAAATTGGCATAATATTGGTTTGGAGCAATGCTTAATAATTATCTCCATTAAATTTCCATGAATGAAAAATGGACCAATGACAAGATCTCCAATAATCCCTGCCTAAACATTAACTTCTTCAGGGTTCTGTGTATGCAATTCTCTCGTCCAGTGGGGATTTTAACTAGTCCAATAGCGACGATTATGACGATTTACATGACCGTAAAGAGTAAAATTGGACTCATCAGAAAAAAAAAGTTTTCCACTTGAATGACATTATTATTTTTCTAAGTCTAATCCACTCGCAAAGGGTAACCCCATTATACTTTCAAAGCACTGCGAGCAGGATGCGGAAACAAGGATAGATGGCAATGAACCGCCATCTTAAACAAGGGTAGGTTGTAATTTTTGGGGAAAATTCCTTTCGGTAACAAGTTCGATAACTTGGAAATTCTATAGAAAAAAGAGTCTTCGTAGACAGAAGTCTTCACTGTGTCAAGCTGGACCGCACAGGAATTTGCTGTCTGGTATGCCTCAAGAATCTTGCCCTTAGGGGGATCAATCTCATTAGTTCCTGCGAGCATCTTCCATGATAGTACTTGTAGAAAAGAGACAAGTCACCAACCATACGTTTGTGCTCTGGTATTTCAAGAGAATCGGTCAGACTCTCGTCATCAATTAGGCGAATCGCTCTTTTTTGAATTGAATCCAAGAGAGCTAAAGTGTGTTTTGGGGTTGAACTCTAAACATTAGAACAGTATTCTAGTGTTGGCTTTACTTGGGCTTTAAATATTGTAAATAACTGATGAGATGTGAAGTACTTTTTTGCTCTAAAAAAAAGCCTAGCTTTTGAGAGGCCGATTTGGCAATGACGCGCATATGATCGTCCCAAGAGAAGTTAATGCTCGCATTTACTACTAGGATAGATAGATTAGATCCCATGGGAAGAATTTTACCGTCCATTAGTATGTTTGTTGCATTATCCCTTGATGTTTTCTTAGAGAAAACCGCGGCCTGAGTTTTTGAAGCCTTGAAGTCGACCAAATTGTTCTTACCCCATTCCAGAATAATCTCGAGATCCCGAATAATCGTCTGTATCTGCTGTTCCCTTAGTCGATCTGAAGCAGCGATAGATAATGGTTTGTCGGAGAAAAAAGATGCCACAAGATTACTATCATCTGCGTAGCTGTATATAGAATTGGAAGTTGAAGCTAAGAGATCGTGTATGTGTAACAGAAACAGAGAAGGAGACAGAACAGACCCCTGAGGCACCCCTGCGTTAATCGCAAATATCTCGGATGAGATGCCATCGACGACGACCTGAAGAGATCTGTCAGCTAGAAAATTAGATATCAAATGACAGAGTCCAGGAGGAAGACCATAAAATGTTAATTTGGCTAAAAGAGATCGATGCCAAACTCTGTCGAAAGCCTTTGAGATATCCAATACCGCAATCCTAGCCTCACCATGTTTTTCCATAACTGAGGTACAGATATGAGTAACATATGCCAGTAGATCGCCAGTGGAACGTTGTTGTCTAAAACCGTATTGCCTGTCGGAGATGATTCTATTTTCCTCCAGATATTTGAGAATCTCGATGTTGATAACCTTTTTCATCACTTTAGATATAACGGGTAACAGAGATATAGGGCGATAGTTGTAGCCAGATTACTTTTTCCCTTTTTAGGGACAGGCTGCACTCTAGCAGATTTCCAGAAGTTAGGGAATACACGTTTGTTGTAAGAGAGTGTGAACAATTTGCTTCGGATAGGAGACAACTTTGGGGCGCACTTCTTAAGAACAATAGCGGGAATACCATCAAGGCCAGAAGCTTTCGAGGTGTCGAGCTCAAGGAGAATCTTCCTGATTGTGCGTTGTCTAAAAACAACTTCAAGCATCAAAGTACCAACCTTAGGAAGAATAGAAGGTTCTGCGTTTCGAGAATCAAGATTGGAATTTTCAGCAAATATTAAGGCTTACATGTCAGCCTTTTCTTTGGAGGTAGTAGCAATATTGCTATCTTCGTCGAGTAAAGGTGGAAAATTTGAAGATGTAAAATTCTTTCCAATCGACTTTGCAAATCCCCAAAAGGACCTGGAACCGTTCGGCCAGTTGATAAGCCTCTGAATCATTTTAGGATCGAAATCACCTTTTGCCTCGTCAATAACCTATTTACAAGAATTTCGTGCATCTATAAATATGGTCCGAGTCTCGGCTAAGGGATTATTTCGCCAACGACAATATGCGCGATTTTTGCAGGAGACAGCCCGAGCACATTTTTTACTAAACCAAGATTTACTGAAGAATTCTTTTGGGAGTGGGAAATTGAGCATTCCATACCAATTAGGATAGTTTCCGTGATAGATTCGGCGACTAAGAAAGGGTTGTCTGAGTTAAAGCAGATTTCCTGCCATGGGAAAGATGCAAAGAAGTCTCCTAATTCTTCCCAGTTTGCAGAGTTAAAATGCCAAACCCTACGGGACTGCGTTTGGAAAGGGGGTGGTATATGAAGCGAGCGAGAGGCTGCTACAAGCTTGGAATCCAAATTTCCAAGCGATGATGTCACAGAGGTTTTATACGAATTTGCTGAATTTGTAAGGAAAAGGTCGAGTAGATTAGGTTGATGGGTATCTACATCAAGAATTCTTGTGGGTTCCTCAACTAATTGCGATAATCCACAAGTGATAGCGAAAGCCTCTGCTACCCTTTCCGCGTCGTCAGTTAGGGAAGAAAACCTTAACCAGGGGATGTTGTGTACGTTGAAGTCACCGAGAAAGACAACCTCAGCGTTTCGATAATTCATCTGTAGGTGATCAAAGGTTACGGAGAGATAAGAAAAGAGCTGTCTGTATGAGAGATCGCTTGGAGATAAATAAAGTGAACAGACGAATATTACTTCGCTTTCGGAGCAGATTTTCACCCAAATCACATCATGATCAGCAGATTCCAGTGCTTCTTCTCGTTGACAGGACAGGTCGCTTCGCGTAAAAGCACAAATTCCCCTCTTGTGTCGAAATTTTGTGTGCAAGTCGTAGTTAGGGCAAAGCAAATGGACTGTATTGATGGATGGGGAGACTTGGGTTTCTGTCAGAGACAGCACATGGGGTCTTTCATTTTAAAGGTGTTGATGAACTGAGTTTAGATTTGAGTTTAGACCCCGAATGTTACAGAATTGAATTTTGAATGAACTGTTTGAAAGAAACTTGGACCGTGGTACATTTAAATTTTCCGTCGGTTTTGAATTCCCTCGTACATCCTCCACCCGGATATCCGAACGGGAGGGTAGTTTACATCCGGAATTTTTTGCACGAAGAGAATCTATCATCTTTGTTTTTAATAATTAGAAGATAAAATCAGAGTAGATGAAAAAAGGAAATAAGGAAAAGGACAGGATGAGGAAAGAAGAATAGCAGGAACCGACTCACGTGTCAGAGACGGAAACATGATGTAAACATCAATTCACCGCCTCCTAGTGATACGTTGGGTGGTACTACCTCGGACGACTGAATGTTCCAGTATGTTTTGTGGTTCCAGTCTACCACCTGCTAAACTTTGCATCATTTGGCCACAAAAATGAGTTTCTCTATCAAAATCGTCATCACTGACCTCTTGACATGGTGTCGGTTTATAAGGATGCATTTTATTTTCTTTCAGTACACGAATAATCAAGGAATGACTAACGTTCACTGAGGCAGCTACTTGTCGACTATGTCGATTTAAAGAAGGTGGATTTTCTTGAAACTCATTCGTTATTTTCAATTTGGTATCAATAGTTGGGGGGTTCTTTTTTTAGCTTTCGCATATGTCCTTGTTCGTGACAATGCTTCTCGATTTTGCTCATTGCACCTTGGGATATAGGCGGTAAATCAAGAAATTTTTGTTGAAATGGACGAGCGACTTCGGCCTGCGATCTTGCTCTATCTTCATAACCGATCATTTGTAAAATTATTATTTTATGCATTTCTGTTAAATGATCCATATTAAATTTTCCAAATGTGCAAAAAAATAACTGAAGTACGATACTGACCACTGTTTAATTCTCTCACAGTTTTAGAAAGTTACTGGGATGTTTTCGACAAAAAGCACAATTGACTATGATAAGGTTGATAAGTTTTTACATTCCATTTTTTTCAAGATCTGAAAAGGATATCGAAATTGTTTTTGGTTCCTTCCAGGACGAACCGGACGAGCCGCTTTTAGTTATTATTGCAGAAAATTTCATCTAGTTGATAAATTATTTTTTTATTGTTTATATTTTAAATAAATGTAGCAACCATGACATTTTTAAATAGAAAATAAAAAGACCTTTTAAATGAGGTATACGAAGACCCTACTTCCAATTGAAAAATTTAGGGGTTGAAACGGTAACACGAAGGATGTGGCATCTAGGAATGAAATGTTTACAATACAAGATGTTATCTTATAATCTAAAATTGACTTGTTCCAGGATTTTTTATAAATATGTACACAACTGAGATATTAAATTTATTCTATTTGGCTGTTCCACGCTATATGTCTTGAAAATGTGTTTTATTCGTTAGCTCCTGACGGTGACAACAGGAGGCCCAAAATTTATTTTAAATATGAAGACTAGGTCATCGATTTTTCGTGAATAACGAAATTCCACTTTCAATTAATCTCTCCTAAAATAAAAGAAAACTCGTTTTTTTTTATTCTAATACGAGATACGAACTAAAAATTTCAGGAATTTTATTAAAAACTGACAAGGTACATTTTAATCAAAAACTTCAATATCGCCTTAAAGTAGTGTCCTTGTCTCACAGCTCTATGGAAGTCTTCAAAGTCCTCAAGATAGCTTGCGATTTCTCTTGGATCGCCTGAATCAACACAAATTTTCTCTCCTTCAACTCCCGTTTCAATTGAAGAAAAAGAAAAAAAAGTCTTCTGGAGCAACATCTGGGGAATTCTGATAAAAACTCGAATGTTCGACTTTTAAATCGAAAGGGTCAAACTAGAATTGAGAAATTTTTATTAATGAAATAATTTTGGTGGAACGGACTAGTCCTTGGTTATCTTCAAAAATTGAAATACAAAAATTGTCCCCTGAAACCAAGAAAGATTAAAAACATAACAAAGGTTGCTCTAACGCGTTTCGACGGCCAAGCTGTCATCTTCAGAGAGATACTTAGTTAGTATATCTCTGAAGATGATAGCTTGGCTGTCGAAAGGCGTTAGAGCAACTGTTGTTGTGTTTTCTAATCTTTCTTGGTTTCAGGGGGAAATTTTTGTATTTCAATTAATGAAATAATTGTAAGATTTTTATTGGCAACATTTTAGGAAAACTATTTTTTAAAGATTTGCATCTACATTCAAAATTCTTACATTAACTCAAAATGTATATATAATTTTTTGTGACTTCCTCTCGAAATATAAAATTTTGTCTTTTCAAAAATAGATATTTCAAGTTTGAATTTGAACGCAGGATTTGGAGACAGTAGTAAAAATTTGAACTTAATAACTTCTTTTCTTTATTTCGCTCAAAACAATTTCAGGAAAAGTCGAAATTTTGATAAAGTTCTTGTTAATAGATTTGACTTTAGTTAAGTATTTTTATATTTTTATCAACTTTCATTATTCAAATTTGACAATATAATGGTTTTTGCTTAAATGTTGACTTTACATTCAAAATTTAAGATATTTTGGAAAAGTATGTCTTCTTTTTCACAAAGTTAAGATTTTAATCTTTACATCTCGACCTTTTTCCTCGAACTGAAACTTTAATTAACTAAAACTTCAAGTTCAAACCTTTTATAAAAAATTTATCGTGCAACTTTTTGGTTTAATGTACCAAAATATATTTTAGAGATTAAAGCAGAAATTTGTAAAAATTTTTATTAATAATAATTTAAAAATTTAAATAAAATCTTGTTCCCTAAAACCAAGAAAGATTAAAAAACACAACAAAGGTTGCTCTAATTCAGTCGGTTTTTTCGAAGTTTAAAAAATTGATAGTATTTTTAACAAAAATGTTACAAGTCAACTAGGAATTTAAAGAAAACAATTAACATTTCTATAAAACTTTCTAATTAATAAGTTACCAACATTTCTGTGTAGTCACATTTCGACTTTTTTCTCGAAAATTCCTGGAATATTTAAAATCTCTGGAAAAGGTTGAAATTTTCGAAAGATGTTTATTACTTGATTACCTTTATCATAATTTTACTTATTTTTCAAATTTTGAAATTGTATTCAAATTATTGACTTCCAAATTTGAAATTTAAATTCTATTTAGGAATATTTACTCTTTTTTTCAGCTATCTGAAATTATAGTTCTTGTTCCAACTTGAAGTTTAAATTTGACTGCGATAGTACGTCCTCCATAAGTTAAGACGTGTGGTTGGTGATTGGGACATTGAGTGCATTTATGGATTAGGTATATCAAACTGACGAGGTAAAAGGTCGAAAACAATTCTTAGTGCTTAACTCAGAATCTCCAATCTGTTTTATTTTTCTGTAAATTCCCTTTTTTTCTATATTTTGAACTAATACTCGAAATTATTAAGAAAAGTAAACACTTAAAAATTAATGCAGGAATTTTGAAAAAACAATAAAATCCCGGAAAAAAACTAACCCTCTAAATCAGAACATTTTGACATTCATTCTAGTAGTTATTCGACTTCATTCTCGGAATTTTTGCAAACAATTAGTTATTTTTTTGAAATTTCAGAGATTGTTATTTTTTTCTACGATTTAAACATGAAACTGGAAAAAAAATGTTTTTAAAAATTTTTTTGGTGGAACGGACTGGTCCTTGGTTATCTTTAAAAACTGAAATACAAATCTTGTCCCTTGAAAATCAAGAAAGATTAAAAAACCTTACAAAAGTTATTCGAACACCTTTCGATAGCCAAACCTTCAGAGAGATACTAACACCCAATCCTAACAGTGTTGCCAACACTTAAACATATTTGCCCCTAAAGCTAAGGTCAAAAACCCCTAAAATCTTCACAAAAACTTGGAAATTCCCCTAAAAAAATTACCTTTTGTAATACCCTTCGTTTATAAATTAATTATTTCCAAAATAATATCATTCTCTTTAATAGGATTAGAATTCAAATTTCCATGTACCATTCAACAGTTTTTGGTTCAAACAAAACAAAATGAACTATTCATCAAACATCGGCTTTGATTTGCTTTAGCGATTTTATTTTTGGTCGTCAGTTATTTTCAAGCACTGTGGTAAATTTTCAATCGATCGACCTTTTTTTTTGTAGTCAAGATTTGAACTTGGGCCATTTTCATGTATACTGTCCCGCTTTTAAGTTTTAGAAATCTTATAGCCCGAGGCAACTAAAAGAAGCTTCCTTCAAATAATATGAAATCCAAGTTTTGGGCAAATGAATCAAATGTGAACAAATCTCTAAAGAATGAATCTTTCTAAATGAAAGAATCAAATGAATCGAATTTCTCACCTCTAGGCACCACAGAATAGTTGTAATATGTCTAAAAATCCTACGTTTATAATTAACACTGGGGACATTTTTTATTTTTTTAAACTTCGCATTCTTAGTAACGAGAAATTGTATTAGATATCCTTAAGTGGTTAAGTCAATAAATAAATCTGATTGGCTAAATTGGTTTATCCTAGGTCTATACTTGTAGATTAAGAAATTCCTAAAAATACCCCTAAAAATATAAATCCCCTAAAAAATCCCATTTCGCTTATTTACCCCTAAATTTAGGGGGAAAACCCCCAAGTTGGCAACACTGAATCCTAAAATTAATCCTTACATAATAAGAATGTTCAATTCGTGCATGATCGGCAGTTAACATAGAATTCTTATTTACTACTCTTTCTTAATAGCTTAATATTACTATCTATCCTATGATCTGATTCAAAAGCATGTCGAGCCACGCTTGACTCCTTAGTTCTTCCATACCTAAAATGAGTCAAATGCTCCATCAGTCTTAAAAATGAATGTAGTTTTTTTCTAGGGTATGGGTTAGATATGCAGATCACATTTCTGCTATTTTCGACAGAAAAAATCAAAATTTAGATAAGTTCATTGATGTATTAAATTGACGTTTTCCAACTGTTAAAGTCACCGTAGAGTAGAGGAAACAAAGTAACATTACCGCTGTTAGACAGTTCAGCTTGATAGAAATAAAAATAAATTAGAATTTGATGTATACAGGAATGACACCAGTACCTTGCTCTATATAACTTCCGATTCTCACCATTGTATACAACACAAAATGGCAAGCTTCAATTTCCTTCTGAGTCTTCCTCTTAATAGAGAAAAATTCGGAATTAAACATATAGCTGAAGTTGAAAAAATTCAAATGTCGATAGGTAAATACCACAACTTTTCGAGCAGACGAAAACAAAAACTTTAAATTCGTCTCACTTCCATTTGAACGCTCGCTTAAGCCTTGTTTAAGTGGAATTTTACGAAAACAGAGCTTCCGGGTTGTTTACAGTTCTATAAGGGCAAATTAAATTCGCTTTTGGGTAGTTTGAAGGAAAAAGTAGTACAAGCGGACAAGTCCGCTATTTACTAAATTTCTTCTAATAATTATCCTCAAAAGTACGTCGGGCAGACAGACGATCTCTTAAAATCCGAGTGCAGGGGCATTAGGCTCATTTGAGGTACGAAATAAAGTTTTCAAACAAAATTTCCCTAATTTCTTAGGTTTTTACTTTTCAAGTTAATTTAACGAATTCAGTTTATTGAAAGTTTTACTTTTTACATTAAAATTTAAAAGTTTAAATTGAAAATATAAATCGAAAGTTTTTAGTTGAAACTTTCAACGTTTTCATTGAAATATCAAGTTTTCAAATTGTTCAGGCATTTCATAATTTAAAAAAATGAAATTTTTAAGTAGCTTTACGCAATAAAAATATATACAAATATTTTTATTTAATAAAATCGAACCAGATTCGATAGGGCCCAATTTTTTTGCACCAGGGTCCCTTGAAACGGCAATCTGAAAATTTGTGGAAACAGTCGAATTTAAGTCAAAAGTTTAGGAAAATATTGTGACTGCTGTCGACTTCAAATTTTCAAAAATAACTGAAATTTTGAAAAAAAAATTCGAAATTAATTGAAAACGTTTATCAAATTTTTAGTTATTCCAATTTTCGAGAAATAAATGTAAACGTCATAACTTAAAGTAAAAATTCCACAGCTGAGGAAATCGGAAACGTAGGTCGACTTATTTCTCAATATCTGTGAGAATTTCGAAAATCGAATTACCATCTTCGTTCGAAACTCCGGAAAAGGATACAAAATGTCAAAATTAAAGCTGAAAATTTACAAAAAGAAACTGGAAGTTTTTTAATAAAAGTCAAATTTAACGGAAATTTTCTTAAATAAATTTTATCTGATTTTTTTTTAGTTTTGACCGTTTTCTTGTGGTTTCTCACTCGAAATTTAAATTTCATTCTGAAATTATTCCGAAAAAACCCAAATTTCAAGTTATAGAAAAATGGCTCTAATTTTGGTATTTCGAGTATAAACTCAAAATTTGAATTTTTGTCAAAAAAAATTTACTTTGAACAAACAACGATCAACATTTAGGCGTTTTTAGAGTCAGGCGGGTGGCACCCGTCACCCGGGCGCGGGTAGATAGGATACATTTGTTTGCAGCGACGCACCCGCGTGCGGCCACCCGTTCCATTCTAAATAACTTGCTGCAAACAAATGTGTCCTACCTAAACGCGCGCGGGCGGCGGGTGCTACCCGTGTGACTCTAAAAACGGCCTTAAAGGATAAAAATTTCGAAAAAAAATCGAAATTATAAGTTTAAATGTCGATATTTAGAATTTAAATTTAAAATTGCCAATTTTGCAACATTTTAAAAGAAACTGGGAAATGTCAAAAAAAGTTCATTTTAAAGCATTGAACTAGACACTTTTAGATTGTATTTTTATTTTGAAAATTTTAGATCCTTTTTGTTTTTTGACTTTAATATTAAAATATCCACTTAAATCTCTGTCAAAATTTTAACAAAAACAGTCGATATTTAAAAATTTTGCCAAAACATGGGCATTTCAGAGTTTAAATTCTTAAATTCAGAAGTTCAACGTATACAATGTGTCTGAAGATATAGTACTGAAAAAGGGTTCCTTCTTTATATGTGGGTTTGTGAGAGAAAGTCATTCTTTATAAACCTCCTACTGTACCTGAAATCACTGAAAATGACATGTTTTCTTATTATTTGTACAGGGAGTTTGATAATTAGGATATTAAAAAAAAATGACCAAAAATAAGTTACTAAGAAATATAGTTTATAATTTATAACTGAAGAAGTACTTAGAAATGATTTTTTGGTTTATTTTCTAAAAATTAAATAAAACGGGTTACAAATCAGGTTTAAACATAAGAAAATAACGAGGTATATTTGACAGTCTAATACAACATTGTTCAAACAAATCTGCCCGACCGTATTCGCCCGAAAAAAAAAGATATGGTAAACTGCCGATGTTGATGATGTTTATTTCATTTAAATGATTGATATTTTCTCTGAAATAAAACTGATAACTAAAAAAGGCATTTATTACACGAGTATAAAATTGACGCGACTTTTTTATTTTTGTCTGGCTTATTATTAAAAAAGGAAATTCTGCACCACAAAATGTAAAAAAAAATTGTAAAAAAAACTGTATTTAAAACCGTAGGGTTAACAACAGTGATTATAATGTATTTCTATGAAAAACTCTACTCTCTGTTTTTAATTTTCTGCAGGAATTTCGTATGTGCAGTTTATTTTTCTGAATTCTAATGCACAAACCGATATGTTTAAATTTAAACATTTCTAAGATTCAGACACTTCTTCTCCACACTTTGGCATACCCGAATCGAATTTAAGAAATGCTCCGGCTGAAGGTATATACTATAAAATTACAAATATCCCAAATAGATACAGCGCCATCTAGCGGTCTGTAGATGCTGTGGAACAGTTCCAGTAAGTGTCATACAGAGATCATATACTAGTGTCAACCTTACTCTGTGCTAGTGTCCAATAATGCACACGTTTAAAGGGTTGCATTATTGCAGTCTAGACCTATGTGCTTTGTATAATTTTTTGAAAGTAAAACAAAATTTCAGAATTGGGTGCCAGATATTTCGTTACACTTAATATACAGATGAACTAAATTTTGCTGAATCTGCTTCAATCACAAAATTTGCAGAAAAATCTAAATTAAACTTACATGCAACAGTAACAATTTCATATAAAGGTGCGTATGTATGCATGTAGTTGAACGAACGCCGTATGCTGAACAGCGAACTTTTGTTCATCGTTCATTATTCGGAGTATTTAAATGCGTATACATTTAGCGAACGAACGCCGAATGTTAAAAATTTGACAACCCTATTTAGACAGGGAAAAATGGCTATGCGACTAAAATAAACATTTATGGTAACATATAATCTTTTTAAAATTAGTAAAAAGTAAGAAATTTGGGTTGCCTCCAAAAATATTGGGCCAAAAGTGTGAATGTCCTCACTTTATTCCCTCTAAAATAAGATTTATTTATGAAACCAAAAATGGATACACTGCCTGAAAAATAAATTAATGCAAATTTTCAAAATACTTGATAAGTAACTGCAGTCATAATTGACATAATCGATTTTTCTTGCGCAAGTTACGATGGTTGTAACTCGAAGGTGGCATACATGTTTATAGAAAGAAAAAATCTGATTTTGACCCCAAAAATAAGCTCTTAAAATTTGTACATCGAATTCTGAATCATTCGGTGCGTATGCGCACTCTAACTCGTTTTTTAAAGTTTAGAAATCACCCACCAGAGTACATGTTGCTCCATCAACACCTTGTAAAATATCCTTTAGATAATTTGTTTGTTCTATGAACATAACCTTCAAAATGCAAAGAAAAACAAAAATGTAATTAACGCAAGTAATTGTATTTAAAGTTAAAAAAGTTTTTATTATGCTGATAGATGTGTGTGATTTAGAACAGTGCAAAATTCAAAAAATCAAAGATGTCCAATGCAAATGAAATTAAAATAAGCAAAGGAACCATTGCTATGCTCTTTTATGTATCTAAGCTTTTGTACCCCAATTTACCCTATTATTGTTTTCCATTTTATATGGTGATAGAATATTACAAGATGCGGCAAAGGAACTTGGTCCATTTTTTAAAAGTTGCCCCAATCGAGGCCTTTGTTAATATTTTACAAGAAAAACACCAACTGGAGCAAGAAGATTACAATAACACCCTAGCCACCGGGGCTACAATTTGCAACACTGGGGATTTTGCAGAGCTTACCGTTACATTTAAAAATAGGACCAATAAAAGAAAAGTGAAGATTTTAAAAATTGGCGACATCACTGGCAATTGCTTAATTTCCTCTGAACTGTTACTGTTCAACCTTGGACAAAGTTCATTGAATGAGGACACAAATATGCAGGCCAAATTAAAATTTATATCAAAAAGTGATATTACTGTAGCCGATGAAATAGAAGTTTCTTTAATTTCAAGTTCCAATGATATAAGTAATTCAATTATAGACTGCTTAATTAAAGAATATTTTAGGAAACCAAAGTTGATTCGAATGAATGACGTTTTTGTAATTAATATTAGAATTTTTGGTGCAGAAATATTTTATACTAAGCCGATGGAAAGCAATAATGTGGAAAATTTGTATTTTAAATGTTCAAAGGTAGTTTGTAAGGATAAAGTATACAATGAGACTTGCTTTTGTATTTTAAATGACACTACTATAAAGCAAAATGCAAATATACAGAGCTTTGTTCCAAAAGACAATTTAATAGTTCCGAGAAGAATTTGTTCCAATGAAACATTACTTTGTGGGTTACCATTGGTTCCTTATGGTTTTACTGAAATATTTAATACATTGAAGAAGTCTGTAGAGCCTTTTTTAGTTAACAGTGAGTATCATAAAATCTTGTCAGTGTTGTAATAAAAATGTATTAGTTAAATTAGTCTCTTCAAAATTTGCACTGTTAGAGACATGATATTTTGCTTTTGAGTTTGATTCCATACAGGACCACCATATTTTTTTAATATTTGTATAATATAAAATTTATTCTAAAAATTGCATGTTGACAAATATTATTTAAACAATTCATTATTCTACTTAATATCTGAATAGAGAAATGAGATTTACTGTACAGGATTATTGTGCAGAAACCATCCATATTTAAAGAAGGTGTAAGAGGACAAAAATAAACAAAAGAACTCTTAATAAACCAATGGTTTAGTATCATCAGTTACTGAAGTAGAAATACACTCAACTTCAGATATAACATACAATGAACCACCAAGGGGATCTTTAAATAGTTCATTATAGCCAAATTTTCGAGCAATAAATACATACCAACCAGCCAATTTGGAACGTATTTTTAAATACTACATTTTTGCTAAATAATAGTAAAAAGTAACTTAGGGGGTACTTATTTTAACCCCCTCTAAGGGTCATAAATTTTTGAGAAATTGTTGAAAAATTGCACGTGTATTAGAAGAAAATTTGAACAAATATGACTTTAATATCTTATTTGGTGTTCAAATTACAACCATTATTCAATATTTTTTGCAAACTTTGAAGGGCTGTATCCCCTAAGTGGGGAACATTTTACTTAGGTCATTTTTGCCAAACTTTTTCTTTTTAGCTTTACATTCACAGTATCATTTGTATTCCTTCTCTTAAAAACTTCTCCTAAAATCAGGTTCGTGCGTCCATCAGAAATAAACATTGACAGCAGAAAAGATTGCAAATTACAGAAAAAATTAAGTTTACATTTGGGTTTCAATTCGAAATGTTTTTAATTGTTTTGTACTTTATTTTTATTTTTGTAAATCCTCAGTTTTGCGAAATTTTTTATTGGTTGTTAAAACGTACTTGGCAATTTAAACTTGTTTCCCTCAAAGTTTCAACTTTGGTTTCAGTAGTCAAAATTTCAATTTTACCCTCCTGTATTAAACCCAACTTATGAAGACTTTTTATATTTTTTTTTTTTCAAAATCCAAAAAATTAAAATGTACACAAAAAACTATAAATTACTGAAATAAACTCAAATTTTCTAGGCAAAATTTTTTCCAAAAAAATGCAGAATAAGAAAATGTTGTGGAAATTTTTAGTTCCAAAACTCAAAATTTTAAATTATTTCGATGGTCAAGTCAAAATTTCGAGAAAAAATTTGGACAATTTTAATTTAAGAAAACATTTTTTGTAGAGATGCTAATTTTTTCAAGAACTTCACTTTAACCTAGACATTTTCCATTAAAATTTGAAATGTTAACTTCTAAAATTAAAATAACCTAATATTCTCGAGTACAAACTTAATTATGATCACATTAAATATTAATGGTGGAATATTGCTAGGATCTTTTCTTTTGAAGGTGACCCGAAGTGCGAAAAAGGTTGCCGACCTGTGAATTACATAATAAAGAAATAAAGGTTTTAATATGACACTCTACAAGAAACGCATGGAAGGAATTTTTGTGAACTACGCACATAAGGAAAAGAATGCAAACATGAAAAATCCCTAAAACCAGGGTAAATACTACTTGACCCCAATTTTTTCAAAACTATGCCTCTCAAATTTTTGACTTATTTTGAAAATTTCGAATTTAAAAATTTTGCGTTTTTATGGTGCAAAATTTCGATTTTTTTTTCAAAATGTTATTTTTTCTAAATGTTAACCTTTTGTTAATCTCAACTTTTTTTGAATAATTCCGCTTTTCGAAAACTTAAACTGTTTTCGAAATTTCTACTTCCCTGAATTTTGAGCTTTTCTTTTTGAAAATGTCAACTTTTTTAAAACATTTGACAAAATTTTAACTGTTTCAAAATTTTGAATTTTTTTGAAATGTATTTTTTTCAAACTTTTCACCAGTCTTCGAATCAGTTTTTTTTTAATTCGATCTTTTTTCAAAATTTTGTCTTTTTCTCGATTTTTTTCCTCGAATTATCGACATTTTCGAAAATTTTAAGCTTTATTCACATTTTTGACGTTTTTCAATATTTTAAACTTTTCGACTTCTTGATTTTTTTTGAGAAGTTAATTTTCTTTAAAAATGTCACCATTTTAAAATTTCCACCGTTTTCCAAGTTTTCACTTTTTTTAAGACTTCGTTTGTTATGGTTTTGATCTACATATTTCGAATTTTTACAAAATCTCACTTTCCTTTAATTTTTTTTGTACTTTTCTCAAAATTTGACTTTCAACAATTGCAATTTTTTTGAAATTCTTCATGTTTGAAAACTAAGACTGTATCAAAATTTCACCTTTTTTGAAAAATTCTACTTTAAAAATCGGGACTGTTCAAATTTTCACTATTTTTAAATTTTATTATTTCTTCAAAAAAAAAAATTTTTTGGTATTATTTTTTTTAATTTAGACTTTTTTGAAAATTTTGAACATTTTCCAAAATTTTAACATTTTGTTTCAAAATACATCGACTTGTTTCTCAAAATTTGCCATATTCTAGAAAATTAGAAAATTGGTCGATCTTTTAATAAAAAAGTAAAAATTTTGAGAAATCTATTTGAAAATTTTAAAGAACTTATTTTTTGGAAGTATCAGTTCTTTCTTGAACTTTCTATATTACTAGCTTACTAGCTTATACCCGCGCCTCATCTGCGTGGTTAGGAGGGAAAGGATTCTTGGGTTATGTTTTTTGAAATTCAGACTTTTTGTGAACACTTTGATTTTTATTGAAAATTGCGAGTTACGAGGTATGGCAGAAAATTAATGAGATTGGCAATACTGCAAGCTATCTGATAACGCAGCGCTGTTGTCCGTGATAGAGTACGTATCTTTCCATATCCTCCCATGGCTCAATGCGAGTTTCAACTCGTGATTTTTGTGACTGCTATTAGTGAAGTTGTGTTTTGCTTGTGCGTCGCGCAAAATGGAAGAGCCTAATTGGAGCAACGTGATGCCATTAAATTTTGTTTAAGCTAGGAGAATCGGCAAGTGTGACGTTTGAAAAGTTAAAACAGGCCTATGGGGAATATTCTTTATTTTGAAAGGCAGAGAAGATGTTGAAGATGAACACCGTTCAGCTAGGCCTTTAACTTCGAAAACCGGCGACAACATCGAACGGGTGAACAACTTTTGTGAGATCAGACCGTCGTTTAACAGTAAGAATGTTGAATGAACAATTAAATTTAAATAGATTTACCGTTCATCCAATTTTGACGGAACATTTGCATATGCAAAAGGTCTGTACAAATGGTGCCGAAGCACCTCACAATTGAGCAGAAGAACAATCGTCTTGAACTTCTTGACAGAATCGCGAATGAGCAAGATTTCTTTAGTCGTATGATCACAGGACACATGGATTTTTGAATACGATCCTGAGACCAAGAGGCAAAGTCAGAAGTGGCACTCAGCGAACTCTCCTCGACCAAAGAAAGCTCAAATGAGTAAATCGCAGATCAAATCAAAGCTGCTTTATTTTTTTGACACAAAGGGAATCGTCCACAAAGACTTTGTTGCTCCCGGACAATCTGTCGACCAAGTTTATTTGAAAGACGTCCTTCACAGTCTTAGAAAAATGGTCATGCGCCTGAGACCAGACATTGCAGACAAATGGATGCTCCATCATGACAACGCTCCATGTCACACTGCCCTCTCCTTCACAGAAGTTTTGACTTCAAAAGGCATTCGTGTGGTTAAATATCTACCTTTTTTCACAATGCCGACCTTTTCTCGCTCGGGTCTCAAAATTTCAAATTTTTTTGAAATTTTGACTTAACTTTCAAAATTACGACTTTTTTAGATGTTTTAACTTTTTAAAAATTCCAAAAACTTTAAAATTCGGATATATTTTGATTTTTTCTTAAAAACGTTTTACTTTTTTATAATTTTTGTCTTTATTAAAAATTTTCTTTCTTGGAAAATTTAACGTTTTCAGTGTTTCAATTTTTTTTGAATATTTTACCTTATCTCGAAGTTTAAAAGTTTTTAAAGAATCGTTACTTTCTTCAATTGTTTGACCTTATTTTTGAAATTGTTGACGTTTTTCGAAATTTAGAGTCGAAATTTCTACTTTTTTTTGTAAATTTGACTGTTTTAAATTCAATATTTTTAAAATATTTCAATTCTTTTTAAAAATGTGGATTTTTTGAAGGTTTTGACTTCTGAAAGCATGAACTATTCAAGTGTTTGATTTTTTTTTAATTCGACCTTTTGAATTTTATGGAAATGACGCCTTTTTTGAAAGTCACACTTTTACTGCAAATCTTGGCTTTCTTGAACATTTCATTTTGCTAACATTATGATTTTTATGTTGAAAACTTCAAATTTCAGATTTTTCATTCTTTTTAGTTTTTACTTTTTTCAAAGGTTAACTGATTTTATTTTTAAAACATTCACCATTTGGCCGTTCTTTAGGATTTTGATTTATTTTCGATTTTTTTTTCAAAATTTTGATCTCCTTAAATTTGATTATATGGAAATATTTATTTTTGAAAACTTCCACTTTTGTTTTGAAAAATTTCACCTTTGTTTTGACTTTATTTGCTTAGTAAATTGAACTTTTATTTGAAAAATTTGATATTTGGACATTTTTAAAATTTTCGAACTCTTTCAGAATTTTCACTTTTTTTGAAAGCTTCAGTCTTTTATCATCATAATTTCTATTTTTTCCCGAGTGATAACTTTTCTCAATTTGTTTTATTTAGATTTAGCTTTATTTTGCCTTTTTTCCGATTTATTTTTGAGAATTTTGATCTTTTTCTCGAATTTTTCTAACTACAACTTTTTGAAAAATTTGCCTGTCAGTTAATCCTTTTAAGAACTTGATTTTCTGAATTGGGAATTTTGAACGATTTGTATAAAAGGAATTCGAGAAATTTCAATTTTAGCTGAAATTTTCAAAAGGAGTATTTTGCAAGTTTAAACTGAAAAGTTTCAAACAAGTCGGTATTTAGAAGAATTTTTGAGTTTAAAATCCAAATGTGAATTCTTCTTTAATTTAGAAATTACGATGTTTAAAGCGAAAGGTGATGGAACATTTTTTTTTTCAAACTTTTGACAATTTTTCGAAGTTTTGACCTTATTTGCTTAGTAAATTGGACTTTTATTTGAAAAATTTGACATTTACACATTTTTAAAATTTTCGAATTTTTTTCAGATTTTTCACTTTTTTTGAAAATTTCGATCTTTTATCATCATAATTTCTACTTTTTCCCGAGTCATAACTTTTCTCAATTTAATTTTTTTTTTTTAGATTTAGCCTTATTTTGCCTTTTTCAGTTTTTTTTGGTTGAGGATTTTAATCTTTTTCTCAAATTTTTTTAACTACAACTATTTGAAAAATTTGCCTTTCAGTTAATCCTTTTAAGAACTTGATTTTCTAAATTAGGAATTTTGAACGATTTGTGTAAAAGGAATTCGAGAAATTTCAATTTTAGCTGGAATTTTCAAAAGGAATATTTTGCAAGTTTAAACTGAAAAGTTTCAAACAAGTCGGTATTTAGAAGAATTTTCGAGTTTAAAATCCAAATATGAATTCTTCTTTAATTTAGAAATTACGATGTTTAAAGCGAAAGGTGATGGAACATTTTTTTTTTAATTGTAAGTCTTCCCAAAACAAAATAATTTCCAATTTTCGCCCTTGAGCTAAAAATTTCGAAAAACAGTTTTGTAGAAATTCAAAAATTTTTTTGACCTTAATCCATTTCGACAGTTTCAAGATTTTAACATTTCCCCCTCGAAATTATAAGAAATGAAAGAAAAGTTTAGTATTAGTCTTTAAATGTGGACGTTCATTTCGTAAATCGAAATTTAAAAAAATTAGAAATTGCCACTTCAAATTTGAAACTGGCAAAATATAGAAATTTCTGAAAAAAATTCAAAAAAAAATTCTGAAAATATCTCTTTTTTGTTGGAAGTTTGAATTTTTCTTCTGGAACCTTAGAATTTAATATCCTAATTTTAAAATTGAAATATTTGTATATTCCTCAAAATTTCAGTAAATATTGACTAATAAAATACTGACTAGTGCTGCTAAGTGTAAATATGTATTCATCTGGGAGGGTTTTTTGATTTTTTCTCGAATATCGGCTTTTATGGTATTTCAAAACTCGCTTTTCTCGAAATTTAGAATTTTTTTTCTAAATTTCAAACGTTTGCTCAAAAAATTTTCCAAATTTTGATTTCGATTTTTTTTTTCAAAAAGGCTTCTTTTCGAAATTCTGCTATTTTTCTCAAAATTAAATTTTTTGCAAATTCCGACCTTTTCCGGATTTTCCGGATATTTTCTGATTTCCCCAAATTCGTCTTTTAAAATTTCACTTTTATCTTAAAATCCGGTCTTTTATGTTTCTGCAAATTTATACTTTTTGTAAAATTTGACTTTCTGAAACTCTACATTTTTATAAATTCGAGTTTATTGTTCCCAAACTTCGCCTTTTAATCAAAAGTTCAACTTTTTTCTGTCACAAAGTTAGATGTTTCAGGTTTCTAGGAATTCCGATTTTTTTCTTGAAACTCGTCTTTATTTCGAAACTTTCTCCCATAATTCTTTTAATATTAGATCGAAATTTGAATAAGCAAAAATAAAAATTGTTTAGAAAAATTTAAATATTGTATCGAACTGATATGGTAGAAGTCTATGGACCTCTTTTATCGAAGGTACCAGAGTTATGATTGCGAGGTAACTTATTTACAGGTGTGCATCTCCTGGAATATGCTAGACCTATTCCATAAGCAGGTGTCTGATAAAAATATACGCGCTCCCCTATTGTGATTTATTCAGTACGGTGTCTGCATTCAGTATTTAATTAAGGTTTTTTGTTGTTGTATTATATTTTATTCCTATCTCAAAATAAAGTGTTTAAATTCACAGGATCTTAGAATCGAATTAATTTTTGCTAAAATTTTACTTTTTATTGGAAATAGGATTGTCTGAAAATATCAATATTTTTCCAAAAATAACATGGCGCAACCCCTTGGTGGGCAGAATGGAGCACCTGTGCCCTTTTTAAGAGTATAAATAAATTGAGGTGTTTGCCGAAAACATAGCACCAACCGAAATTCGCTTTCTGCCGAAAATCTAGTTTCAGTAGATCTGTAGTTAGATGCGTTTTTATTTTTTAATTAAATTTTAATTATACGCTATATGTTACTTAAGATAGTCAACGCCCACTAGTAAAGTAATAATTTATAGCCAAAAACTAAGTAATAATAATTTTTAAAAACGCTCTTTCTTTTCTTGTGTTGAAGTGAAAAAGTAATTTGTTGCTAAAATACCGTACTTTAGCTTAATCCCACTTTAATTTTTCAGCTAAATTAGACCTGCACCCGTCATTTTTAATGACAGGGAAGAAAGGAAGTGGCAAAGAGTTGTTAGTTGAAGCATTGTCAAAAACGTTTGGCATGCATTACTATAAAGTAACAAACCACGACCTTACTGCCAATGTTTATGCACAAAATGAAACTAAACTACGAAACGCCTTCTTCAATGCGAAAATTGCCAGTCCATGTATTCTATGTATAACAAATTTCGAGGTAAAGTCTCATCAGTGTTGCAATGGAAATGTTTCTGTATTGTTTATTTTAAGAACTTCGGTAAGAACAACGAGGGTCAGTTCGACGAGAGAATCATGAACCACTTCATTCAAGAGCTAGACGGTTTGTTCTCTAACAATAGATATCCAGTAGTACTCTTTTGCCTAAATAATGAACGAGCGATCCCTGGAATGTTAAAACGTTCGTTTTTGGAAACATTCGAACTAAGAGCGCCCCACGAAAGTGATAGAGAATCGATTTTGAAATGGTTACTGGCGAAATTTAATTTAATTGCCTCATTTGACTTAAAAGAAATTGCAAATAAAACGAACGGGTTTTTATTTGAAGACTTAAATGCTTTAGTTTATCATGCTAAGAGTGAATATCTGAAGGAAGGCGTAAAAGACTCCAAAGATACTGACTGTTCAATATGTCTCAATAAAAGACACTTTAGCAAAGCTTTAGATTTAATGCAATCAACCTATCATGAAAGTTTAGGTGCTCCTAAAGTACCAAAAGTGCTTTGGTCCGACATTGGTGGCTTAACAGAAGTAAAACAAGAAATAATTAACACGATTAATTTGCCACTTAGATGCCCTGAACTTCTAAAAAGCACTGGATTAGGCAGATCAGGTTTGAAACCTAATTAATAATGAGCCGGTTTTTTATCTTCTTTTTTCAAAGGTATTCTGTTATTTGGACCACCTGGCACTGGAAAAACTCTAATTGCAAAAGCTGTTGCCACAGAATGCAATTTGTGCTTTTTGTCGGTGAAGGGACCCGAATTATTGAACATGTATGTTGGACAGTCAGAAGAAAATGTTAGAGAAGGTAACTAATTTTTAAAACAATTTTTTTGTTAAATTAGTAGGTGTACATTTCCAGCCCTTACTTTGTGGAATTCTTTAATATTCATAATTATTAAACTTTATTAACGATTAAAAAGCAACAGATATTAAAAATTCCCCAATGTTTCAATAAATATTTGCTAACACCGGACCAAGTTTCGCATTACTGCATCATGGGTGGTTATACCAGCAATCTTGTTATGGACGAGAATTCGGATTAGACGGAATATTAGTAGGAGTCTGTGATCCATGCAGCTTGTTAGCATAACAACGCCTAAACAAATTGCTGGTATAACCGCCTATGATGCAGTAATGCGAAACCTGTTCGGTGTTAGCAAATATTTATCCAAACATTGTGGAATTTTTAATATCTGTTGCTTTTTAATTTTTAATAAAGTTAAATAGTTATGAAAATTAGTAGGTTGCATTCTACTCGCAATGATCCAAAGGCATAACAGGGTTACTCTTTTCGAGTGGAGTGTGCTTAAGAAAATGTAAACAATTTTTTTAGATCTTTGAAATTTTAATCCAAAGACTCGATTTTTATACTTATTATTATTTTTTTTGTAGAAAGGAGTGAAATTTCTAATATTAGAAATTTTTTTCTTTAAATTTTAATATTCCAGATTACTTTCGTTCGAAATATAACATTTAGCATCGAGTAACTTCTATGCACCATATCTTATAACTTATAAAATTGCTTCCAAATGTGATTCTACTTGAAGTCAAGGCTTTTTATTTGCGGTTTTAACCTTCGCGGCGGAAATAATTGTCACAAATTTCCATATTAGCAAATTTTTTATTTTTTTTTTACCCAATTTTCGATTTCATCTGGATTTTTTATTTCATCAGCCGTATTTTCAATTTTCGGTTAATTTTTCAACTACTGTGAATATCCTATTAATTATCATTTTTTTTTCAAATTCTTTCCTATTATTTTGTATTTTTGATTTTTTCAAATTTTCAGTGATCATCGAATTTCTTTCGATTCATTTTTTTAGATTTTCAATTTGCTTTCGATATTAACTCAATTTTTATTGCTTTCGAAGTCTCTGTTTTTTTATTACGAATTTTCCATTTTTTTTAAACAATTTTCAGTTATTTCTCAAATTTTGGATGTTTTATTTTCGAGTTTTCATAAAATTTCTATTTTTCTCGATTAATCATTTTTTCGATTTCCTTTCCAATTTTCATTTATTTCATTTCGTGAAATCAACCAAAGATCGAATTCTCGACTTAAAATTCGAAATTCCAAAAAAAAATCGTATTTTCGAGATTTATCATTTTTTATTGGAATTTTTGATTTATTCTGATTTTTATTTATTCATTTCATGCTGTGAAATCTACGAAGAATCGAATTCTTAACTTGGACCTCGAAATTCCAGAAAAAAGTTGAAATATCAGCATTCCGGTAAAAAAAACTAAAATTTTAAAATAAAACGTTTCGCTAAATTTCGAATTGAGACGAAATTTCGTAAAAAAACTCCTCAGTTTCCAAAAAAAGTTTTTCTTCAAATCGTCACTTTAAAGTCGAAATTTTTCATTTATAATCGAAAGTTCAAGGATAAAATGGAAGTGTGATTAAAGTTAAAGAAATTTTGGAGTTAAAATGTTGTTTTCTAAATTTCGCGTTCGAAGTTTCCAGAAAAATTATGAAGATTTCGAAAAAAAAATATTCACTAAATATTTAGGCAGCGTAACTTCCGAATCAAAATTTCGCGAACTAAATTTCAGTTTAAAAAAAACACTTGTTTAGAAGTGCAGACTTTTTTTCGAAAACTTTAACTCTAACTTCGAAATTTCGACTTTGAATTGGAAGTCTTTACTTAAATCTCTAAAATTCAACTTTAAAATTAAAATTCTATAAAAAAAAGTTAACATTACGATAAAAATGAAATATTCACTGAATTTCAAGCTGAAAGCGCAATATGTATTTTAATTCGAACCGAATTTACTTAACATTTTTTCCGATCTTTAAAAACGAAAATTTGAAATAATCGAAATTTCGACAGTAAGTTTGAAATTTTGAGAAGCAGTTTGAAGTTTTCGTAAAAAGTATTTAAATGTTTAGTTTTGAGTATAATTTTCGAAAATCAAATCGAAATGTCATATCAATTCAATTTCAGTTAAGAAGAAGCAGTTTTTTAGAAAATTTCGTTTTTTCGAAAAATTTTATTCTAACCTTGAAATTTTGACTTTTTTAATATCCAGCTTCAAAATATTAATTCCATAACAGGTTACAATTACAAAACAAAATCAATAGAGATTAAATTTCTATAGTAAAGTCTAAATTCTGAGAAAAGCCTTCGACAATTGAAAAGAAACTTTCTTTAAATTTTGAGTTAAAAAAAAATCGAACTTTCGATCTTTGGAAATCTAATGGCTAGTATACATTCACAACAAAGTCGCGGAACTTGTGCTCCCTGTGAACAAAAGGCAATTTCACAGGTTGCTGACTCACTTGTCGTTATGTCTTTGAAATTAATTTACCTTATTGCGCAGGTGTGGACGTCTGGCAAAGCCCCTAGACCATTTTGGGATTTGTTTGGGACTATTTAGGGACAAAATCTTCGATTTGTATATAGACAATCGCGCGATTTGTCTCCGAGGGTGTACTACTCATAAAACTTATTACAAAAATTCAACTTATCGCTATTCAGTTCAAAATCCTAAAAAAAAAATATTAATATTGAGAATACTCAAAATTTCTAAACATTTTTCTTTAAGTTTTGAATTTAAAGTTGACATTTCGCGTTTAAAGTTAAAATTCTGAGAAAGAACTCAGTAAAAAATGTTTTCTTGAAATTTCGTATTTAAAGTTGAACACAATTGACATTAAAAGAATATTTTCACGAACTTTTGAGTTTTCTAGTCAAAAGTTTCAGATTAATGTCGAAATTTTTAAAAAAAGTCTTAGAACTTTCTAAATAAGATTATTCTCAGAATTTCTAGCTTAAAACGGAATTTTCGAATTTACATTTTCAAATAACCTCTAAATTTCAATTTAAAAATAAACCTATCTTTAACAATTTTGCTACTCAACAGAGTGACTTTAACTTACTTTACTTTTGATATTAAACTTGAATATTCAACATAATTTAATTTGAAAATCGAATTTTTGTTTTGGTCTAGAAACCTCAAAGAAAAAGTAAAAATTTTGGATAAATACTTGAGACCTCCAAACAAAATTTTCTGTAATTTTCGAGTTGACATTTTAGTTTAAGTTGAATTTAGAATTTAAATCAAAATATGATGATCAAAGTCACAACAAAGAAACTTCGGAGTCTCTGAAGACATATTTTCGCGAAATTTCTTTCCCTTACCGTACAACAATAAGCAACGATTTCATAAAAAATTAAATGACAATCAAAGATGTCATGAATTTATAAAATATCCATAATTTAAGTAATATTCATTGAAATACAGAACTTGTCCCCTGAAACCAAGAAAAATTAAAAAACAAAACAAACGTTTCTCTAATTCGTTTCGACAGCCAAGCTGTCATCTTCAGAGAGATACTAACACCTAATCTTAAAATTTACCCTTATATACTAAGAATATTCACTTGCATGATCGATCGCATCTGAACGCGCATTCGCACCTAATCATACACGTCGTAGTGTCACAATTCCTTATCTATTTAACAGAGATGAATGGCCTAAAGGCCCAGCGCAACCATTCATAAAGTTGCCTCCAACCTTATGGATGGATAAGCTTTCACATGCATTTAACATATAATTCTTATTAACTACTCTTAACAATTTAATATTATTATCTATCCTATGATCTAATTCAATTCAGTATCTCTGAAGATGACAGCTTGGCTTTCGAAACGCGTTAGAGCAACGTTTGTTGTGTTTTTAATTTTTCTTGGTTTCAGGAGACAAGTTCTGTATTTCAATTTTTGAAGATAACCAAGGACCAGTCCGCTCCACCAAAATTATTGATTGCGATTTTAAAGAAAAATTAATTAATCATTGATCAGAAAAAAATAGTATATGTACCGCGGTTAACGCCACGATCAACAATCTACATCATAGACTAGAGATGTGTTGCTTTTACTACTAAATACATAATATACTATCCTTGAAATTTTGATTTTGAGGTCAAATTGAGATTAAGGAAATTCGAGAACATTCATTCGAATTCAACATTGAAATTTTGAGAAAAAGTGGACATTTGCGAGCTTAGAATTAAAATTTCGAAAATTGAAATGCAAATCTTGTCTCCTGAAACCAAGAAAGGTTAAAAAACACAACAAAGGCTGCCCTAACCCGTTCCGATAGCTCAGCTATCATCTTCAGAGATATACTAAAATTTCGACGTTAATGTCGTTACTCATACTTTCTGAAAAAGGATATTTTTTCCAAATTTTCAGTTTTAAGTATCGAAACCTGGAAGCTAATGTCTAAAAACTTCGAAGTTTGGAGTTTTAAGTCAATTAACATGACCAATTTAAATTTGAAATGTGGAAAACGAAGAAGAAAAAATAACTAAAAATTCCAGGAAAAATTCAAAGAGAAACTTCCAAGTTTTTTAAACAGATTTTTCTCGAAACTTAGGGTTTTTAAGTCGAACTGTCTAGATTAAAAACATTCAAGAGATGTCTGAAGTCGGTGTTACATACTATCTGAAACGAGAAATATTTTCCAAATTTCGGTCGGTTTGAGTCAAAATCTGAAAACTAACGCCTAAAAACTTTGAAATTTAAATTTCCTAACAGCGTTTAAATTCAAAATATCCACTCGAAAACCGAAATGTGGGTATCAAAGTCGAAAAAATAAGTCAAAAGTTTGGAAAAAACTCAAAATTTGCAGACAAAATTTTTGAATTAAAATTAATTGTTTTGTGATTTTTTTTTTAACTTCAAAATCGAACTTCCAAGATTGGGAGAATTCTAGAACATTTGAGTCCAAAATTGGCGGGAGAAAATTTTCCTAATTTAAAATAGTCGGTATTATGCATACTTTTTGAAAAAAGAAATATTTTCTGAAATTTAGAATTTTAAATCCAAACTTGGAAACTATTGTCTAAAGACATTAAATTAGGAAAATTTCAAGTTTAAAAAGTAAAAATTTTTAGTTTAAAATCGAAACTTGGGGATCAAATACCAAAAGCTAGGTTGAAATTAAGGGGAAGCCTCTAAAATATTATTGAAATTTCGAGCTTAAAGCCAAATTTTTGAGATTAAAGAAATTTGAAAACATTTGCAGTCAACTTTGGGGAAAAAGTCGAAATTTCGATTTTAAAGTTGAAATTACTCCATTAAAATAATTATATCTGCCTGGAAAAAGACTTGCTTCTCTGGGAAAGTCCAGAAAATTTCGAAATTTAAATTTTGGAAACTTGGTCTTTAAAGTAACTTTCAATTTAAAACCGAATAACGGAAAAGGAGCGGTGAAACATGGAAAAAAATGTAATATCCCCAATCACGAAAAACCTTCGAAATTTCTAGGCAAAAACTTCCGAGATTTTTGTTGCAATTTTCGAGATAAAACAAATTCGTGAATAATTAAGGTCAAGATCTCTGGAAAAAAGTCAACATTTTGAATTCAATATCGAATTGTCGCAGTTAAAGTAGTTATTACATCCTCTTGGGAAAAATTATTTTCCAAATTTCAAGTTTTAAATCAAAAACTGGAAATTAATCTCTAAAAAACTTTAAAATGTTGAGTTTAAAGTCAAAATTTCCAGTTTAAAAGATGAAATGCATTTTTGATTGCCTATAATGCTTTTAATAATTCAGTGTTTGAACGAGCACGTGAGGCGTCACCGTGTATAATATTTTTTGATGAGTTGGACTCACTAGCGCCCAATAGAGGTCTTTCTGGAGATTCCGGCGGTGTTATGGACAGGGTTGTTTCTCAATTGTTGGCGGAAATGGATGGTGTTAACAACGAAGGAAATATCTTTATTATAGGTATACCATGAGATCGGGTAGCATTTTAGAATAATTCAAGACCAAGACTTTTAGGTGCAACTAATAGACCTGATCTGATAGATCCCGCTCTCTTAAGGCCAGGTCGATTTGACAAATTACTCTATGTGGGACCATGTACTGACAAGGAATCAAAAAATCGGTTTTAGAGGCCTTAACCAGAAAGTAAATTGTGGTTACATTTATATGAATATATTGTAACTTCATAAATTTTAGATTTGTTCTAGCAAAGGATGTTAATCTTGAGAAAATAGTAAATTCGTGTCCAACTAACATTACAGGTGCAGACTTCTATGGAATTTGTGCTAATGCTTGGACTTCAGCTGTACAAAGGGTCATTGATAGATTTGAAAAAGGTAGATTTTCATCTTTTCTTTTTCTGTATTAGTGATATAATAATTTCAGGTGTCAAGCCATCGGAAGTTAGCTTAAATAGTGACATTGTTACTGTTAATATAGAAGATTTTGAAAATGCTATAAGATCTGTGAAGCCGTCTGTTAGTCGCAAAGATATATTATATTTTGAGAAATTGAAAAAAGAATTGACATAGGAAAGAATAAGTTGGTTTTGTTAGAAATCTGTTTTTTTAATAAATGTTTACATAAATTGTTTTTTTTTTGTGTGAAAGTGATTTTTTAATTAGATAGAGGGGGAAAGAGAGCGTGGGATGCAAGAGAGCGAGGAGGATGGAAGAGAGCAAAGAGAGGAAGAATGAAGAGCGAGGGAAAGAGGGGGCGGGCGAGAACGGAGAAAACGCACCAAGTTTTAACTATAAATTACTAGAGTTGGGAGAGACTAAAATTTCAACTTAACTAAAATTCTGCCAATAAAATTAATCCATTAAAGCTTTGAATCGACTGAATTTTCGGGTTTCAACTCTCAGTTTTAATAAAAATATTCTTTGCGGAATAAATTTACTGGAAATTTCGATTTTGCAGAAGAAACTTTTTGAGTTTAAACTGAAAATTTTCAGAAAAAAACTGAAATTTCATTATCAAAATTTTTAACCCATACTCTTTAAAATTATTGAATGTTTATGAGTCCTAATTAATAATAAATGTAACAAATAAAAATAAACAATAAATAAATCTTATGAGTTATAAGTAAATGTATATTTAATTTCAGAATTTAAAATTTTAACGAAATTTTGAGAATATCGTCGAAAGTTATCTGAAATAACTAGACTTCGAGAAAAAGTAAAACCCAATACAACCGAGCATTTATATAGCTGTACAGTTACTATGTTTTAAATTTAAACTCAAAATTTCGAGAAAATAGAAAGTTTAAGATTATGGTCAACATTTTAAAAAATCGAATCAGAATGACTGAAAAAAGCGTACATTTTCGAAATTTAAGTCTAAATTTAAAATATGTATGTCTAATACGTTAAGCGATACACGTAAGATTGGAGAACAGGTTGGCCGATCGCACACGAATTTTTGTAAACATTTTGAGATTTTGTGAATCATTAATATTTCCTGCTTCTTGACCTAGCGAACTAACATAAGTCTTACATTACCTTGAGTTGAGTTGATGTAGACGCTGGAATATGTGTCGCAAATGGAAAGTTTTTAGTGCAAAATTGTTGAAAAACTCAGAATTAAAAAAAAAACCAAACTTGAGGAGACAACATTGTGAAAAGAAGCGAAATTTTCAAACTCTCAGTTTTGTAATTAATAAAGTTATTTAAAAAATTGGAGTTTTCAAAAAATTCAAAACGTTCCCAAGTAATTTTCAACAAAAAAAAATTGAAGAATTTTTACAAATAAATCGAAATTCAGAAAGAAATTAAAAAAAGTATCAAAAAATAAATGAAAATTTAAAAAACAGTAAAAAATTTTGTAAGAAATCGAAATTTTTAATGAAGTCAAAGTTTTGAGGGTAATATTTAAAGTTTTGAAAAATGTTGAGATTTATAAAATGTTGGAAACGTTGAAATTTTAAAAAAGTGGACATTGTCGGAAAAAAGTCAGGATTGTTTAAAAAAATGTCTAAATTTTCAAAAAGTAAGAATCTGAATAACTTTCAAATTTTGAAAGTCGAAATTTTCAAAGATAAAGTAAAAAATTCAAAGTGTTCAAAAGAAAAATCGTAATTTTCAAAACTGATTGAAATTTAAAAAATAAATCTTAATTTGGAAAATAAAATCAAAATAAGCATATATCGAAAAAAAGTTGAAATTTTCAAAATAAATCCAAAAGTTGAAAAAAAGTCGAAATTTTGGTACGAAATGAATATTTTTAAAAGAAGTCCAAATCTTAAAGAAAAAACGAATTTTGAAAAAAAAAAGATTAAAAATTATTAGAAATATTGAAATTTTCAAAAAGTCGGCATTTTCGAAAGAGAAAGTCAAAATATTCAAAAGATATCGAAATTTTCAAGAAGTAGTGACAATTTTCAAAAAAACTTGATTTGAAAAGTCGAAATTTCGAAAGTCTACATTTTCATAATATATATATAATCAATTCCCTTATACCGTAAGGTGTCGGGATTGGTATTCTCTATTTCATTCATAAAATTTTTTCCATTCCTTTTTGCTTAGCGCTAAAATTTTTGCTTCGTTTAGGTTTAATTTTCTCTTTCTGATTAATTTATTAATGGTGTCACCCCACCTTTCTTTAGGTCTGCCTCTACGTCTCCGGTCCGATGTTCTTGCTTCCCATATTTTCTTTACTTGCATGTTATCTTTCATTCTTTGTATATGTCCCCACCAACCTAATTGTTTTTCTTCGACAATTTCTAATACAGGCTTAGCATCCAGTTCTTCCCTCACTTTTTGATTTTTTATTCGATCTCTTCTACTTATTCCCTTTATCGCTCTTAAGAACTTCATCTCGACTGCTTGTATCCGGCTTATCATTCTCTCCGTTAAAACCCAGGTTTCACTTCTAGTATAGGCTGGAAAATAGTCTTGTATACCAACATTTTCGTATTTTTGGATATTTCTTTCTTCTTGACTATGGTTGCACACATACTGTAATATGCTTTAAGTGTTTTCTCTATGCGTTCATTGATGTCCCTATCCTGATTTCCTTTATTATCTATTATTACTCCTAAATATTTGAATTCCTGGACCTGCTGTATATCCTTATTTTCCAATCGTATATTTATTTTTTTATTTTCATCTGTTATCGCCATTACTTTTGTTTTATTGACATTTATTTTCATTTGTTTAGATTCTAGAGCTTCTTTCCATATTTCTAAGTTAGTTTGTAGGTCTTCGGGTGAATTGGCCATTATTACTATATCATCTGCAAATGCACATTCTTTTATACAGACTTTTTGTAGATTGTAGTATCCTACTTGTAAGCCTGTTGTTTTAGTAAATGTTTGTTTGATTATGTCATCTATCAGGATAATGAATAGTAATGGGCTAAGTACTCCTCCCTGTCGTAAACCATCTCTTGTGTAGAAAGTGGAAAACTGCATATTTCGCGTTCTGACGTAATTTGCATTTTCCTCATATATGCTTTTTATTCCAGCAATTAATTTTCGGCTAACTCCTCGCTGTTCCAAACTTATCCATATTTCTTTTCTGGGTGCTCTGTCAAAAGCCTTTTCAAGATCAATGAAAGCTAGATATGCCTCTCTCCGATGTCTTAATATTTTATCCATAAGTTGTTTTATCGTGAATATATGGTCCTGTATAATATGGTCTCTTCTAAATCCACTTTGGGATACACTTAATTGCGTTTCTATGACTAAACGGAGCCTGTTTGCTAGCACCCTTTCATATATCTTTGCTACCGTGCTCAATAAAGTTATACCTCGATAATTTTGGCATTGTTTTCTATCTCCCTTTTTATATATGGGCATAATAACACCTATTCCCCAATCTTTAGGTATTTTTCCTTTTATCCATGCCTTATTACAAATGTTGTACAATAGTTTTACACCTTCCTTTCCCATGTGTTTAATCATATCTGGTGTTATTCCATCATGCCCGGGTGCTTTTCCACATTTTGTTGCCTTGATTGCTTCTTCAACTTCCTCTATCGTAAGTACTTCATTTTCTTCATCTGATATTGTGTCATTTGTTGTTACTTCTTTGCCTTCATGTGTTTCTGTTTCCAGTGGATTTAATAGTTCGTAAAAGTATTCTTTCCATCTGTTCATAATTAAATTCTCATCTTTTAGCAATGCGCCTTCTTTGCTTGTTATAGCCGTCCATTTCTTTTCTTTTCCTTTTCTTGTTGTCTTCACTGCTTTATAAAACAGCTTGCGATCTCCTTTATTTGTCTCCTCCATTTTTTTCCCAAAACATTCCCATGCCTTCTGTTTAGCTTCCAAAACCATTTTTTTTTTACTTTGGTTCTTTTCTCCTTATACAAAGTGTATTTTGTGCGGTGTTATTATTTAAGTACTCTTTCCACGCTTGTTTCTTTAATTTAACTTCTTTTTTTATTTCATCGTTTCACCAGGTAGTGAACTTTTTATTGGCGTTAGTTGTAATCGTGCCACATGCTTGTTTAGCTGCTTCTATTACTGCCTTCTTAAATATTTGCCATATGTCTTCAATATCTTTTTGTTCAATCTCCTTTTCTATCTTACCTATTTTTCCCTCAATAATTTGGTGATAATTGTTTGCTATATCTTTTTCTCTTAATCTGTATGTTTTAATATTTTCTTTTTTTACTGGTGCAGTTTCGTGTCGTTCGTTGTCACTTCTACATTTCTTCTTTTTCCTAATTTTTCTTACAACCAGGTAATGATCACTAAATATTTCCGGACTTCTTTTGACTCTTACATCCGTGATCGATTTCCTATTATTTCTTTGCACAAGTACGTAGTCAATTATGGATATTTCTTTTATGTTTTCCGCTATTCTTGTAAATTTATGTACATCTTGCTGTTCATAAAATGTATTTGTTATTATGAGATCGTTCAATATGCAATATTCTATCATTCTTAACCCATTGTTGTTTATTTTTGTTTCCCCACAGTTTCCAATCACATTTACATTTCTATTCTCCCTTTTACCCACCCTACTGATAAAATCTCCCATTACGATAATTTTACCTTTACCTGTCTCCGTGGCCAATGTTAGTTCCTCCCAGAATTGATCTTTATTAATCGCTAAATCATCTTCATTTGGTCCATACACTATTATTATGCATATTCGTTCCCCATATATATCATTAAATTCTATTTTTAGTATTCTTTCAGAAATGCCTTCCCAATTTAGTATATTATCTACTAATCCTTTCTCTATTATGCACCCAACCCCTGCCGCAGCATGTTTATTTTGTTCTACTCCACTGTATATTAGAAGGTGTCCATTTTCTAGCACTAGTTTCCCGTGCCCCTTCTTCTTCGTTTCTGTTATTGTTAATATTTGGATCCCTGTCATTTCAAATTCTTCTATTAGTTCCTCCTCTTTTCCCCTTAGTCCTCTAACATTCCATGTTACCACTTTCCAAATTTTTTTTTCCTGTTATTTCCTTTTTATTTATTTTTTCTGTTGTTGTGTTTTTATGTGTTTTCGTATCCATTTTCATTGCCTTGTTCGCCATCATCCTATTTATCTCTTTAGATTTATTGCTCAGTTTTTTGAATTTGTATTTTCTAATTTTTCCTTGATTTTGTTCCATTTCCAAGTTTCTCCATCAACTATTATCTTGTTATATCCCATTTTGATATTCTTACCCATGCGTTTCTCCTCTTCTGCTTTATTTTTTAGTTGTCTCTGCTTCTTTCTTTCTTTATGCGTCAAGTCTTCATTTATGAAAATTTTTTCATTAATTTTTCTAAGCTTTGATTTGTTTTTCATAATCTGCTTTTTTTCTTGTTCATTTTGCAGTTTCACAAGATATATATTTCTACCAATTTTGTAAGCTTCTTCAACTTTGGTTTGTATTTCTAATTTTTCTTTAAAGAGATTTTCCATTTCTGTAATTAAAATTGCATTGTCGTTTGTATTTACTGTTAGACCGTTGACAATTATGTTATTTTTCCTTTTATCTTTTTCGATCCACTCCAAATTATTGCTTATTATTTTTATATCTCTTTTCATTTTCTCGTTTTCTTTTATAATTCTTTCGTTTTCTTCTCTTAGTTTGGTGTTTTCGATTTGGATTTTTCTAATGTCGTTATTATTCATAAGAACCGTTCAAAAAAGTAAATAGTGGACTTTTTCAAAATAAGCCAATATTTAATAGAGACGAAATTTCAAAAAAAAGTCGAAATTGTGAAATCAAAGCTTTCGAAAACTTTAAATTCACAGTTAAAATTTTAATAAGATTAAAATTTTCAAGTCAAGTATTTTCAAAAAAGTTCAAAATAAAGATCTGGAAGAATTTTTGGAAAAGGCGAAATTTCAAGAAAAAGTCGAAACTTTCAAAAAAATCTAAATCTATGAAAAATGAAAATATTGAAAAAGAATCCAATATTTAAAAAAACTCAAAATATTAAAAGCAAAGTCGAAATTTGTAAAAAAGGGTATTTTAAAAAGGTCAAAATTTTGAAATGTGCAAATTTTTTAATAAAAATAAAGACATTTACAAAAAAATTTTAAGAAAAAGTCGATATTTTTGACATATTAACCGAAATCGAATTTCCATTTGTGAAAATCTGACGATCAAAGTCAAGAAAAAAAACTTCGGAGCCTCTGAAGACATTTTTTTTAGCGAAATTTCTTTAAAACATTAAAAACAAAGTTAAAATTTGGTTAAAATTGGAATTTTGAAATGTCGAAATTGTATAATAGAAAAAATCAAAATTTCAAGAAAACGTTGACATTTTTTCAAACAAGTCGGTTATTAGAAAGAGTGAAAATTTTAAAATAAAAATATGAACGAAATTTTGAATAAAATTCTTAAAATCGAAGTAAAAAAAAACAGAAATATTTAAGTTAAAATTCTCAAAAAAGTCGAATTCGTCAAAAAAGCATTGAAATAATTTTCAGAAAAACCAAATTTCAAGAGAAAGTTGACATCTTATGAAAAAGTTTAAATTTTCATGAGTAATCAAATTTTTCTGCAAAAAAAGGTTTTCTAGAGAAAGTCGAAATTTAAAAAAAAATATTCGTATTTTGCACTTATACTTTTGTTTAAATTTGGAGAAAAGGTCTGAATTTAAAAAAATGAAAATTTTCAAAATACATCAGTCAACATTTTAAGAAATGGAAAATCTGAAAAGTGAGAAAAAAACTGGAAAATTGAAAACATCAAATTTTTTAAAAAATTAAGAATTTTCAAATAAGTCAATTTTTTTTTAAATCCGAAAATTTTACAGTAAGTCAACATTAAAAAAAAACGAAATTTATAAAATGCTACGTTTTCAGCCGAAGTTTTCAGGGATATCAAAATATTTAAAAAATTCAACAATTTCAAAAAGTTCAACATATTTAAAAAGTACTTTTTAAAAAGGAAAATATAAATTTTCAAAAAAAAAATCGAAATTTTCAAAAACAAAAACGGTTTTTAAAATAAAATCAAAATTTTGAGAAAAGAACTAAAGATTTAAAAATATAATTGAATTTTATAAAAGACACTTTTAAAAATGTCAGTGTTAATCTTAGGATTTTGACTATTCAACTGTTTGTTTAAAAACTTCTAAGGAAAACTTTTGGGATTAGAGGTTAAAGTAGAAATTTCAGAAAAATTGTTCTTATAAAGGTTTTACGTTGACTTAAATCTTAGGCTTTTCTCATAATATTTCTAAATAAAACTCGACATTAAAAATGCAAAATTCTTTGGAGAATACAGTCAAGAAAAAAATCTCAGAATGTTTGCAAAAAAATTACAACATTTTCATTTTAGTCACAAAATATTGAGCATAAACTTGATTATTGACTTTTTTCTTAAAATTTTCATCGAGAAAATAAATTAATGAACAAATATACATATCTCAGAATTCTGACTTTTCTAAAAAATTGAAGTATTTGAAATTAAAATTTTGTTATTAAAATAGAAATATTACCAATTTTATTGTTATAAATTTCGAGGTTTATTTTTTCGGAATTTGTACCCGTCGAGTTTAGACTTGAAATTTTTATAGCTTTTTAATTTTGAGTTTTAGTTTGACATTTCGAGAAAAAAGTCTATTTTTTAAGCCCGAATAATAGTAAAAAAAAATCATATTTCCAGAAAAAGTCTAAAGTCGATGTTTAAAAATTATCAATTTCAATATTTGCAAAAGAATTCATAATTTTGAAAAATAAAAGAATTATAATTTTTTTTCAAAATTTAGACTTCATAAAATTTGAGAAAAAAGGTCGAATATTGAGGTCCAAAGTGAAAGTTTTGTGTTTAAAATGAAAATTTTCTGATTGGTTCATTCAACATTCCGAGTTTAAGCTTGAAATATTTACTTTTTTTTTCAGTTTAGAGATTTAATTCAAAATTTTGGTTTCAACGAATGAAGGCTTTTTTTTTCGAATTATTTGTATAAGAGTTGTTTCGTAGAATGTTTAATTTTCTATAAAAATAGTACATGTTCTCAACAACTGTCAGTGTATTTTGAAGAACGAAAAAAAACTTTTCCATTTTACGTCCATAAGAAATTTCGAGCACTAAGCGGACTATCTTAGAGTTGAAATAGAAAAGTGAAATTTTCTGTATTTTTTTTTGTCAATTCGAAAGCATTTAAGCCCCTGGGAGTAAAACAACATCAAAACAACCCTAATAAGGATCACTCTATTGTTACATACATTTTTTCCTGGTAATGCTTCGTGAGATTGCAAAATTTTGAATCTTTGAAAAAGGAGTATGTATTATTGGGAGTCATATGAGAAAAACAAATAAAATTTTAATTGATTTTCCGTCGCGTGGATAAGCCGTGGATGTTTTCCTTCGTAAGCCAATCATATGTGCAAAATTATACAGGGTGTTCTCTTTAAAACAAAGTAAGTTTATATCAGCTCGATAAGATATTGATAAACAAACTAACGGATATTGTCTATTGTTTTTAAGAAAACTTATATTTTGATTTTTTCTTTAAGTGATTGTGTATAGTGCGATGTTTTTGAAATGATTTCTACAACTGGAGTTGTTGATGAGTGTTTCTTTCGTGTTTTCCTAAATCGCTGTCTTGGAATTATAAGGTTCTATGTTACAAGCTAACAGTTTTGAGAGAATGGTCTTACAAGTTTTTAGTATTTGAAAATAATAGTTAATTTAATTAAATTGGTAATTTGTATATTTTTTCTGACTTATCACCGAATGAGTAGACAGAAACAACTAAAAGTACATAATTTATTTTTCTGAAAAATGACATAGGACCTTGTATTCTCGAAATTGTTTAATTAATTCTTAAAATGTAACTAAGACTTTTAACACAACACAAAATGGAAAACTAAGGATCTAATATCTTTGAATAATAAAATATTTTGTGAAGACGCTTAATTCAGGTTCGCTTCTTGGATTATTCCTTGGTTTGCTTTTTGGTCAGGGGCCGTTCATAAATTACGTAAGAGGTTTTGAGGGCTATTTTGACCCCCTTTCCCCCTATTTTAAGACATCATAAGATTTCAACTACCCCCCCTTCCCCTTAATAAAAAATTTTCGTAAGAAATGTATGCATCAATAAAATACAACTCTGTTAGTTTTAAAAATACCTTTTATTATCATCTTATTATTATAAATATCATTAACTCACTTGAATAACATTAATCTTATTAACCTATCACAGTTTTGACCAAAATTAGTTTAGTAAGACCTAAGGTGTTGAAAAAGCTAGATAATAAATCAAAACTCTAATTATTATTTATCCACGGACTGACTAACCATTCAGATATTGATTCAATTACCGGAATGACTGATTCCTTTTGTTTTTCTTGAGGCTCTCCAATTTTTTCGATATCAATATCTTCATTGTCGTACCATTCTATATCATGGCTATTATTATTGTATGATGTAAGACACAGGCTCTGTCCAGCACGGACGATTCAATAATTTAATAGGATGAAAATTCTCAGTACGAGCACACTGGTACTTGTGAACTGATTGACGATGGATTTTCACATTTTTATTTGATGCAAAGTACAATCCACATGTTGGGCATGTACGTGCAATCAATTGCGTTTGAACCGTAGGACAATAAAAGTCGTATGGTGTTAAAATAAAATCTGGGCGGCTAGGAATTTCAATGTTTAGAAATAATTGCACAAATAAGGGACAAAAATTAGCATTTGCTTGGTCTTTAGGAAGTGGTATATCTAAAGTTTGCGCTTGTCGAAGAGGATAAGGTGGTGGAATAAATCCATCTGGTAATATCATTCGCAAATTACTTCGTAATTTTCCGCAGCATCTAAATTCTGTGCATTTGCTAATTTGCAGGAAATACTGAGATTCTCTTACATGTCTACAGTACCAATCAGGAGTCCATTCCACTAAACTTCTATCAATATTATCACTACCAGGATCTACGTATTCAGCAACAACTGGTTTATCATGAATAATTAACTTACTCCATATTTGCGCTAAGATATCACCAGCCATTTTGAAATTTTTGAGTTCAAGTTCATTATCAATTGTACGTCGCTGATCATCAAGATGATTACCTAAAGAATCATATGGTAAGACAAGTCCAGATAATTGATGACTCAATGGAGCCATTCTGCGCTCTACTCGATTGAAGCAACTTCTTCCGAGAGCGTTAGTAATAATAAATATAGCATCAAGATCAAATTTACGAAAGGGGGATGCACCATGAGAGATGACTTGAGGAAAGCGTGGATTTTCATCAGGTCCTCCGTCAACAGTCATGATTATAACTCGTTTTATATTATTATAATCTGTTTGGCCAGGGATTGAAATTCTGCTAGCTCCATAAGATGTTCTAGATCGATGCTATGAGTGCGTGTAGATGATGATGAATGTTTTCCTGATCTGATTGCAACGTACGTAGGTCCACTGTATGTCAGTGCTTCAGGTTTGCCCATTCCATCAGTATTATTTTCAATGCCAGCATATACTGAAGGTATTAATTTATGTTTTTCTGCCACCACCCAGTCGTGATCTGGTAGTCGTACTCGATATTCCATATGCATCAGAGAGGGTGCTTGTTTTTCTACAGCAGTTTTACCAATTGGAATGCGCGCTTTGTCGTCCTGTGACAAGAAGAAAACCTGAGCAGGCCCAAGCATGGAGGCGAGAGACTCGATAGCCCGGATAGAAGCAGTGCAAAATTTATCATCGGGATGGCTTTTGTGTTCATCATTTGTTGCTCTCGCCAGTTTTACCGGAACTGTTACTACGTGTTTTTTTCCTTGAATTGTAGTAGAACATCTAGGTAAAAGACGAAGATACGTAGCACTTCGTGATAGATTGAAACCTAACGTCTCTAGTTCTTTGACCAAGTCATCTAGAGTTCTACAGCTTCTTACCATTTCAGTTTGGCGCTTCTCATCTGCACCACCTCCAAAGCTCGCAATTTCTGCTAAAACTTTCAACAGCCCAAGTTGAGCTTCCTCCAAACGAGGGCGACCCACTGTCTCGTGCACATTTAATTGTTGTTTTACAACTGGATTCTTAATAACATCTTTTATGATATTCAGCATTTCGTTTTTTATTAGCATCATTTTTTAGCTTCACCGAGGTTTTTTTGCAATTTAGTGATTTCTTGATTTCTTGATTGATCTTGAGTCCTCCAAGACCAGAATCCCGACGTAAAATACTTGTATTTAATTCACTCTCCACCAATGATTTTTTTTTCAATTGCATCTTGTGCTGGAGTAGGATGACATGTTAATTGTGATTTATCAGGAATCGCCTCTTTTAGAATCAGTCTGTGCGCCATATCGACTTCTCTAGTGCATAATGCGACAGAAGAATCTGTTGAGTTTTTGTCCATCAAAGCAAGCGGTCCACCAGACACATTTTGCTGTAAGAAGTGATTTTGATTACAGCTTAGCATACACAGCAAAATATGCGTAACTTATAATTTTATTTAAATAGAATTTTACATATAACAATAACTTAAAAATAATATTAAAACATTGATAATAACATTTTGAACAATAAAATTTAGATATAAAGTGCCAACTAACCTGTTTAAAAAAAAAACGAGCATGTTGGTTTCTTTTCTTAGCAGCAAGCTGTTTTAAATCATTTATTTTTTGAGATACAAATTTTCCGAAAGCATTGTCATCATTTTTGAAAACTTCTTTGTTGGTTGTTCAGAATAAATTAGACTCTTGTTGACAAACCTTTGGTATTTTATCTGGGAAACCTTCTACCCACGCTTTAAATAACAGTGGATGTAAGTATCCAGACATGTTAGATAAAATAAATATTCTAAAAGGAAATGAGGTATATTTTTGAGATTCCAAGTAACAGGGAAATCCCCGATCAACGAGAACAACAATGAAATAGTAGAAAGTTTAGAAGTACTGACAACATATGATTCTTGTAAGATTCAATACTGAGTAAGAGAGATAAAGCACATATGGCGCTATCCAATAATGCCATTTCTTAGCGCGAAAGTGGTAAAATTTCTAATTCAAAATTTTACGTAATATCAAATTCTCTACCCTCCCACCCTATAGTAAGAAACTATAATATTTCATCAACACCCCCCCTCCTCTAAATATCTTACATAATTTATGAACGGCCCCTCATTGCATTGGTCTGCTTCTTGGGGTTTGCCTTAGTCCACTTCTTGGAGCTTGTCCTTTTACCCCTCATTTTACCTTTTGGGTTAATTTTCATGGTAGTTATATTAGGAATAACAGCTTTGAAGTATTCCTGATCAATTTTAGGTATGTATGGCAGCATAGCTTTAATGGCTTCCCTCTTTGTCAAAGGAAATTCTACTTTTGCTACAATAAAAGGAACTTCATCATAATTGTAGCATCCTGCTAAAGACTGGTAACCAGGGAAATCAAAACATTTCATCTGGATTATAATATACGGTTTTTTGTTTTTTACTTTTATTAAAATTCTTGCAAGCGAAATCCACTTTACTTAAAATTCGTTCGATAACGCTGTGTACTGAATCAATTTCTTGTATACAAGAATGACCTGGAGTTGATAGTTCAATGTTACCATTTCTATTTGACTTTGCTTTAACGTGTGACCGAATTTTCGACCTAAATCTTCAAATTTTTACCTTAGACTTATTCGGATTTTTTCCCAAAATTTGATTTTTAAATCTGAGATTTCGTTTCTAGAAAAATTTAAACTTTTCTTGAAATTTCTATTTGTTTTATTAGAAATTTGAATGCTACGTTTTGAATTTTATTAAAATAATGTTGAATTTTGTATGTTTTTCAAGCTTAAACTCCCCATTTTTAAAAAAGCTCAAATTATGAGAAAAACTGGAAATTTATACTAGCGATTTTTCGAGATTTAACACCAAATTTTGACAAGAACTTGGACTTTGTAATAATAGTTATACAGTTTTGGAATTTAAAAATTTAAATTTTAAATTCGGTTTTTGAATAAAATTTTGAATGTTAGACCCTTTACTAAGAAATCAAAATCTCTTATAAGCCGTTATTTTGAAAAGACATTTCTATAATTTTTCTAACATGGCGATTGAACTTTAAAAAAAGATTTGTTTAATGACTTTAACATCAGTTTAATTCGAAATTTTTAATTTTTTCAAAAAGTTTTAACTTCATGATAAAAAATTTTCGAAATTTTTTGTTATGAAGTTGATTTGTTTATACTTCGATTATGATTTCAAAAATTCGACCTTTTTCTCCAAAATTCGACTTTCAAGTGAAAATTTCCAAAAAAATATTGAAATTTCTTAGTTATCAAATTTCAACTTTAATTAGGAAGTTTTTTTTACTTTTAATCACGACATTTCAACTTTAAATTCATATTCCTAGAAAAACTTGATTTATAAAATGTTTACAACTTTATACGACGAGTTTAAAAATGTCAAGATTAAAGTCGAAATTTTGAAAAAAAAAATGAGCCTAATGACTAGTTTATTTTTCAAATTGTTTACATTAGCACTGGTTCAAAATTGGGACTTCTTCAAAATATTTGGACTTTCTTTCTAGACAGTTAATTTATAAAAAATCCCCTGGCCATTTTGAGAAAACATTAAAAGTTTCAGGAAATATCAAAGTTTATTTTTTGAATTTTGTTTCAAGACAAAATGTTGAGTGTTATTAGTTTTTGTTAATAGATTTTATCTTTCGGAAATTGAAGATTTTTTTTTAGAAAATTTTGACTTCAAACCTTTTTTTTTCAAAAATTATAGCTTCTTATTTCTTCGTATTTAGAGAGTAATTCTAAATGTCAACTTATTTCTAAAGTTTCGAATTTAAAAAACTAAAAATTTCGAATTCGAACAGGTAAATTTGTTAACAACTAGCGTATCCTAAGTTTTTTCAGAAATTCAAAATTTTTAAAAAAGTTAATATTTTCGGAAATGTTTAATAATGAATTTTGGTTATTTTTAAGCATAAACACGGTCGTAATTAAACTTTTTCTAGAACGAGTTTGTCCCCTCTAAATGTAGACTTTTCTAGACATTTCGAATTAAAATTCCAAATTTAAAAAACTCAAGATTAAGTTCAGAAGTTCGGTATCTGACATTCTTCTCAAAAATGTTGGCGAAATTTTTAGTTTTCTAGAAAGAATCAAAGTTTAAAAAAATATTTATGGGTTTAAAGTAAATACCAAGATTTTAAACTATGAATTTTGAGAAAAAAAGTAAAAGTATTAACATACTTCGCATTTAAGAAAAAATCTAATTCAAATTGAAAATTTCCAAAAAAGGTCGAAATTTTGAGATTAAAGGTAAAACTTAAAAAAACGATAATTAATTTTATAGTAAAAACTTTTTTTCGAAATTCGGAAAAATCAAATGCATTTCGACATTACAAATTCAGATAGCAAAAATAATCCCCAAAATTGCCCAAAATAAAAAACGTAGGAATTAAAGTTGTTGCCAGTTAGAAAAAGAATTGGATGGTAAAAGAAAACTTGAACTTAAAAAAAGAAACATCTAATCTTCCAGAATTTAGAACGAATATCCAAATTCTAAATGTTCGGGTGCAAACTTTAAATTTGAGATAAAAGTTAAAATTATGAATTTAATCTAAATTTGAAAAAAATTAAAAAAAAAAGATTTTTCTTCAGCTGACTTCAAACTATGTCTTTTTAGAGGCATTTTTCATACACAAGTGCAGGTTACAGAAGACAGTTCAAAGATAAATTTTAGAAAAGGAATATCTTTCGATTAATTTTATCATCTTACCCACACATCTGTTTTTATTTCGAAAATAAGATAAATAGGCAACATTGTTGTTAAATTACTTTGTCAGAATGTTAGAAGAATTAGCCTCTAGAAATGTTTTTACAGTATTTTTTTTATATTTTATTATACTTGTATACAATAATAATATCAATAGTAAAGTAGTATTATACCGTGGCTTCTTAGCTCTAACCTAAACGCAAACAAAGACTAGGTAGTTATAGCAGAAGGATCGCAGCCCCTCCCCCCCTCTGAAAAAAAATTCTGGTTACAGGCCTGATGTGAGCAATTGCATAGCAAATAACAGAATTTCTGTTTTATGAAACACAACTGTCGCTCCACAATGTCAGTTCTTTTATGTTGGGGAGATGCTAAATTATTCGATTTAAAATTTTGATAATGGAACTTCAAATATCATAACCTTTGCGGCCAATCATGACTTCAGGCCAAATAGCGCAATATACTTGTACATTAAGAGAAAAATGTGGTGTCAAGTTATACAGTGACATTTTACTTTTATAATAAAATGAGGAAACCTCGGCCTTAGGGTATGCTAAGACATTTTGGAGGTCAAATGTTACCACAACTTTGTTTTTATTTTTTCTCGCATTGTTCCTGTCTTCTGTTCTTGCTTCTTTTTCTTTCACATGCTTCAAATATTCTTCTAAGATACCCATAGAACCTTATGGTGCTGGTAACTCATATAGTGCTAAAATTGTAACACCAACCTTATAATTCCAAGACAGCGAAATGTGTTGTACGTTGGTGGTGATCTAAATGGTTTTAAAACGGTTTTGAATTTAACCTATGAATTAACTGAGATCAGTAAGATTACACTATCCTTCCTGTAAATTGCTCTTCTGTATAATTTGACTTAAAGGATTAAAAATATCAATAATTCATATGATACAGTAGGTCATTTTCCCAAATATCTCGAGGACCATTATTTACTACTTAAAAAATACACGGACAAGTTTACGGGGGTTAACTAATATCAGTGTAATGTAATTAAAGTTACAAAGGTCACTAAGTAGCTTTCTTGTAATTGATTATAAAGCAACATCATTGTTTTATTGAATAACTGCCCTCTGCGTCATGTGGAAAGCAATACGGTTGATTGAATCAATCAACCGTAAAAGAAAACTATTATTGTTTTTAAAGAATTTTATTACAAATTAAATATCGCGCACGATAAATATAAAATAAAAAATTTGCATTGTTAGTTATTTAGTACAATTCTAATAAATAAAAAAATGTTTAATTGTTATTACAATGTGTCACAGCCATTTTTACTTGTATAACAGCCCACAGTTTGCTAAACAAATAGGGAGATACATCACATTCGCTCATAATCACAAAATCTTACACTTAATGATCACAAAGAATACATATTTCGCAAAGTAAAAGAATGATTGACGAATTAGTACAGTTTGTTAATAACAAAATGTATTAACATTATAATTAACTAAATAGTTAAACTTTTCAATCTACAGAAATAGATTTTGATTAATTTAACAAAACTATAACGAATATCACGTATTTTTAAAGGAAGTACCCGTTTAATAATCTAGAATAAATAAAAGCATCACTCTCACTTCTTTCGCGTTTTGAATTCATTCAGTCTTGAACAATTTTTATTCAAAAAATGTGTCCTCTTGAATCACTATGACTGCTTCCCATACCATACATATCTGTAGCACCAGTTGTAGGCGTCATCTGTATTTTTGCAACACATTGGGTACACTATGTTTGATTTGGTTTGTTTGGCGCATCTTTGGCAAACTTCGATGATTTCAGACTGCAACGAAAAGATGTTGTTAGTGGGACAAAATCAAGTAAGGAGCTAGGAAAGGCCATGAAATTAAAAAAAATGCATCTTAACTATTTATAACGGATATTCAAAGCTGTGGGTTGGCTTAATATTTAATTCTAGAATGCTGAATTTTCTTTGTAATTTTTTAGAGAAATGGAATCTATGGAAACTATCTTGTACTAGTTTCTGCGAGCATGGTGAAAAGTAGTTTCTACGAACTATTCTTATGGTAGAACATTTCGAATTAAATCTACATACAAAATTTTGCAAGAACGAAACACAAATAAGATATTAAAAATAAAAAAAAAATCATTGCATTCTCCAAAAAATTGTTAGAGACTTTCTGAGAGATGTATAAATTGAATATCCATTAAGATTAGATTCAGTTTGTGAAAATTATTTAAATAATTTAACGATATTTTAAAAAAGAAATGTTAATTTTAATTAATATTTGTAATAATAATGGCTCCTTTTACAGCGCTATGAGAGTTACACACTGCTACTACTAGGGCCAATCGAAAGCAGTGTGGCCAGCACTATTCTTCAGCCGCCTATTATGACCTAGAGTTACAAGTACTTGTACTCGGTCACCCTAAACGCCGTGTTTAGCAGACAGTATCCTAAAAACGGACGACGTATGAAGTTACGATTTGAAAGTCTTAGTTGCCGAAAATCATACTTTAAAGTTTAAACTTCTATCAAAATTTCGATTTGACCTTGAGTTTTTAGATAAAACTGGTACTTTTCACATTAAAGTCGGAATTTCGGAAAAGGAGTTCAAAATGAAAATTTTTTTCAGGAAATATATGTTTTTAAAAAATTGAAACATTGAAATACAGAGCTTGTCCCCTGAAACCAAGAAAGATTAAAAAACACAACAAAGATTGCTCTAACGCGGTTCGATAGCCAAGCTGTCATCCCCAGAGAGAAAAATTCCAAGTGTGCACTTTAAATTTTAGTTTTTTAACCAAAAATTCAGCTTCAAAATGAAAATCTACCTTTTTCAAAAATTCGGGGTTAGAGTTTTTGATAATAAAAAGGCACAAACTTTCAGAGAAAATATAAATTTATAAATTTCGATTTTTAATATGAAAATGTTGGAAAAAAATTTAAAATTCTAGGTGGAAAGGCAAAAAGGGGCAATTTCATGAACAAAGTAAAATTTTCGAACCAAAATTAAACAGTAGAACCCCCATTATGTTATCAGCCGTTAATTTTTATATCCGTTTTATCCGAAATTTCAATTATCCAAATTCACTTGAGCCCACATTGTGTCAAAAAATCGGAATCCGACTATATTAAATAATTACTAGAAATTTCTATTTTAAAATCATTCGATAAAAATCTAAACTCATAAGATAACAATTTTTTCGAAATTGTTGAGGTTTTAGGAGGAACAATAAAAAAGAGAGGAAAGTCGTAATTTAAAGGAAAAAGCAACATTTCCAAAGGAATATTTTTTATTGTCGACTTTATACGCGAAATTTTCCACTTGAACTGTCTAATTTTAAGTTTCAAATCTAAAGGAGCACTTTGAAGAGAAAGTTTGAATGTTCAGATTAAAATCGGAATATCGCGAAAAAATCTCTGAATTTGAAAACAAAAATGCATGTTTTTGTTCGAAACCTGAACTTAATTTTTTTTTAATTTCAAGTCAAAAGTTGAAATGCTAAATAATGCGTAAATGCTAAAATGTGTTTGTCTGGCTATCTGCCTGCTGGCTTTTCACGGCTCAACTACTGAACCCATTTCTTGAAACCCGAGGTAGATCCAAAAAAAAATTTTTATTCAGAAATCATAGGTAAATTATCAGCGTAATATCAATCATTTGATTTCGTCATTGATAGTTGATACTGCACTAAAGCCAATTATTTATTTATTTTCGCGAACGAAATCGTGGGCAACAGCTAGTTTTTTTATAAATTTCGACTTTGCGAGGAACAAAATCAAAATGTAGCTAAAGTTAAAATTCTAATAAACAATGTCAATTCAAAAAAAGTCGAAACTTTGATAAAAATATCAAAAAAATAAGTTTAAAGTAGAAACTTTTTTTAAACTATCGACTCGAAAGTTAGAATTTTCACAAAGGACCCAAAATATTGATATTTATAAACAAAATGTTTACAGAAAAGTTGGAAAAAAAAGCTCCAAACAAGTTTAAAATGGAATTTTGAAATCAAAATTTTAATGAAAGAAAGGCAAAATTACAAGACTAATTTTTTTTACTCATCTCGATTTTCTCTTCAGAATTTCAACTTTAAACTGATTTTTCTACACTTACACTTTAAAATATAAAGGATGAATATCAAAGTTGCAGGAAATAAGTTAAAGACAAAAGAATTGTTCTACAAATTCAAAACTTAAAGTCGAAATTTTACCTTTAAATTTGAAATGTCGACGTTAGCATGAAATGTTTGAATAAGAGCAAAACACTTTGGAATTTCCACAAAAATGTTGTTTGATATTATGAACTTTTTCTAAATACAGTTCACCCATAAAGTGTAATCCTGTTGTTATGCTTTTAAAGCACCGCGAGTGGGATGCGTAAGTAATGGCCTTTTTAAGTAAGGTATGTTGTAATTGTCGGGAAAAACTCTGCTTGGCAACGAATTTCAAAATTTGGTACTTCTTTAGAAAAATAGGATCTCCATAGACAGAAACTGGGCCCCACAGGAATTTACTGTCTCCGACTGACTTGTATGTCTAAAGAACGTTGCCCTTCGAGGAATCAGGCCTATCAGTTCCTTGCGAGCATTTCGTATGAAGGTACTTATAGAAAAGACACAATCCACCAATCATTCACCTGTACTGCAGACGAAATTTTGAGAAGAAACTTCGAAATGTCTAAAAAATTGAAATACAAAACTTGTCCCCTGAAACCAAGAAAGATTAAAAAGTACCCAAAGTTTATTGCATTTCTCTGAAGATGATAGATTGGCTGCCGAAACGCGTTAGACCAACCTTAGTGGTGTTTTTTAATCTTTCTTGGTTTCAGGGAACAAGTTTTGTATTTCAATTTTTTAAGATAACCAAGTACCAGTCCGTTCCAACAAAATTCGAAATTGTTAAAAAAGGCTTCCTCTAGATCTGAACGTTTTTAATGAAAAATAATTAGTTTTAAAATCGAAATGTGTAGACTAAAGTGTTAAAAATTGCGAAATTAAAGTGAAGAAGATTAAAAAATACATTATGTGCGATGAAATCAAAGTCACAAATGCCACTAGTAGTGCGGAAACTTTCTTGTATTAATGGTTGCATAACAAGAGTCAATAAATACAAATACTGTCGGCATGACATAATCAAGAGAGAGAAAAAGAGAGAGAGAGAGAGAGAGAGAGAAAGAGAGAGAGAGAGAAATTTAACAAATAACGTTCTGTAATGAAACACAATTGTCGTGCAGTCCAAAGTTGAATTTTTGACATTTTTTCTCAAAATTTCCTAGTTTAAAGCTAGTTCGAAATTAGACGTGAAATTTTATGATTTTTTTAAATGAAATAGAACTTTTTCCGAAATTTTAATTTCTTAAGGTGCATTCAGAATTTCCCAATTAAAACAGAATTAGTACACAAAATTACACTTAATAAGTTTGCAAACTCCAAACTTTTCGTATTAATTGGAAATGAATTTTGACAGATACTCCTGTGTTTATTTAATTGTTTAAAATTTCTAAAAAAATCTAAATAATGAACATTAAAAAACTTCTTTAATACATGTTTTGACATGAAATCTAATTTTTGCAACCTGCAACGCCAACTGCATAGATTAATTTCACTCTTAAACTTGGCATCGTTAATTTCCAAAATTAATTTAATGTACTAAGCATACCTATTGATTGCGAGATCCTAAATGCATCTTTATTATTTTTAATTTAAATTTACATTATATTTAAAAGTACACAAATTTGTCTAATATACCAAATTTAATGAGCTTTTCAGTCTTTACATCTGGGAATGGTTTAAATGAGTAATTTGAGCAGATGTTATAAGAAATACTTACATTGCCATCATTATCACATTTATTTTCGGAAAATTCATATTCTGCTGCTTGTCCGGGTCTGGCTGTTGTATGGTTAATAGCAAATACAATGATTACAGCTCCAAAAAAGACGACTACCTGTAAAAGAATAAAAGTACATCAAATATAAGTTTTAATTTATAACTTTGCAAAAAATACTCTAAAAATATTACTCTCGTTATGATGTAGGAAATTTGTTTGCGCAAATTCATTTTTGTTTGATCTTGGTTTCACTCAAAGTAAATTTACTAAAATTATAAATTCTGTTTTGCATCCTTATTTTATGGAAACTTTATTTAATTTATTCTATTGCAAGTTAGTGGCACATTATCAATATTTTGGTTATAAAATGTTGCAATAAAATTAACGTCTCGATCTAATAATAATCTAATAATAAATTAACTTTGAACTATTTATTTGCTGATTTGTAAAGTTAAAAATATTTTGTGCTGTTTGTTTTGTTCCCTTGGTCCCATAAAAGAGTAGAGTGTAAAATGCAATTTGGGAGAGCAAATTGTTACGATTTTTTAAAGCAGCTATTTTGTTATATGTAATTGAACAATTCATAAAAATTAAGTACAATCCACTCGCAAAAGGCAACCTCATTATGCCTTCAGAGCACCGCGAGTAGGATGTGGAAACAATAGATTGCGATAAACACCCTTCTTAAAGAAGGATAGGTTGCACTTTTTGGGGAAATTTCTTTCAGTAACGAGCGAGTTTCACAGTTTGGAAGTTCCATAGAAAGAAGAGATTTCATAAATAGAAGTCCTCACTGTGTCAATCTGGACCGCACAGGAATTTGCTGTTTCTGACTGTCTTGTATCTTGTAAATATTACTCTTAGAGGAATCAATTCCTGCGAGCATCTCCCATGAAAGTACTTGTAGAAAAGAGAAAGCGTCTGTGATCTAGTGTTTCGAGAGAATCAGTCAAACTCTTGTCATCAATCAGGCTAATCAACTCTTCTTTGAATTGAATCCAAAAGAGCCAAAGTGTGCTTTGAGGCTGAACTCCAAACATGAGAACAGTAATCTAGTGTTGGCCTAACTTGACCTTTATATAGAGTGAGCAGCTTATTAGATGTGAAGTACTTTTTAGCTCTAAAAAGAAAGCCTAGCTTCTGAGAAGCGGACTTGACAATGGCACGCATATGAAGGTCCCAAAAGAAGTTGGTGCTCGCATAATGCCGGCCACTCCCTGGCGGATGTCGAAGAGGCGAAGATCTGCAGTCCACGCCTGGAGTCAGAAATCGCAAACCAGCATACATTATGCCGACCATTGACTGAAGGATATTGAAGAGACGAAGATCTGCAGTCCAGGTCTGCAGTCAGAACTCGTAAACCAACACACATTAGATCAGTTCTTGAATACTCTTTCAGATAAATATCTGCAATTAACGGCTGTCAGTTTATAGAAATAGTCACCATACACCACTAGATTTTCTTGTAAAGTTATCGACAAATTACGAAAAAAATACAAAGAAAATAATAAGCTTATCGAAAAAAGTTTGCGCGTTTTTAATTGTATTAAAACAAACAAAAAAACGGAATGGCTTTTTCGATGACAGATTGGTTGCAAAAAAGGAATAGTTTGTCTCATATGTCTTTAATAAATGAACTAAGAATTTCCAGTAACGATGATTTGAAAAATTACCTGCGTATATACGAGTAAACTTTTCCAATTTTGTTACATTTAGTAAAACCATTTATTACTAAACAAAATACACAGATGCGAAGTGCCATTAGTGCCGAAGAAAGGTTGATTACGACTTTGAGGTTTTTAGCTACAGGGAGGAGCTTCGAAGATTTGTTCTAAATTTCTCGAAATTGTGACATTTTTATAATCGAGAACAACTAAAATAACTTTCTCTCCCTCGCCTCAAGTTAAGAACCATACATTGGGACAAAAGCGAAAGGTTGAAAAATTACAAAAGCAGTAAGAGTACTTATAATGACCTGAATTCATAGATGCCATAAGTTTAAAAATAACAAAAAAATTAAATTACACCATAAACAAAATCATCGTATCCCTTTTTTTGTCCAAAGTTCTCTGTTGGCTTGACAACTGTCTTTAACTTTTCGTAAAGAATCTGTGTGAAAGCGTGTATTATGCTTCATGTTTTGTTGTGATTTTACGGAGGTATGGATTTTTTTTTATTGCTACAATGGGACAAAGGCAAAGAGTAGAAAGATTACAAAAGATTAAAATGACCTGATCCAATTTATGAGCGAAAAATAAGAAAAAAAAATTAAATTACACCATAAACAAACCCAAATCTAAAGTTTTCTATTTCCCTAACAAAACTTTTCATAAAGATGAATGTGGTCAATAAATGTCAATGAGATTTCTAAGAACACTTTATTATTCGCATACTATTTTAAAGCCATCGTATCGACGAAAATCTAAGTGGACAAATATCTGCACCAAGATTACAAAAACAATTAAAATGACCTGAAGCGATTGATGCGATAAGTTAAATAAAATAAAGAAATTAAATTACACCATAAAAAAAGCCCATTCTATGTTTTTTTCGGAGTTTGTATTGTCCTAAGAGCAATTTTTCATAATAATAAATGTGATCAACCAATGTCAATGAGGTTTTTGAAAAATCTATATTATGTTCACACTTCTTTGTGGCCATCGTATCAATAAAAATCTAACAGGACAAATATCTTCAGTTTCGATAACCACCGAAGAGATAACACCATATACACTCAGTTCTTTGCTTCGATCGGTCCGAAATATTCTCTAGAACTGCACGTGTGTGGTGAAATAACCTCTCAGTTCAGATATTCATCTCTCACGTTGAGGGCTTGCAGACAATAATCGACTAAGAACATACACGTTCAGTTTTTGACTCCGATTATGGACTGCAAGCCCTGACTCGTCTGAAAACTGCATGTGAGTGGAGCATGTTGGACTTCAGTCTGTAGCGTGTAAGACCATGGTCTCTTCGATATCCGCAAGTGAGTGGCCTAGGATAGACAGATTAAATCTTATCGGAAGAATTTTACCGCTCATTAGTATGATTTTTAATTTCAGCACTGGTGTCGTTGCAAAACCTTATCATGCATTATTAGTTACTGCGTTGATTAAACCGATTGTCGGTTGTGTCACCATATTGGAAAGTTATTGCATACAAATCACAAACACATAAAGAATGTGTATGTCTTGTTTGCGTTATATGTAACAGCAATATCAAATATCATCGCAGTGCTCATCAGTGATAGCGAGGAGTTTGTCTATAACATCTACCATTGAAAAAATTCCCTAGTGGATCACGTGACGTCAATTTTTTTTCGGAAGCTATCTCCCCCAGTGGAGCATTGGTGGACAGTTGACAATGATGCCAGGTCGAAATGAAAAGTTTCTTTTGCCCCCCGCGGAAGTTTTATAGAGCGAATCAATCTAACAAGATATATTAATTTCAATAAAATACAGTTGCGTGTTACTTGATGAGTTCAGACTAAGTATTAAAACAAAAAAAAAATATATGTATATATTAAGAATAAAATTGGAACGTCACAGAGATATAATATATCATTTTAACTTGATATTTAAGTTCAATATTAGACGCCTAGTAACTATATTTATACATATGACCTATAGCCCTTTAATCTAGCAACACTTTTTCTAGTGGTTTTTTAAACTATTTGTTTCTTTAATAACGTGCCACCATTTTCCTGACATGTGATATATCACTAGAAATCGTGCAAAAATCGTTGTCTATAAAGTTCAACTTGAGATCAAAACAGGAGTTAGATAATCATTTAGTGGGCGCTAAGCGCTAGACATTCTTATCAATAAAAATGATTTAACTGTTGGCACACGAACAAAATCATGTTTAAATAAAACAACAAATCAAATATTTTGATTACAAATTGAATACCGCAAATATCGTAAATATTTAACTGATTCAGATGCCAATTAAAATTCATTATCAGAGTTAAACAACATATTTAATTAGAAGTCTCGATTCGTTAATTTATTACTATCGCGATGGCAAAAAATACAGTTAATGTGCCGGTTAATGCCCATATCAAAAATCAGTGGAAAATCTTGAAAGACTATAAATAACGGTGATATTTTAATTGAATTCAGTTTCTAAAGTATTTTCCACTTTGGATCTGACTTATGTTTAACACAAGAATAATTCTTGTACTTATAATTCAAATTATGATTACCCGGTATTTCGATGAGATCTGATAGGTATATTTTCTCTTATTTGCAGTTGCTTGTTTCCGAACTATTACAGGCGAATGTGCCCGTGCCCCATAGCAAATTACGAGTGCTGCTATGTTGTCAAAAAAGGCAGTTTTATAATTTGCAACTTTTCGGCTCATCATTAGTCTTGCAAGTTTGCCTACGTGAACCTCTCTGTTCTAGTTCTATATGGAGCAATAGTACTAATTTGTTCTTGCTGTTGTTACTTAGATTTAGAAAGTATTCCCAGTTTTATTATTCAACAGTCGTTAAAGAACAGAAGAAGATTTCGATTTCATTAACCATTGTCTCTAATAATCTTCACAAAGATTCCGATTTAAAATAATAGGCCATATACTCCAGTTCTTTAGTTAATACAATAATTTGAAATACACTGGAAGAAAATTCGCAAAACCCTGCTTCTCAAATTTCGTTCGAAATTTCTTCTATTTTTAAAATTTTCTAGAGAAAGTTGAAATTTCGAAAATAATAGTAATCTCAATAAAAAAGTCTTAATTTGTACAAACAATTTATCAAATTTTCAGCTTTTTACTCAAATTGGTAATATAAATAAAAAAGTACAATCGAAAGTTCAGAGCAAAAAAAGGAAAAAAATTTAGATCAGCTTTTGGGAAAATAATAATATTTGCAAAATTTAACCAGAAATTCTGCGAAAAGGATCAAATTTTCGAAAAATGACAATAAAATATGTAAGCATAATAAAAAATTACCAAAATTTTGAGCCCTCTGTCGAAATTTCAACCTTAATAGCAACATTTTGACATTAACTACATTTTTCGCTTAATATTTGACGTCTACATTTTTTGAAAAATAGTAAATTTACAGATTTAAATGTTAACCCAAAATTTTGAGAAGTCAAAATTGGGAAAAAGTCGAAATTTGGATATTAGATTTATATAAGGTCAAAATGTTCACGTTAAACACGAGTTTTTAACTTTTTCTGAAAATTTACAACTTTGAAACTCGAAATTTTATGGAATTTCAAATTTTTGAGCTGGAAACCTACTTAAAAACACCAAATCTTAAAAACTTGTTAGTCTTTTTTTTGGTTTGGTTTCTTTGAAATTTTTACCTTTTTTTAATCTAATTGAAACTTACAGTTTTTACTTCTTCTTTCCCTATTTCAATTTTGAAATATTTTTAAACTGGATCGCAGAAATCTTAATTAAAATTAATAAACAAAATTCAATCTTGAAATTTTTAATTTAGTACAGATTATAAATTAAAATGCAGGGTATCCTCAAAAATCACCGACAACGCTTTCTGTAGATTCAGGATAATCATTAAAATACGATGAAACAATTTAAAAAAAAATTTAGATATCAAATTATAGAAAAAATGACACTCAATTTCAAAAAAATATACGCATATATTTTGCTGATACCTTGTATACTTTAAATTTCGTGATTGTTTCTTTGTAAATAAATATGAAGTTTTTCTTAACATTTTTGATATTAATTTAGATATTTCGATTTTTTTTTTTTTAATTTTACAAACTTCGAATAAGTATATAGGAAATTTTAGCAAAAAAGTCAAATATAAAAAAAATATCTTCAACTGATTCGTTCGACCTACAAAATAAATAATTTGTTTTGTCAAAATTTAATGATTTACGGAATGTTTCAATCGAAGGGAAAATTTAGGAATTCTGGCATAGACAATCAATCAAATTTTCGCACCTCTTGATTAGCACGTTGTAAACCTGCATACATATGCAACAAAACTGGTTGAAATTAAAATCGATAGAGTATCAATTTGATGATGATTTAATGAGATTGTTTCGATGCTTTTTTTGCTAATTATTTACGAGTAGCTACCTTTTTATATTTTTACAAAAATATTAAAAATATATGCATGTTTGCTTAAACATAAAGATTCTACATACCATACACAAAAATAAGATTAATTTTTTTTTCAAGCAGATTTATCTAAATAAATATTGCCCTATCATTACAAGTAAAAAATTTATGATAATTTTTTATTCGTTAAAAACAATGAATACGTAGAAAGATCAGCGTATACATAATAGTGCAAATTAATAGTTAAAACTACATATAAAAAGAGATACGATGCTTCGACTGCTTCGAGAGAAAACTGACGATAAAGCCTAAGTTTTTTCTCGAAATTTGTTACTGATTGTGAATGGAAAGTTTGGTTTTTTAATCCTCATTAAAAGAATAAATCAAGTTTTTTAATTATAGAATGTGCCTCGGAAGCCATGCGATGTGCATATGGGAAACTCGTATTTTTTTAACGTCAATTTGGTAATTTTTAGGGGAGGATGTCACCAGTGAAACTTTGTTATTAAATCACGTAAAACTTAACTCTTTCCGACTGATTTGGAATGCAACATGTAGGGAATTGTAATAGGTCTTCTTACAATCTGTTCCACTGCTATGATTGCCACCACTTCTTCTGGTGGTGGAGGCGGAAGCCCTGTCAACAGCCTATAGGCTAAAAACAAACCGGTATGCAATGGAATCACCTAGATCAATATGCCATACAGAAATATTCAAGCGGATCTGTGCGAACCATACGCTAAGTATGCCATCGGACAGAACAAAGAGTATCCCCAACTTTCACAATCCCTACCGGATAGAAATACCGAAACAGGGAGTGCAGTTAGTAGAACCAAAAAGAGGAAGTGGGTCAGTCTGGTTCACAGATGGATTCAAAACAAAGATAAGTACTGGTGTGGGAATAACCGAAAAAGAACCAGGAAATAAATTTTACATAAATCTGAAATCTTTGGCAACCGCATTTCAGGCAAAAGTTACTGCAATTACAGCCTGTCCTGAAGCAATAGTCAGGAGGTCTTGTGAAAACAAGAGAATCATGATCTATAGCAACAGCCCAGCAACACTAAATGTGCTGAGAGCTTATGAAATAAACTCCAGAACGGTCAAAGATTGAATTGATAAGCTAAGCAACTTGGCAAAACACAATACAGTTACATATACTTAGATGGGGTGAGGCCCATCTGGGTATTGAGGGAAATGAAAGATCAGATCTTCTAGCCAAACACGGAGTCGAGTTTCGTCTAGTAGGACCGGAACCTACTTGTCTGCTTGCTTACAGAGCGGCAACAGATGTAATAAAGGAACTACTAAGAATGAACACAGCACTCACTGCAGGGGTGTCAATGGTGTGGGGCAATCGCAGATGTTCATTGACATACTGTCAGAAAAGAGAGCCAGAGAACATTATAGTTAAGCAAAAATCAGCTCAGGTGGACAGTTGGACTATTTACTGGTCACTGTACCCTAATGAAACATCTTACAACAATTGGTGTAAAAGAAAATTCTACTTGTAGAATGTGTAGAGGAAGAAGAAACTCCTTTACACATATTATGTGAATGTCCAGCTTTGGCAAGGGATAGACATTTCAGCTTTGGGAATGCTCTGACTAAACCAAAGACAATAGTGGAAAGACCCATAAAGGAGGTTCTGAAATTCTTCAAAAGAACGAGCCTATTATGAGATAATTGTGGGTGGCACAATAAGCGAAAGCTTCAGTGCTCCAAGGATAACCGAACCCATAAGAAATAATAATAATAACACAATCTGTTTAACAAGGAACCTTCCTAAAGTTCAGGAAAACTATTGAAAATTTTTTGGCTTTTAATCTTTTAAATAAAAGTACATTAAAAAGTCCACGGTGCAACTACCTACATCGTCCAATCCCTATCGCTTTCCAGCATAGTCTGGCACTTTTTGGGCATGCTTTCTATCTCTTTTTCAGCAAATTCCATGGTAATGAGCGCCATATTTCCCTGATTTTTTGTGAACGCTGCTTGAGGGTGAACATACCTATTTCTACAAGCTTCCTCTTCACACGCTCCAACTATTTTTCACTGGATTTGCGTCCGAGACAATATGTAGGCCAGTCTAAAGTTGTGATGCCAGTTTCTGCTTTCCAGGAAGTTCAGAGATGGCTCTGATGTTTTGGATCGTTGTCTTTCTTGCAATCCAGTCTCCGCTTTTGACACCAAACATTTTCTCGGAAGACTTAAGAAGATCACGCTTTTAAATATTGACCATAGTCTGTGCATGCAAATTCTTGGTAAAAAGTTCTAAATACCCAAAACCGTGCTCAGAGAAACACCCCCAAACATGGAGTTTCACTGGGTGTTTGACGGTTCGCTGAAGCAGTTACTCATCGGCGGTAGATCAAGCTTACTTTATGGGAGCCCATACTCAGAACGAGGTTTCGTCAGGAAAAAATATATTGTACCGGTCGAGATTCTCGGCAGTCCAGGCCTTTGTCCTTTTTCCTGTGGGTCTCCGAAAACAACAGTTTTTGCCTCGTGCTTAGATATTGTATATTTCCTCAGTCAAACGTTATCTGATCGTATTTATGCTGATGTCAACTCCTCTCTTAGCTATCTTGGCTTTGGCTATCGTAACCGTAGAGTAGAATTGCGCTTATTAGATAGCTGCAGGATCACTTTATCCTGCTGTTTTGTTGTCACTCGCGATTTGCCTCTATCAGGAAGATCGTTGACAGTTTTATTGGCATTATAGTGTTCAACCACTCTTCAACCAATGTTTTCGACTTTTTTTTAACATTTAGCACAGCACTGCAAGACATGCGTTGGATGAAGATTAAAAAAACCAGCTTCGAAACGCTTAGCATATACAGCACTCATTTTCTTTACCACGTCCAGTACTGATGACGCACAGGTTCGTCGTAAAAGACTCCAGAGGACCTGAGGACGCCCCCGTACGTCATATGCTTACACTCTTAGATTTCTTTAATGTTGTTTCAGCATTTTTAGTACTCATTCGCTGAGGATGTTAGCATATCCGGATAGGTTTGATTCATTCAATGACGTCTTCGTTCTAAAATCGGAATATGTATTACGATTTTACTAGTTTTTCCTACATAATTTCATCTAATAATGAAACCCTTGCAGGCCGTACAAAACATCACCCAATATTAATTAGCACTAAACGTGTTACGTCTGTACTCTTTGGCAATTTGAGGGGTAAAAGAACAATTTGTCATCCGCGACGTATTAATGGACTTTAATATTATTTAATATTAAAATTAATAGTTTTTGAAAAACTGAGGAACGTTTATTGTTGAATCAATTGTATTTGATTTCAGTGGGTCAAATGTTCAAACTGCTAACCATCTGCATCTTGATAAGCACTCAGCCTGTCGGTAAACTCTTCCTGCACATAACGAATGAGTTGCTTCAGGTCTTGATTTTGGTCCAATCTATCACGATACATCTTGCTTTTCAACTTTTCACTAAAGAAAAGGTCACGTAGAGTTAAATCAAGATATCTTGCAGACCACTCACTTTCCTCCTTCTACGAATCCAACGATCTGAAAGTTGATAGTTCAAATGCTGTTCTTATGTTTGGAGTTTTGCCCTAAAATACACTTTGGCTCTTTTGGATTCCATTCAAAGAAAAACGATTCGCCTAATTGATGACGACAATTTGACCGATCCTCTTGAAATACTGGAGCACAGACGGATGGTTGGTGACTTGTCTTTTTTTTACAAGTACTTCCACGGGAGATTCTCGTAAAAACTGAGAGATCTTATCCGCTCAAAGGGCAACATTTTTGAGGGACACAAGACAGTCGGAGACGGCAAATGCCTTTGCGGTCCATTTTGCCACAGTAAAGCCTTTTGTCTATGGGACTCTTTTTTTCTATAGCACCTCCAAGCCCTGGAATTCGTTAGCGAACAGAATTTTTCAAGCAAATACAATGTATCCTCATTTAAAAGGGCCATTTATTGCCATATGTCTTCACAATGTGGTGGAGCGTCGTCATATTGAAAAGAAAACAAATTTGTGGAATTTATATTTCTGGTATGGTTGACACACTACTCAGATGTTTTGAATTTGGTTGTTTTATTTTGTTTTTTTTTGCTACTTTCTCTTGTTTCTGAAAAAAACCCTCAACTATGGTGAGAAAACCATTGAACACTTTTAGCAGAATTGGGCTTAATCATTACAAAGTGTAATGCATTACTAATTTTATTCCATTTTTTCAAGAAAGGAATAGTAATTCCATTACTTTGATAAAAAAAAATGTAATATAATAGGTAATTTCTATCATTTTTTGGAAAGTAATCCTTCGTATAAAGAAATTAATTACAGCTACTCATTACTTTTATTAAATTACGCTGTAATGGAGGAATTAAATCCCTAAGAGTAATTGCAATTTCAAAAAGTGATTGGATTCTTTTTTTTTAAATTTCAATACAATGATGAATGTTATTCTTGTTCTTGCTTTTTACTTTTTAGAATCAGCTGTACCATTTTGTGCCATAATACAAAAATACTCATGATTTTGTGGTAATCAAAGCCAGCTATCACCAATGCGCTATTAGGAAAGGTTCAGTAATGCGGCGTCAATTTCAATCGGACGTACCGAAATATTTGGCAGGTCAAAACTCATAAACTAATGCTTAATATTGAAATCAATATTGTTGACTGTCCATATGAATTACTTATTATTTGTTGTTGTCTTCTCTAGTTTTCGTTTCTAATTAATGAGTTTCAGATGTCTAGAAAGAAATAAAACAACGCACTGATTGAATTTTTATCAGCTGGATGTTTATTTTTTACAATTTTTATAGTTATACCGACTACTGTGCTGCTGTTTATAGTGGCGGTGTTAGAAATCACATTCTGGCATTAAAGTTGACTTTACTAGATGATTTATATTGTATAACTAATTAAAAAATAAAACATGTACATATTTTCATGTTATCGTTTTACATATTGTAAAATTTAAAAAGAATTAAAAGTGAAAATGAATTTTAAATACATTTTTCTAACTAATGAGTAATTGAATTGGGTTTTAAGAAATTGTAATGAAGTAATTTCATTCCATTTTCTGAAAAATAAAAAAATGGGGAATGTAATGGATTCCTTTTAAAAAGTAATTTGCCAAGCTCTGAATTTTAGTATTTCCTTAACATGGTCTAATCCCGGAAGACATATATCTTTTACTGCCTCTCGCCCTGAAAGCCTTCCAATCATATCGAATAAATGTGTAACGATTGATTTTGGCTCACACATTGTTCTCATTGTTCTTCAGTCTTTGACCTAGGTATATGTCAAAGAGTACTGACACCAAAATAGTTATAAAAAACTATTCACTCGTTATCATTGCTAAAAGTGAGTCCTGGATTTTTGACCGTGATCATATAACAAAGCTCCAGAGTCATAAAATTTAATATCTTAAGTGCTATAAAAGAAGTTTTCGAAACGAATATCAAAAATATGATGCGTTGCTTCTTTGATAGTCATAGAATTATTCACAAAGGATTAGTGCCTAAATGTCCAGCATTCTTCCTAGAAATTTTGGAAACACTTCAAATTCGTTTAAGAGCGGACATCAATAATACCTCGATGTTGCATCACCAGGATGCACCTAGCTATACAATGATATCCATTAACGAGTTGGTAAGACTTTTTGTTTTTTTATTATTGAATATTCACCTCAAAGAATATCATGGCCATCTTCGGAAGACGATTCCAGTATTTGAGTTGTAGTACTGCTATGAAAAGCGGAAGATCCCTAACCGGTATACCAAGATACCTAGTTCCAAAAGCCGTTACTAATTTACTGAATCGATTATTAATTATGCAGTTCTGCTGCATTATATCGATTATTAATAAAGTATATCTATTGATGTATTTTTTTTTTTCATTTTTGGATTTAGAAACTCTCCTTTTTTTGCAATAAAGAAAAGGTAAACAGGTATCATTAGTCAATATTTAGGCTGAAATTTTATAACAATGTGTGAAAATCAAAAATGATGCATAAAAAAAGCCATCTTTTTTTAACATGCTTTCACTGAATAGCTCATTTTAGTTTGATTTTTAAAACGAGTTTTAATTGGACGTTCTATGAATTATTACAAATAAAATTCGTTTCAAATAATTTCTTTGAAATTTTCTAAACCCTTACAAATCCTGTATTAATATCTAAACATTTTTCCATTTGAATGACCCTTCTCCAAAAGAGGAGAAAGAAAGAGCATCGCCTCTTTGAAAAATGCATGGTTGGTGTGAAGAATCAGTTCCAAGTGAGCTAGGACATTTACCTTAAGTGTGGGAATCATGTTTACACAATGAAAACACAAGCACAACAACAAACGATAAAGCACCACTATTTAGCGGCAAAGATCACCAATTAAACGATACAAGTAAACTACCAAACCGGAGAAGCATTTGATTTTATATAAAATCCCTTGGAGTCCCAAGTCCACCTAATAAAGTTTGATAATGATTCCGATCACGCCGCCACTTGAGGAAGTAAGAGACAGATATATTCTCGGAATTACTTTCATTATCGACTTGAGGGTGTCTATCCTTCGGATTATATCATCCCAATATCGTTTGTTTTTCCCAATAATTGTTGTCATTGCCTGGCGGCCGTGTAATTAGCCCCGTTTAAATGTTATTACCGGTTGGATGTTTTGCTCGAATTCTGATTTTGCGGTTATTTTTAATTTGACTGATAAGTTTGTCTCTTGAGTTTGTTGATGTGTTCAAGAAGTTTAAGACTTGTTTTCGTCGCATATGTAATTTTATTGACTCTATTGCAAAACATGTTAATAACTTCTTCCAGACTAATTGTCGCAGCATCTATTTAGGATTATTCCAATAACATTATTTTTCAATAATCTATTTAAAGAAGAACCTTCACTCTTCCAGGTCGAAAGTTAGATGACAGTTATTATTTATGTGTATTTCGTATTTCAGCAAAATTATTTATCAATATCCTAAAGAATAACCTTCACTCTTTGGGTAAGATGACAGTTATTGTGGTGACCAAATTTTTAATGCAATCCCTCATTTTGCTAGCAGAATTTAACCTTGCAACACATCATTAACAGTTGTTATCTGCATTTATTTAAATTCAATTTTTTGTCGCCTATACTTTCTTGAAATACGATTTTTCTTTTCTTTCTCTGGTAAGAAATTACAATCTTCTTAAAAAATTTTAGGGGAAAGGGGGGCACATTCAACCTTGAGGCACATTTAACCAAGCACTTTTAAAGGGCACCCTGATTTAAATTTAGCTTTGTAAGGCCCCTATGTAGCTTTTCATAGGTCAGAACAGTCACCAAGGAAGTTACATTACTCTACATGTTCATTTTTTAGAGTTTTGGAGTTTAAAATTGAGCAAAAATCAGATTTTAAGTTAATTTTTTGATTTTCAATTTTTTCAGACGAATTTTCTAAATTTGATCTGCAACGGGCTGCATTCGATATATGTTAAATAACAGATTGTTAATATTTAAAGTACCCCAAGCGTAAAATTATAGACAGTGGAAAAAAAAATCCGAAATTTAACATGGGGCGGATTCGACCAGCGTTGGACGGGGCAATTTCAACCACTGGCTTAGTGTGTTCTGACAGTCTTAGCGTGGTTTCTGGATTCTGGATTCGTTGTGGGTTGCCTAAAAATTTTGGCCAGCACTTAGGCCACCCTTTCCGGGCCCATTGTGCTATAGCGTGGTTTCTGTCCCATGATGTAACTTTTTCTTTTACCAAAATATTGTATTATTTACGATGATTGTAAATTATGGAAAAAAATTAATTTTGAAATTTGATGAGTGTACGTTTAAAAATCCGGTTAAAGATGTTTTGCTCCATAATAGAATGTGATTTCCAGCTGGTGCCATTTCCGCTAAAAACATATAAAATGCTGTGTAGAAAAAGAATTAAACAAAATTAATTCAAATGTCAAATTAAACTTTTGTGCCAAAAACCACTAAGTTACATATATCCGTTGGTCAGTGATATATCACCAGCTGATTAAAGTAACATAGTTTTAAAGTTCTTAAGTCCAAATTCTGAAGAAAATGTCATTTTGATTTAAGGTTAACCGCACATATTTCAATGTTTACTAACACCAAGGTTATTGTCTTTGAGTATTGTTTTGAATCTTACTTCAAACATTATTGAAAATGTCGACTCTTTTGAAAATTTAGACATTTGAAAATGTTACCATTTTCAAAACTTCCTCTTTTCCAAATTTTGATGTTTTCTTAAAATTTCAACCTTTTTTTCTCAAAATTTTAACTTTTTTGAAAACCTTAACCTTTTCCAAAATTTGGATTTTTTTATAAAAATTTTTCATTTTTATTTTTTAAATCCGACTTTTAATTAGAGTTTTGCTTCGACATTTCAAACATTCTTTTTTCAACATTTTTAACAATTTCTGGATATTCCAATTTACTGTATTGAAAATTTCGATCTTCTTGAAAAGAAACTTTTAAAAAGATTTTTTAAAATGTTATACTGACTGAAAGTTTGTAGCTATTTCAAAATATATATATTTTTTAATTTGCGACTTTTGCTCCAAATACGACTTTTTGCGAATCAAAACTTTTTCCTAAAAATATACAAAAATACATGTTTTTCAAACCTTTTAAATAAAAATATCGATTTTTTTAAAAATTAAGACATAAAAATTGAAATTATCCAAAATTTCAGCTTCCTTTTAAGATCAGAGCGAAAATTTTAGCGAAAATTTACATTGTTCAAAATTTTTGACTTTTTTTATTAAATTCGCACTTTTTTTCATAATTTTTTACCTATGTTAAAAATATCGACTTTTTTAAAACTAATTTCTTCCAAAATCTAGTTTTTGTCGTGACGTTTTGACTCCTGTTTAAACGTATCCAAGTTTTTCTAAAATTCATCTTTTTCTGGAATTTTGAATTATTTCTGAAAATATTGTCACATTTTGATTTTATTTGGAAATTGGGCTTTGTTTCGAAAAATTAGACTTTTTCCAAAATTGGACTTCTCTCGAAATTTTCTCTCTAAATTTCAAATTGTTCTTGAAATATAGTTTTCTTTTGTAATTTTTAACTTTTTTAAAAATTTTTACGTTGAATTTTTTTTTTAAATTCGACCTTTTTATATTTCGATTTACTACTGAAAATTGCGACTATTTTGAAAATTTAAACATTTTAACATATTAACTTTACAAAACTTTATTGTTTCAGTTTTTTCTCATAATGTCGACTTATTTGATTGGAAATTTCAATTTTTCTTAACATTATGACTTTTTTTAAAATTTTAAGTGTTTCCCAAAATTTTGAATTATATTATATTTAATTATTTCGACTTTTTAAGAATTTGATTTTTTCTACAATTTAGATCTTTTTCTTAAAACGTTGACTATTTTCTAAAAAAAAGTCAATTTTTTTGAGTTTTCAACTTTTTGTGCATTTTGACGTTTTTGAAATGTTGACTTAAACATTTCAACCTTTTTAAAATTTGGAATTTTTTTGAAAAATTCGAATTTTTCCAAATTTTAACTTTTTCTCATAATTTACACTCTTTTTTGCAATTTTAGACTTTTTTAAAAAATATGACACTTTTTTAAAAATTTTAACTTTCCCGGATGGTGCCTTGAAAGTTTCGACGTTTTTTGGACTTATTTTAAAATTTTGAATTTTTGAAATAATTTTGATTTTCGGAATATCGACCTTTCTTAGAAATTCCAATTTTTTGAAATTTGGATTTTTTTTTTAAATTTTTGACCTTTTCGAAAAACAAATTTACATTGTCTTAAAATTTAAATTTTCTTTAAATGTTAAAGTTTTGAAGACATTTTTAGTTTAATCTTGACGTTTTTACTCTCTTTTAATTTAGAATTTTAATTCGAAATTTTGAGTAAAGATCCAAATTTAAAGAGAAAAATTCAAAAAATAAAAAAGCGCAAAAACCAAACAGAACATTAAAGGAATAATATTCAAAGTTTAACTTGAAATTGGAAAATCTGGATTTTTTTAAATAAATTTGGACAAACATCTGGACTTAGACTTACAATTTTCAATTTTCTTCTAACATTTCAACCATCTTATCGAAATTTGACTTTTGTTTCGAAATTTTGAATTTAAATCGATTTTTCGACTAATTGCTAATGCATTCTAACTAATGCTAATGCTAATGCATTCAAAATGTAATCATTTGAAAGCAAAATTGTAATTAAAAGGGTTTCCGGCCAGCTTCCCTATTCAAGCGCCTCTATTAAAAACTAAAAATATATTAGTCATTTCACTCAAAAAATATTTATCAAGCAAAATTAGAAACTGAAAATTTAATTCCTATCCATATCTCTCTGTAGATGACAGCTTGGATGGCGAAACGCGTTAGAGCAACGTTTGTTGTGCTTTTTAATCTTACTTGTTTTCAGGGGGCAAGTTCTGTATTTCAATTCTCAATAAAGGATGTAATCTATTTTTGTCCGCCACTGTATAATGTAATAAAACTAGCTATATTATACTAGCCAAATATATAAATATATGTAGTACATATTTAGCTACTTAAAATTTTATAACAATCGTATAGTTGCGCACTGGACAAAAATGTTACCTGTGGTATTTACATTTTCAAAAAATAATGACTTTAATTTAGGCGACATTTTATTTTAGTGTTAAAATTCACACTTTTTCTTGTTAAAAGCAATAAAAATGTGCCGAAATATGCGACGTTGTTAGAAATATGCCAGGACCACAAGAATATGCAAAACATGCATGCATTTGCAAGTTGCATAAAATCCGCTCTATAATGATCAGGTACACTGGTTGGAAATACAGCAGTAAGCAGCTGGTATAATGAACTTACTGCAGACAAAATTTTCAGCTCAAAGTCAGTGCGAACCTTGTGCAGCTTCGATTATCATGATAATTATTGCAGTACATTTAATTTCGGTATTATACATATATTCATGGTACATTCAGAGCTTCGTCTATCCCATATTATTGAATATCAGCAATGACGATTGTTCTTGGACGATGATAATTCTTAATAATGAGTGACAAATTAAAATTGTTTGACCTACAGACGCACCCTAGATTCCCATCACAGTCAATACCACCCTCAATCCTTTGCATCAATTCCCGGTGATTTTGGGATGTAATAAAATTTTAATACTTTGCAGAGATAAATTAGGTTAAAGAATTTAAAAATTTGAATGTCTGATTTAAAAAAAAGTCAAAGAAATTAAAATTAAATAAATAGAAATACTCGAAATTCCATATATAATTTCAAAACGCTACATTCCTTTTGATTTGAAGTTGAAATTGCATTTTGACATACCAAGTTTAATTTTAAACATACCAAGTTTAATTTTAAAATTTCTAATTCTAAATTTTCTAAACAAAAATCAAATTTCGAGATGTAATTCGAAATTTTGAAAAAGCGACCTCCAAAGTTCTACAAACTTCTTTCTATGAACATGTTTGCAGAAAAATCGAAAATTCGAGATAACCTGCATACTAGAGATTTTTTTTTTTTCAGAGAAAAGTCCAGGTTTCAAGAAATTACTCAAAATTCTGAAAAAATATTTTAGAAAATTCAAGTGTTTCCTAGAGATGTCTTAATTAATAAATATAATAATATAAGTGATATGTATTATCATTTTTTTAAATATACAACATTTCAAATCTAATTTGAAATTTCTAAATTTCTTTAAAATTTTGAATTTAATTTTTAAATTTTAAAACTACCTAAACATAAGTTTAGTTTAAATCTGAATCCAAAATTTTGAAATTTGAAAGTGAAAAACAATAACAATAATTTAAATGTTTAGCTATTAAATTTTGAAAATAAAATTTTGAGAAAAAAATTAGGCAGTTTGTGCACTGCTGGCAGAAGTGAAAACAAGGATATAAGGGTGTTAGTTTTTAATTTTCAAATTAATTTTAGTACCAAATGGCTAATTTTAAAAAGTAGTATCCTTATTTAAGGAAAGTTCTCCGCTATCCAAAAAGCTATATTACAGTCGATTTGACTGAAAACTACCCGAGATATAAGTACTTTTAGGGAGGAAAGTCGAGTTTCTGAAATTTCTTGATAATATAGCAAGCATATAATTTGGGCTCCCTCAGGCTGCAGTTTAAAATTCGAAAAAAAAGTAACAAAATCAGGAAAAATTAAAATCTTTACACCTTCATTTTTGTTTAAATAAAACTTTCCTATATCCAAAACTCCTGAATGCTGCTGATTTGATGCAAAATTACCGGACGTTTAACTAAAATTTATAGCGAAAGATCAAGTTTTTGGCATTTTTCGATAATAAAGCAAACCATAACTGATGGTCCTGATGTGTAATAAAAACTACCATGTATATAAAAAATCATTGTATAACAAAATTTAGATCCCGTGATATAAACATTTTCGCCACCCATTTGCTTTGTTGCTTGTTAAAGTGAAAGCCAGACAAAATCAGCTTTCATTTCAATGTAAATTCTCCTTGATTTTCGTCATTCATAACTTATCATTAGGTGTGGCAAAATAGAAATCTTTAAACAACGTTCGACACAAAAAGATTTTTTATCCTACATTATTATCGACTGAATTGCGGAAGGACAAAATCTTCAACGCACTAAATGAATTTTTTTCTGTATTTTAGGTCAAACAAATTTTGACTCATTTATTTACTAGGTATGGTGTAAACACGATTAACAATAAAGAATGATTAAGCGCTTTGGCGATACAATTATAAACAATGGGATTAATGGAATTTTGTTCTAATTGTAATAGCAGAAACAGGTCCGTAACCAGGATTTTTTTTCGGGGAGGGGGCTGCGATCCTTCTGCTAAAACTACCTAGTCTTTGTTTGTGTTTAGGTTAGAGCTAATAAAGCCACAGTCCAGTACTACTTTGCTATTAATATTATTATTGTATACAAGTATACTAAAATATAAAAAAAATACCCTAAAAACATTTCTAGAGGCTAATTCTTCTAACATTCCGACAAAGTAATTTAATAACAATGTTGCCTCTTTATCTTAATTTAATTTCGAAATAAAAACAGATGTGTGGGTAAGATGATAAAATTACTCGAAAGATATTCCTTTTCTAAAATTTATCTTTGAACTGTCTTCTGTAACCTGCACTGGTGTATGCCTCTAGAGAGTGCTCTATTTAAAGACACAGTTTGAAGTCAGCTGGAGAAAAATCTTTTTTTTTAATTTTTTTCAAATTTCGATTAAATTCATAATTTTAACTTTTATATCAAATTTAAAGTTTGCACCCGAACATTTAGAATTTGGATATTCATTCTAAATTCTGGAAGATTAGATGTTTCTTTTTTTAAGTTTAAGTTTTTTCTTAGCATCCAACTTTTTTTCTGACTGGCAACAACTTCAATTTCTACGTTTTTTATTTTGGGCAAGTTTATGAATTATTCTTGCTGAATTTGCAATGTCGAAATGCATTTGATTCTTCCGAATTTCGAAAAAAAGTTTTTGCTATAAAGTTATTTATCGTTTTTTTTTTAAGTTTTACCTTTAATCTCAAAATGTCGACCTTTTTTGGAAATTTTCAATTTGAATTAGATTGTTTCTTAAATGCGAAGTATGTTAATACTTTTATTTTTTTTTCTCAAAATTCAAAGTTTAAAATCTTGTTTTTTTTCAATTTATTTAACATTTTATATTTATTTATTTTTATATATTTATATTTTATTTTTTATATTTTCCTAATTTATCAAAATAAAAAATTTTTATTTTTCCATAGCTAATTTTTGGTCTTCTATTTTTGATTATTCCTATTCTATGTAAAATAAGCTAACCTCTTAATTTGTGAACTGTCATGAAGTGACGTTTTCAATAAATTTAAATATCACGTAGTCGCATTTCAAAAACTGTTTAGAAAATTGTCAACAAACCATAAAAATTTAAATATTGCCAAACTGGGCCGAAGAAATGTTAAATAAATTGAAAAAAACATAATATTTCCGGTCAATAAGGATCTACCATGAAGAATAAACCTATTTCTCTAACGGAACGAACGGACTCCGCAAATGGCGAGTGCTTCTAACTACCAAGCTGAATAGATTTCAGCGGTTAGGAACAGTAGTCACCAAGAGCATGTAAGTTCGACCCACAAGTATAGTTCAATGCCGGAAGGGGTATTAGCCCTCGGAGTAGTTGTTTCTTGTGGATCGGGCTTCAAATATTTAAATTTTTTAACACAATAAATTGATGATGAAACGTCTATTCATGTTAAAATTTCTTGATTTTTTCTTTTTTTTCTCTTTTATATTTAAAAAAAAAAATTTATTTTTAAATATTTCTTCCTCATTGTTCTCTTTCCATGTTATGCACTGCTGACGAGCTCAAATGAGAGTGAAACATCGATGTCCAGTGCAACAATCTTTTTTATGTATTTTTTTATATTTTCCTAATTTATCAAAATAACAAATTTTTATTTTTCCATATCTAATTTTTGGTCTTCTATTTTTGATTATTCCTATTCTATGTAAAATAAACTAACCTCTTAATTTGTGAACTGTCATGAAGTGACGTTTTCAATAAATAATTTAAATATTGCCAAACTGGGCCGAAGAAATGTTAAATAAATTAAAAAAAACATAATATTTCCGGTCAATAAGGGTCTACCATGAAGTTTAAAATCTTGGTATTTACTTTAAACCCATAAATATTTTTTTAAACTTTTATTCTTTCTAAAAAACTGGAAATTTCGCCAAAATTTTTAAGAAAAATGTCAGATCGAAATTCTGAACTTAATCTTGAGTTTTCTGAATTTGAATTTTAATTCGAAATGTCTAGAAAAGTCTACATTTAGAGAAAACAAACTCATTCTAGAAAAAAATTAATTATGACCGTGTTTATACTTAAAAATAACCAAAATTCATTATTAAATATTTTTAAAAATATTAACTTTTTTAAATATTTCGAATTTTCGAACAAAATTAGAATACGTTAATTCTTAACAAACTTACCTATTCGAATTCGAAATTTTTGGTTTTTTAAATTCAAAATTTAAGGAATAAATTGACATTTAGAATTACTCTCTAAATACGAAGGAAAAAGAAGCTATAATTTTTGAAAAAAAAAAAGGTTTGAAGTCAAAATTTTCTAAAAAACTCTCTAATTTCCAATAAATAAAATCTATTAACGAAAACTAATAACAAGCAACATTTTGTTTTCAAAGAAAATTCAAAAAATAAACTTTGATATTTCCTGAAACTTTCAATGTTTTCTCAAAATAGCCAGGAGATTTTTTATGAATTAAATGTCTAGAAAGAAAGTCAAAATATTTTGAAGAAGTCCGAATTTTGAACCAGTGCCAATGTAAACATTTTGAAAAATAAACTAATTTTTTTTTTTCAAAATTTCGACTTTAATCTTGACATTTTTAAACTCGTCGTATAAAGTTGTAAAAATTTTATAAATCAAGTTTTTCTAAAAATATGATATTAAAATGGAAATGTCGTGATTAAAAGTAAAAAAATTCTTAGTTAAAGTTGAAATTTGCTAACTAAGAAATTTCAATATATTTTTGGAAGTTTTCACTTGGAAGTCGAATTTTGGAGAAAAAGGTCGAATTTTTGAAATCGTAATCGAAATATGAACAAATCAACTTCATAACAAAAAATTTCGAAATTTTTTATTATGAAGCTAAAACTTCTTAAAAAAATAAAAATTTTGAATTAAGCTGATGGGTTAAAGTCATTAAACAAATCCTGAATTTTTCAACTTAAAAATGCTCAAATTTTGTGTAAAACTCGAAATTTATAAAATAATCGATATTTAAAGTTCAATCGCCATTTTAGAGAAATTATAAAAGAAATTCATCAATCTCCTTTCAAAATAACGCTTTATAAGAGATTTTGATTTCTTAGTAAAGGGCAAAAACCGAATTTAAAATTTAAATTTTTAAATTCTAAAACTGTATAACTGTTATTACAAAATCCAAGTTTTTGTCAAAATTTGGTGTTAAATCTCGAAAAATCACTTGTATAAATTTTCAGTTCTTCTCATAATTTGAATTTTTTTTTAAATGGGGAGTTTAAGCTTAAAAAATTTACAAAATTTAACATTATTTTAATAAAATTCAAAACGTAAGATTGAAATTTCAAATAAAAAAAATAGAAATTTCTAGAAATTTTTAATTTAAATCTCAGATTTAAAAGGCAAAATTTTGGAAAAAATCCGAATTTGTCTAAGGTAAAAATTTGAAGGTTTAGGGCGCAAATTCGAGAATGAACTCGAAATTTTAAGAACTTCTACATTTGAAAATGTTATACTGCTTCTGAATATCCTGAGTATAACCTAAAATCTATTTTTTTTTAATTTCGAGTGAGATATTAAAATGTTTTTTTTTGTTAATTTTGAGCTTTGGCCTGGTAATGACTTTTTTTACAGTATTTTACCTTTTTGGTGCCTTCTTGAGCTTGTCGTTTTTGCCTAATTTAACATCTTGCTCACCTTTTTATCTTGCTTGATTATGCTTAAAATCCGGTCTCTAATAGTAATAAATGGCGCCAAATTTCAGTACGAAAACAAAATGATCCATTAAAAATGGTTTTTAAAAAGATCGCACGTCTGGAAAACTCTGTTCTATCTAGGGTGAAGCCAAAAAATTTCGGGGGAGGCTGCAGCCCTCTAGCCCCCCCACCGGTTACGGGCCTGGGTAGAAAATATTTATTTTTACCGTTACAGGAACAATAAAACGATAAACTGCATAGACCTCTTATTTTTTAATTGCAGTAACACTCTTGAAATTTCTTTTCGATCAGAAAGCACAACTAACTTCAAGAAGAGTAACTTATTATCCAAACTTTATTGCAAAAGATCAATTGATTGGTAATAATCCGTATCCCGCACCCATTAATCATGAGCTCAGATGTCCAGTAAACATATTTTAGGACCGTCAATTTATGTCAAAAGAGAACATAATCGCAAGAAAACTATTTATGTGCATGTTATAAATAGATACAATTTAAAACATTAATACGACGAAAATTTCTCTAGTTAACAGAATACACATTAACTGAGAATCCAAGTGCGTTATCATCTCAGGAACAGTAATCATTGCGAGTAAATAATTTTGTTGAGGGAGATAATAAACAAGTAATAAATCTTTATAATTTGTTAGGTTCCGGGATAGATACATCAAACTCCCACAAAAAATAATTGCTGTTATTAATTACATAATGAGACATAATATCGACTAAATCTTTGCTACAAATGAAGCAATAACAAATGTGTATGCTACGTGATCAAATACACTTTGTGATTTACTAATTAACGATTACCAAAAATCGTCTGGTAACAGTCTAAATTTCTGATTCTTTCTAAACAGTCATAACTCATAAAGTTAGACGGTAATAAAGGACGGAGATGTTTCAAAGTTAATTGTTGGTAAATTATAATACAACAGTTTAGCTCATGCATTTTGTGGAAGCTTTTTGTTCTTTTTTATCTCGTTGGAATATCACACCTTTCTTTCAAAATAAAAATACGTGTTCAATATTTTTTATGTACTATAACATACCACAAAATGAAAAAAAATCAGTGGGGTACACCTCGGGTACTTTCCTTGTTAGTGTCGAAAGAGCCATATGTAATAATCCGACGAATATCTGTTTAACCGTTAAAAATTTCAAAATATTTGTCGGTACAAAAAATGTTCATTTTTAATTCTGTATTTCATAAAAAAAAATATATACAGAGTGTTCTATTTGAAAAAGCGAAGGAAAATTGCTTCATATTTTAGCCAATTTGGCATTGAATTTTGGACACCCTGTACAAGTTAGGTTTAAGATATTTATAGCACAGCAACTAGAGACCTACTACAGTAAACTCCTAACGTAGTTTTGATTTTAGGGCGTTTTTGTATTTTTAATGTATTTTTAAAGAAAATGTTGCAAAATATTTTTTTTCTGTTTATTTATTTATTACTCTGGAACTATCCAACCAAATTTAACAATATCCTAGGAATATGTAAAGTTATCAGAAAGAAACCTAAAAATGTAAAAAAAATTAAGGGGGTTCTATTTAAACAAATTTATCGTCAGCGGCTCACACTTTTCGGAGACACCCTGTACACACTGAAACACATCCTTGTACACAGTTAAGGTCTGCATTTGAATGAAATTTCTAACTTTTTTATTACAGTATCTACAGATGTCCGACGCACTATTGCACGACCCTGTATAATTGAAATTTTTGCAAAAATTTCATTTTTCTTCGTTTTCTGGACTTTCCGAATTTTTTTGAATATTTTAACTTGTTTTTAAAAATTTCGATAGACTGCAAATATGAACCTTTTTGAAAATTGCTACTTTTTTAAAAATTCTGTCTGTTTGAAAAGTTTGATCTTTTTAAAAATTTTACCTTTAAGTGTAAAAAAATTCAATCCTTATGAAGAATTTTACTTTTTTGTTAATTTCGAATTAAAAAATCGACTTTTTAGAACATTTATACGTGTTTATAATTTTTTTTATTGCAAATTTCGACTTTTTTTGAAACATTTAAAAATTTCCTTGTTTTCATAATCTACACTTTTTTAAATTTTCATTTTTTATGTTGGCTCTTTTTTACATTTTACTTATTTTATTATTACATTATTTATCTATTATTATACTAATTTCAAAATGTCGACTTTTTGCAAATTTTTGACTTATTTGACAATGCTTACCTTTTTCAAAATATAAGATTTTTTGAAAATTTCATTTTATTTATCTTGAACATTTTGACTTTTTCTCAAAAATTTTTATTTTAGTTTCAAAAATTCAGCTATTTTCCAAATTTGGTACTTTATCTTAGTTTCGACATTTGTGTAGCTTGAAAACTTTTTGAAAATTTCGATTTTTTTCAAAAGGTGGAACTTTTATAAAATAATTTTGCTTGTTCTAGAAATGATTTTGTTGACATTGTTTTTACTCGTTTCTAAGGAATTCGATTTTTATTATAATTGCGAACTTGTTTGAAAATATCCACTTTGTGAAACTAATTTTTTGAAAATTTGGACATTAAAAAATTCCCATTATTTCTCACATTTAATTTTTTACGAGTTTAAATTGTCGCTCAAATTTGATCTTTGATTTTTGATTAATTTATTACAAAAATTCCTTATTTGAAAATTTCCACTTTATCAAGTTCCCATTTTAATCAACATTATGACATTTTCTCAAAATTTTGACTTGTTCTCAGGATTGTGACCTTTTTTGTAAATTTAACTCAAAAAAGGTCGACATTTAAAAACTTAGACTAAGAATTTTGACATTTTTGGCATATTTTGGTTCTCTCTAAAATTTCTTTTTGCAATTTTTGACTTTAAAAAATTCTGCTTGTAATAATTTCGACTTTTTTATACAATATTATTTTTTTTGAAAATTTCGAGTTTTTTTAAAATGCAACTCTTTCAGAATTCCAATGTTTTCCAAATTGCAACTTTTCTAAAAAATTTTTTGCTGTTTGAAAATTTCGGCATTTTATCAAAATTAGGACTTTTATTATAAAAATCTTCACTTTTTCCAAAATTGCTACTCTTTTTCAAAATTTTAACTTTTTAAATTTCAGACTTTTTTAAAAGTATGATTCTACCTTTTTTCGAAATTTTAATTTCCATTAAAAATAGATATTATAATTTTGATAATTTCAAATGTTGTTATTTTTTCAAAAGTGCTGGTTGAAGCCCACAAAAACTAAAAAGTAACGATTTAAATTTGGAGTTTTGATAAGAATCGAAATATTGGTCACAATAAAAAAAGTAAAATTCCAGGTCTAAACTCGTATTTTGAAATTTAAATAGACTCTTTTATTTAAAATAGAAATTTTGAGAAAAATGACGAAAAATTTTAGAAAGGAACCCAATTACAGTTTTTAATTTTTAAATTTCAAGGAAAACGTTCAAATTTTTATTTTAAAGTCGATATCTTAGCTTTAAAAAATTCTCAATTTGCCTTAAAAGTATGTAAATAATCAGTTCAATGTTGAAAGAAATTCTAGCTAAAATTGACCTTAGGAAAAAGACGAGTGTGAACTTGGACTAGAAATTCCCAATTGCGTTGAAAGAAATAAAAATAAAAGGACAAGTTAGCTTTAATTAACAAATCTGAAAAAAAAACTTATGATTTCTAAAGTCAAAATCGTTGAGAAAAAGTCAAAATACAAAAAAATTAAAATTTTAGGTTAAAAATAAAAAATTGAAAGTTTAAGTTGGGAGTTTTTTGAATAGCTTTACCATTTCATGCTTCGTTTTAAAAGTTTGAAGAACATTCTACATTTTTTTTTTGAAATTTAAACTTTGAAATTTAAAATATGTAGCAAAATTTTAACCGACAGTTTAAGAAAAAAAATTCTTTATTTTAGGGTAGATTGTCTAAAATAATTTTAAAATTTCAACTTTAATTTCAACTTTAAAATATCAGTTCGGGATTTCGAGATAAAATTGTTGGATCAAATTTTAAGAAAAGAAAATTAAAGAATTTAAACAATCGTAGAAAGAAAAGATGAAATTTTGACTTCTAACTTCAAAATGTGGTCGAAAATTTTAGAAGAAAACGAAGTCCTAAGATAGTTAAAAAATTTGATGCGTCACGAAAGGGAAGCATAAAAATAACCAGGCCAAAAGAAGCTTGGGAAACGCTCATCTACTGCGATTCAAACCACATTTAGCTTTTGAGCTCTGTATCCTAGTAAAGAATGCCATTATCATTTTAACATTTTTTACTTACCATTTCTTACTACGTTTCAGAGCACTGATGCTCTGTATCATAGTAAGCAATGCTAATACGCTTCCGGGATGCTATCCACAAAAAGGGGTTATATAAATATTCCAACCTTAGAGACTTCGAATTTCAAATTCTTAAAGTTTTCAACTTTCAAACTTAACTGTTGATTTTCGCACCTTCGAAATTTTGAACTTGGAATTATAAAACTTTCAAACGTCCAATTGCTCAGTTTTTAAACTTTCCCATTTTCTATCTTTCACATTTTCGAATCTGGGAATTTCCGAACTTCCAAATTTTTTACTTTTGAACTTTTAATTTTCGAACCTTCGAACCATCGATTTTTAAATTTTCAAATTATCGATTTTTCAAGCTTTCGAACCACAGACTTTTAGGTTCTCGAATTTTCCATCTTTTAAATTTCCAATCTTTCAAACCTTTAAACTCTTAACCTTATCAATTTTAAAATTCTCTCACATTTGACTTTTTGAAAGTTTAACTTTCGAATTTTTAAACTTTCGATTTTTCAACTTTCGATTTTCAGATTTACGATTTTTATTATTTTGAATCTACAAAACTACGATTTTCAAATTTTCGAAAAGTCTTATTTTCAAACCTTCCAGTTTTCGAACTTCCGAATGATCGACTTCCAAATTTTTGAAATTTTAATTTTTCAAACTTTCTAACTTTTACAGTTTTACAGTACTTTCAATTTTCGAATATTCAAACCTTCAAACGATCAACTTTTAAACTTTCGAACTTCCGAATTTTCGATTTTTCGAACTTTCGATTCTTTGAACCATCAGCGGTTAATTCTCAAACTTAAATTAATCTTTAAAACTTTCTAAATTTTAATTTTAAAACTTTCGAGATTTTGAGCCTTTAGGATTTTGAATTTTCAAACTTCAAATATTTTAACTTTCAAACTTTCGAATTTTTGCTTTTATAACTTTTGATTTTCAGTTTTCTGGATCTTTTAATCTTCGACTTTCAAATTTTCGAACTTTCTTACTTCGAAGGATACGATTTTTCAAACTATCGAACATTCAAACAATTGACTTTTAAATTATTAAAATAGCAAACTTTCAAATTTTCAAATTTTGTAACCTTTTAACTTTTAAACTTTTGCACTTTCGTAGTTTCGAACTTCCTTAGCATTCTCATCAGATGATATCAGTAGTTTATTTGACCGTTGCTATGTTAACTCAGTGATCACAATATACGAGGTGTGTTCAAAAACTAAAGTGACTTCAAGTTTCGCGGTCAACGCGGTTTCGATTATCGATTTTTTGTTGTTGCTGTGTTGGTACACATGTCCCGAACATATATTCACAGTTTCAAGTACATAGCATACTTAAGTTTATTTTGTTGACAGATAAAAATGTTAGACGTATTTTGTTGTGCTCGGTGATTTTCTATTATTATAAAAAAAGGAGCAAAGAATTTGCATCAAATTTTCTGTAAAAAATGGAATTAAGTGCTCTAAAATACTTGAAAAGTTGTCAGTGACTTACGGTGAGTTTGCTCTAAGTAAAAAAAAATGTTTCCAAGTGGTATAAACTCTTCCAAGATGGTCGAGAAAAAGCCAACCACGAACCTCGCTCTGGACGCCCCAGCACATCAACAACAGAAGATATCGTCGAATCTGTGAAGAAAATTGTTTTTGAAAATCGTCGAGTTACCATAAGAGAAGTTGCTGAGGATGTTGGCATATCAGTCGACTTGTGTCATACAATTTTTTCGAATGTTTAGGGCATGAGACGTATGTCAGCGAAGTTTGTTCCGAAGCTTCTGAATTTTGATCAGAAGAACTGTCGCATGAGCATCGCTCCGGAGCTCTTGAATGACGTCAGTGATGATTCTGATTTCCTCAAAAGGGTCATAACTGGTGACGAATCATGGGTATATGATTATGACGTCGAAAGCAAAGCCTAGTCGTCCCAATGGAAGCACCCAGGAGAGTTAAGACAAAAAAAAGCACACCAAGTCCGATTAAATATCAAAGTTTTGCGCAGTGTTTTTTTCGACTACCATGGCTTAGTGCATCAGGAGTTTTTACCTCAAGGTCATACGGTCAATAAGGACTATTACCTTAAAGTTTGCGAGAAGCAATACGAAAAATAATTCATTGCTTTTGCATCACGGTAATGCACCTGCTCATTCATCGTTGCCTGTGAGAGGTTTTTTGGCCAAAAAACAACATGACAATCATGCCCCAGCCACCATATTCACCAGATTTGATCCCCTGCGACTTTTTCCTGTTCCCAAAACTTAAAAGACCTATGAAAGAACGGAGATTTGCAACGATTGATGAAATGAAAACTGCATCACTAAAGGAGCTCAAGGCTATACCTAAAAGTGCTTATGAGAAGTGCTTTGAAGATTGGAAAAAGCGTTGGCACAAGTGCATTGTATCTGAGGGGGATCACTTTAAAGGAGACGGTATAAAGATTGATCAATAAATAAAGTTTTTTTCATAAAAACATAAAGTCAGTTTTTGAGCACGCCTCGTACAGTGCGTTTCAATGAAAAAAATCCACCCCAAATAACTTTTATGTCGTCATTTTTAAGGAAAATGCATACACAGGTCAATAAGCTTACTCCAGGGAAACTATTTCGTCATATTTATACCGAGTGTAACTATCATCCTTGCACCCCCAGACCAACCCTTCCTATTTTTTTGAATAGGACATCATATATTTTTTAGTATTTTGGATTGCTCTTGAGGAGTAGATTTCGAAAATGTCAGATACTTGAGGTCTAGTGTAAACAGATGGTGAGTTATGGAAGAATGCATTTCATAAATTATCGTTACTAATTAATTTCTATATTATTATAATTGTTTAAAGTATCCAAAAGTGCAAGAACTGCAGCTAATTATTTTAGTTCTGCTTTCCCTGGAAAAAAGCAGCACATAAGAGTATGTAACAGAATTAAACAAAATTGGTACAAAAATTTATGGAAAAAGGATCTGTGGATCTATAACTAATAAAATGCACAAACCAGAATCAGAAGACTGCAATGAAGCTACGAAAGTGGCTATTTTAGGTTAAGTTGTATTCGAGAACCAGCAAATCAGAAATAAGTATAATACTAAAGAGTCACGAAAATCTATCCAAAGATTTATTTATATTTTAAAATGATAAGCCTTATTTAAGTCGGTTTTTACGTGAATATTTGGAAAAAGATAGGCAGAAAAGGTGATGGAATGGCCACCTAGATCATCTAATTTGACCTCCCTGGATTCTTTTCTGTTAGTTATATTATTTAAAAATAAAAATCCATACAACACAACCAAAATCCATAGATTAGTTACGAGAAAGAATTATTGATGAATGTCGAAAAAAAAAATTAATATTAGGGGTGTTTTTAAGTTAGACCATATTCTTGTATGTAGGTCAATCGAAGTCAGGTTGAACACCAATAAATTTTAGCAAATTTTAGCGAAACAAACAGGTTTAGAAATGTGGATGATCCCAAAGAAATTTTCATGATGAGCTCAAGAAAGTATCAGCATCATGAAGAACACAAAAATATTGAAAGTAGTGATTCTGAAGAAGAGCAACGAAACTTTTAAGGGCATTTGTAAAAACCCGTTTAGCTACTATAACGAAAATTATGAACCAGTTTATTGAAAATGAAGCAGATTTTGATAAAAGTTCAAAAGCAAAATGGGATGCCATGGACGCTATGCCCATATACTGACAACTTTTTATAGGGCGCAAAAGAAAAATACAAATGACATCAGACATCTTCTTGATAAAAAAGCTGAAAATTGGAAATTCAGAAGAATTTAAGTGATCTAAATATTAACGGTGACTTACTTTTTACACCCGTTTTCCCCTTACCCATTATTTACATGAAGGGATGATCTCGTTTAACCACGTTTCGTATAACGCTCTACTTGGTTGGAACGTACCCCCGCTTTAAGCGGAGTTTTAATGTGTTATACATTTTTAAAATTTACTAGCCAAAAGGAATGAAAACTCCACGATAATATAGGGTGTTCTATTAAAAAAATGGGAGGAGTTCGTCTAGGGGTGCAGGGATGGCAGTTACAATTAGTGAAAATCTAACAAAATATGTTGCCCTGAGTATGCTTATTGACATACTTTTCCAAAAAATTATGATCTAAATAGTTTTTTAGGGTGGATAGTTTTCATTAAAACGCACTGTATAGACATTTCGTTCAAATTTAACTCCCATCTTTCACTAAAGATATAAATGATCAGATGGACCTATGAGATAAATTGGAAATTATTCATATACATATGTATATAAGGAAAAAGTTTACAAAAATATACAATTTAAAAAAAGTCAATACTTGATACAAAGTTTAAATTTAAAAATTAAAATCAAAATTGTGCAGTTTCGTCCTTTCGAAGAAAAAGATCGCAATATCATAAAAATTGAAATTTCTAAATTAAAATCAAAAACTGGAAAAAACTCCAAAACAATCATAATTCGGGATTCTAATTTTGTTTTAAAGTTCTAGAAAAAACGTAATTTCGTTAAAAAATATTATTTGAATTCTTAGGTATTCCTAGAACTTCAAATTTTCTCAAAGCTTGAAGAAGATTAATTTTTATTTATTTAATATTGGAAATTTTCCAGAGTAGCCAATGAATTAACTTATATGTATAAATAGGAGAACAAAAGATAGTTTATTAAGAACTGAAGTATAATTTACGATCTGAGTAGATAAAAGTTATCAGAACAGCTCATTTTTTTAAACTGTCGTGTGCCCTGGTCAGTGATTGTTTTCGAGACGAGGCTAAATTTGATATTGGCGCCCTTGCTCTTGTGGTATACTTTGACGACTAAAAAAAGGTCCTGCCCCAACCACATGCGAAGTTTGTCGCCCCCTTCAGCTGGTGCCCGGGACACATGCTCCGGTTTGCCACCGCCTCCAAGATCTCTGGTACTAATCTTTATTTTTTTTAATTCTTTGGTTAATATATCTAATACATTTTAAATCACATGTATTATTAAAACTGCGAGAGAAAATAATGTATTTATTCTATTAAAACAAATAAATACATGTGACGATTCACTTTATCTGTATTTTTTTCGGGCATATTGTTCGATAAATTATCGTATGTATGTGGGACACATTAATAACTCTTTAATTGAGCTTACGATGAAGATAATTTTAGAAACAGGGGCATCTCATTCCGAGAATTTCAAAATCTTGATTCTTATCGTTGACAGTGGGGTAATGTACCACAATTAGGAAAAAAGAGCTTTTAACAATTATAAAGAAAAGCAAATAAAATTTGACCTTAATTATGTAAGTTTAGGCTATATTCCTTCATATTAATTCAATTAGTTGCATTTTAAAAATGTGCCAACTAATTGGCTACTAGTAATTTGCCGACGTTACTATTCTCAAAAGTATTCCATAACAGCAATACATGTTCTTTGAACACTCGTAAATCATTAAAGATAAAATTGGGTTTTGTGTTATAAATTGGACATTTATTTAATAGAAGCTTAACTATTAACTTAATTAACATATTAGGAAATTTAATGATGAAAACAAGTTAGATGTCTACCATTCAAAGAAAAAAAATCCGTATTAGTTGATCCTTTAAAGTTTATCAATAATTTTATCTTAACAGAATTTTACGTTAATGGTTATTGTCATATCTATTAAAGAAAATTATGAAATTATTATTAGGAACTTGGATATAATTTTAAGATTTTTTGTCATTTATCTTAAGTTGCACAGAACAATATGCTTTTAGATAATGCAAAAAACATCTAAATTATTGGGTATATGAAATATTATTTAAAGTTGCATAAGATCAAAATATAAATTTAAAGATAAAGCAAAAATTTCAGCAAAAGTATGATCTTATTTGTGATCAACATCGTGTGCCATTTTTTTATTTATTTTTCTAACGAGAACTTTATTAGAAAAAGAGAAAACATCATATACTTGAATGTTAACCTTGTTTAAGGGTCATTTGAGATAATCATTTAAATCAATTATATCATAGATATCATTTGCGATTTTTGAAAAATGTAGAACGTTCAAGATCGTGTGATACCAGCAGCTGTAAACTTTGTCACTATTTATAACACTTCCTGAGAACGGGGTTAGTGACATGATTCAATAACAAGATTGTTAACTTTGATATCCACAAAGTCTTATCTGAACCTACGACAATAAACGTTTGATAACATCATATATTAAACTGTTAGCCTAACTACTTTCAAAAATCAAATCATGTCGGTTTTGGCCCAAAACCAACCTCAATTGTAAATTTCAAAGCTGAACTCGAAATTTAAAAATAATTTAATTTTTTGCAAAACCTAGAAATTTACTAAATAGGTTAAGAGAAACAGGACGTTTCAATGTTGAAATTTAAATTTTCCAAATAAGTATTATTTTCAAATTTAAAATGAAAAGTAGTCCCAAAGTTTTTAATTTAAAATTTAAACACGGAATTTTAAGAAAACAATCCAGATAAAAGAAAAAATAAGTTATTAATTCAATATTTTGTTATAACAACTTATTATTTCAAAATATTGAATTCAAAACGAAATTTTGAAAAAAAAATCGAAACTTAAGGATTAACATAGAAATCAAAATTTGCATAAAAATAGGTTACACTTGGATTTAATCAAAATTGTAGAGAACATTAAAAATTGCATATATGATGTCAATGAGGAAACTCTTCATTTCAAAAAGAATTAGCTATTTATACATACATATAGGGGGGCGACTCACATAAAAATATGACCCTCACAAACCTGAAATGCAACCCAACATACACTTTTGTGAATAGAAGGAATAATAAATTATAATAAGTAGGTTGGACAGCCCTAACTAGAGATGTAACATCGTTCTAAAAAGCATCGATGTTTAAACATCGATATTTTTTTCAAATGAAACATCGATGTCTTAAACATCAGTATTCGATAACGATACATCGATGTTTCTCCAATGTTTTTTAATAAATATTTAATTGCGGGCTTAAGAAGTTAAAATTACGAAGGTGTAAATCAGACATCAAATTAAAAAGAAATGGTTTTTGAAAATTTTGAGGTTAATTTTAAAAGTTTGACTTTTTTGCAGAAATTCCGAGATTTAAATTGAAATTTCGAATTTTTTTTAAATATTCGACTTCTTTCGCGAAATTTCATCTTTAATCTCGAAATTTTAACTTTTTTTTAGCAATTCCAAGATTAAAGTCAAAACTTTGATTTTAATATCGACATTTCGATCACAGGTAAACTCAAAACTTTGACATTTTTCTTGAAATTTTAGAAAACATTGGAAATTCGATATTAATCTCGAGATTCCTATACTATGTGATTAGGTAATGTTAGGTATGATTTTTAGACAGTTGGTAGCAGGATGTGTTCAGTTATTTTAATTTTTAATAACCAAAATTTTGATTTTTTTCTCTAACTCTTTGGGTTAAAATCAAAGCTCTAGACTAGAGTTGAAATTTTCAGAAAAAAGTCGAAATTTCGAGATTAAACTTGAAATTATTAGATTAAAGTCGAAATTTTGACATTAAAGTCGATATTTTGACTTTAATCTTGGAATTTCGAGAAAAAAAGTCGATATTTTAAAATAAAAATCGAAATTTTGAGAAAAAAACTGGAAGTTTTGCCTTTAAACTTGAAGTTTCTAAATCATTTTTTGTTAATTGATTTTAAATCTGGTTAAATACAAAATTTTGGAATTTTCAAATATAAGTGAATTTTAAAAATATCGAAATTTTTAAAATGCCAAAATTTTGTTAACTTTATAAAAACACCAAATTTTGAAAAATGTTGAAATTATCATAAAAATTTAAAATTTTCAAATAAATTCTGGTTTTTCAAAAAAAAGGTGAAGTAATGAAAGGACCCTTATTAAAAAAGTAATAATTCCAAACTTTTTAAAATATTGAATTTTAAAAATTTTGTCAAAAGGATTCAAAATGTTTTGTAAACGAAGTTTTCAAAATGTTTTGGAAAACGAAGTTATCAAAATATTTCAAATTTTCGAAAAAGTTGACATTTTAAGAGACGAATTTTGAATTAAAATTTTGAGAGTCGAAATATAGAAAAACATTGACATTTTCATTAAAAAAATTTAAATAAAGATTTCCAAAAATCTAGAAATTCGAAAAAATCCGATATGTTAAAAAGAGTTGTAAATTTGAAAATAGCAACAAATTTTAAGACAAAATTTTGATAGAGATTTAAAGAAATGGAAGTTTTCAAAAGAAAGACGAAATTTTTGAAGATTTAAAAATAAATTTTAATTTTGAACAAAATAAAAATTTTCAAAAAAGGTCGAAAATATGAAAAAAAGTCAAAATTTTGAAATAATGGCGAAAATTAAAAAAGTCAAAATTTTCAAAACAAAATTGAAAAATTTCCAATGATACCGAATTAAAAAAATTAACATATTTTATTAAAAACAAAATTTAAAAAAACCAAAATTTTTGAAAAGTCGTTCCAATTTAGTTTTTAAAAAATTTTATTCCTAAAATAAGGATTTTTAGGCAAAAAGTTCGAAATTTTAAGAAATAGCTAAAAATTTGAAACATTTTATCAAAAAGCGAAAAAAAAAATTGAAAAACAAATCCTTTCCCCTGAAACCAAGAGAGATTAAAAAAACACAACGAAGGTTGCTCTAACGTGTTTCGATAGCCAAGCTATCATCTTCAGTGAGGCACTAACAACTAATCATAAAATTAGGTGTTAGTATCTCTCTGAAGATAATAGCTTGGCTATCGAAACGCCGTTAGAGCAACCTTTGTTGTGTTTTTTAATCCTTTCTTGGTTTCAGGAGACAAGATTCGTATTTCAATTTTTGAATATAACCAAGGACCAGTCCGTTCCACCAAAAAGTAAAATGTTCAGAAACTTACAAATTTTAGAATTGAAATAAAAACAGAATTTTAAAAATAGCGAAATTTTTAAAATAGCAAAAATTATGAAAAAGAAATTAAACTTTTGAAAAACTTAAAATAACATTAAAGGAAAACTTTAACATTTAATTTCAAACTCAAAATTTTAAATATTTCCACTTTAATCTCAAATATTCATAAAAAAAGTTTCAATTTTTGATAACAATTCAAGGACAGATTCGATATTTCCAAAAAATTTTGGATTCAAAGGGAAATGTGATTTTCAAATTTAATTATGCAATTCTGATGAAAATTTCCAATTTTTAGTAGTAGGTATTAAAATTTTTACTCAAAAATTGACAGCTTCTTAAATATCCCAAATCTGGAAATTAGGTTCGAAATTTTGAGATTTCTGTTTTTGAAATGTTTACTTTTGATTAAAAAATTAAACTTTTTGTAAAAATGTTAATTTTTTTCTCTGAACATTTCTAAATATTTGTAGAAAAAAATAAGGAGTTCAAAAAAATCAAAATTTACATAAAACACATCAAATATTTATAACAAATTATCAGTTTTCGAGTTTATTAAATTCTAGTTTACACTCGAAATTTTGGAAAAAAATTTAACTTTCGAGAAAAACCTTAAATTTATAAAAATAAAATATGGAAATTCGGTGTAATACAAAATTTTAGTAAAAAATTCAATATGTTGAGGAACATTTTCAAGTTAAGCACGAAACACGTATTTAGACTTTTTACTTAAAAATTGACAACTTCTATAAAATTTATAATTTAGAAATTCGGGTCGAAATTTAAATTTAACTTAGAATGTTAGTCAAATTCCTAATCGAATTTTCCTTCACACACTTCTAGAATTTTTTTAAATTTTTTATCAACAACTCTCTTTTTTGCTTTAATTTTCTAATTTGGTAGGCATTACAAGCGAGTTCAAGGGAGAACTAGTCTAGTGCTTCAACCTTGAAATCCCTCTTTGATTGCATTTTTATATTTTTTTTATATTTTTTGGTTAACTACATTTTCATTTTTCAAATTAATCTATGTCTCATTTTAGTCTTTGATTATTTCAATTTTTAATTTTCGGTTCTAACCCCTATCCTTTGGCATAAAATAATTGGCATTAGTCTCGTGGCAAACTCTAAAATAAATGTTCGTAAAGTCACAATTCTTAAAAATGCAAAAATTTTCAAAAGAGCCAAACTTTTCAATAAAAGTTCGAAATTTTCAAAAAAATGTCTTTTAAAAAAAATGGAAATTTTTAAATAATTAACAATTATCAAGTCAAAGTTTTCAAAAAGATTGCAATTTAAAAAAAAATTAAATTTTCAGAAAAAGCAAATTTTGTGGAAAAATACTATAAAAAAGCCCAAATTCCGAAAAAAATTGAAATTTTAAATCAGTCTAAATTGTCAAAAAAGGGGGATTTCCAACAAAGCCAAAATTTCAATAAAGTCAAAATTTTCAAAAAAAATCAAAATTTTAAAAACAGAAAAATCGAGATTTTACATGAAGTCAAAATTTTCTGTAAGTTAAAATTATCAAATCAAAATTTTGAATAAGGTTCAAACTTTAAAAAAAATGAAATTTTTAAAAATAGGTCGTGATTACTAAAAGCAAGTTAAATTTCCAAAAGAGCGAAAATTTTGAAAAGAATCGAAGTTTTCAAAATAAATTTTATCCGCATTTTATTGGTTTTTTCTTCGCTAATTGATTCTTTCAGAAATCTAGATTTTCAGTTATCTTTTTTTGAGGATTAACAATCTTTTATAAATTGCCAATCATTAGCAAAAGTTGGAACACCAAGAAAGGAATTTTGAAAATTCTTCTCCTAAAAATGTTAAATAAGTAAATAATATATTAAATAAGCTAAACATATTGGAATTCTGATTATAAATAAAATTCAATTGTATAAGTGTTTTTGGCAATTCATCCCCAACGGGATAAAATAAAGGACGAAAGTTTGTATGGGAAATGCGTTATTTTTGAAATGAGAAACTGATTTGAGAATAGTCTGATCGTTCCTAGGATGTTGAGGTTTACCTATGAAATATCTCATCGAGCACACTACTTCGAGTAGCCTGATAAATTCCAATTAGTCATGTGAAAAACAAACTGAGCTTCGCTTCTTTAAGATATAATTATTAATTGAATTTCGACCACAAGCGATACTAGCAACAATAATTTTATGTCAACGACTCCGAAACGATGTTTTTTGTCATGTTATTTTTTTGGGTTCAATTATTTACATCAACTAACAGGTTTTTGACACATTATCAGTAAATTATGTGTTTTTTATCATATTATTGTAATACAGTTAGCCAGTTTACCAAATATGTTATTTCGATGTTGTTGACTTTCGAATTAAGCTGTGGGTTGATAATGGGTTAATTTTTAGTTTTTTAATAAAGTAACAATACATATTTAATGGAAACGAAACACATGGTTCCAGTTATGTTATTCACTAGAAAGTAAATGATAATAAGTTATTTTTTTACTTACTTTCATTGCTTAATATATTATAATAAACATGTTTACATAAGACTGAGAATCTTCAATAGCTTTTGCTTTAATCCTTTTTACGATGGTAAATAAACGATGGTAAATGAAAATTTATTGGTACAAGATACATATATGAAAGTTGCTAACTATTTTTCTACATAATCTTCTGATTTTGTCATGCATTTTTTCCACGGACTGTTTTTTAATGCCATTATCATAAAAAGAAGGGAGGCGCGTTTGTAGTCAATTGCGCACAAATGTCTCAACAGCAGCATCATCATGGACTCGCTCACCTCTTAGAGCTTCTTTCAGTGGCCATATGATATCCGCATGAACATAAGTCGGGACAATAAGGAGAGTGTTCTAATGTTGCATTTCCTCTAATTTTTGATGTGTCAGATTGACTGAATGGGAACGGGCATCGTCGTGAAGCAAAATCACATTTCTGACCGAAATTCGCGCCCTACGCCGATATACACGTTTTGCTTCATCCAATAGCTAGCAGTAGTAGGTATCATTAACCCTACAATGTTAATACAGAAAATCGACATGCATAGCTGCTTTAAAATTCCAAAACGCTGTCCCAAAGAACCGACGACGGGCATAGAGTTCATTTTCAACTTGAGTTCGTCCTTCTAAACATTGATTGTGTCATTCATAAACTTGAGTTTTCTTCAAACAAGTATCCCCAAACTGTGCTTCTAGTCTACGAAAAATTTTGGGGGGCTTTACATCTTCAACGGCAAGAAATGTTATAATAATGCGCTGCGCAACGTGCGGATCAACCTCTTGCTCACTCCTTATATTTACAACTGGCGAACGGCGACAACGGAATTCGCTTGAGCGCAGAAAGTCGCGGGATATTCCCACTAGTGATGTAACGAATGTTGGTTTTCTCACATTCGCGAAGGCCAATGCGAATATTCATTTCCAACATTCGCGAATGCGAATGCGAATGTTGGCTTTTTCACTGGCACTTGGAAAACTGTGAGAAAAATCAAAATTTTCCAAATATATCGAATTTGAAGAAAAAAATCCAGTTTCTAAGAATGGTTTTATACTACTATTCTCAAAATTGTTATGTTTTTAGCAAAATTTTAATCCAATTCTAAAAAAATAAACGAATTTTGTAAAAAGGCGAGATCTGAATAAAAAGCTCAATTTCAAGTAGAAAATTCTCAAAACATAAAACATTTAGTCAAAACTTCAATAATAGAACGTATTTTGAGAAATAGGTTGAAATTTCCGGCAGTAAATATTTTGAGAAAAACGATGAAATTTGTATGAAATATTTAAAAATTTCAGTGCAGTACAATTGTGAGAGAAAAAAAGTAAAATTTTTGAGTTTATACTCAAAATTCTACTTTATAGTCGTAATTAAGAAAAAGACGAACTATAATTAAAAACAAACATGTTTGGAATAAAGTGGGAGTTTTCAGTAAATCAATTTAATATAAAAACTTGACCTTTTGGAAAAATATCAAAATTTAGAGAAAAAGATGATTTTCGAGGTAAAAATCGAAAGTTCGAAATACCCAAACAAATTTTGAAAAAAATGAAAATATCGAGGAAAATATCGACATTTTGAGAAAAAGATCAAAATTTTGAAAAAAAAAAGGCAAATTTTGACGAAATTTCAAAAAAGGGCGAATTTTAAGGAAAATTTTACGAAAAAAGTCGATATTTCAAGAAAAAAGTGTGGATTTAATATTTATTTTTTAAAGGCTGCCTGAGTGAAGGACCAGCTGCCTTCTGCCCCTCTGTGATGGCAGAAAATATTCGTTATTGAGATAATGGTCGAAATTTTAAGAAATTAACTTTTCTGGAATTCTTCCCTTTTTGCAAAAATTCAACACTTTCAAAATATATTTTTCAAAATTTTTAAGTTAGTATTATTTTAAATATTTTTACTTTTTTATCAAAAGATCTTTCAAATTTTGAGAAAAAAGCAAAGTGCGATGTAAAGTCGAAATTTGCAGAAGGACGAATTTAAACAAAAAATAAAGTTTTTAGAAAAAGTCAAATTTCGGGAAATGGTGAAATTTTGAAGAAAGAAAACCGACGAATTTTGGGATAAAAATTTAAAATATAAAAAATCCATTTTGAATAAAAGAGCTTGAATTTTAGGTTTATTTCGAAATTTCAAAAGAAAAAGAGAAATTTTGTAAAAAAAGACGAATTTTCATAAAAAGGTCAAAATTTTAAAGAAAGGAACAAATGAAAATGTTTGGAAAAGGGTCTCGTAGTTGAGAATATAAATTTCCAGTTGATTTTATGAATCACGGGAGAGCAAACGCCCTAGTGCCCTATTCTAGTTGACGAGAATGAAAATTAAAGAAGAAGAGGAAGAATGAAAAAAATGGGAATTAAAAAATACTTTTTATTAGGTGGGGCTGAATAATTACCAGATTAGTTGTTAGGTACGCTATCAATGGACTCCCAAATTCATGAAATAAATATCTCAAAGGTCCATGAACAGCAGTTTAAGAAACCCTGCCTTAGCAGTTGCATTGTTATTCCATAAATAATTTCCCGTTTTATTGCCAAATACATTAGCAACATATTCGCATAATATTTCTTGCGAATGCGAATGCGAATGCGAATATGAAAAAACATGCGAATATTCGCGAATGTGAATGCGAAGGCGAATATTCGTTACATCACTAATCCCCACCTAACTTGTCTAAGAGTATGCGCACACTCCCGACGCCCGCGTGGCCACATGATAGAAATTCCGGCTCCTATTTGATTTACCCTCGTATTTCCAAATAAAGAAATTCTTAAAACTTCTAGTTTATTATTTTTTTTTTTCAATTTTAGGATTAGATGTTAGTATCTCTCCGAAAGATGACAGCTTGGCTATCAAAACGCGTTAGAGCAACCTTTCTTGTGTTTTATAATCTTTCTTGGTTTCAGGGGATAAAAATTGTATTTCAATTTTTGAAGATACTCAAAGACCAGTCCGTTCGTCTTTTGACTGAAGAGCAGAAACAACAGCAGGGTATACTTCTTTCAGGATTGGACCGTGTCAAAGAACTACTAAAAGTCATCGACGTTTCGCCCACCATCGTATGGGGCTTCTTCAGGAACAAAGAAAAGAAAAATAAATGAAAAGAGGAATACGAGGGAATATGCAAAAATGAAAGAATGAAAAGGCCAATTTCAAAACATCAGAACACGATAATTCAGTATGTCCACCATTCCAGAGGCGAAACTCTTCTGACAGGAGAGAGAGAAAGGGAAACTTCATATACCATTCTTCTGCGCGATCACTTCCGAAGATTTCCGATGGTTGGTTTCCAGATGGAGGAAAGCATATAACCGTCGTCCCTGTTGATGTTTTTGGGGAAGTTTTGGATTTCAATGGCCTCGCGTATCTTCCTATTATAGTAATTGGGAATATTGGATATAATTGAAATATTATCAAAGAGAATCTTATGTCCGGTCTCATGTTGATGTTCGGCAATGGCTGACTGCGAAAATAAACCAGACCTAAGACATCTTTGGTGCTCGGATATTCGCGTCGCCCCGTTTCTCCGATGCACACTGAACCACAAGAACAAGGAACCCTATACACGCCATTAGAAGAATTTCATCCTTTTGTTCTAATGGCGTGTACAGGGTTCCTTGTTCTTGTGGTTCAGTGTACATCGGAGAAACGGGGCGATCATTTAAGACGCGAATATACGAGCACCAAAGATGTCTTAGATATGTAATGGCATTTGTCAGATCATCCACATTAACAGGTGTCCTTTTCTTCTTCTCTTTACAGCGCAAAGCGCGAACGAGAAGACGCGAAAGCCTCCACACTCGCGTTCGCGCTATTTCGCGGAGCGAGTGTGGAGCCGGCATACCGAATACCATAAACAGTAGAATTTAGTATCGCGCGAATATTTGAAACGAGCCCAATGGCCTAGGTACTAGAGATGGGTAGTCCTGCTTTTTTTTCGGAACAGGTGCACCTACTCCGATTTTTATTTTTAACTAGGTGCACCAAACTAGGTGCAACAGGTGCAAGACCTGTGCGCCTGATTAGGTATTTAGATGTAGTGGCTTCTTTAGTTCTTTGATCTTTTGGTCGGATCGGAATGCCGAAACTTTTTACATTGTAACTTGTAAACGTATATCAGTGATTCCAAGGACGAATTGAATCGAGCTGTCGTCATCTACAGATTCCGTATTTTTGGTTTGGTAACATCAGCAGTATTACTGTCAGCAAATCACTCTAGTCTTTGGGTCAATACTCCATCTAATATAAAATCTCAAACTTAACTGAGCGGCTGAACCTGCGAACCTAGTTAATTAAAATAGGAACTATAGGTGCACCGGATTCTGCGAGTGAACTAGGTGCAAAAGAACAGGTCAACGGTTCGCTACCCATCTCTACTAGGTACACATAGTGCCAAGGTTAAACAGGTTCCCCTAAATGTTTTTCTCATTATTTGTGACTTTGACCTTTTAATGCCTTTTTTATATCGGTGAAACAGGATCATGATACACCCGTTTTTTTTTACTTACTCACTACACTTAATGTACTTATAAAATGTCAACTTTTGACATAAAAATGACATTGCTACTGTTGTCACTGATCCAACTGATTCATTTTTGGAATCTGCACAATTTTTTGAATGGAATGCACCTAAGAAAAGTAATTTTTAGAGGATCGAAAATTTTTTTGGTCCCATTTTGTTTTTTTACCTAAAATGCTATAGATCCTATGTATTTAATTTTCATGAAATCATTACGGACGTCATTGGGAACTAAGACAACTATAAGAAATACCTACTAACTTATTTATAACCATCGATTAACTAGAACTCAAGAGCAAGAATGTGTGCATGTGACAACAAATAATTATTAAAATAACTCCCATTTTATAGCACTTTACAATAAAAAAACTTAGCAAGTTACTTTTTGACACGAGCAATTTACGTTATATGAATTAAGTGCAATTAATGCGCTGGGCCATCTCTCCTCTATGGCCATTTCCCCTAGATGTACCCTACGTTCAGGTATGTTAAATTTGACAAAAAATGTGAAACAGTCGAATGTGGGCTAAGATTATTTCATTAGAGAACATTAAAGTTGACAAATTTGCATAAATAAGTTTCACTATTTATTCCCAGCTCACTCTACAACTCAGGTTAAATTTAAGATATATTTAAGGTCCACAGGTCCAAAGTCCACTCAAATGTTAATAAAAAAAATGAATCATATGTGATTAACACAAAAATAATGTTGTCTACTGTCTGGATCTAGATAAACTGAAGCAAAAATAAACAGGATTTTGATATCGTATTAGATAAGCAAAAATTAGTGTAGGACTTGTTGATTTTTGACCTACTATCTGAACTAATTATTTATTTATGAGTAATTGTCTAAAAAGTCTGAATTGTATTCATTCATTTTGGTGATACCAAGGTAATTAAAATGCGCTAAGAATTAAGCCTATTCATAGTTACAACTTCCCATAAAGATATCCGTCGATAAGAAACATTAAAATTAAACATTTATCGAGAATTTTGACTAAAATTAAGTGCACGTTTCGACCAAAGTCCATAATCTACACTTTCATCAAAGCATAGTTAATCCTGATTATGTAAAGTGCCTTTAACTACAGGGAACTAATTCTATTGCAGCCGTTATCGCAAATATTTACATGTCCTTGTCCTTCTCTTTGATTATGTTACGGATGATTTAATGAACTTTGTCACAGAGGTCATTATTAAAATTTTTCAATAAAAATGAATGTGTTCCTACTAAACTGCAAAGTTAAATAAACTTAATTAAAAAAGTTTTCACGGCTACTAAAAGTCCTAAAATTATGTCATTTTTATTGTTTTAGATTTGTAGTTTCAGTTTTACTGATTTCACAGCAAAAACATATGAGTACATTCGCTGTTTATTATACTTTTCCCTGGTATCACAGTACCATCAAAGTTTTGATATAAGAACCATTTTGAAAGTGTAGCGCACGTTAAAAAACGTAAATTTCATTTTTTTTTTTCGGAAATACCCTTTAAGTAGTAGTTTCGCAAACGGGTTTTATTCAATGAATCAAAAACGATTTGAACTAAAATTACGAAATGTTGGACAGTTGCTAAGCTTTTTATGGTACAAAAGTATACACATTCTATCGTTTTAGTTAAGGGTGCTTCGGAATAAACTGAGCCCTAACTGTTGTCTACATGTAATCAAATAATATAAGTATTAACAATAAAATGTGTTATTTGTGTGCTGCAGAGATGACAGATGACAATACTAATAAGACATTTAACAGTACGTGCAATAAATAAAAAATGTAAGATTTATAAGTGATTTCATTATCAATGGATATCAGATTCGTTTCTACAAGACTACAAGCATCTAAACCATAAATATAAAAAGTTGGGTCAGTTTGACAGTGTTTATTTTAAAATATTTTCAATACTCTGACATGTTAACTAGCGTGGGTTCGAACTGTACTAAATATACATTAGTTTTAAGTTTTCACTTCTGTCGACAGTGTCCAAGTTTGCCTAATTTTTCTTAATACTTTGACTTGCTCTAAATTAACAGCTCTGAGTTTTAATAACTTATTCAGTCACACCTTGTTAAAAGATTGCTAAGACTTTTATAGGTTTTTATGGTTTATTTAAGAAGTTTGATCAATAATCCCTAATTGTCACTTTAGATTCGTTTTCAGCGGAAAAAAATACAATAAATAGGATGGTTTATTCCTCAGAACATACACATTTTGATATTGCAGGGGTTCTCAATATAATATCTAGATTTATTTTAATAATAAATTCTTTGACATCAAGTGACTTTCTTGTGATTTACGAAATTTGTTAATCTTGATGATTAATTGCAGTAGCGGCTTGTGGCTCGTGGCCAGGGCGGCACCCGTAAGTCCAGGCCGCCAGTACCCGGCAAAAAAATATTCAAAATATTTATCTCATGATTGTTCACGATCAAATTTATGTTTATCAACCAAGAAAAAAAACTCCTTTTGATAAATACTATTTATTATTATTAGAGATATAAAAATAACTATTTTCAATTTCGGTATTTATAATTAATGCATTTATTTTAAAAGAATGTTGTCTAGAGGCAAGGCCACGTTTCCCTCCTTGCACCAGCTGCCACTGGTAAATTCCTTGAACATTTAATTCAACATGAGATGAAACCACGATAGACTTATAATGTAACGTGAAATAGTTCACAAACGATTTCGACAATTTTTCTTAGTATTAGTATTAGTTGTAACATCTATTATTGAAAACCATATATTGTGTTTAATTAAACCAATTTATTTATTAAATGTTAAAAGTGAGTAGTTTCGCATTTATAATTTTTAATATTCTAAATAAATGCCATCTACCAAAAATCGAAGCCTCATAATTTGACATTTCCCTTATCTCATATTTTACAGATAAGCATAATGTGGGAACAAATTTTAAAGAAATGAAAAGCTCAAAGTACCAATTTGGCAGACGGTATAAAATTTCAATATGGATCCGGTTGTTATTATTGCATCATCCTCGTAACTAATAAAAATAAATTGTTTGTGTTTATTTCTAAGAAAGCTACAGGATCCTTTCACATGCTTGAAAAAAACTGGTTGATTATTTTCTAGTTTCTTAAACATGACCTCTTATTTAGTGTTATTCCCTCTTAAGACAAAATATTGAAAAAAAAAAACCTTTTTTAAAAAATTTTGTATTATTTACTTGCAAGAGCGTTTTCCTTTTCGACCCCCCTATTGAAAACTCGCGCTTCTTTAACCAGATATGCCTATTGTACCATTGTCCTTTTAAAAGGACGCGGTATATGTCTCTACTTATTATTTATTTTAAGGATTATGGCAATTAATAAAAGGATGACATGATAAATCTGTCCTGTCACACCATTGTTCTTGTTAATTCATAATTTTATTTCCAAACATTTCCTTGCTTTTCAAAGCAATCAGCCTATCAATAATGCCACTTTTAGTTATGGAATATATCCATGCTATAAGTTTACGTAGGTAATTAATGTATTTGCTCTTTAATATATTTTCACATTATGTTTATGTAAAAATATTTAGAAAAACAATCATATGTCTACAATTTGCAACCTCTAAATTCTATTATTTTTTTGCGGCGCCTTCCTAATTATGGGTGTCCTTTTAAAAGGATACGAGGGTTGCCTTTTAAGTTTTTACAATCGAATAATAGGTGGCGTTAATGAGTTGTGGCACCACTGTATTTGTGAACATTGACATTTGTTATTGCGAAGCCAGTGGCAATTTAGAAATTGACTGAATAAGTTGTTAATAGTGATAGCTTAAAAGAAGCAAGTTTGTGCAAAAATGGAAATCACTCGTGAAGGCTTACATTGGATGATTTTTTATGATTTTAAAAAAGGTCTTACTCGACAACAATGCACAGAATCGTTTTCTGCAACTTTTGGTAATGAAGCACCATCAGAGAAGACTGTTTACAATTGGTTTGCAGAATTTCGTCATGGTCATGCATCCATCAGTGATGAATGTCGAGAAGGCCTGCCAAAATCGGTTGTCATTCCGAGAAACATCGATGCTGTGCGCAACATGATTAAAGAAGATCGGCATGTGACTTACAGACAAATAGAGGCGTCTCTTAGGATTTTGCAGAGTGCAATACAATCGATTTTGCATGAACGTTTAGGTGTGAGAAAGATATGTTCCAGATGGATTCCGCATAATTTGACTGAAGCGCAAAAAAAGGGTCGTGTTGATTGGTGTCAGGTCAGTGTTGAAAAAATTCGACCGAGGACGTTCAAAATCCGTATACAACATTGTTACAGGAGATGAAACTTGGTTATATTCGTATGATCCTGAAAGCAAACAGCAGTCTACTGTTTGGGTGTTTAACGATGAACCCAATCCCACTAAAGTTGTTCGTTCGCGTAGCACTTCCAAGAAAATGATCGCTTGTTTCTTCGGTTGTACTGGACACGTCGCAACCATTCCATTAGAGGATCGAAGAACTGTTAATGCCAAATAGTATACAACAATTTGTTTGCCAACGGTCTTCGATCAAATAAGGAAAAAGAACAAAAAACGTCGCATCATTCTTCATCACGACAATGCCAGCTCCCATAAAGCACGTCAAACAACTGAATATTTGAAGGAGGAAAACATCGAATTAATGTCTCATTGCCCGTATTCACCCGATTTATCGCCTACTGAGTTTTTCTTGTTCCCCACTGTTAAACAAAAGATGCGCGGACAGCGATTTTCATCACCTCAAGAAGCTGTTGAAGACTTTCAAAACCATGTTTCTACGATATCAGCTTCAGAGTGAAAACAATGTTTTCAGAATTGGTTTGAGCTTATGCAAAAATGCATAGACCTTAAGGGCAAATATTTCAAAAAACAATAAAACACTTTGTTTCGAACTTGTTCGTTTCTGTTTTAGTCTTTGTAAAAACTTAAAAGGCAAGTAATAATGAATTTATTATGGGGGCCTAACTCTTCATGACCTTTGGCGGCAATTTAATATAAATATTATGCCATCAATGCAAATAACGACCTCACTGACGAAGATACTGTGGTGTCAATAAATAATCTGCCATGAAGACAACTAATGACAGAAGCTAAAATAAACATATCATCTGGTAATAACGAGGATAAGGAAGACAATATACCGCTGGTAATTTTACAACTGGGATGGAAGAGGTCTTCTAAAAAATTAGATTGGAAAAATAATGACTTGGCATTATCAGAGGTAGAACGGCCTTCAATTTCTACAGCTGAAAATTATAATTCTCTAGTAGAATTATATCACTATTTCGTGGATCAAGAAATATTAGACATGTTTGTACACAAAAGTAATAGGTACGCAGCTAATCCCAATAAAAATGGAAATGTTACCAAAAGTGAAAAGATTTTTTTTTTGGCATACTTTTACTGAGTGGTTATGTGCCATTACTACGAAAAAGAATGTTTTGGAAAAGCACTAAAGACACACGCACAGTTCTACTTTAGTTAATACCTTGTTTAGGAACAGATTTGAATTTGATATGGCAAATTTGCATTGTTGTGATAACGATACATTAGACAGGACAGATCGTTTTGCAAAACTTAGACCACTGTTTGATACAATTCAAAAACCGAAGAATATTTTTTTTTTGTTTTTTTTTAATATTTATATGATGCTCATATTATCTGGGGCGTCTACATTATTTTCTATTAAAATTTACAAACTTTATATTTCAGTCATTTTGTTACCTTATATTCCTATTGTCCTTTTAAAATAACACCGTATTTGAAGCATTAAGAAGTTTGGCAAAGCAAAATTTTCAATTGGATGTTGTTATATGACATCATTTCGGTATTGTTTCTCCAAAATGCTACAAAAAATGGAAAATATAAAATTCAGGCATATCTGGGTTAAGAAGCTGAGAGTTTGCTTCAATTATGAAAAAATCCCATGTTTTTTACTTCCAAACAGTATACAAAGCAGAAATATGGGGTTAATACTTTTTGAATTATTTGCAAAAATAATCAAAAAATAAAATTGCCTTCATTTTAATGAATAGATTCATTAAAGCAATTGTTTATCAGAAATTTAAAACTGTTACTTATTTTAATTTATACTTTTACTAAATAAACATCCCCCAAAACAAACTTCATTTTTTCCCGGACGAACCATATTGAATTTGTGCAAAATTTAAAATGAACTTTTTTAATATTATATCAAATGTCATAATATGATAACTCTCTGTTATTAAATTGGTTAAAAAAAATAAAATTTAATTAGGGATGCCAGACGTTCATATGTCGGCTGGACTTTTCAGTAATTAGGCACAATGGTCGTGAACAATTATTTCGGAAGACCAAGTAAATATGACTAGATTTAATTACTTAAATTTGTTCTATCATGAGTTTTGCGAAGCGTACTTTGGAAATAACTAGTAAATTTATTAACATTTTTGAACTTTAGTTATTGTAAGGAAATTCTATTTTATGATCTAAGAAAAGTGTAATAAACATGAAGCTTATTACTACAAAAATTCCATAATGACCCCAGGTAGATATTTTGGGGATTTTAAGCGATATCCTGAGTGAGAACACAGAAAAAAACAAATTAAAGCTCCAATATTAAGTTTTCAGATCTTGAGTTAAATTTTTTTAGCATTATTAGTTTTTAAGTAATTATAAGAAAAACATCGGCCAAAAATGTTTCCAACTTTTTGCTTATTCTTTTAAAAGGTCTTGATAGACTTGGATGATTTTTTTCAGTGATTCCTTCATAAGGTTCTTCTATAGGGGGGGATTAAACTTGTTCGATGCCCTAAGCAACTGACTGGTGGGAGCCCCTATGAAAATGTGACAAATTCTTGTCGTACCTTCAAAATACTTTATCTTCAAAATATTTTTGAAAAAGCCATCCATTTTGGTATGGGCCACTGTGCTATAGAATATATTGCATACCCTTTACTCCGCCCCTAAAAAGAGGGAAATTTCTGGCTGTAACTTTAAAAACTAAACGTTTAGGTTGGAGAAAAACTCAACATTTTAAAAATATTGTTACGCGTTATTGGTTCGAAGTGATTAAATACGCCGTGAATTATAACCACTTTATTTCTAAACTGAACTCGGAACACTACAATTGAAATTCACTAACACTGTTTATTTAACTTCTAACTAACTACACTGATTAACTGATTCGAGGGAAAGGCGACCGCCTTATATAGTTTTCGCTTCCGGGTTCTAGAAAAATACAGCAGATAAGGTTTATCCTTTGCCGACATTTTTGAAACGCTTATCTGCCGTTTGCTTCATTATCGCGGCCGCTTTCCCTTATCAGATCTTTCTAGAAAATTTTCTTACGTACAAAATTCTGGAATTTACATTTCGTTACAATATTGAAAATTGTTTTCAGAAATTTCATGCATTTTTTTTTAAAAGAATTATTTTCAATTTTTTTATTTCAACTTTAAAACTCAAGGTCGAGAATGAAGACAAAATTTAAAGAAATAGTTCCAAAGTTTTGAGAATAAATCATATATTTTGACTTCAACATTTTAAGATTAAAATCTATGTTGGAAGATTATAAAGTCTACAATTTAGAACAGCCGAAATTAAAATATGTCTTAAAATTTCGACACCTGCCATAAGCAAATTGTTCACTCTCTCTTAGAACAAAGGTGTAGGGGAAACCCGGGTAAAGTGAATACCTTTAAATGTTTTTGATTATTTTGGTTTAGTTGTAACTGGGGAAATTGAAACAATTATTTATAAACAGTCTTTATTAAATGAACTTACAGTATAGTATCATATTTGCCATTAATATTAATTAAATTTTTAGTTATAAGTCAAGTTTACAACAGTGGCTTATTATCCACTTTGCCCGAGGCACCGGGTAAAGTGAATATGATACATGGGCAAAGCGAATAACAACATTAATTGGAATGAGATTAAACTTACAAACAAAATAAACATTGAAAATTAAAAGAACATATTTAAAATATTTGTTTTCTGTTACACGTCTAATAATTGCAGTTATCACAAACAAAATTATCACTGCCTTCGAAGGCTGAACACTCTTCATGACAGCACTGAGTACAAATACTACATTGCATCCAGTTTTCCGTTGGCTGATCATCTTCTTCAATGTACATTTCACCGCACAAAATGCATCTGATATCATCAAATTTCTTTATTTTCTTCTGCTTTTTATTATCTTTTGCACTCTTTTTCATTTTTTTAGCAGAGATTTTTAATTTAACAGTCTTTTTGTCAGCAGTCTTCTTTACAGTCTTCTTTGCATTTTCAAATTTCTGTTTCTGCTCTTCCTTTGCTGGACTACTTGTCAGTATTATAGATCTTTGTAACTTCCGTTAACGTAATGTTGTTAATTTAGCAGGCTGAGGAATAGGTTTTAAAACTAAAGGACTATAGTAGGTCTTAGAACATCCAGGTTCGGGCGAAGTGACGGAAACATCATTGCCTTGAGTTTCTTTTGTAGTTGCAGATCCCGTAGGAATGCAAAGACCTTCTTTAATGTTAGCGTCGTCTTGAGACTGAGACTGACCTAGAGCTTCATTTGACGAAGAAACAGGTAAAGGATTAATGGATACTAAAATCTGTGAATTTTTTTCTCGAATAGGATTTATGATTTAATCAGATTGTTGAGTGGCATTTGCCATTGAAAGTGGTATGGGTTGATCGTGAGTTTCAATTGAAGGTAACGCTTGAACAACAGAAGTAGGCAAATCAATTATTTCCAGTGGGGTCAAAGTTTTAGCCTGAGTATTCAAATTTGATGTGCCTGCAAGTACCTCAGCTGGTGCAAAATGCTCATCACCAAAAGCGTGCTTGTTTGCAGACCATATTCCAGGTCATTCAAATCCATGCACTGCATTGATAGCCACAGCAGCTTTGAGAAAAGCTGGTGCTAGCAATCTAGATACATCGTACTGGTTTATGATGCGGCCGGGGTGAGATTTTTGAAAAATGTTCACTTCCCTTTCAAAATGCGTTTTCAGTGGGCCGTACACAGCAACATCCATAGGTTGCATTTTGTGAGTAGTATGCGGTGCTAAGGATAATATCACCACGTTATTTTTGGTAGCGTACTCAAGTGCAGGAATGTATTTGTGGCTTTCATGGTTATCTAATAATAATAATAGGACCTTTTTGTCTGCTGTTGGCCTCACTTGGTCTACAAAGAAATACAGCCAGTTCAAGAAAACTTCGCCTGATGTCCAACCATTAGGGGTGCACGTTCCTTGAGTCCCTGGTGGACTTCCATCAAGAAGTCTTGGTTGCATCTTCTTTCTTGCAAAAATTAGAAAAGGTGGAAGAAAACTACCAGCTGCTTTTTCCCTTTTACGGAAAGAACCTTTGGGGGCTTATTTGAGGTCGTTGATATCCCAGTTTCGTCCATATTGTATAGTTTGGAGGCTTCGATGTTATTTTTTTCAATGGCACTTTCAAGATTTTCATAAAAATGGCCCACTTCGCGGCGATTAAATCCTTTCGCTCTCGCCACAGGTGTTGATTCTGGAGTTCTTAGCGTCAAGTTGGTATGACGAGATAAAAATCTTCGCAGCCATTCTTCTCCAGCTTTTTTATTTTTACTCGAATTCTCAGGGTATTGCAAATTGTTGCGTTGTGCATACTCAAATTCTAAACTCATAAATTCATCGCGAGCGAGGCCGAAAAACACTGCGTCCATATTTTGTAGGTAAGTCACCATTTCAATTTCTTGGTCCTCCGTGAATATAGGACGGAATCGACCAAGCTGTGGAGAAGCAATTCCACTTTTGACATGTCTGTATAGGGTGGCATATGTAAGTCCGTATTTTTTGGCTGTCCCTTTGATAGATTCTCCCGCCTTACATAAATTTATTGCAGTCTGCATGGCATCTTTACTCCAAGCACCTTGTGCTGTCGTTCTTTTATATCTATTGACCATCTGCAAAAACATAATAAAATACATAATTCCATAAAATTATATTACTCGTGATGACCGGGCAAAGAGAATAGGGTGTCCGCTTTGCCCGATTCGTTTTGCCTTTCGGGTACATTTTTGAGGTTATCCCAAATCATTAAAAAACCAGTGCATCTAAACTCGTCATTTACACATATTTGAAAGCTATAGAATCATGCATTAAATCTTCCTCATAACGAACAACATCTCATAAATAATATTATAGTTATAAACGAATAGCTTACCTCTTAAAATTAATATTTTTCGCGCAAAAACACACTTCGTCCACTCACTGGCGCCGCGCGACGTAAACACGTGCCGGAGTACTTGCCGCGCACGAAGCGGCAACAGGCGACCATTTCAGTGACAACGCGGTTGCCGGCTAACGAACAATTTGGGAGTAGTGGGCACTATTCGCTTTGCACGGGGTATCCACTTTGAACGGATTTCCCCTATTCCCTAACATCTGGAAATCTGCTAGGCTGCAGACTATCTCTAAAAATGGAAAAAGGAATCTGGCTAACAACTATCGTCCCATATCTTTGTTGCTCGTTATATTTAAAGTGATGGAAAAGGTTATCAGTATCGAGATTCTTAAATATCTGGAGGAAAATAGAATCATCTCGGACAGACAAAACGGTTTCAAACAACAAACCTCAACTGGCGATCTACTGGCATATGTTACTCATATCTGTAACTCAGCTGTGGAAAAACATGGCAAGCCTAGGATTATGGCATTGGATATCTCAAGGGCCTTCGACAGAGTCTGGCACCGATCTGTTCTAGTCAAATTAACATCTTATGGTCTTCCTCCTGGACTCTGTCATTTGATATCCAGTTCTCTCACTGACAGATCTCTTCAGGTCGTCGTCGATGGCACCTCATCCGAGACATTTGCCGGGGTGCCCAGCTTCAATGCGATATGCAGCTACGCAGATGATAGTAGACTGGTATCATCTTTTTTCTCCGACAAATCATTATCCGTCTCTGATTCAGATCGACTAAAGGAACAGCAAATTTGAGCAAATACAGATGATTAATGAGGATCTTGAAATCGTTATGGAATGGGGTAAGAAAAATGTGGTCAACTTCAACACTTCAAAAACTCAGGCCACGGTTTTCTCTAAAAAAATATTAAGGGATGATGCCTCAAACATACTAATAGACGGTAAAATTTTCCCAATAAGATCTAATCTGTCTATCCTAGGAGTGAATGCGAGCCCTAACTTCTTTCAGGATCTTGAAATCATTATGGAATGGGGTAAGAAAAATGTGGTCAACTTCAACTCTTCAAAAACTCAGGCCACGGTTTTCTCTAAGAAAATATTAAGGGATGATGCAACAAACATACAAATAGACGGTAAAATTCGACCAATGAGATCTAATCTGTCTATCCTAGGAGTGAATGCGAGCCCTAACTTTTCTTGGGACGATCATGTGCGCGACATTACCAAGTCCGCCGCTCAGAAGTTAGGCTTTTTATTTAGAGCTAAAAAGTACTTCACATCTCATCAGCTACTCACACTATACAAAACTCAAGTTAGGCCAACACTAGAATACTATTCTCATGTTTGGAGTTCAGGCACAAAGCACACTTTAGTTCTTTTACATTCAATTCAAAGAAATGCGATTCGCCTAATTGATGATGAGAGTTTGACCGATACTCTCGAAACACTAGGTCACAGGCGGATGGTTGGTGATTTATGTCTTTTCTACAATTACATTCATGGGAGATGCTTACAAAAACTAATAGGATTGATTCCCCTAAGGGCAAGATTGTTGAGGCATACAAGACCGTCGCAGACACCAAATTCCTGTACAGTCCAGCTTGATAGTCTAGACTTCTGTATACGGAGACTGTTTTTTCTATAGAACTTCCAAGCTATAGAACTCGTTACCGAACGAAATTTTTCCCAAAAATTACAAGCTATCCTTGTTTAAGAAGGCGGTTCATCGCCATCTATCCTTGTTTCTTCATCCTACTCGCAGTGCTTTGAAGGCATGAAGGGTTGGTTGCCCTTTGCAAGTGGATTGAACTCAAAAATAAAACATTCAATAAAAAAATCGAGAAAGAAGTCAAAATCCTGAAATTTTTTAAAATAAATTTTTGTTTCGGGAAAAATTTAAAAAATATATTTCTAATTATTTTTAAACTTCAGAAAAACAGCTTAGATTTTTTTCCAGAATTTCGACTGTGAGTTTATCAAGTTTAAACTTGGAATTTATTTTTTTTAGTTCAATTTTAGGCTTTCTTTTTATTTTCGTTACTTTTTGACTTTAAATTATTGACTATTAAGCTACAGAATATTGCCTAATAAATATTGACACTTTTAGATAAACACAAACAACGAAGCCAGAGTGTAAATAGAACCTATGGCCTTAATGACAAGCAACCAGGCTTCAACCAACTACGTCACCGGTCCGTTTAATTTTAAAATAACGCTGATTTTTAAAATGAAAATTTTTAGAAAAAACATCGGTCCCAAAAATCTATTATAAATCTCGACTTTTTTCCCAGCATTTTATCCTAAAAATTATAACTATAAATAAAATTTGAAATTAATGTGGAAATTTCAGAAAAAAGTTGAAGAAAAATCATCCAACTTGCAAAAGAATTATTCTTGGAATTTTTAGTTTAATGATGACATTTCATCTTTAAAGTTAAAATTTCGAGGTTATAATAAAGTCGAAATGCACAGATTAAGTCAAGAAGTATTCGAAATGCTACACTTTTCTCGAAAGTTTGAATTTGAACTCAAAATTTGGACATTATTTTTACTTTAGTAATTTCTAAATTAAAATCAAGTTTTATAGTTTAAACCCAAACTGAAAATTTGGAAATTGAATTAAAATTTTTAAGAAACACTCGCAATTTTTAAAAAAGAGATTCGACTTGTAACACATTTGAGTTAAATTTGAATTAGACTTTATGCTCAAAACTTCAAAATTTCTAAAAAAAAAGTTCAAATTTCGAGATCAAGGTCGAAATATTGATAATTTTTTTTTTGTAAATAAATTGTTATTTCCAAGTTTTCATTTTGACTTTAAATTTAGACATTTTTTACAAAGATGTTTTTTGATAATCTAAAATAAGAAACTAATAACATTTGACGTTTAAATCCTACTTGAAGAAATTCGAATTATTAAGAAAAATTATCTTGTTTGTCCCAACATTTTGACCATAAGCTTGAATATTCCCACTTTTTCTCAAAATTTCCTACGAACAGAAAAGTGAACAATTCTTAACTTAACTTCTAAAAAACTTTTTGTAATGTATTGCTGTCTCAAACCTTGCTTTTATGCTCAAAACATTTTCGATCACAAAGAGGTAACAAATTGCGTAATATGGGATTTCACTTGACATAACTTTGCAAATAATGGATAAGTAAAAATATTGGCTGTAATTTTTTAACCTCAAAGGATCCCAAATAAATCCAACGGGGCATATATCCGAGACGGCTTTACAAACAATGAGAGACGCCAATACATAATTTTATATTGTGATCTGCAGACACACATACATACCCAATTTAAGGGTACTTAATGAGTTTACATAAGCTTTTTTTACGATAATTAGCATCTTTTAATGAAGTAAATATGGATTATTGCTAACAAAAACAATTTCAACATTGAAAAAAATAATAAAAGCTGAAAAATTCATCATTAAATTAATCTTTGTCAAAAATAAAAAATATAAACATTCGGTGCGTAATTAAATAAAAATCGTAGCGGTTTAGAACTTTCAGGGATCTTTTAAAGTTGGAAAGTTAGTCAATATCCTTAGTCAACCCATTATTTGCAGTTATGCCAAATTAGACGAATATCTCAAATTACCGAATTTTTTACTTCTTTTTCAATAAACATTCTCGAACAAAATTTGTTTATCAAAAATCAATATAGGAATAAAAGAAAATGCTTTGGAAACCCTACTCTCATTTTACGTACGAGAATTATTTTCCGAATAATTACGAAAGCCAAAATGGATTCTTTTGGTTTGAACGACAATTACTTAGTGAAAAATCAGGGCTCACAGGATTTCATTCTCTCGTTAATTTTTAAAAGTATGTAAAAATTAATTTTCTAACAATTGAAATACAAACCTTCTTCCCTGAAACCAAGAAAGACTAAAAAACACAGCTAATGCTAAACAATTTCAAATCACGAACTAGAAACTTTGAGCTTTAATTTGCTATTTTCATATTTTTCTGTATATAATCATTTTTCTTTGAGTTAATGCTTTTTAAAATTTACAAAATTAAGGTTTAACGTAAATAAAACAGCAATATCGAACAGTAATACTTCTGAAAGCTAGATTACATCTATAATTAAATTTTTTAAAAATTATTTTTAAAATCCTACATCACTAATAAGGCCAACAACATTTATCACATAATAATCAAGTAAAATGTTATCTTCTGAACAAATATCTTGAAGTGTTTTAACGTTCTTTTTACAAATACTTAAATTTTTATCTCAACTTTTCCATCGGATATATTTTTGTAATTGGTTCATCTATCATTCATGAAACACTGAACTTTAGTCAAAGATGAATCACGCCCACTATTCTTTTGTAATCATTATTGATTTTGATTTTTCAAAATGAATTGGGTAATTTTATGTGTAGGGGGAGTTCCCTTAGTGACCGACCCTTTAGATGTTCTCGAGATTAAATAAAAAGTAACTTAAAAATGTATTACTTTATTATTACATAATATTGTTAACAATAGGAGAAATGAACAAAAATGGACAAAAATCTAAAGTTTTACATTATTTGGGCTAAAATCAGTTAAACATTGGTTTATAATTTGGTACAAATTTAAAGCACCGGACATACTAAACCTACAGAATTCTTATATCCAGACACATTTGAAATAGGCGACAATGCCGCAAATATTAATTTTCTGAATATTTTGGAATGTCAGCATACACTTTATGAACCCAACCCTGACAACTAGAGCACTGAATTAGTCTTCATCATTGTTTTCTAAACAGCCTATACAAATTGTTTAGCTGAGTTCTATTGATGGTATGTTCTTCGAATTTGGACTAATTTTCCGACATTTTCTGGCATATTTCTTATTTCCATTTTTAACTTACCTTTTACCTTTTACTTTTTTATTTCCTTTTTCTTCAGCAGCTCTTTTATAAGGCGATTAAATGAAAATTTCCCCTCTTTTACAGTTTTTTTTTTCTTTGCAATTAAATATTTGTTTGCGCCATCTGGTGACGAAAATAACTTTAAGATATGTCCACAATATCTGGAATAATGCTTTTACATGGCATGGAACGGCTACAGGTGATGAACAGCTGTGGAATTCAGCTCGCGTTTGAAAAAATCTGTGAAATGGCGTTGGTTGATAACTTGGGGGAAAAACTAAAGGCTGACCTAAAAACGAAACTTGTTGATGTTATAGGAATTGAACTAAAGATGATTGAAATACAGTTGGGTTATTGAAAACCGTGGTAACTGCTGCGCTTAACCTTATGCGATTGGTAAACCTACCGATTTTTGGTTCCAATAAAATCTCTTTTCTTTCATATAGCAAGCTGTTTTGACATACAGAGCTCCTTGCAATATCATACCTTAAGGAAACTTGTCGCAAACATTTCAAACATTTTTTAACATTGGAAATGTTTATGTTGAGATAGGGGCCAAGTTTCGCCTTTTCGTTCGAGTAATAGAGTACACGGTGTCGCTCGCACCCGGCATTCGATAACTCGGCGTTAAGAGGGACTGGCTCCGGTGTGGAACCTAGAAGCTAGAAGCGAGGAAGCGAGAGTTCAGTTGACGGTTAACCGCAGGTAGTCTGTGACCGCAGGGAACAGTATTCGTTTAATCCAGCCACATTGCATAGGGCCATCAGTTGTAGATACTAAAAGTTTGGGAAATAGCAAAAATGTGGCAGATATTGAGAACGTAATAAACGCCTATTTAAACTGTATAGTTCTTTTAAAAAGTAGGATTCAGTTCAGTCAGAATATCGGCGTTTATCAGAGCCAACATATTTAAATAAGACAGCTTGGGAAGATTAAACTAACAATGACCTCGATAGTAGTGAATATTAGTTTAATAAGATACCTCTATTGATAGATATTCTTATACCGAATGCAACCGAAAAAAGTTTTCTATAATCGGTTAATAAAAAATGGTGTTATTCACCAAAACATATTAAATTCAAAGTACCAATATTCGAACAGATCTTGTTGACGCGACCACGACAATGGGTAATTTAAACTTGAAACAATTGCAACTTGCAATTATTTCAACTATTCATCGTTATTTCCTATGTCGGTTTCAAAAAATGCGCTCGAAAATAGTCACTTATTTTAACTAATTTTGACAAATATTATTAACAGATTATAAATTTTTTTTATCTTGCTTTCAGTATAAAAATAAAAAGATATATTAAGCGAGATATCACAAGGAGTACTTTTCTATTTGAATTTTTAAATTTGGGGTTAAGGGTGAAGGAGTGAGTGGTTAAAAATTACAGATTCAAATGACAATATAAATATAAAAAATAGACATATCTGACGATTTTTGTGAAATATGTTTTTTCGCGGTTTTATAGAATTTATCCTTTACTTTTAGGAAACACTGTATACTTTTTATTATCCACTGTGCGAATGTTAATTGAAAAACTGTATATTATTTAAAATGTTGTTTTAATAATTTCAATTTTACTTATACAGTGCAACCTCAATTTAACGAGCCTCAGTATAACGATTTCCTCCATTTAACAATTTTTTCGAAATTCTCTAAAACTCTCCTAAGAGATAAGGCAAAATATACGTTTATATTACGAACATATTTGTCAAAAATCTCTTTATAACGAATTTTCAGTCATTACAGAATGTAAATAGAAAGCGTTATTTACCTCATTTAACAAATTTTTCAACTAATAATGTTTACATAACGTATTCTATCAATGATTTACACTCAATTCCACAATAATTCATGTCTCGACAGGTTCGGATACGTTAAATTTTTGGCAAGATAATCATTGTTGTTTGATACCACGTATTGTAAACACTTCTGCTTGTCTCTGTTCTTAATTTTGAAGTTACGATGGATGAGAAACAAAAAAGGTATTACTTAATTGTCACAGAACCGAAAAATCCTTGTTAAAACGAATCGTAGTCCAAACTAACCTTTAAATAAGAAACCTAATTGTAACAAATTACTTGATATAACTAATATTTTATAATTCCCTTCAGTTTTGTAATATTGAGGTTATTAGTATTAGTGTGCTAATGTAAGATCTCCATGGTCTATTCGTAATCTTTATATCAGTAATAAAATCAATTTCTTGTAATTCGTCTACTAGTTAGGTATTTAGCTATTTGTTACATTATAAAGTTTTTATTAAAATTATTTAAAGGGACTGGTATGTTACGAGTGCTTAGTAAATTCTATACCTGCTAAGTTATTGTCGGGCTTTTTACTTCTAGATTTTGGCCCTATGACAAGTGGTTCATAAATAGATCTTGTAAGTAATCACAATAGAAACCAGTAGTAGTTAGTTGGTCTATCGTGAGTAAGTGGTAGCTAACTGACTTTACTAGAGTGTAATCAATAGCCCGTGAACTTCAAACATTTTAATAATAATAATAATCTACATAAACTAATTACAATTACGCCAGTCAAATTAGATCAAAAAGATTCGTTTGGTGAAATAATTCAAAGAAAGCTGGAAATCGTTTTAATACCTATATTTGGTGCCAAATTTGAGTAATCTGAGTTTGCACGGTCTGAGGAAATGGATTTAACTCTCTAGCCCAAAATCCAGCGAAATCTTTGCACTTTCTTTTCCATTTCTCAGTGATAATTCTTAAATAGCGCTTCTTGCAAAAAAAAATAGTTATTACAAGAATTATAAAGCATTAACTTATGACTGGAATGATTACCTGAAACTTGAAAATTGGTGCAGTGGTATAGCTGCAATTAATAGCCAAAAAGGAGCACTTTTTTGCCCCTTGGCCCCTGACTATTCAGTTTGTGTAAATTAGAAACTGCTAACTCCTAAAGGTTAAAGAATATAAGTTGTAGAGCATTAAATTTTGCATACAGGGGCTACCAAAATATTTAAATTGAGATAATTTTAAGTAAACATTTTAGCGAGCATAAATTTTTAACGAACCTAATTAGATATTTTCTAGTTCGCATTCCGCACATGTTTGACACATGTAAAAATTACCTTCGTCGTAAATTAAATTTAAATACAATTTAATTGTACTATCAAATTAAAAGCTATTTTTCAAGTTAATAACAATTTATTATTCCTTGCAAACGTCAAAGAACAGGAGAATTAGAAGAACACAGTTTAATGAGTGTATTCATTTTTCGATAGAGTGCAACACCATAAACTCCTGGAAATATTAGAACAAGTGGGGATCGACGACCGAGAATTAAGAATCACCTCATATCTGTATTGGAACTAAACCGCCTTTATAAATGTGGATGAAGACAAATCAGAGACAATAAAGATGTTGCGGGGAATAAGACAGGGATGTGCTTTATCGCCTTTATTAATTAATATCTATTCTGAGTATATATTTGAAGAAGCCCTCAAAACCATTAATGCAGGAATACTAGTAAACGGAGAATACCTAAATAATTTAAGATATGCGGATGATACAGACATTATTTCAGACAATTTAGAAGACTTACGAAAAATCATGACAAGGGTGATAGAGGTTAGTCAAAAGTATGGGCTCGACATTAATCTTAACAAAACCAAATATATGGTGATCAGCAAAAGCAATATACCTCATGAAGATCTGATGGTTTCCAATAGTCAATTAATCGAGTCAGCAAATATACATATCTGTGATGTTTACTGAATGACCAGTGGGATTACTCTCAAGAAATAAAATGTCATATTGAAAAAGCAAGGGCTGCATTCATTAAAATGGCAGCACTTTTTACTTTATGATACCGAAGTCTGTACCCTAACTAAAGCCACCACGAAAATATTAGAGGCGTTCGAAATATGTCTCTATCGCAGAATCTTACAGATCTCTTGGATGGATCACATGAACAATGAAAAAGTTCTTCACCGAATGCATAAATTCACAGAAATAACAACTACCATAAAAACACACAAGTTAGAAGAGCTGGGCCACATAAGGAGGAAATAAAGGAGATACAGTTTATTACAGTAAATACTACAGAGAAACATACCAGGCAAACGTGGTCCAGTTTGCAGAATAATTTCTTGGTAAAAGATCTTGAGAACATGGTTTTCGTTAACAACTAGCCAGCTCTTTAGAGTAGCCGTCAACAAAATTATAGTAACCAGAATGATCGCCAAAATCCGGAACGTATAAGCACCAAATGAAGAAGATCCATTTCTTGCCCAAAATCATCGATTCATGGCGTTTAGCGAGTTCTCGTACAGAAAAAGAATATTAAAACATAACCATTAAATAAGTAGACTGACTCTAACTCTAATAGTTCGAGAACGCGGTGTTTGTGAAATGGTTGTTGTTAGGCGCCCGAATTGCCTTCTTCTGAAAATATTTTTTTAAGGCAATAAACATGTGCCTAATTCTCATAACTCGCAGAAGCCTTAGGTACTCATCAATTGTAAAGGAGAGCCTCATATTTTACAGGCTTTAAGTGGATGTACTATCACTTTAGTATTCTTTTGCCAAAGAAAATTTTAGTTCTTGAGGTACTAGAAGCGAATCCACTTTTGAGAGAGTCGAGGCAGTGTAAGTTTTTAAAGCAAAGGCACTAGTGTAGATTATACAATATCTGCAATTAAATCATTAATTTCAGTTCTGTATTTTCATATAATTGTTCCAAGAAAAAAAAACTCTTTGGTTTTTAACCTCCGCTTTCTGCACCAACTAAAGCAAAAACATATCAGTATTATCTGCAGGCATGCTACCAAATTTAAATATGATATTATTAAAAGAACAATTCGCTAAAGTAGAAATTGGCTCTTTTTCCATCTACATCATCAATAAACCAGCTTAAGGTAATAATTGAGAAAGAAACGGTTTCCTATTTTTTTGCCAACTTGATGTATGTTTTAACCTATGACACCATAATACTTACACTAGTGTCTTTATGTTTAAAATCTTTTGCTGCCATGATCTCTTCAAACATGGTCGAAAAAAAAAAATGTCAGCCTGTCTACGTTTTTAATATACTTTCTCGGTGGGTGGAATGCGTGAATGCTAAGAAGTCGATGATTTCAAGACAGAAATGCATAAACTGATAAAACGGTGTAAATTTAATTTTACTATTTTTTTTGTTCTCGGAATTTTATTCAAAATAAAAATATATTTTTAAGTTAAATTATTTAACTTGCATTTAAAACTGATTTACAGTAAAGATAAAGGTAATTTAAATACCAACCATACAGGGAATGCAAAATGGAAAACATGTAATGACTAATAAAATAAGTAACCATTTTGGATTTACTGTGATGTATGTGTACGTAAAATAACATATCTGTATATTTTGGGTCTCTAGGTGCAAAATTAAATGTTCTTTATTTTTTTTTCTGTCTATTTTTTTTAGTTAAAATAGCAGCTTCAAAGCTACATACGCATTACTGTAGTTAGTACAAATTTCATCCAAGAGTGACCTTTTTTGTCCGTTAGTTGCTGCTATACCTTTGCACCAAATTTCAAGTTTCAGGTACCCATACTAACCAAAATTTAATGCTCTACAATTCTTATAATAACCATTTTTTCCGTAAAAAGGGCTGTTTAAGTGTTCTCATTGAAAAATGGTAAAATGTGCAAAATTTTCTCGTTTTTTGGAGGTTACAAGCTTAGGTTACCTATATAAAAGCATTGAAGCGATTTCGAGCTTTATCTAAATTATTTTGCTAAAAATATTGGAATTTTATGGGGTAAATTTAAATATGCAGTTCAGCTTTATGGTCCAATATTGGGAATATATTCAACCAAACAATTCAAGTTTTAACGGAATAAAAATAAATTATGACGACGGACATCAACAAGAGATTTTAATCGATTTCCCAACAAACTAGCAAAATTAGTTAATATTAAAATGAAAAAACATGCTTTCAATCATAGTAAATGGTCATAATATCTTTACTTGATGGTATGAAAACATTAAGCAGCATTTTGTTTTGATCGCCCATTAAGCACAAGATTTAAATCAGCGATACTCACTTTACAAACCGCAACAAACGGATTCCAAATAGTCATTTTTTTTAAAGAATAGTTAGCTGTAGACAATTTTTTAAGAGATATGTTTTTAAAAAATACGGCATGGTAAAAATGGCGCTGATCGGTAACATAGGAAGGAAGGTAGAGGAAACTATCACCCAGCATGTCGCCTTTGCTAATATTCTGGGAAGCAGTAAGCCGTAAGAGTAAAAATAAATAATAGTTTCAAATTATAACACGATTGGTGAAGAGATTACGAAGTTATTAATTAAATTACTTTTTTAGTGACAACTTTGACAGTTTATAAATTCTAAAATTAAAAATTTTTTATTAAACTTCTTTTCGGAATTATCGTCAAGCGTTGTTGTATAATTTGAGGATTCTTTGTATAATTTTGTGTGTTTAGTAAATAGTTAATTATGTTTCCTACATGGTATGGTCATTTCCAATGTCTTCGTTGGTTGCAAGGATTGCGAAATCTGTAAATTTTTTTAGATGTAACCCGAATTACCGCAGATTTTAAACTTTCGTGATTTCAACTTTCTTTATTTTTTGTAATTTGAAAGCAATATATGGCAATTAATAACAAATATAGGCACCTGTGTTCACTGTCCGTTATTGGGAGACATTTTCCGTCTGGTACTAAGGGACTGTCGATTTCTAAAAAGACGTGTGTTATTAATTTTATTAAACATTTCTGTTTCCGACCAATAAGAGTCCAAAATGAAGAATAAGACGTGTGTATTTCATTAAATCGTGTTGAGGAAGAAAAAAGTTACAGAAAAAAATTAAAACATGAACTGTCTAATAACACACACTTTGATCGCATTCGATGCAGCGTTTTCCAGTCAAATGCGGGACTTATTATTCCTATCTTGCGCTTACTTGAGATTGAGGGATTTCACATTTCGTATTAGTATTACTATACTCCCCGTGCTCCCTTCACAGGGACTTTGAGTTAATCTGGTTTCGATTGGTAAGGTAGTAGTTGTGTCTCACGCTACAGAAAATCTTAAAATGACAGTAGCAGAAGGCTTAGTTACAAAAATGCATATCAATTTGTAGTACAAGTTGAGAAAAATATTTTTTTTTTATTCGAAACAAATTTCTTGACATTTTAATAAACAATGAATAATGCCTTGTCCTTACTTTGCATAATCTTGTAGTATTTTTAACGTGCAATACATGTTATAAATGTAAACAAAATGTAAATTATTCATAATTTTGATTAATTGCAAGAGAAACAATACAAAATTATCATTCTAATGTTCCCTGTATGACGAAAATATTTTTTGGACCACAAAAATATTTTCGTTAATTAACTATTTTTAGTTAAATATCGCAATGGGGTTATTGAAATCATTTATATTTCAGGTGTTTTTGTTTTTTGTGCGGAAATTGGAGTCAATACATTTCTAAGATACGTTAATGACATTTTTGTTATTGAGTTATTTAATTAGATACTCTTAATAATTGTTTTAGTAAACATATAATTAATATCAATGATTTATTATTGCATTAAAATATTTGCGGGCAGTTGATATTTCGGAATACAAATGTTATCTTACAAGGAGACGGCAAGGCTGTGAGGTACTCAAAACAGACTGAGATTTTGTGAGTAATTCATATTCAATAAGAATATATACTTATTTGCTAAAGACATAGCGCACACTACTCAGCCATTGTCGAGGAAAAAATCTAGTGTAAACAAAAATATTTTTTTTTTTGGTAATTTGCGATGACCAATCTTATTTGTCCATTTTTTTCATCATTGATCAACAAATTGAATAATTTATAACCCTTTAAAAATTTAACAAGCGGAAATTTAAAATTGACATGTGGTTAAAAATAAAAATATCCAAAATAAGTCTGGTCAAGAAGGTACTATGGGATTTTAAAAATCAATATGTCAATATAAAGAATCATATATTTCTAGGTGTTAAATGTTCAAATGTTTATAGATTATTCAATTTATTTATCAGTAATGAAAAAATTAGCCATTGCAAATTATCAAATTTTAGAAAACATTTTTTTTAGCTTTACAGTTTTTTTCTCTCGTCAATAAGTAACTAGTGCGCGCTACGGCTGAAGCAAATGAGTAGTTTTACTGAGTATGAATTACACAAAAAACCTTACTTTGATTTGAATAGCCCCATAAGTAAGTAGTGCGCCCTACGGCTTTGGCAAATGAGTAGGGTAAGGTGGGCAACAGTGGACCATTATAAATTCAGACGCTTATAATCCATTCAGATGCGGATATAAAAACGAATTATTTTTGCCAATTGACGCGTTATGTATCTGATTTTTATTTTTTGTATCAGTTCATCCCAATACACAATAGAATAAATATTATAAGCTTTTTAAAATATGGAAAATGGTTCACTGTCTCCAACCTAAGGTACATAGTGAATCAATGGGGGGTAGATCTACTGTAAGCCTCTTATGAGATGTAGATGTTGAATGAAGCAAATTTTAACTATGTACTTATTATTACACAGTGAAATCTTGCAATAATGAGTGGGGATAACAAATATATTGTTACATCAGAAAACTTGGCTCGATACATATAATCTAGTGACAGATGTATTAAGTGATATAATCCCTAAAGTATCGCGTAATTATTTATTTAATTGCCGATGTGGTAAAGGGGTGAAACCTTCTTTGGACTGATATAATCCCATCTACAAAAACTTAGAAGAATATGTATGAAAAGCTTATTTGACACTTTGTGAAAAGATAAAATACACAGAAAAGCATCGAGTAAGACAAAGAAATCACTTCGTCGTGTACCCTACCTTTCTAGTTCACTATGTACCATCTACACCTTTGGATCTTCAAAGTAATATTAAAAACACTAAAGTGGTAACAGCATGTCTAAACAATATAAAACTAGTCCCTAAGGAAGTGTAAAGAATGTAAAGGAGCAAAAAAATATCATAGAAATTTAAGTGACTAAATGAATCTCTAATGTTTTATTTTGTTTTTTCATTGAAAAATACAAATTAGCTCTTGCGGGGGTGTTTTCATTGGGAGCTTTTCATCTCCTGGGAATGGAAAAAAGGCTGAAAAATTGAGTATTTTTGTCTTCGCGGCATCATTTGCAAACCTTTCGGTTAGGTGGTGATTGACTGTATACCACTGGTTCACTGTTTACCACTTGACTCTACTCTTACTGAATATGAGTTACACACAAAACCTCACTTTGATTAAAATAACCCCACAGCCTTGTCTCTCCTTGTTAGGTATTAAATTTAGATATTTTTTTTTTAGAATGATCACTGCCTATATCTTTTATATTACATTTTAAAATGTCATCATCAAAGGATATTTTCTCAAAAATTCCACTATTAGGGGTAGCAGGGGGAATGCCGTTCGCTTAAGGAAAAAACCCTTTATTTTTGTTATATTTTGATTTATACCAAATGTCTGACAAAATAAAAAAAAACGTTAAGTATTCAATAATCAACTTTTCCACTGTACCAAAAATTAGTAGTAAAACTTATAAAAAAAAAACAAATGGCGTAATGACGTACAAGGCGAATTGTTTAAATGTAATATATAGATAGCCCAATCAAATTATTCATGTTACCTTGTAAAAGTTCAGGTAACGCTGATTTTTCTTTCATGTTGTTTGGAGTAAGGTAGAGGTAAAAAAAACAAGTTTTTGACATTGGAAGCCCTGTGCTGAATCCTCAAAAAAAGATTAAAATTTCGTACTTTTTTTCGAAAACAGAAATGAACAACGAGGATTCAGTAGAAATAGATCAACGACGGACGCTATATTTACATTGAGACAACTAAAGGAAAAATTTATTGAACCACTCTATTCCCTGTGCTTAATCCTCAAAAGAAAGATTAAAATTTCGTACCTTTTTTTGGAAAACAGAAATAAACAACGAGGATTCAGTGGAAATGGATCAACGACGGACGCTATTACATTAAGACAACTAAAGGAAAAATTTATTGAACCACTATATTCGCTGTGCTTAATCCTCAAAAAAAGAATAAAATTTCCTACTTTTTTTGGAAAACAGAGATGAACAATGAGGATTCGGGAGAAATAGATCAACGACGGACGATATATTCACATTGAGACAACTAAAGGAAAAATTTATTGAACCACTATATTCCTTCTTCATAGATCTGATAAAAGCATTTGACAAAGTACAGCTGAAAGATGTGATGCGACATATTGAAAGCGAAAAATGTACCATCTGATATTGTCAATATAATTGATCAACTCAACACCAAGAACACGACAGTTATCAGGGCCAATAACCAAACAACTGGAGAGACATCAACATCGGGAGGCATCAGACAAGGGGATAGCCTCGACCTATTCCTATTCAACTTGATAATGGATAACATCATCGACAAAGTCACATCATTGAATCTGGGATATAAACTACAACATCGACGCTTCAGTATAATATATTACGCTTATGACGCAACACTTATGGCAGAGATGGAAGACCACCTTCAGAGACAGACATTCTGCTTCTACAAAACAGCGCAGAAATACCACATGAAAATTTCAATAGAGAAAACAAAAACCATGACATATTTTAAATATCTACGAACAGACGTGATGAGCCACCATGATCCAAAGCGAGAGTTAAGACCTCAAATAAACAAAGCAGCTGTCATAGCAGAAGGACTGAGAGATGTCGTATGGTACAACAAATAGATGCGAATGGATACCAAGGTGAGAATATATAAGACATACCTGCGACCTATACTGACGTAAACAATCGAAACGAGAGCAGATACAAACAAAACCAAATCAATGCTGAGGACGGCAGAAATGAAAACGCTGAAAGCAATCACCGGGAAACACTTAGAGACAGGTGAGATTAGAAGAATATGCTGAGTGGACGATGAGGTAAGATGGGGCAGACAAAGAAAATGCTAGCGGTATGCCCACGTCAGAAGAATGAAGGAAGACAGGGATGTTCGAAGGGCCCTGGAGGACACGTCTGTAGAACGTAGATCAAAAGGAGGACCAGCGAAGAGATGGAAAGGCAGCTGGCAATCCACATCTCAAGAAAACCAGAATGCCTGAATTCGAAGGAAAATAGACCAATAGGTCATTGAAAAAAATAAGAAGACTTTTTTTAGTTCTTCGGGAACAATTTTTTATCTAAGTAACGTAGCGGAACATAGTTATTATCATTTATAGAGAGCACAAAATGATCTACAATTTAGTTTATAAAGTTAATTTCTGAACTCAATACAAAGCGGGTTAATGAGTATTTGAAGTGGAAAAAATTTTAAAATAACACCTGTAATACGCTTTTATTAGTTGTAAAATAGTAAAGTCCAGTCAAATTATTCATTTTACGTTGTAAAAGGCAGGGTCATTCAATTTCATTTTATATTGTTTGAAATAGAATTTAAAAAAAAACAAGTGTTCAACATTATGTATTTGGCAAGCAATACTAAAAAATTGCAAATTTCGGAGGTTTTTTGGTTTTTTCCGAATAACTTTTCTTCTAAAGAATGTAGCGCAAAAATTGTAGTTATCAGCTCTAAAGGGCATCAAATTTACCACAAGTTTTATAATTAATTTTTTTTCTAAACTTAATAGTAGCTGAGATATAAACAGTTGAAATAGAACAAAATTCAAAATAAATGAAACTAGGTTATAAGAGATTTGTTATGCTTTTACTGGCTTAGATGGCCCAGGAATGCGTAAGTTTTTCTGCACTTTAGTAGAATCAGACGTAGAAGACAAATTTTCTTTCAATATGCTAAAAGTTCGATCCTTTTCATAATCACTGTAAAATGCTTCCCGAACGTTTGTACAGTACTGTCCTCAGCAGTGTTTGCAGATTACAGATCACTTCAGAGCTGATTTTCTGCAACTGTAAGTCCAACTGCACCCTTTCTTACAGATGCATGAAATAAATTTAAGGCGTGATTGAGGAGCGAGATTCTTTGAGGCTATAACAGGAATTCGGCCTTGATTGCTGCCCTTCCGTCCCCATGCCAAAGAATTCTTTGCAACTTCCAAGCACATTTGAACTTAATGATAAGTCCGGAATGAGTTATTTAGTACCACACATAAAACAATAATATTTGAAATCCAAATTTGCTGAGAACAACCTAAGGGAAAAACTGCACTGAGGGAGTAGGTCTCCTTCACGATGAATGAAAGCACAAATTAATTTTTCATCCACGTACCTTCTTCTGTAGGCACCGCAATTTCGTTTAAGCCTTGAAGCAAACGATTATTTTCGGATAAATTCCATTTTCTCTCTCTCTCTCTCTCTCTCTCTCTCTCTCTCTCTCTCTTTCTCTCTCTCTCTACTAAACACAACAGTTGTAACAGAAATCTTAACAGATAAACCATAAAGACATATTTCAAATTCTGTCTCGTACTCATCATGTGGCAACATCCCATGGACGAGCGGCGTACTGCCTAAACTTTAATGTGCGCTCTGTAGTTTATTGTTTTTTCGTAACTCGAGGATGCCGTTAATAGGAATCTCACGGCAGCCACGCTAGGCTAGGTGCATATTTCTGAGCGCACCAACTTATTTAAATTTCCTCATAATGGAACAAAACGTATGCGCACTTTATTCCAAGTAACTCACAAGAACAAGTTAATTAGAATATCATTATTTAGTACTTAAAAATGTGTTAAATCCTAGTCTTTTACATTAAACAGAAAAAACTTCACGAGGTGCGCCCGCTCTTGCGCTTTATAGGACCAGCCGTGACTGACAAAATGATCTACCGTTTGGTAAGTATATGAAGTTTTTTCTAAACCCATTTTTTCCCTATATCACAGCGCTTTGAAAAAAGTCGTTTTAAAAAAATTGTAATAAACTACCTAACAGTCCATTTCAGGAAATCGAAGTAGACTCTCCTAATTGGCTCATCACTTCCATTTCACTTTGCTTTCTTGTCGAAATGTCCATTTCGACGAACATGTTTTATATGTCACCAGTTGATGGACCAAAGTGACAAAATTGTTATGAAAGAAAATAGTATTTATTCAGACGAGAGAGAAAGAGAGAATTAGGCAGTACGCCGCTCGTCCATGGGATGTTGCCACATGATGAGTACGAGACAAAATTTGAAATATGTCTTTATGGTTTATCTGTTAAGATTTCTGTTACAACTGTTGTGTTTAGTAAACTTCTATTGGAAGAGAAAGTGAAAATAAAAGAACTAGGTAGGCCTGTGCCAGTGTTAAAATTGGAACAAAAATGTGAAAAATAAATAAATAAAATACTATTAGATATCACGCCTTTTGTATTCACTTTTGTTGCTCCTAAATTTAATACCTTGCTGCTGCATTGAAGTCACGTAAACTCTAACTATTAATATTTTTTGCATCTGCGCATCCCCTGTCAAAAAGTCACCAGCCGCCACTGGATTTTGTGCTCTTTATAAATAATAAAGGCTGTTGCCACGTTACGTTACGAGCGCGGTCGACAGCACGCGCTAAAGAAGGTGGACCGAGTAGCCTTCTTTAGAGTGACTGCTGTCGATCATGGACGCCTGCCATCGGAGGTGAATTGAGTGGCTTTCGATCGGCGGTCTCCGCAGCTCACAAAATTATCAGCACAGTAATGTTCACTAAAAGACGGCGGTCAAAGGAACGAAAGTTTCGGAACCGCGTTAAACTACCAAAGGACCATGATGATGTCACGTTACGTCGCTTAGAAGAAAAATATTCTTGAAAAACTAAAAAATGTACAAAATGTTAATCTTTTTTTGAGGACTACGGATTATAAATCACCCGAGACATGTTATCGAGGTTTTAACTCTCAGCTTGAAATTTCTATTTTAATATACAATTTTTAAAACTTCAGTTAAAATTTCAAGTTTAAAGTCAAAATTTAAAAATCAAAGTCTTTACAAAAAAAGTTTTCGCTTAAATTGAAACTTGGAAGTTCTGTCTCAATTTCGACTTTATTTCGGAAAATTTCACTTTGAATTCGAAATTTTTTTTCTCTTTTCTTTTAGAAATCGCCAAGATTTTTCCCAAAATTTCTGCTTTAAATACTTAAATTTAGATTTTAGAACATATTTATTTTAGAAAGCTCGAAGATTTTTCTCTAAATTTCGACTTTACTCAATCTGGATTTCAAGCTGAAATTTAGAGAGCAAATCTCTTTAATGTAGAAGTCTTTGGACTTTAACCTAGAAAATTCGAATTTAAACGAGAAATTTGAAGAAAATGCTGTTTCCAACATTGGAAATTTTTTTCTCAAAATTTCCATTGTAATGCCAAAATTTGGAAGTTTTTTTTTGGACATTAGTCCTCACATATTTGGACCTAAACTCGAAATTTAGGGTTTAAGCTCAAATTTACTAACTAAACTCTAAACATTGACTGACAGACAACGCATGCTGTAGACCAGAGGCCCAAAAGGTATGACATTTTGCAGAGAATTTCTCCATGTAAGGTATGGTAGATGAGCACTAAGAAAAGATTTTTCGAAATTCAGCCTCTAAGTGGGTGAAAATGTGTACAAAATTTTACATATGGCGAATCAGTTTACTATGTTCTCAACAAATAATTGTCAATTAAATTTTCTGTAATGGAATAAGGCAGACATGCTAACAATTGAAAATATTCACAACCGCAACCATATACCGATTTTGGCCTTCCTTGATACGTTACAGTCATTGTAAACCCTTCCAGCTTTCAGCTAGTAAGTCAGTCATACAAATACCCAACGGATGCGGTTTCCATTAAGTAAGGTGTAATTGCCAGCTAATTTCCAGTTTAGCGTCAAAATTAAAGTCGAAATCAAAAAAAATATTTTTGTTTAAATTTGAAAGTTTTTAATTTTTTTTTTAATTGATTTCTTCCAGAATCTAAGATTCAAAGTTGTTGTTTTAAAAGAATAATTTATTTTGGAAATGTGGGAGAATTTAGACTTTAAATTAAGATTTCGACTTAAATCTTTATTTCGAGAATTTTGAAAAAATGTTTCGAGAAATATCGAACATTTTTCTCAAAATTCTTCCCCCCCCACCCCCCACCAGGAACTGTTAAATTTTTAGAAAATGTGTTTTTAAGAAATATTTTGTTTCGAAATTTATACTTTTATATCAACATTTTCAATTTTAATCTTAAATTTGAAATTTCTAAAAACCTAGAAATACAGACTTTAAAAGGAAAATTGTAAGAGCAGATTTTCTTGAAACCATCGAAGTTTTTTTTTGAAATTTCGACGTTAAACGAAAATTTCAAATATGAACATGAAATGTTAGTAATGCAACGGAATTTTGATTTTTTGTTTGCTAAAATTTCAAATTCAAAATCCAACTTTTGAATTTAAAGTTTACATTTTCAGTTTAAACTCGAAATTTCTATTTTACAATTAAAATGTCAGAATAAAGTAAAACCTAAAAATGAAACTTCGATCTATGAAAAAGTTGAAATTGCGAAATCGAAATTCGGGTTTAAATTAGAGATTAAAGTAAGAAAAGAAAGACAAAATCTTAGAAGGTAAAATGTCTCAAGTGTGAATTTAAAAAGGAAACCACAATTCATATATTAAAGAAAACTTCTCAAAATTTTGAAAAAAAGTCTACAATTGACCAATTAAATATTCTGTAATTAAACAAGTAAACGTGCCGAAAGTTGAAAATATTTACAACCACAACCATAGATTAGTTCTGGCCTTCCTTGTCCTCATCAGTATGGTACAGTTGTTGTAAACATTTTCAACTAGTCTGTCATATAAGTATCTACGAGATGAAACTCCCACTAAGTTACTTATAACACACTTCCCTATTCTATGTCTAATAACTTAAAAAAAAGATCTTCACTTTCAAATAGCCATCCTGCTCCCTATTTGTGATTTGATAACTAAAAAAAAAGCTCCTCGCTTCCCTATGTTCTTAAGATGTATTATTTTTATGTAACAATTACCAGTTTGATTTTGAACAAAACTTCTACTGCCCACCAAAAGGCTCAAAACGCCCACTAGTGAAAGGTAGGGACCAGGTTGACTACCACTTCTCTATAGTGTACTTTTCTACACAATCAGTGGTAATAATGATTTTGTTTTGATTGATGTAGGGAATAAAAAATTGCTAGTAACTTGATTTACATCAAAATTTGTAACTCAAGTTATAAAAATTACGTCCAAATTATTTCCGCCAGAACGATCTGCTATAATTTAAAATTATGTAACACTCAAGTAAACATGCACTGAACCTGTTTCCATTCAGGTTTATTTAAAATGATATTTTTTTCAGTTGACAGCCTTATTAATAAGTATGCTCAAGTAACCCTTTATAAATTAAAAATAGTCTTAAGCAAGTCTTCTTATTTATGCAATTACTTAAATAAACACTCACAGCCATTTACCTATTTATTAAAAAAAGTAAAAAGACATTTTATACAAAATTTACAAATTTAGTATTTTTAGTAAACACGCAACATGGAATGAAATCGGGCAAAAATACTTTTAGTCTATAACTTTCAAAAATAAAGAGTTATATAAAAATTATCTATCAAAATACAACTAACTTCAATATTAATAGCATTCAACATTTACTATAAAATGACTTAATATGTTTCAAAATCTCAACATTTGCCTAAACAGCTTCAGTCATTCATCACAAAAATTGGGCACCTCAACTAATAATAAATATAAATAACTTAGTAAATAATAAATTTTGGTAAAAATATATCTAAGATTAGAAGAGCACTGGAAGTTTACAATATTTATTTTGCACGTGTGAAAGTACAGTTTAGCAATGGGTATTTGGTGATGTTTCAGTTAATTATCGAGCACACTGAATGCTTGAAATTGAGGTAGTTAGTCACCCCTCCTGGGCTTCCTTTTTTTAACTCTTGGACTATTTGGATTGCTCTTTTTTTCCGAATCAGATTCCTTTTCTTCAGAGTGGCTAGCATCATCCAACAGATCATCACGAATATCTTCATCGGCCTGTTGAAGAGAAAAGTTTAGGTATAAGAACAAAGAAACATAAATTTGAATTATGAGGAGTTTGGGAGAAAAGACTTGACAAAATATTTTAAGTAAAAACACTTACTAGTTCATCTTCACTTTCTCTGTCCTTTTTCTTATTGATTTTTCTTGATTGCAAGACAGTTGCCTGCTTTGGTGGATATATGAAATCAATCACGCAAACAAGTAACTGAAAATAAAATAAAACTGTTAGATTTTAAGCAATAGTGCAATAGTTTTCTTACTGTTATAAAGAAATTCGATAACAAAAGCTTAGATTTCTAATGAATTTATTATATTTTTTCAATTTAAATTTTCAACAGTAACGAAATTTTAAAAGTTCAAATTTAAAGCAGAACTAGAAACTTTTTAAAGTGAAAACTTCTTTAGGTGCGCTCAGACTAAAGATAGGGGACAAACGCCCAATTTTGTATTTCCAAAAAAACGCTACTTTGAACTACCAGTCGATTGCTCTGCGCCACTTCAGACAGTTAATGACATTTTTTAAAACCTTTCCGACACCTGGATAATTCATCATTCGAATAAACCAACATTCGGATAATCCGGCATGCGGATAGTCTGACATCCTGCTAATCTGACACTCGGCTAATCCGAAAAATTAGTACATTAAAAACATATTTTTTCGATATTTTGAAATTTGTTATATCACAGTTTTAAGTTTTCACTTCTGCCGGCAGTCCCCATAACTGCCCAATTCTTTTTTTTATTCAGTTTGACATTTTACTCACTTCGACTTTACAAAGCTTCGACGTTTTTCTGAAAATGTCATGTTAAATTAGATTTTTTTTGAAATTTCGACTTTCTTATCAAGCTGTTTAGTTAAATTTAACATTTTTCTACTTTTCTCCTTGCGAATGGATTATACTTAAAAAGTTTCGATTGAAATCTATTTGTTTTTTACAATTTTTTTTTTAATATTCGAATGCTATCACGAAATAACGAGTTTAAATTTGAAACCTCCAACAAATCGTTGAAATTTTGTAATTCGATATTTTGAGAAAAAATAAAACTTTCCAAAAGAAATCTACATTTTAGGATTAAAATAGAAACATCAGGCAAAAAAGTAAAACATCTCAAGTGAAACTTGAAAGCCTTTGAAGTTAACTTTAAACTAAAAAAATTCTAATGTTACCATCCAAATTTTGATTAGAATTATATAACTTTTTTATAAAGTTTAAATTTTACGATAAACTGAAAACAAAATAATCTTGAATTAAAAATTCTATGCGTAAATTTGACTTTTGATAAATTAGAAGCAAAACGAAAAACATCTTTTTTTTTCGAATCTTATTAGGAAATTGAGTTTCATCTTGAAATTTCCATCCAAACATTGAAATGTTAAAATTGAAATGGAAATTTTGAGAAAAAGGGCAAAACTTTAAGAAAAAAATGCACCTTTTTGGGTTTTAAACAACAAATTAGAAGCAAAACTAAAAAATTTTTTTATTCGAATCCTACTAGGAAATTGAGTTTAAACTTGAAATTTCCATTCAAACATAGACATTTTGAAATTGAAATGGAAATTTGGAGGAAAAGGGCAAAACTATCAAAAAAATGCACATTTTGGGGTTTTAAATAGCAAATTAAAAGCAAAACTACAAACATTTTTTTTTATTCGAATCTTACTAGGAAATTGATTTTTTTGACTTTTTTCAAAATTTCCACTCTTTCTCAAAAATGATTTGTTATTTGTACATTTATGAAAATCTTGGCTTTTCTCAAAGTTTTGGCTTTGAAATTTTCGACCTTTTTTTTCAAAACTTTATTTTTTTAACTGGGACTGTGGGACTTTGGCTTCAGAATATTGACTTTTTTTGAAGATAGAGCCGTTTTTTTTTTTCTTTAAAATTTTGAATCTTTTTTAAAAGTTTTAGACTTTTTTTCATTCATATGGCTTTCTTTAAAAGATTGATTTTTTTCGGCTGTTTTAAAAATTCTGCTCCTTTTTTAAAAATTCTTGCTTTTTCTCATAGATTTGACAACATATTTTGAAGATGTTTTTCTAATTTTCCTCGTAATTAAATTAATTGGCAGTTTTCTCAAAAATTTTGTCTTTTTCAAGAAAATTTAAGGTTTCGAAAGAAATTTCAAGAAAAAACGGAATAATCAACTTCAAAATCAATATTTTATGATTAAAAGTGGGAAATGTGGCCATTTTTTAAATTTAAGTTTTGAGATGTTTTTCAAGTTGTTAACTGTTTACTCAAAATGCAACGTTTAATAAAAAAAAATTGTCGAATTTAAAATTTCAACTTGAAATTTGATAAAAAAAAATCTAAATTTTAAACGAAAGCGCAAACTTCTAAAAAAATTAAATTTATAAAAAATTCTTCTCAAATCTTTGACTTAAATCTGAAGTTTTAAAGGTTTGCCCTTTCTAAAATGGCAAATACCTACTGGTAACTTTATCAACATTTTAAGTTTACCTAATACTTGGACTTTTAACTTTTTATCAATTCCGAGTTTTTAGCAAAATCTCCACTTTTTTCTAGAAATTTCGTATCAAAACTTTTTTCTCAAAACACGGAGTTAAAACTTGAAATGTTTTAGCTAAAAAATTCTACTTTTTTATGACAAATTTCATTTTCTGGTAAATTTAATGTTTTATCAAAATTTGTATTTTTTTACAAAATTCGACTTTGTCAAAAAACTTTTTTCAAATTTTTTATTATTTTTTTATCAAAATTTAGACCTTTTTTAAGTTTAAATTTTTTCGAAAATTTGATTTTTTTTGTTGATATCGATTTTTATGAAAATTTTGGGTTTCAAGGTTAGATTTTTTCGAAAATTAAATTTTTTTTTGAAAATTTTTACAGTATTTGCATTTTTCGAAACATTTTTCTTTTTTTTAAATTTCGACTTTTGTTTACGTTTTGAGCAACTTTTCCAAAAATTTCTAATTTTTTGAAAATTTCGATTTTTTAAGATTTCATTTTTTTTTAAATTTTGCCCTTTCAAAATCTTGGCTTTTTTGAAAATGATGACATTTTTTAAAAGCTAAACTGTTTTCAAAATGTCAGTTTTTTAAATTTTCAACTTTTTCAAAATTTGAATTTTTTTAAAGAAATATTTCTCAAAATTTCGACTTTTTGTAAACTTTCGATTTTTTTAAATTTGGCTTTTTTTTTAATTTGAACTTTTATTTGATAATTTCGATTTTTTTAAAGCCTCACATTTATTTTTTAATGCCGAATTTTTTTGAAATTTTTGATTTTGCAAAATTTTCAACTTTTCTATTTTTTTCAATATGTCGACTTTTTCCAAAGTTGTGAGTTTTTTATTTTTTGCAAATTTTGAGTTTTTAAAAAAAGGGTTGACTGTTATTTCAAAATTTTAACTATTCTAAACCTCGCCTTATTCCAAATATTAATTCCTAAAAATTTGGTTTTTGTTTGAAAATTTCGATTTTTCTGGTAATGTTAGTTTTTGTTCAATATGCAGCCTTCTACAATTTTTACTTTTTCTAAAATTCGATTTAATGGAAATTAATATTTTTTTCCAATTTCGACTTCTTTTTAAATTTCGATATTTTTTCAAATTGCAATTTTTAAAACATTTCGACTTTTCTAATAATTTTGTGCTTTCTTAAGTGACCTTTTGAAAAGTTAGGGTTTTTGAAAAGTTAATTAAAAATTCTACAACTTTTTTAAATCTCGACATTCTGTTAAAATTTTGAATTATTTCAAAATTTTAGACTATTTCTCAAAATATTAGCTTTTTAAAAAAGTTAGAATTTTGTTGAAAATTTCGTCATTTTTAAGGAAGTCAGATTTTTGACATTTTTTGACTTTTCAGAAAATCTTAACTTTTTTTGAAAATATTAACTTTCGATTAAAATTTTAACATTTTTCAAAAATTTCGATTGTTTTAAAAAATTTTGATTCCAAAATTTTCGACTTTTTCAAAATTTTTAACTTATTTTGAAAATGTCTACTTTTTCCAAACTTCACAATTTTTTTCAAAAGGTTAACTTTCATTGAAATTTTTTTAAAAATTAATCTTATTTTCAAATATTCAATTATATTGAAAATTTCATTCGTTCTAAATTTTATAAAATGTAAACTGATTTTTAAAATCTCTTACTTTTCGAAAATGTTGACCTTTTTATTTCGATAGATTCCCGCTTTTTTGGAATTTAGCTTTCAAATTTTCGATTTGATATTTTTTCTAAAATAGTGACTATTTTTTTTTAATTTAATGTATACTTAGAACATATTCAAGTGCCTTTTTCTTAGACAAATAGAGAAGTATTTAAGGGTCTGTTTAAATATTTAACTATTTCTCAAAGTTTTAATTTTTTCGTTCAACTTTTTTGCAAAATTTCGACTTTTTCTCGAAGTTTCGACTGTTACGTAGTAAGTAAATTATACAAATACTTACTAATAACACATAAAATTTTTTAAACTAAGTATCTAAACTATAAAATATTACATATTTTGGGAAAGTAATCGGCGATTAAAAACTTATTACATTTTTACCTACTCGTTCAGGTCTCTGCAGGAGACACAAGTGGCAAAAATGTCAATGAAAAAAGTAAATGCAGCTAATAATGTGTTACACAAAAACAGAAGGTACCAAAAACATCTAATATAAATTTTTGAGTCACAACGACACTGAATACAAATCTTCACAGAATAATTTGTTGATCTGAAATCTCTACAAGCAAAAACATGCTCCGTTTTTAAAAATTGTCATCACAATACATACTCATCTATGCCCAAATATCAACAAAATCAATCAGTTAACAATTAGTACTTTATTTAAAACGTATTTTATTAGAATGTAAATTCTAAACTTATGTTTCTATAAGAAACAAAATTATTGCATGGATAGCTGTTCAAAGGTAAAAATAAAATTGATATAACTCAAAAACAAGTAAACAATTCTAATTATTTACAGGCTCAAAGTTTATTGATCTGATAAAAGTATGAAAATTATTAAACTTCATTTACACAATTATTACTATGGCAACTTTACTAAAAATGAAATATATTTTAATTTAAAACTTGAAACTAAGAAATAACTATAAAAATATATTTACAATTTGGTAACAAATTTTATATAAAAAGCCATGAGAAATTATTTGTTTGATTGCTTTTATTAAGTAGCTTTCACTAGCCCTTCTACAAATATTAAATAATATTTTAACTTACCAATCCCAATAAAGCACCAAGAATTATGGTTGCAAGAGCAAAAATTAGGTACGATCCCCATGTTGGAAGTCCAAAGTCCTCCATGAGCTTAGTGTGGATTTGCTGAAAAAATAAAATCACATTCTATATTTCAGTGCAGTGAATATAACTGTAACTTTTTAAAAAGCTATATAGATATATTTTAACATGTTCAGTGTGGTAAAGAAAAATATGATTTTAAATTATTTGTGTAACAAATGCCTTCAAAGAGCAATAATAAAAGTTTACAGCTGCACATATATTAAATTAATTAGTTGCAAAAAAATTTGAAATAGAAGCAAATAAACCTACCCTAAGGGTTTGTGATAACTTGAAAAATGAAGAAATCACAGTCATCTGAATAGAGTTCGGAGATTTCCATCCTGGAACAGGTTCGACTTGCTCCCATTTTTTGTCTTCAATGAATGATACGAAGGAATCTTTATCTCTTGATCCTTTGTATTGTCGAAATTCGCCATTTAACACACTGCAATTTTAATCAGGTATGTTTTTTAATCAAAGAAAAAAATCTTTACAGCTAGAAACTTACTGAAAAATTGTTGGTAAAGCCGTCACCATGAATCTTCCACTTAATCCAGGGGATGTGGTAACATCAACTTTCCCAACTCTGATTCCTAAACCTGGGGCACCCTCTGCAAACTGCCTCCAAGTACTTTCGAGACCTTTGCATGCTGGACACCAAGGAGCATAACTGGAGCATATGAAATTAGCTTATTAATGAGTTTTATTTGTTATTAAATACCAAACAAAAACAAGGCTTGTTTAAACATAAATATTCGTTCCACATGAAAGTGAAAAAGTAAACAATTTATGTCATAACTTATATTTAACGAGCTGTTTAGGATTCTTTACCGATAAAATTTAACGCAAATTAATAATAGACACAAAATATGTATTAAGTGACAAAACTCTGCAAATTTGAAATATAAGCGAAAACTTTTGACACGAAGGCAGAACAGTTATGTGTATAATTCGAGTTACTCACAATTCGACCATCCACTCATTTTTGAGCATTTCTGTCCAGTTATTTTCGTCTAATTCTATCACATACTTCTGTCCGCTAACACTTAAAAAGGCACAAAATACAAGAAAAATCGTCCAAAAGGTCACTTTTCCACACGCCATATTGAATTTAAATTAGTTTATGCCGGCGTTACCGCAGTAATTTGAAAAAAATTTCAAATGTGTCACCAGACTGTGACTCTCCTACCAGTTACGCAAACTGCACAACCTAAAATGGGAAAAATCCTCACAGTCTGACAGCTGTTACAGGTGGCTGCATTGTTTTCATTTGGTTACGTCAAAGTACCAAACATAGAGATAAATCTAAGAAATGCTGCTACATTAGGAAGTGTTGTACAAGTGAAACTCTGAGGTGGGAGAAAAGTACACTCTAATATAAAAAGTTTAATAAATGTTTGGAGCTGATTTTAAATTAATAAATTGATTAATTAATGTTTAAAACACCTGATTACATTTGCCCTATATTTAGGATTTTTAAGTTTTTAAATAAAGGGGGCCACTTGCTTTAAGCTTTGCGTTGCCTATAATTATCACGCAATTTCCCTTTTTAAATGCTTTGTCATAGCATGTTAATCTTTGTATCAGCTAAAGTTGATATTTTTGGTATAGGGTTTATGAGTCCAATTCATCATTATCATTCAATTTTTCTATTATTAGAAATGTTTAAAAATTTCACCAACAAATCGATTAATCGGAAATCGATCTTCCAGCACCTTATTTAATCGGGAATGGATTCTTTTGCCACGTTTTGAATCGATCCAAAAATCGATTATTTTAAAAAGGAATCGACAATGGGATAGCTCGGACTATTTCTTTTCTCTCTTTTTCTCAACAGCTGTTTAATAGCTATATTTATTTACTTCGTTTCTCATTAGTAGTAGAATTTCATCACTCCTGATATCAGGAGAACGTACTACTACTCTCTAGACGCCCCTTTCGACACCGTTTTCTACGATCATGCACTATCCTTCTTCTATAATCCGTGCTCCTGTAGTATCTATTTCGCTTGATATAAATTCTATGCTTTGGTTTGACAGCAGCATTTATCAAATTGACATTTAAAATATTCTAACCTAAAATTCTTCAAATTTGAAAAGTTGTCACCCTCGTGTGTGATCTTGTTTCCATTTAAAATAAGTCATAATAATGAAAATAAAAAAGCAGAAAAAAGGAAGTAGTGCTCCAGAAGACGAAACTGATGAATTATTTGATGAGAGTTATTCAGTTGCTAAAAAATGGTTTGAAGAGGTTAGCAAGGTTTAAATACAAAATATTATTCTTACATATAATTTCGATTATTTAGGTTGACGAGGACCCCAAGGAATTCCCCACAGTTTCGGAACAAATTCTAATAGAGCTTAAAGATGAGGCCAAAAAATGCCACGATTCAGAAGTTGCCAATTACAATATAAGTAAGTAAATATTGGCACTCTTTCGACATTATGATAATATTGGTTTGTTGTAAAATAATGAACTGCTTTCTATTCGGTAATTTGTAATTCAGCGCAGCGCAGTTTTGTTAATGAAATTGTGATCTTATCCATAAAAAAACCAACAGATTAGAATCACCTGTACGACTACTAAAACTTCATGGAAATTGATTTGAATAGCTAATTGTTAAAGCGATATTTGTCAATCTAATAAGTTTTAGCCTTATTTTGATCCCTATATCTTGAATTATGTTATAGAAAATTCCAAGACAAACCCTAACTTTCAATGGATGAAAACTGTTATGTCTAAAGGAACAGTATCTGACAGGATTGCAGCTCATACAGTAGCTGTACAAGATGATCCTATATGTAATATTGAAATATTAAGAAATCTCGTTGGAATGGTGAAAGTTGGAAAAAAGCAAGAGTGTATTAGTGTAATAGGTATGTATGTCTTTTTTTTTAAGAAGCTATGTTTAAAATTCTTGTCATCTGCATTGCGTTCACTTCATGTGTAGACGGGGGTGTCTCCAATGACTATAAAGATTAAGTTGGGGAAATTCTTTTTCAATTTACATTATTTTTAAGTTAAAATCTAAGAAACATTTTTTTACTATGGTAGATTGTTGAAAATTTAGAAAAAATTAGTGATATTGGAATTTGCAACAAATGTTGCAGTGATAGTTTTGAATCTTTAATTTTGAGCACAATTTTATTTGCATAGTACCAATGGTAGGGTCATTGCAATTGCAAGCACATTAGCATATTTGTGTTGTTTTGAATTTTGGGTTTTTCTTGTTTCTGAAGTCCTTTATGATAACAGATCAACCATCAAATAGTAATTACTTTCTTAACACTCTCCTATACCTTATACTAATTTTATTGCTAGCTGGTTTCAGTATGAGTTAGGATATTTGCCAAAGAAGTAAATAATTTATTAACTGAAGAATTTTTCTTTCCAGAAACTTTGACTGAACTGTTCTTGTCGGATATTTTACCCCCGAATAAAAAGCTGAGACCATTCCATAAAAGGCCTTTGTCTCTTTTGAGCAAATTGTCTTCGGGAAATGCAATTACTAGAAGAAAACTTCTAAGCACGTGGTACTTTGAAGACCAATTAAAAGAAATTTACACTTCTTTTGTTCTTGCATTAAATACAGCAGCACAGGACACTGTTGACAGCAATAAAGAGAAGGCAATATCAGCAATGTATAAGTTATTGGCTGGACATCCTGAGCAGGAAAAGGTAGTTTGAAGCATTACCCTTGATTGAGCTCTTCACAATATTTGGAATTTTCTTGGCATATCAATTTTTTTGATGAATTATGAAATAGGTTTTTTTTAAATGAATTGAAATGAAAAAAAATTCAAGCAATGTTCTTAAAAAAATAGCTTGATGTAACATTTCATAAAAAAATGTTTCTAAGGAAATGACGAATATTGTGTGGAACTTTATCAGCAAATTACAAAATTATCATGTATGCTTTCTAGAATCTACTGGCATACATTGTGAATAAATTAGGAGACCCTTCTCAAAAGGTCGCATCAAAAGCAATTTATTGCTTGGGACAACTTCTAAATAAACATCCCAATATGCAAGGAGTTGTTCTTCAGGAAGTTGAAAAGCTGCTTTTCAGACCGAATATTTCCCCAAAGGCTCAGTACTATGGTTTATGCTTTTTATCCCAATTTTATTTGAGTCATGAAGATAGCGATATAGCCAGAAAATTGATTGAATTATATTTTTCATTCTTCAAAGCTTGCATCAAAAAGGTAAGTTGGAAAAAATTATATTGCTATAATAATATTTCTAAACCAATAGGTTTGAACATTTCATCTGTGAATTCTTTAGTACTTACTTGTTGAAACATTTGTTAGCATTCGAGTTGGATATACCAAACTGATGAGATCTAACAAGATCAAAACCGGTCTGTGCATTAGAATCCTTGTCTTCTGGGAAATTGTTCCTAGAGAGCAACCGCTTCGCTAGGTGGCAGTGTTTCAACTGTTGGTAGTTCAGCTACCTATGATTCACTATACATGCCTGGAGGGCTGCATGAATTTGTAGTCTAGGTTGCATTCTACTTGCATAATAATGTAACGCAATGTAAATAGATGAAATAGGATTTAGGATAGAATTGTAGAATTTAGTAAATAAAAAAGGTTTCTAGAAGGTTCTGATAAGGGGAAAGCGGCCGCGATAACGAAACAGACGGCAGATAAGCGTTCCAGAAATTTCGGCATTCGATAAGCCTTATCTGCCGAAAATTCTGGAAGAACGCGGGCCGAAACTATAAAAAGGCGGTCAGTTTTCCCTCGAGTCAGTCAGTTAGAATCAGTGCAATTAGTGAGCTAGTCGAAGTGAGTTAGTTGTAAATTGTTGAGTTCAGTAATAAAGTGGGTCTTATTCGATAAGTGTAATCAATCGAACCGATAAGCCCGTAACATCTGGTGTCAGAAGCGGAATTATTCGTGGATTGTGCTTTATTACTCGAAAAAAAATTCGTGCCAGGTGCCGTAATTGGCTTTATCTCGGACGTTTTAAACTGTTAAATAGTTATACGAGGCGCGTCAAGTAAAATCTTGAACATTCAGATACGCTTTATGGATACGAGATTAAAATCGGCCAAAATGGAACAACAAATGCAAGCGTTATTAGCAATGTTTAAAGACCAAGCAGAACAAAGACGGCAAGAAAAAGAACACGAAGGAAGTAAAGGGAATGAACGCGAACATAAGCGCTAGCCTAAAGAAAATGGACGCGAGCATCCAAGAACTGGTAGGAACCCTAAAAGGGAGATTCAACAGAAGTACATGTTACAACTGTGGCAAACCGGGGCACTTCAAGAAGGACTGCAGGTCAGCCCCAAGAAGTCAACAAGTCCCACAGCAGGAAAACTAAAATCAGCCAGTGGGAAGGGGCACTCACTGGCTGGTGTCGAGCAACGAGCCCCCAAAACTCTTTCCATCAAACAGATAAAAAGGACCATGGAAAGTTTAGTAGTTGCAGCCAGCGTAGATGGAAGGAATGTACAGGCCACAGTCGACACAGGCGCCATGGTTACTTTGGCACGAAGGAACATCCTACCGTCGCGGCCGAGGGTGCTGTCGCAAAGAATGGCCCTCAGAACAGTTACGGGAGATACTGCGCCAATTATAGGAGAGGCAGACGTCATGATTGGTCTGGGAAAATTAAGGATTTCGCATCGGGTGTTGGTGGCAGATATCGAAGACGAACTGATTCTGGGGATGGACGTAATCAGGCAACATGGCTTTACTTTCGACCCAGCGCAGAACATTTTAAAGATTGGAAATGAAGAGCTTGTCCTGACTACACCAAAGGACACTCCAAAGGAGGTAAGACTGTTTGCCTGCGAAACAGCTGTAGTGCAGGGAAGCAGCGAGAAGACGGTTATGGCTGTGATGGAAGGAGATTTAGGCTGCTGCGTTGGATTAGTGGAACCGATTTATGACATTTCCAAGAATTTGCTAGTGGCGAGATCCGTGGTTAAAGCATCTCAGGAGGTACCTGTGAGAGTTGCCAACGTGTTCCCAAGAGCACGCTCAATCAAAAAGGGTACTACTCTGGCAGTCTGTACCCCGGTAACCTCAATAAGCTCCTTGGGAGACAGTTGTGCGCCAGTTCAGAAAACGAAGGTTGGGCAAGTCAAGTTGGAAGTGGACTTGAAACACTTGTCCAAGGAAGAAGTAGTTCTGGCTAGGTCATTTCTAAAGAAAAACCACGGCGTTTTTACCGATGGAGACCGAAATCTAGGAAGGACCGACGTAGTTCGACACAAAATCAACACCGGCGATGCAACACCTATTCGTCAACCCCCTAGAAGATTACCGGTGGCCAAGCAAGAGGAAGTCGCGGGACTGGTTAAGAAGATGATGAAGGATGGAGTCATCGAGGAGTCCAATAGTCCATGGTCTTCCCCTGTAGTCTTGGTTACAAAGAAGGACGGGTCAACAAGATTCTGTGTCGACTACCGGAAATTAAACGACGTCACTAAAAAGGACAGCTACCCCTTGCCAAGAATTGATGACACCCTAACGACCTTGTCTGGGTCCACCTGGTTTTCAACTTTAGACTTGAAAAGTGGATATTGGCAAGTGAGCATAGACCCCGACGACAAAGAAAAGACGGCCTTTTCATCTGGGAGTGGATTATATCAGTTCACGGTTATGCCTTTTGGGCTATGCAACGCACCGGCTACTTTCGAACGTCTAATGGAACTGGTACTTCGAGGACTCACTTGGAAAACTTGCTTGGTTTACCTAGATGACGTCATGGTGATGGGCAAGAGCTTTAAAGAACATTTGGAAAATCTTCAAGAAGTTTTCGACAGATTAAAGCAAGCCAACTTAAAGCTAAATCCAAAGAAGTGCTCTTTGTTTCAAAGGAAAGTAGAATTTTTGGGCCACACTGTATCAGCCGCAGGAGTTGAAACTAATATCAGCAAGACTCAAGCAATTCGTGACTGGCCAAGACCCAAAGACAAACATGAACTGAGGAGTTTCTTGGGGCTATGTACCTATTATAGAAGATTTGTGAAAGGTTTCGCCAACATCGCTGCGCCGTTGCATCAACTAACGGAAGGAAGAAGGCCGTACGTCTGGACTCCCGACTGTGATACCGCTTTCCGAAAACTGAAGTCCGCCTTGTGCACAAGTCCTATCTTGGCTTATCCTCAGCAGATTGGGAAATTTGTGTTAGACACAGATGCCAGCAACGTCGGCATTGGAGCTGTGCTGTCCCAAGTTCAAGGCGGTGAAGAAAGAGTAATCGAATATTACAGCAAGATCCTGACGAAGCCGGAGAGGAACTATTGCACCACCAGGAAGGAACTACTTGCGATAGTGAAGGCCGTGGAACACTTCCACAAGTATTTATATGGGCAAGAATTCCTTATCAGGACAGATCATTCGGCACTTTCTTGGTTACTCCGAATGAAGAACGCGGAGGGACAGACGGCTAGATGGTTAGAAAGGCTTCAGCAGTATCACTTCAAGGTGCATCATCGACCGGGACGACAGCATAACAACGCTGACGCTTTGTCCAGAAGACCTTGTGGTGATTGCAAACACTGCAAACGAGTTGAGGACCATGAGGACATGGTGGATATAAGGGTCACTTCTGTCCAGCCAGAAGACGAATGGACTGTTGAAGGTCTTCGGAAGCTACAGAGGAGCGACGCTGATATCGGACCCATATTGGAATGGAAAGAAGCTGGAGACAGACCGGAATGGCAAGAAGTTTCCGACAGAAGTCCAGCTCTTAAGAATTTGTGGGCTCAATGGGAATCCCTCCAGATCGAGGACGGGGTACTGAAGAGAGCATGGGAAAGCGCGGATGGAAAGCGTGTCAACTTGCAGTTGGTAGTGCCTCAGGAGAAGATTCCACAGGTCTTGTGGGAGGTGCACAATGGGACCTCAGGTGGACACCTAGGGATGAACAAGACCCTGGAGAAGGTTCGAAAACGGTTCTATTGGGTCAACTGCAGGGAGGACGTCGAGCGGTGGTGTCGGAAATGTGTCACCTGTGCTGCATCCAAGGGTCCCCGTACGAGAACAAAAGGGGCCCTGAAGCAATATAATGTGGGAGCTCCATTTGAAAGAATTGCAATCGATGTGGCAGGACCATTCCCAGTTTCAGACGGTGGAAACAAGTACATCCTGGTGGCCATGGATTATTTCAGTAAATGGCCTGAAGCTTATGCCATCCCGAACCAGGAAGCCACCACAGTCGCAAGGGTTCTTGTGGACAACCTCATCTGTCGATTTGGTGTTCCCTTTGAACTACACTCGGACCAGGGAAGGAACTTTGAATCGGGGGTTTTCCAAGAGGTGTGTCGTCTTCTTGGAATAAGGAAAACTCGAACAACACCTCTTCATCCACAGTCTGACGGAATGGTGGAGAGATTTAACAGGACCTTAGAGGAACATCTTTCGAAGGTCGTTTCCAAACATCAGACCGACTGGGACCGACATCTACCACTGTTTCTGATGGCCTATCGCGCGGCAACTCATGAAACTACAAGTCAGACTCCGGCAAAAGTGATCTTCGGGAGGGAACTGCGGCTTCCGTGTGACTTGGTGTTTGGATCACCAAGGGAGGTTCCCAGGGAAACGATGGGTTTCGTAGATGACTTGAGGGAAGCGATACTGGAGACGCATGCTCTGGTGCGGACGAAGATCAACTTGGCGACGGACCGGATGAAGGCCAGGTATGACGTGAATGCCAATCATGGTGGTTTCAGTGAGGGCGAGTTGGTATGGCTATACAACCCTCAGCGAAAGAAAGGAGTTTCGCCAAAGTTTACGCCATCTTGGGAAGGGCCGTACAAAGTGCTGAAGAGGATCAACGACTTGGTATACAGGATCCAGCGTAGCTCCAGGAGTAAAATGAAAGTGGTGCACCTGAACAGACTATGCAAATTTAGTGGCGAAGTGACTGATTGGAACTGATCGGGACGATCATTTCTAAGGGGGAGGCAGTGTAACGCAATGTAAATAGATGAAATAGGATTTAGGATAGAATTGTAGAATTTAGTAAATAAAAAAGGTTTCTAGAAGGTTCTGATAAGGGGAAAGCGGCCGCGATAACGAAACAGACGGCAGATAAGCGTTCCAGAAATTTCGGCATTCGATAAGCCTTATCTGCCGAAAATTCTGGAAGAACGCGGGCCGAAACTATAAAAAGGCGGTCAGTTTTCCCTCGAGTCAGTCAGTTAGAATCAGTGCAATTAGTGAGCTAGTCGAAGTGAGTTAGTTGTAAATTGTTGAGTTCAGTAATAAAGTGGGTCTTATTCGATAAGTGTAATCAATCGAACCGATAAGCCCGTAACAATAATATTTGTCAGAGATTCGTCTATTTATAGTATTTTTATTTATGTAAACTAGCGCCTTCGTCTGTGTGAGAGAAGAGAAAGAATTCTTAGGTCAGCATTGTGGAAATTCCAACTTTTTTTGAAGAATTCGATTTTTATTGGGAATGTAGAATTATGTGTTTTGAAATTTTCGACATTTTAAAAAATCAACTTTTTTCAGAATGTCATTTTTCCATTTAATTCCCAACATTTCAACTTTTTTGACTTAATTTGAAAAATTTCGACTTTTTTCAAAGTTTTTACTTTTTTTGAAAATCCCAGCTTTAAAATAATGATTTTTGGATATATTTTGATTTTCTGTTTTGGAAACGTTATAATAATTTCTGTTTTTGTTAAAAATTTCTTTTTTGAAAACTTCCTTTTTTTTTAATTTTAACTTTGGTTTTAATTTTTTTGGAAACTTTTGACATTCCCATCTTATTATTGAAAATTTTCACAACGTTTTTTAAAATTTTGACCCGAAATTTCAACTTTTTTGCAAACCTGACTGTTTTTAAAATCGATTTTTATGAAACATTTCCATTCTAAATTCGTTTTTTTTTCAAAATTTCAGTTTTTCCTTGTTTCAACTCTGAAAATAACGATTTTTGTTAAAATCTGACTTCCTTTTTTATTGAAAATCTTAACTTTTTAAACGTTTCGATTGTATATTTTGAAAATTTCAAATTTCCAATTTTCTACTTTTTCTAAATTTTAATTTAATTTGTAAATTTTAACTCTCACAATTTTGACTCTGTTTAAGATTTTGATTTATTTTCTTTGAATTTTTTTTCAAAACTTTGTTTTTTTAAGTCTAATTCCGTTGAAATATTGCCTTTTTGAAAACCAGTTTTTTTTCTAAATATCCACTTTTGTTCAAATTTTTGATTATTTCTCAAAGTTTTAATATTTTTTTGAAAATTACGCCATTTATGTAGCAAATTGGTTTTTTATTTAAAAATTTGACTTTTTTTTAAAAATTTTCAATTTTTTTTGAAAAATTGGATTTTGCTTCCAATTTTGATTTTTTACCTTTTCTAATTTTTTTTAGAATGTTTACTTTTTTTGAGAATGTCAATCAAATTTCGGCTTTTTTAGAGATATAATTTTTTCCAGAATTTAAACTTTTCAAAATCTTAATTTTATGTGAAAATTTCGACTTTTATTTAGTAGTTTCGATTTTTATGTGGTAAATGGTATTGTTATTTGAAAAATTGAAAAATTTGATTTTTTTTTGAAAATTTTCACTTTCAAAAATTGGATTCTTCTCTAAATTTCGATTTTTAAACTTTTCTAAAAATGTTAGCCTTTTGTCATCCAATTTCGGCTTTTTTCAAAGATATTATGAGTTTTTTCTAAATTTAAACTTTTTTCAAAATTTTAATTTTTTGTGAAAATTTCGCCCTTTTTTCAAACATTTCGACTTTTTCTTGAAGTTTCGACTGCTATGTAGTAAACTTTTGAAAAATTTAAAAATTCGATTTTTTTAGAAAATTTTGAATATTGAAAACTTTGATTTTTTGCAATATCTCGACTTTTACAATTTTCGAATTTTTTCTCAGAATTTCCACTTTTTTTGAAAATTTCAACTTTTGTCATCAAATTTCGGCTTTTTTTTTAAAGGTGTGACTTTTTTCAGAATTTACACTTTTTCAAAATTTCAATTTTTTTTTAATTTCCGACTTTTTCCCGAAGTTTCGATTTTTATGTAATAAATTAGCTATTCCCTGAGACTTGCTGCAGATTTAACTAAATGCAATTTAATAGAAAACCAGTCCAAAATTAAAGCGAGTTTTTAAATTTCTTGAATTGAGCCATCAATCTATTTGTTTTAATGTTTTTTGCTTTCTTATTTGTAAAATTAGTTAAGATAAACACAATAAAACTAATTGAATTACCTATGCACAACTTCAAAAAGTTCGTGCAGATTGCGGTATCTTCTTTCGCCAAGTACAATTCCAATATGGCGTCCATAAGAAAAAAAAAAGTTGAATATCACATATTGAGAACCAAGAGAGATAAATAAAATTTAATGCATCCATTATAATAAAATGGATGCCTTATAACCGAATGCCAAATTTTGTAACATTATCTGTATAAATAAATGAGATATTTAAAAAAATAGAAATTGATGATTTTTAGTATTTTCAAAATATTTCAGGAATCAAGTGAGATATTTCGAATCTGTTTTCATGAAAATATTACCATCAAAATTAGGCAACTTTTTTGTAATTTAACCGACTCTGTATCTGGAATAGTTTACAAAATCCCAATGGTGAGACGTGAAATAGTACTAACCCTGTATACTAATATGCAAAAAGTGAGAATTTAAAAAAAGTCTAAATTTTGAACATGAAATCAAAATGTCGAGAAAAAGTCAAAATTTTGGGAGTAACGAGAAAAGTAGACAATTTTCAAACAGGCAAATTAAGAATCTTTCTTCTTCAATGCAGTCGTTCATCTGACATAAACTTGCAAAATACTGATTTATATTTTATTTGGTTAGGGGGAGGTGGATTCCAGAATGATGTCCGCCTTGCTAATGGGAGTAAATAGAGCCTATCCTTACGCCAAATTAGAGATGGATAAAATATCTGAACACATCGACACTATGTATCGTGTTGTACATATTGCTAATTTTAATGTTAGCCTTCATGCTTTAACTTTGCTGTACCAAGTATCAGACTACACCAATACTGTCACTGACAGGTTAGTGTTAACATATTTTATACTCCCAAGTTTTATTGTTCAATATTTTTCAGGTTCTACTCTGCACTCTATAGAAAACTCGTTGACCCTCATTTAGCTACTAGTACTCACCAAGCTATGTTACTTAGCTTAATATATAAAGCGCTACTCAAAGATAAGGAGGTTAACAGGGTGAAGGCGTTAGTAAAACGCTTGTTACAGGTACTTTATTCATAACAAATTGATTAAAGATGAAGTAATTACTAAAATGATATATTTTTTTGTAGTTGAGTTTATATTTGCAACCAAGTTATGCATGCGGTATTTTATATTTAGTATCTCAGCTAATTGCAAAGAAAGGAGATGTACAATCCCTAATTCTGAAACAAACACTAAACAATACCATCGAAGATGATGGTGATGATGATGAAAAATATCATGACGTTAAGGAAGAACCCTTTGAAGAAATTGAAATTAAAAAGGAGATTGAGGTATATTTAGTTTTGCATAATGAATTTATGAATTTGAGCAGCAAATTTTAGGATAAACCTGATTTACTGGAGAACAGTGAACCTATTCAAATTAATGATGAAGATAATATCAAACCAGATGTAGAAGAGCTAGATGCAACAACGAATGGTCCGAGTTGGTATCACTGTGAAAATAGTTCTAAAAAAGAAAATAAACTTTCTTTAGAGTACAGACCTTTGAGTAGGAACCCTTTGTATGCTGGAGCTGAACATAGCGCTTATTTAGAGCTGGTTCTCTTGCGACTTCATTTTCATCCCACAGTTTCGTTGTATGCTGAAAATATACTTAGTGGTAAGTAATTCTTCAATGACATAATGAACTGGTTTTGATTCTATTTGGACTCTTTAAATTGTCATATTCAACTACAACCTACATAATTATATTTTTACTAAATCTTGACCCTTATCTGGATCTCTTGTACTTCATTTATTTACTAAATTAAAGTAGCTCAACCCTTTATTAAAATTTGGTGTCTAGTTTTATGTTTTATTTCTATCCTGTCACATAAGTCAACTATATGAAACGTTTCAGGTAACACCATACAATATTCTGGAGATCCACTAAAAGATTTTACTCTAATTAGATTTTTGGATAGATTCGTTTTCAAGAATCCAAAGAAAGTGGATGATGACTCGAAACAAGGCGCTCATCCCACGTTTGGGAAGCGCAAAGTGTATCAACCAAAGGGCATAAGAGCTGTTCCGGTGAAATCTCTGAGCTATATTAAAGAGAACCAAAAGAATATTCCTGTTGATGAACTGTTTTTGCACATCTACTTGCAGCAGAAATACAAAGATAAAGAAATCAAAAAGGAAGATGATGATAGTGATTTGGAATCTGTGGATGATAATGAATTTGAAGATATGTTGAATTCAATGTATGGTGCTGATATGAAAGAAGATGATGAATTAGATTTTATGACGGATATTGGAGATAGTTTGCAGAAAAAAGATAAGAAGAATAAAAAAGGTTGATAACTGGTTAACGCCTTGATTTCTATGTATATAAAATTGATTGTTTCAGGTAAGCCAGCTGACGGCAGTGATGATGAAGAGGAGAAAGAAGATGATGAATCACTTGAAGATCTAGATGTAGAGGAAGACATTGATGAAGAAGATGTTAGTGATGATGATGAAAATTTTGAAAAGGATAAAGGTGAGTTTAATACTTCTTGTGTTTTAAAAAAAACAGCGCAGTTTTTCATTCTTTGTTTAGATCTCTTTGAAGATTTGGATGACGATGACGACGAAGATATTGTTTTTGGAGGCTCATCAGATGAAGAGCAAACGGAATCGAATAAAAAGGTTGCCAAGAAAAGCAAAAGTAAAAAGAGTGGGAATGATCTACATTCACTTTTCGCTTCAGCTGATGAGTTCGCTACTCTTTTGGAAGATGAAGGTAGCTCTAAAACAGCTCCTGGTGGTGCGAATGCTTATGCTAATAAAGACAATGCTAGTAAGTATTTTAAAGCCTTTGATTCAGGAGAAACTGATCTGAATATTAATTTTCAGATGTAAAGCAAATTGCTTGGGAAGATAAGAGAAACAGGTGGTTAAAAGGTTATAATTCGACAGTGGGGAAAGACAAGAAAGGCAAGAAATTTGGCAAAAAGAACGACTTCAGCAAAAAAAGGCCCAACTCTAGTAAATTTGGAAATAAAAATAAAAAGTTTAAAAAGTAATTGATTATGTACTTATAGCATTAAATATTCTTTGCTTATTTGTTTTATTTTATAATTTATTATCCTAATAATGTCTTGAGTTCGGAAATCATTCACATGCTGAGCTTTTTTTTAAGTGGCAACATTTTTTGTTTGGTTGTGATCATTGATAATTTGAAAACATATTTAGCAGTAAAATAAAGCCCTAAAGATATCTGCAACATGGTGTCTGATTTTCAGCACAATTCTTGTATAGAGTTATCAAAGATTGTGTTTAGGTTTTCACTTTATTGTCAGACACCGTTTTTTTCTTACAAAGTTCCAATATGATATTGAAAATCTTTGCCTTTTAGACATGTCTTTTATTTTTACTATCCCACGACCTTCATAGGTATATCAAAAAAGTGAAAACCGATTTTGATAGTTTTTTACATAAAGTTCAGTGGCGTTGACAGTTCTTTTTCTAAAAAGTTAAATTTTAGTGATTTAAAATCCCTGAATTTTACGAAACCGATTTCAAAAATTGAAATACAAATCTTGTTCCCTGAAACCAAGAAAGATTAAAAAACACAACAAAGGTTGCTCTAACGCATTTCGATAGCAAAGCTCTCTTTGAAGATGATAGCTTGGCTATCGAAAAGTGTTAGAGCAACCTTTGTTGTGTTTTTTAAACTTTCTTGGTTTCGGGGGACAAGATTTGTATTTCAATTTTTGAAGATAACTAAGGACCAGACCGTTCCACCCAAACCGATTTCGTCCAGAAAATGTTCCATTTCAGATAAATGTGCATCAATCTAGGCACTGAACTTCTAATTTTGTTCTGGGAAGACCTAGTTAATAATAATAATAAGGTTAGGCGCGGACTACGATTTTTAACAGCACGATTATTTTGTCGCAAAAATGGAAATATATGGTAGGGATGTAACAAATGGATTTCCCACATTCGCGAATGCGAATATTCATTTCAAACATTCGCAAATGCGAATGTTGGCTGTTTCACTACCACTTGGAAAATTTTGTGAGAAACTTCCAGAATAAAAATATCTCACACAGTTTTTATTTTCATTTAAATTTTGACTTCATCTCTTAATTTACAAGTAACATTTTTCTCTAAATTTCGAAAAATTATTCTCAAAATTTTTATGCTTGTGTTAACATTTTAATCCAATTTTTAAAAAATAAACAAATTTTGAGATAAAGCTAATTTTGGTTAAAAATCTCAATTTTAAATAGAAATTTAGTCGAAACTTCGAGAATAACGCGAATTTTGAGAAACAGGTTAAATTTCTAGACACTCAAAATTTCGAAAAAACGCTTAAATTTTGAGTATAAAGTCGTAATTTAGAAAAAGACGAATTAAAATTAAAAACATCCAGTTTTGGTATAAAGCTCAAATTTTCAGGAAATCAAATTTAATATAAAAACTTGACTTTTGAAAAAACTTGCTTGAAAAATATCAAAATTTCAAGAAAAAGACGATTTTTGAAATAAAAATCACAAGTTTCTAAAACCCAAATTTTGAAAAAAAATATCAAAATTTCGAGGAAAAGATTGACATTTTGAGGAAAACGTCGAAACATAGTAAAAAGTTAAAATTTCCCATAGAAAGTCAAATGTTGTCGAAATTTCGAAAAAAGGGCAATTTTTGTGGAAAATTTCAGAAAAAAAATTTGAAACGTTAAGAAAAAGAATCGATATTTCTTAACTGAATATTTATTTTTTTAACCCTCCCCAAGTGTGACATCACAAAATATCCACTATTGAGATAAGCTACGAAATTTTGAGAAACAAGTTGGAATTTGAAATTTCTAGAAGTTTTCGCCTCTGAACGAAAATTCAAAGATTTTCAAAAATATGTTTTAAAATTTTCATATAAATATTATTCCAAAAATTTTTACTTTTTACAAATTTTTCAGGAAGATGAATTTTTAAAAAAAAGTCGAAATTTTTCAAAAAGGTTGAATTTTGAGAAATAACGAAATTTTAAAAAACAAAACTACGAATTTTGTGATAAAAATTCGAAATTTTAAGAAAGTCGTATTTGATATAAGAAGTCGAACTTTAGAATGAATTCGAAACTTTAAAAGAAAAAGAGAATTTTGTGAAAAAATGCGGATTTTGAGAAAAAAGTCGAAATTCTTAGAAAATGTCGAAATCTCAAGGAAATGACTAATTTTTATTAAAAATAAGAATTTATGGAAAAGGCTTCCGCAGTTGGGAACATAAATTTTCTGTTGGGTGTATGAATCATGGGAGAGCAAGCGTCCCATCCTGCCATATTGTAGTGAGCTAATAGGAAAAGAAAACAAGGGAATTTAAAAATACTTTTTATGAGGTGGGACTAGATAAATTACTGGAGTAGTAATTATCTTCAAAAATGTTGTTAGCTATAATACTCATGGGCCCCCAACACAAATTTTCAGGTCCTTTAAGACAACTTTTTTACATAAATTAATTTTTTTCGAACTTTCAATTTTTTTATTTCGTGTTTTAATTCAAAACCTCTAGAAAAAAGTCGAAATTTTCAGAAAAAAATTAACAGTTTTAAAAACAGAGCAACTTTTGAGTCAAAAATAACAATTTCCAAACAACCAAAACAGAATTCTCAGAATTTCGACCTGAATTTCTAAATTACAAATTTTCTAGAAGTTGTTATTTTTTAAGTAAATAGAGAAATTTTTAAAAATTTCGTTTTTTAAAAAATTTCGAATTCTTTTGAAAATTTTGACTTTTGTTGAAAATTAATAGGATTCGAAAAATTTTCAACATTCGATATTTTTCCAAACTTTGTTTAGCAGTTTTACAAAATCTAGTCTGACTTTTTAAAAAGTTTTTTCAACATTTCGACCTCATTTTGAAAATTAAATTTTTTTGTGAAAATTTCAGCATTTTGACTTTTAATTTCCTTTTTAGAAATTTTTACATTTTTAAAATTCCTTTATTTTTTAAAATTCCAAAATTTGTAATTTTCGCTTTTTAATAAAAATTTTCGAATGTTTTTAAAAAATTTCGGCGTTTTTTTTAAATTGTCAATTATTTTTTTAAATTTTCATCTCATTTCAAAATTTAAACTTTTTTGAAAATTCAGATTTTTTCAAATCATAAAATTGTTTCAAAATTTCGCTTATTTTTGAAATTTTTGGCTAATCTTCAAAATTTCGATTTTTTTTAAACCCTGCCTTACGTCGTTACATTTTTTAAAATTAAATTAGAACGAACTGCTAAAAACTTCGCTTTTTTTTTAAAAATTTCGTTTTTTTTATAAAAATATTTAAATTTTTCTAGAAAATTTCAGTATCTCTTGAAATTTTCCAATTTTTATGAAAATTTTGACTTTTCCAATTTTTGACATTATTTCAAAATTTCGTTCTTTTTGAAATTTTGATTATTTTTTAAAATTTCGACTCGTTGAAAACCTTTACTTTTGTTCAAAATTATAATTTATTTTTTAAATTTAATTAGAAAGGCTTCAAAAATTTCGCCTTTTTTTGAATTTTTCGATTTTTTCAAATCTCTTTCAAAATTTAGTTTTGAAAATTTTAACTCTTTTCAAAATTGCAATTCTTTTTAAAATATCGAATTTTTTAGAATTTCCACACTTTTGGAAATTTTTTTATTGAAATTTTTACTTTTTATGAAAATGTTGATATTTTGTTAAATTTCGACTATTAAAATTTTAATCTAAAATTTATTCGTTAAAATTTTGATTTTTTCGAAAATTTCGAAATCTTTTGACAAAATTTTCAAAATTTGATATTTTCTTAAAACCGCACTTTTTTTGAAAATTTCGATTTTTTTAAAGTTTGGCAAATTTGGAATTTTATCCAGAATTCGACTTTATTTGAAAAACTTGAATTTTTAATTTCTTTGAAAATTTTATTTTTTTATGAAAATTTTCAAGTTCCTCAAAGTTTTGATTTGTTTTCAAAATTTTGGCTTTTTTAAAAATTTCCTCATTTTTAAAATTTTAATTTGGTCCCAAGATTTGAAATTTTTCTTCAAATCCGGAGTTTAACCTTAAATTTTTATAAAAAATTCGAGCATGTTTTAAATATTTAAGATTAAAGTAACAATTTTTTGATTCAATTTTTTCAATGTTGTACTTTTTCTTCAATGTTGGGCTGTAACCTTCAAATGTCTACTTTATTTTTTGAAAATATTAATCTTCAAACCTAATTTTCGGTTCAAAAAACATACATTTTGAGTTTTAAATTAAAATTTGGAGGGAAAAAAATATAGATTTAAATTCGGAAGGAAAATAATTGTCATTTCATAATAAATAATTAAAGAAATTACGCCTGGAAAGACCATCAATTTAAAATTTTTTTTACATAAACTTCGAATTTAAAGGCGAACTTTCAAGTTTTTTCCCGAAATTTCGACTTTGTTTTCGAAATTCTAAGATTAACGTTAATCCACTTTTTTTGGAAATTTGAAATCGAAATTTTGATTTTAATCTGGGTAAGTCTAAATTTTAAGATTCGAGGCGAAATTTCTAGAAAGAAATGGAATTTTCGAGAAAAAAAATCGCAATTTCAAGATTAAAGTCAAAATTTTAACTTCAGCTCGAAATAAAAAAAAAATAATTTCTTTTTAAATTGATATCCATTCTATACCTTCGTAGTTTTGACTCTTTAAACTCGCAATCAAAAATTTTAAAAAACATCGGAAAAGCATCTATGTATGGTTACCAAATATCGATGTTTGAAACATCGTTGTTCCATTCAAAACAATATCCATGTTTAAACATCGATGCTTTTTTGAACTATGTTGCATCCACGATTGATTTATACCGGTATGCTGAGATTTTGACGCAAACTTGCCCCGTGCACGCAGATTGACGTTAACTGCGAAGCAAATATGCGATGCAGATCATTGCTAACCGATTTTAAAAACCTTTTTTGTTGCATTCAGTTTAAAAAGATCTATTAATCGAGGAATCGTAAGGGGTACTTTGCTATTTGAATTTTTAAAGCTCTTAAGGGTGAAAGAGTGAAGGTTGAAAAATACATGTTTAAGTGGCAATTTAGTAATCAAAATCGATCTGTCCTAGCATTTTTTTTGAAATATGTTTGTTCGCGGTTTTATAGAATTTATTCGTTACTTTGGCAAACACGGTATAATGTAAACATCTGGGCTTTTGCATCGCGTCTACGTCACCTGATGCGCTTCGACATACCGGTATAACTGTATCGTGGTTGCATCCCTAATGGACAATGTATTAATCATGAAATGAGTGAAGGTAGCTTTATGTTTTTTTCAATTTATTTAACATTTCTTCGGCCCAGTTTGGAAATATTATAATATAATATAATATTTCCGGTCAATAAGGGTCCACCATGAAGAATAAGGTAGCTTTAGTTTTGGTGATTTTTATTAGTAACTTATCTAAAGATTGAATTACTACTTCATGACGTACTCTTATACACATTAATCTGGAATGTTCTATAAATTCTTTCGTTTTCAATTGGAGTTTGTTTGGAAATCGATTATCTCAAAAGAATCGATATTTCTACTCTGACATTCTTTATCTAATGTTGGCATCTCTGAGTCCCATTTTCAAATGTCACAACTGCATTTTAAGGTTACTTTGATTGTCAAAACAGCAGATGTAAATAACGAATAAAAATCAAAACAAGATTAATCATTTTATTCTTTGATTTACAAAATGGTGTGCGACAAGTGCGAGAAAAAACTGGGCAAAGTAATAACGCCGGATCCTTGGAAGAGTGGAGCCCGGAACACCACAGAATCTGGGGGAAGGAAAGTAAATGAAAACAAAGCCTTAACAGCTTCAAAGAATCGTTTTAATCCGTATACGTCCAAATTTGAGACTTGCAGGTCAGTTAATAATATTTATACAATGGTTGTTGTGAGACAATATAATTTTATTTATTAGGATATGTAGACAGAAAGTACACCAAGTTGGATCCCATTACTGTCAAGCATGTGCGTATAAAAAGGGGATATGTGCTATGTGTGGAAAGAAAATAATCAGTACGAAAAATTATAGACAGTCTTCAGCATAACTCTCACGTTTGTAGTTTCTGCAACAGGAACGACTGTTGAAAATTGATTTGTTACATTTGTCTGCATAAAGAATGAAAATTGTTCGACATGTGGTGTTAATTTTAGAAATTGAGGTCTACTTATCTTTATGTAATATATTGTATTAGCATAGTTATATTGTAAGTGTAATATAATTCAGGGATATATTTATTATTTAATATTACTGCTGAAATTTAAAATAAAGTGAATCCAAACATTGTTCACACCAAAGGGTGATTTTGTGTTTGAATTATTCTATAAATATCTATATTAAATGTTGATAAGATAATTTAGAAAGCTTTAAAAAATCAATAAAACACAAAATATACATAAACTTAACAATAATTGAAAAATCATGTAAATATTTAAATGTATTGAATCTGTTTGAATTTCATATTAGTTAATGTAATTTAAGTTACCTGCATTGTGAGGCATTTGCAAAAACCCAAAGATTAGGTTATGTAATATTAATCTTGTAAATTAATTCATAAAGAGGGTTTCTGTCTGTCGTATTAAGTGCCCAAAATGCCGGCAGCCAAAATTGCTTTTCATAGAAATTTTAAAATAAGATTGAATTGTTCGAAAAATTTAATTTCTTTTTTTCAAACGAATGGCAAAGTATTTTAAGTTAATATAGCAGCGTTCACTCCACCCACAACCAGCACGTAGTAGCAGGGCTAAGGAGGATTCAGCTCTTTCACAAATCTCCAGTAATTTACGAAAATAAAATTAATTTTTAACTTGTTTCCTAAAATTGTCAAATTCACATTTTTACCTTTAGTTGACATTTGACTTTTTCAAATTTAAAATTTTAGTTCCTCCAAATTTAAAACTTAAATACAAAATTTTAATTCGTTTCATCAACATTTGCCACAGAAACCAGAAAATTTGAGTTTTTTTATAAGCTTTGGATATTTCATTATTCTAACTTTAATATGGAAAATTGCACGACTTTTTTTCAAAATTTCGATCTATTTTCCCTGTTGAATTTCAAATTTCATGCTTTTTTTTTTGCTAAATTTGCTCAAAATTATCTTCGATTTGTTTAGAAATGTTGATCTTGCTCCGAATTTGTAGCCTTGAAATGTTCATTTCTTTTCCTGAATTTGGAAAAAAAATTGCTGTATTATTTTAGTTTTACTTTTAATTGTGAAATTTCAACTTTTCTTGTGGAAATTCTAAATTTGAACCAGAATTTTCTTTTAAATTTGGATTTTTCACACATTTCTGCTTTTTTTCCTTTTAAAATTACTAGTGTAAACTTTTGATTTTTAGTGTTTTTCTAGATTTTCAATCTCATACTTCACACCTCAGGCTGTTGTTAGGCTATTTTGACCATTGTTTCAAAACTATACTTAAATCTCAAAACCTTTTCTTTGAAATTTAGAGTTAAACTCGAAAATGTTGGGTATTTTGTATAAATTTAGGATTTTCAAGTTTTTTCTAAAAATTCCGAAATTGCGGTGTTTACTATTAATTAATTTTTTCCTAATATCAAAATTTCGGTCTTTCTATGAATTTTTACTTTATGCCGAATGATGTGCGTTAACAGGTTCACCTAGCATGTTTTGAAGCCAAAAACAAGAAAAAGATATTTAGCTATACTTGCTCAAGCCATTTCCTATTTGACCATTGGGTACATTTCTTGGTTGTAACACTCAGAAATTCCCTCCAAGTTTCAACACTCATAACATTTTTGTGGTTCCCCGATTTATGAACGTGGATTCTTTAAAAAGTCAGTGCAATTAAATAATTTACTCGCAGTTTCTTATAATCAATAATTGTGCTTTATTGGAAATGGGGTGTGTATGAACTATTTTGTTCAATGAAACACCACACTTTAATTATCGAGACTTTATTTATTCAAGAGGTCTCGGAAGGTGTGTGTTGTCGCGACGAAATTATAATCTCAACTTCATAGTCGAAAAGGAATCTTTTCGTACTATTTCCAAATACATCTGGTCTATTTCATGATACACTGCTAATATACATGTCAACGTTAATCCCTTAAAACCTATATTCAGAAAAGGGACTGACCAGCGTTCTTAGAATTAATCATCCACCTAAGAGTGTTCCAAATAAGTTGAAGTACCCGTATCAGATTTTACTTCGTAAAAGATACAGCGAAACCCATAAAGCAATGATAGATTTTTGCTCTCACGTTTTAAACGTAATTTCCAACATGCTTGTTATTAAACAATACATTTGGCAATGCCTTTCACGAACGAGATATTTTTTCATTCTGATACAGATAAAGTTACATACTTGGCAATATTTTGCACCAAAGTTAGTCAGTACTTCTTTATTATGTATTTATTAATCAAGTAGCATAAATTTCAACTGCAGAAAGCTATGGTTTTGCTTTTTATTAACATTTAAATTCGAAAATGAACGAGCGTTATTTTTCAAAGAAATTGTTTTCATTTTATTTCTTTAAATTTCGGTTACAGATTTGACATTTTAATACTGGGTATATATAGCTTACTAAATATTTTCATTGATTACATTACGATGTTTATTTCGATAATTTTCGGATTTCTTCGGTCTCGCCTTTAAAATACATACTATAATGTGCCGTAGAGTCTAACTGCCAGGAAAAGATCTTGTCGAAAAAATGCTGAAATACGTCAATTTTGTTTGCAAAGGGTATAACTTTGGAAGCAAAAATCGTAGCTCAAATTCCACCCTCTTGTGAGGTGGTGTCATCCTCATAAATTTTTTTTTAAATGCAATAGTTAAAGTTTGTTAATGTATTCAATTTATTATTTTTAAGTACTTCTTCCTCATTGTTCCCTTCCTAAGTTATGCAATACTGACGAGCTCAAATGAGAGCGAAACATCGATGGCCAGTGCTATAATCTTTTTTTTGCATTTTTTATATTTTCATAATTTATTAAAAAAATTTTTCATATCTAATTTTGGACTTCTATATTTCGTTTTTTCCTATTCTATGTAAAATACACTAATCTATTTTTTGTCTTGAGGTGACGTTTTAAATAAATTTAGATATCACCGTCATATTTCAAACCATGTTTCAGAAATTGTCAAATTTCATTAATAAAAATTTAAATATTTGCAAACTGGGTCGCAGAAATGTCAAATAAAATTAATAAACCTAGATTTAAAATGCCGAATTTATTTTTACCTGTTCTGATTTTTTACGAACCTTCGATATTTTTTCCTGGCAATAAATAATTTTAAATAATTTAAACTTCTATATTTTTTCTAAACTTTTGACTTTTAACGTGAATTTTTAAATTTGCCACACTTGTGTTACTGACCCGGTCTGTGAGAGAATTCTAAAAATGTGTAAATTTTTCTCAACAGTGTATACCAGGGATGAATGAGCAACCTTTTTTTACAGCGGGTCAATTACAAGGCTAAAAATTTTGCGCGTGGCGCATGTGAGAAAAATATGAATGCTGGGAAGTTTGCACCACCCGGTTCATGCAGCAAACTGAAAATTTATATGTATTCAATTGGAGCACTTTCCAATTCTTCAGAATTCATCCTTTCCTTGAAACATTTTTTCCTAAATTTCTACGGTTTCTCAAATTTCGTATATTTTTTTACAAAATTTGTCTTTTTTTTTTAAATTTCGAATTTATTCATAAAATTCAAACATGACTGTCAAAATTTCGAATTTAAAAGTTCCTCATTTTTTTTTTCTGAAATTTCGCCATTTCTCGAAATTCGACTTTTTCTGAAAATTTCGACTTTTTTTAATTCTGAAAATTTTAACTTGTTTATTAAAATTTGCCTTTCCTCGAAAACTGGTCGATCTTGTGACAAAAAGGTATATTTATTGGAAATTTAAATTTTTTTGAAAGGACAGAAATTTCTTTGTAAATTTTAATTCTTTTTTAATCCAAATTTCTGAAAGTTTTAACTTGTTTGTCAAAATCTCAATGTGTTATCACAATATTTGACATTTTCTGACATTCCTTGAGGCAAGGGGCGCCTATCTTCCTCTGGCTCGAGGAGTCCAGAAAAAATAAATATTCGATATTTTTCTTAAAATTTATTCTTTTTCCGAATTTCGATGAAATCTGTTCTTTCTGGAAAATTTCGAAATTTTGCTGATTATTTTTTAGAAATTTTGACTGGTTTCCTAAAGTTTGCCTTTTTGAGGAAAACTTGATTTTTATTTCAATATCCGATATTTAATATTTCTATAAAATTTTTCCTTTTCCTGGTAAATTTCTCTTTTTTTTCAAAATTTCGAATTATTCTAAAATAGTCTTTTACCTAAAATTTCCTCAAAATTTTTCTTTTTTGAGATTTCGATTTTATTTTCAAAATCCGACTTTTTGAACTTTTTCAAAAATGGTTTATTTATTTCAAAATTTTGCTATTTTTGCTTGAATATTTGTCTTTTTCAATAAACTATGGGTTTTAGATTAAATGGTTTTATGGTTCTGAAAATGTTCACTTTTCTCTGTAAATTAGATCGAAATGTTAATAAAAATGTTGTAAATACAACATTTTTACTGAATTATAAATTTTGAGAACAATGTTTTTGAAACTTGCGATTTTTCTTTCTCAAAGTTGAACTTTTTTTAAAAATTGCGTCTTTTCACAAAATTAGACTTTTGAAAATTTTAGCTTTCTTGAATTTTAAACATTTCTCAAGTTTTTGAGAAAGGTTAGGTTTTTATTTTCAATATGATTTATTGAAAATTTCAAGCTTTCCAATTTCCCTCTTAAAATTGGACCTTCTTTTAGAAATTTGGAAGATTTTCTAGAAAGGGCAATATTTTTTTGGAAATTGCAACGTAATTTTCAAAAATCGTGAATTTTTTTCGAAGTCTTTGTTTTTTCTGATTTTTTTTAAAGTTCGATTCCCAATAATCTCAACCTGTCCGAAATTCATCTTATTCTCCAAATTTTGACTTTTATCTCAAAGTTTCTATTTAAAATTGAATTTTTTCTGAAAATTTAGACTTTTTCACAAAATTCGTTTATTTTTTTTTAATTGGAAATTTTAATAGAAATCTTAACAATCTGAGAAGAATATTTTTAAGAAATTTTAAGAAAAAGATTTCTTGAAAAATTTCAAAAGTATGCCAAAATTGAAATAAAATAAAAATTCTAAGAGAATTATTTTTAAAAGTAGCATTTTTTTACCTGAATTTGACTTATTCTGGAAATTACAACGTTTTTACAAAAAGTTACTTTTGGAAATTTAGTCTTTGTTACATTTCCACTTTTTCGAAATTTCGACATTTCTTAAAGTTCCTCGAAAGGTTTTTGCTTAGGATTGGGCTTTTTTCAAAATTTAGACTTTAATATGGAAATGCAATGTCCCCAATTCTGTCGTTTTTAAGTGAAAATACACATTACTAAGCCAAAAGATTTTCTTTTTTGCCTATGCTCATGTCCAAGATAGATCACGATTTGCATTGCATGCCTGACTAATCGTGCAGATTTATTAAAAATCATTTAAGTAATTTTACCAGAATCTTTGAATGTCCATATTGTGAAATTTGATCCTCAAATTGGTGTTGTTTTGTAAATCTACTAATTTCATTTGTACTCATTTGGAACTGTTTCTATGTTGTATATTAAATGACTAAGAAAAATATGGAAACTACAAGCAGTTTCCTCGGATCGAAATATGTTAAATGTCTATTCAGATTGGTTTATTAAGTTTTAAATTTCCTGACCATATTTACTTCTATCTGAAGGAGTTTCTTTTCTCAAGTATGGAAAATGTTTTATGTTTTTTGACAACATATGTTTCTTCTAAATGGTAAGTTCTCTTTTTTCGTCAAATAGTTTGACATTTTCTTTTCTAAAATGTTTACGTACAACAGCAGAGCTTAGGCGGGCCGCACAAAAATGTTAGACCGGCCGCATGCGGCCCGCGTCTTGCTCATCCCTGGTGTATGCTATGAGCTAAAATTTAAAAGGGGTCGAAATTATTAAGAATAAATCAGATGAAAGTGCCTGGGGCGCTTTAAAAATCGTTTGATATTTAATTTTAGCTCGCATAGTTTTTTAGTTGTGGTAAAAAGATAAAGAAATATTCTATTTCTCACCCCCTTCTACCTCACATTAATCTCAGGAAAAAGCATAATAAGCGAGAGATGTGATATCTTACAATTAGACTAGAACAGTTGTCCTTTTTACATTTCGCAAAGTAATCACTTTTTAACCATACATCGAGGATATGGCACTGTTGGAAATTAATATATTTTTCTTTCAAAGTAACGAAATGTGATTAAATCTGGTATAAAAAAGTTTGCATGTAAAATGAAATCAGTTTATTGAATAGTTTGTTAGAAAAATATATACAATTTTTATTAATTATTAAATCTAAGTTAAACACCTTTAACAATAAGAATGTTCCTCGTCTTAAACTGTCTGTAATATATACTCTAATATATAAATATTTACAAGTATAACAATAAAAATTAAAAACCTGTCAAAAATATTTGGAATGTGTAAAGGATAATAGCCTTATACTTATATGTAGCTTCTTTTATTAGTTTATAAAAAGTTTGTATCTTATTTCAATTTAATACGATAGCTACAGAAAAGTCTTTATAATACAAGTTTCTACAATGGCACCGTACATTTAAATGTTTAGATAGCACCAAATATTTTGAGTAAGTGTTTAAAATTCAGTCAAAATACTGTAATTCGAGCTTTCTTTCATAGAGATTCTCGACGTTTAAGATTGCACATTTATAATAATATATAAGACATATAAAATAAACCAAATATCGATAAGTAATTAAAAATAAATACAAAAACTATTACAAAGGTGCATGTGGTAGGCACTTAAGTACAATGTTACAGTCTAATAAATCTTTATTATCACTTCAGCTCTGTTATTATCTTCACATTAGTCAGTTAAGTTCTCAATTCAATTTTTAAGTAATTTGTCGTTTTCTGTTTAATCAGCCGTAAAATAAAATTACTTTTGGTCTTGTTTATCCGAGACAGAAATATTTGTAACCGAATCTGCCGGATCAAATACCCATTGCTTAAAAGTACTAATGTTCCCATTGCTGGAAACGTGAATTACCGAGTCATTTTCACTCGAGTCAGATCGTCTTGGTGGTATAGGCGGTTTGCCTCCACTCAAAGTTGGTAAACCTGAAGGTATTTTCGAATTACTTCTAATTGAAGTAACTGTGATATTTTTTGCAGGAGATTTAATGTGCTGCTTTGATGTTACCACCGGTGTCGAATGAACCGTGGAAGACATCAACTCCAAAAGGGCCTTCTCATTTTCCGTGTCAAAATTTCTAGAATCCCTACGTTCCGGTGACATGGGGGGCGTTTTTGTTGTCGTAGCGATCGGTATTCGCGATTTCGTATTTTCCGACTTCAGGGACTTCGGAGGACTTCTTTCGAAATTTGACCTCAGCAACTCGATCTGAGACTGCCTCTTTTCCGCATTCTTGGGGGTTTCATAGGTCGATGTGGTAAAACGCATTTCTGGGAGTTTCTTTAATTGTTCTTCGGCGATTTCTTGTATTTTATGTAACTCTTTCTCCGCGTTTGTCTTATCAGGGGAAATGGTGTTTGTGTCTTTCTGGACGAATTCTTCCATACTAGTCTCAAAATCGTTTACGTTGGTTTCGAAATTTCGGACGTTCGATTCGAAACTATTCACGTAATCCTCGAACTCGTTATCTATGTTTCTACCATTTGTTTCTTTGCTGGGCTGTGTACTTGGAATTATTTCGATTTCCGATATATTTTTAACTGAATTGCTAGGTGTCAGGACTTGGATTTCTGTAATGTATGTTAAACTCGAATTATTTTTTGGTGTAGGCGGGTCAGTACTTATCTTTGAGTCCGCTGGCTTAATTAAGAAGTTTGGAAGACGAATTTCTTTGGTGTTCTTATGGTTTGAGCTTTCGTATTTTGGTGACGTTTCTATAGCAATGTCATTATTTAGTGTGTTTATGGCTTCGGTAATTGTGACATTTTTTATTAAATCTGGTGTACTTATGGTCACTTTTGATATATCTTTATCATATCTAAGAGTGTTATCTAGAGCTGTGGTATATAGGTCACTATTTTCATTAATTTTGGAATCGTCTATTTGGTTACCATTTCCGTTTATTGACAGTTCCAAACTGTGGAGTTCTGGGGTACCATTTTCGTTTGGGGCATTGTTGACCGTTACATTACTAACTAGTCCTCGCAATTTCAATGAGTCTATTGACTTGGCATCATCAGAAGCTGCTCTTTCCAAACTACCCATAGAATGTCTTGATACTTTAATATCGTCTGACACATTAGTATCTTCCGGCTTATCTGGATAATGGAAATTATCTTGACTACAAGTAAAACGTTCATTGAATAAAAAGTTTTCAGTTGTATCGACATTTCTTGGAATGCCTTCAAGATATGTTAATGATGTTTTTGCTTCATCCGTATTATTATTTGCTGAAGAACAACTTTGTACTTTACTGCATATTTCACCAGTCTCCGGATTATTCTTTAATACAACTCTCGTTTTAGAATTCGAATCAAGGGGTTCTTTCTCCTCTTCCAGATTTTCGGCTGGTAACGATTGCCTTTTATTAGCTCGCTCAACAATAAGAGATTTTCGTTCTTTTTTCTCCGGTACAACTTTATTTTCCTCAGGTGTATAGGAAATATTATTTTTATTTAACTCCTTAAATATTTCTGTTTCTAATTCCAAGTCGATGTTTTCAGGAGGTAGTAATTTTACGTCGGGGGAAGTAGGCACTTGTTGCCGTCTATGGTTAACCTCTTTAAGCAAGTCTGATGTATTTGCCCTTCGCTTGTCACTTTGTTGACTTTCCGCTTCTCGTAGAGGAATTTCAACCATATCATTTTTTATTGACTCTTTTTCTTCTCCCATCAGTTGATCATCGAAAATTGGAGGCGGTGCTGTAGTCTCTATTAACTCGACCTCAACATGTCCATCGTTTTTTAATTCACTAGGCCAAATTTCATTACGTACTTTTGTTACAGGTGTCGTTTCAAATTGATTTATTCTAGGTTTTATAATTTTGCTCCTAACATCTGTTATAGAGTCCGTTTCAATTTCAATCACTGCATTTTCCGTTTCCAAGTTGGGCCATATCTGGTTTCTTACCTTATTATCGCTATCCCCATTTAATAATTTTGGAGCAACGTGTTCTAGTTCAATCGCGTCCATGGTGTTATCATCAGATTCTCTTTTTATTTCGTTTATTTTGTTGACGAGCGCATCAAATTCTGGACTTTTACTTCCAAAGCTGAAAACTATCTCATCAGATGACACCGTGTCGTCTTTTGATAAGTTGATGTCTTCTTGATTGAGTTTTAATATAGCGTCTTCAAGGTTACCCCACTCAGTCGATTTCTTCAGCCTATTTCTTTGGAATGTATTCAGTCCATCTAGGATAAGCGATAGTCTTGGCTCTTTATTCAACATAGTGTGCCCAAATAGGTCTTCATCGGACCCCATGTCAAAGGAATCTTCGATTCTGGCACCTTTTCTCTTTTTAGTTAGCGTTGGTATACCGGAGTCGGTTATATCTAAGCTTTGCGCTCTTTCTAAAGTGCCTGAGCTAGATTTTCTGGTCCTTTGTATCTTCGTCAAATCGCCCGTACTTGCTGTCTTTCTATTTTGCCTTTCTTCAGTTTCTTCATGATGGATCGTTATGTCGCTCGAATTTAATTCAATTGTATTAACCGAAGATTGATTGTCTGTTTCCACATCAGAATCTGAGTTGTAATTTTTAATTTCGTCCTTTGCTGCCAATTCCATTTTATTTGTTTTTTCGTCTTTTTCTAGTTCATTTGTTGTTCGCTGAGCCACTACGACTTCGTCAGGTATTGATTGTATGTCGTCAAAGTTATTTTTTTGGCTCAACTTTTGATTTTCTTTCATTTTATCCTCTGGAGGTGCCGGAGCTTTACCTTTGGTCTTTTTAGGTGTTTTTGTTTCTTCCTCGTCTTTGATGAGTTTATCGTCGGAGCTTCTTCTGTTTTTACGTGCAGCTACCGCTGCATTTAGCATATGCTTGGGTATTTCCTGAGGTATACCATTATGGTCTCGTTTGATACCCGAACCTCCTGTGCTACCGTTTCGGATAAATGTCTTCTCGGGACTCTCTTCAACTTTGTTCTTCTCCCTTCGTTTTGCCAACGGCGGTGCTTCTTTCTTCATATCAACTTCATCGATACCTATGGGAGTTGCTTCATCGTTTACTCTTTCTATGTTAACGTTGTTTTCGTTTTGCGATAACTCGGCACATTTGGGGCTCGTTTGCTGAGGATCTGGTAAGACCCTGATTCCAAATTTCTGGTGTTTATTTTCTCCTTTTTGGGTTTCGCATTCGATCCTTTCTGTTCTTTCGTTGTAATTCCTAATGTTATATTGATGTTCGGCAGATATTCTTTGTTCTAACTGGACCTTGAGTTGTTCAGGGCTAAGGTTGGATTTTTGTGGAGACTTTCTAAGCAAAACTTGGTTTAGTCTTGGAGATTTGGACTCTTTTCTCTCTAGTGTGGTCATATTGCTCCTGGATTTTTGTAAGCTAGAGTAACTTGAGTTTAGCGATCCTGTATATTCGTCTCCATAGAGTTTCCGTTTTGCTGTCTTTTCGGCCTGTAAAATGAAATACTATATTAATGTGTGTCGCCAGATCAATTGTTTACAACAGTTAAGGCCAAATTGCAGCTTTAAAACTTAAAATTGATGCATATTTAGTACCTGGAATAGGTCAGCAAATGAAGAACTTCTATATACCGGATGTCTGGGTTGTCCACCTTGCCCGGGAGCGCTGTGGATCACCTTTCCTCCTCTGGCTTCAATTATAACCTCATATGGACTTGCGTAACTTAAAATTGTTAGCGCATCTTCATACACAATATGTTCAAAACTGATTGTTACGCTATTGATTCTGTCTCCTGCGATAATAATATAGAACTTGTGACATTAAAATTTAAACAAATTGAAAAAAATTACCAGAATTAAGCTTGCCAGATTCTGATGCTGGTCCTCTGTGAAGCACATCTTTGATGTAGATGCCTTCTTTGATGTTGCCACATATATTAAAACCGAGGCCTGTAAAATCGTGGCTTCTCAATGCAACTACCTTTACTTCGTGGCACTAAAAGAAAGTTAGATATGTAGTATTAAACACGATTAACAAGGTAAAAACTTACCTCCAGTGCTGAGTCATCTACAGTTTTTCTTTTTTCAGATTTTGTAGTTAAAGCTGCTAGTGGTGACCACTGATTCCATTTTGATTTACAGCTCTCTAATTGACCTGGTTTTTCCATTGGTTTACCAACTGGTGAAAATCCAACTTCTGTAACATATTATATTAAGGTAATTAATTATTTCTTAGAATAAGTATTTTATAAAATATACTCAAAACATACAGGGTGAGTCACTAAGCGGGAATCAGTTTTTGGTAGGCGTATCGTTCAAAATATCGAAAAATGTTTCGAATAAAAGTTGTTCGAAATAAAGTTCTCTACAATTTAAAATTATTGCCAAATATGGCGGCTTTCCGGTTGCACCGGAAATGAACACAACTTTCTTATTTTAAATAGAATACCCTATGTATTTTTACATTTTTGGCTTCCTTGTTAAAAATGAATATGAATTTATTAAGACGACATAGGCCCTTAGTTAAACCGTTTTCGCGTAATTTAATTTTTTTGGTTAAATTTGACGATTTCGGAGCTTGACGCCATTAACGATATTTTCCAAACGCAATGACTCAGAGTTGTGTGGCATACGGTTTTGGATTCAGGAAGAAATGGAGTATTTGTTTACGCCTTTGCTGTTAGCAAGATTTCTTAAATTTCTTCACATCCATTCAAACATGCATAACTTAATTTTTTCAAATGGAACCACCTATCTTGGATTATCTTATCGGATGCGAAATTAAATTACCTATTTTTTGGTACCAAGTATTGCCACCTCCGTCTAATAATTTTTGAGAAATTTAGAATTTTGTAAAAAATTTAATTTATTTCGTATTATCGCGTTAGCCCTGGATGTCGCGGTTTTGTTTCGTCTCGTTTGTCCGGCAATAACTGACAGTTTATCTCATTGTTGTCGCGAGGTCTTGGTATTAGTACTAAAAGACAATGTTTTCTCAAGAAGAATTGGTCGATATGGTTTACGCCTTGGGCAGTGCTGACAGAAATCCATTTCTTGCCTCAAGAATTTATGCCCAACGCTTTGCCGATCGGAGACATCCAAATTCAGCGGCATTCGATAAATTGAGAGAGAGGTTTGAGCGAACTGGTAGTACGAAATACGAGAAAAAGGAGCGTAGAAAACCAACGACGCATGAAGAAAACCATGTTTTAGTAGCGGCTGCTGTTGTCCAAGATCCTCATTTAAGTACCAGACTAATAAGCACGGAATTACAAATAAGTCAAACCTCGGTTTCACGAATCTTTCGTAAAAATAAGTTTCATCCGTATCGTGTCCAGCTAGTACAGGCGTTACGAAAACTACAAGAACAAAATGACTTTTTGGACAATGTACTATTTACCGACGAATGTACATTTCATAAGAACGGCTTCGTGGGAAGACACAACTCCCATTACTACCACACTGAAAATCCTCATTGGATAAGGCCCTTAGACCATCAGCATAGGTGGTCTCTGAATGTTTGGGGTGGTGTCATAGGAAGATTTGTTGTCGGACCACACTTCTTCAATGAACATTTGAATGCCAACAATTACTTGCATTTTTTGCAAAATCAGTTGCTCGAAATGATAGACAATTTGACTCTTGCTGTCGTGCGGTCGTTCCAACAAGATGGGGCACCGGCACATTATGGAAGGGATGTAAGGGAGTTCCTCAATACACAATTCCCTAACAAGTGGATAGGAAGAGGAGGTCCAGTGGCATGGCCCGCAAGATCACCGGATTTAACTAAGCCAGACTTTTTCTTGTGGGGTCATGTTAAGCAAGTTGTGTACCAGGAACCACCAACTACCCGAGACGACATGATGGACCGGGTTCGTGTTGCTTTCCAAAATATAAATGAAAACGTCTTAGTGGATGTGAACAATTCTTTGCTACAGATACTGCGCATTTGCCATCGTGAAGCTGTTGTATGTTGAACATTTAATTTAATGTTATTATTACCATTGTTTATGTATTCTTCTTAATATTTGTTGCAACTTACTGTTACCGATTTGTTTATTGTTTATTTACTTTCTTTAATGTTTTACACTGAAATCCAATGATGATTTTCAGTATCGTGTTGTATCGTTTCCTCCCCACGAAGCGGTTCTTAAAATCATCATGAAATCGATTTTTGGCTTATTCTTCTGGTTCTTAAGTGCGGATATTGGACAGCAGCAGCCACTACTGAAACTTGGTTTTCTTCATGCGCCGTTGGTTTTCTACGCTCCTTTTTTCCGTATTCTGTACTTCCAGTTAGCTACAACCTGAAGAATGCCACTAAATTTGAACATCTCTGGTCGACAAACCGTTGGGCATACCTATATATTACAAACCCTAATAAAATTGTTAATTTTTTTGAATTTTAATTATTTTAGTTCATAATTAATATTTGGGCCATTGTGTTTGCCTTACTCTAACAATTGACCTAGTTTTCAAAAAATGTAAAAGTGTAAACCACATGAAACGATTCTTGTTCGAAAAACATTTTCTGTAATTTGCAGGACAAACGAGACGAAACAAAACCGCGACATCCAGGGCTAACGCAATAATACGAAATAAATTAAAATTTTTACAAAATTCTAAATTTCTTAAAAATTATTGGACGGAGGTAGCAATACCTGGTACCAAAAAAAGGTAATTTAATTTTGCATCCGATAAGATAATCCAAGATAGGTGGTTCCATTTGAAAAAATTAAGTTATGCATGTTTGAACAACTGAAGAATTGAGTCGATGGATGTGAAGAAATTTAAGAAATCTTGCTAACAGCAAAGAAGTAAACAAATACTCCATTTCTTCCTGAATCCAAAACCGTATGCCACATAACTCTGAGTCATTGCGTTTGGAAAATACAGTTAATGGCGTCAAGCTCCAAAATAGTCAAATTTAACCAAAAAACTTAAATTACGCGAAAACGGTTCAAGTAAAGGCCTTTATTGTCTTAATAAATTCATATTCATTTTTAACAGGGAATCCAAAAATGTAAAAATACATAGGGTGTTCTATTCAAAATAAGAAAGTTGTGTTCATTTCCGGTGCAACCGGAAGGCCGCCATTTTTGGCAATAATTTTAGGTTGTGGAGAACTTTATTTCGAACAACTTTTATTTGAAACATTTTTCGATATTTTGAACGATACGCCTACCAAAGACCGATTCCTGCTTAGTGACTCACCCTGTATGTTGAATTATAAAATCGAAAAATTGAGGACCAAAGAGTGGTTTCGACCTTGTTTGATCTCGACTATGTAGTGTATTAAACTTGGATCTAACAGATACTTAGGGTAGTTAGGTACTTTTCTTTAAAATGGCAGTTGCCTTTGCTAATTTCTTCTTTCGTATTACCGAAATTGTGAATGACTATCTATACTTTATCATTATTTATTTTCTGTTTGTGTAATTCATTTTCCTGCCTTCACCGCAGCTTTGTACAATTGTATATTTTCTTACTCAACTTGTAATGTCCGTTATTTTGAAAACATCCAGAATTTCTACAGAACGAGTTGGAGTTAGATTTGGTTAGAGTAAAATGGTCCCAAATCTGGAATATTTTTCTCTTGCAAGAGCTAAACATACACATAATTGTTAGGAAGTATATTATTCTTCTATGCTTGAACTGGGGCATGAAATAGATCTGGGATCATTTGGAAACATTTGGCCCTCCATTCCCCAAAAGAAATAAAAACAAAAAATGCTCAGAAATTCGAATGCTAATGCAATGTCTACTTTGACTAATACTGCTAAGGGGTAGAACTATTAATTATTAATTATCGGAAATATTTTAAAACAAATTTTCGAGAAAAATCAAGATATTGAGATAAACAAAATTTAGAAAAAAAATTATGTGGTTTGAAAAAAAATCAAAATATATTTTAACTAAAAATATAAAAATCCCGAGCTTAATTCCGATATTTCGACTTTCCCCTTGAAATCTGGATTCTTATCTCTCAATATTTTTATATTTTGTTTTTTAGAAATTAATAAGGTTTTGATCCAAATTTCAAGCTTGAAAGTGAAAAGTTTCATTTTTAATTTGGAGATTGAAATGCATTTTTTTTTTATTTCGAAGATTTTACTTTTTACTTACCAAGCTGAGTTGAAACATGAAATACATATTTGTTTTTTTAATGTCAAATTTTAACTCGAGATATTTCCAGTTTCCACTTACAATATAATTTCGAGATTGTGGTCAAATTTTTACATATTTTTTATTTAGAAGTTTCGGCCCTTTAATACAGTCTGAAATTAAAATTATTATTTTATTAATTTCTTTCATTCTTACACTTTAACTCCCAAAATAAAACTCTAAATGTTGACAAAAACGTAGAAAAGCTAAAATTATTATCGAAATTTATAGAAAAATGTTAAAGTTCGCAAATTTGCAATCTCCAGATTTTGATTTTTTGCTCAAAAAGCCTTTAGAAAAATTTAGAATTTAAGAATCGAAATTTTGAAATAAAGTCGAAAATTCTAGTTTAAAGTGGTAAATTAGAGACTAATATTCAAATTTTGATCTTTCAGATTCGAGTTTACTTGAACTCGAACTTCCGAGATTTCTCATATTAATTTTTAGTTCTTACTTTCAAATTCTAATATATTTCTTAAAAACTTCTCATTGAAGCTTGAAATTGTCCATGCTGAAAAGAAACATAATCAAAATTTTGAGTCTATTCTTAAAATTTTTACCTTTTCTCTTAAAATTTAGTTATCTTAAAATGTCAGCGTCTTTATAGTTGTTGAAATGTTGAGTGTTTCAAGCTTAAAAGCTAAAATTTTGTGAAAGAGTTAAACATTTGAATTCCAAATCGAATATCAGTTGAATGCCAAATCCTTGGGAATAAATCTAAAATGTTAAGATTTTTCAATGAATTTCGAATACATTTATTTCAATTAATTTAGGGTTTTCCTCAAAATTGTGGATTTAAGGGAAAGTATTTTAAGTTACATATTTATCATAATATCAGGACAATGTTGATTAATTTTATTTAACATTTCTGCGACCCAATTTGGAAATATTTAAATTTTCAGTAATGAAAGTTGACAATATTCTGAAACATTATTTTAAATATGACTACGTGATATTTAAATTTTTAAAACGTCACCTCATGATAGCTGATAAAAAATAGGTTAATTTATTTAACATAGCAGGACAGCTTTGAAAAAAAGCAATATAAAAAAATGTAACAAAAACTACAAGAAAAATATTTCTAAATAAGTGTAGAATATTTTTTCTCAGCTTCTCTCGACCAGATCAGCCGTTCGTACATATATCCGGCCCATCGTATTTGCCTGATTTGCCTTATGGTCAGTCCGGGCCTGTATTCTTCCATATTCTACAGGGTACAAAGCGGGACATTCACATAATATGTATCGGGGATTTGCAGGGACCGATTTCAGAGTGTGCAACTACACAGGGGTCCGCTCCAGCTAGAAGCCCCCACAAACAAGCGATGAGCCGATGAGCTTTTTATTTGTCATCAAAAATATTGCGGAAACGACGTGGATGGTTTTATAATATTTTCCTAGGAGCTAGTGTACTGCAAAGGGCCCACAGAAAGCCTAATCCGCTCCGCGGGATCTTATTTTTTTGCCTATACACCCTACAAGTAGATTAATTGCATGTATATTGACTTGGCTTTGATATTAACACTAAGAAAATGAGGACTGTGATATCTAACAACTCCACAGGAATACGATCAGGAGATCATTCATTTTTCAGTTGTGTAGGGTAGTTTCTAAGTTTTGTTTTATAAATTTTATATGTGAATTCGGATCTAGTTTTTCATCCTTTAGATTCGATTAGATTATAGATGGGTCGTTTGGTGTTCTCTGATCTATGCAGTTCCTAGGTTCAAACTCTTGTAAAAGTTTATTATGGACTTATGATTGAGTTTTTCCATATCTGAAGGATCTAAAAACGCCCATCCGAGTTGGATGTGCCTTTGGCGTGCATGCGCAGCGCACTTGCATAACACATGTTCTGCAGTCTCCACAGCTTCTGTGCAAAAGCGACATAGGTCTGTTTTAGTTTGATCCATTCTCTCGAGGTGGTACCTCCTAGGGCAATGTCCTTTTAAGAGGTTGGTTAGTATCCTCAATTTGGACTTGCTGAGCGCTAAGTACCCCTTTGTCTTTTCAAGCGTTCCAGATATGAATTCTTTTGCCTATCGTAGTCTTGCATATAATCTTCAGTGGAAAATTCTTGATTTTGCGTCCCATTTTTTGACCTCATTGTTTTAGAAAAACCAAAAGCTGGTTCAGGTCCAAGAAATGATGATGAAGATCCTTCTCTATCGAGTTGGCCCGCTGCCTCATTCCCTTGTATTCCTTTGTGCCCTGGTATCCACTTAAGGTTAATCTTGTTGTGTTTAGCTAGTTGCTTTAGAGTTTATTGACAGTCCCAACCTAGTTTGGATTTGACAGTGCAACTGCTGAGAGCTTTTATTGCCGCTTGACTATCAGAGTTAATGTAAATCTTTGTTCCTTTTAGGTTTCACTAAAAGGCGCATAGTTCTATTGCATGTATTTCAGTTTGGAAGACATTTGGGTCTTTAGAGAACCTATAGTTAGGGCCATAAATTCCCGTTCCAGTCTCATGTCCTGTCTTTGATCCATCTGTAAACGAGATGAATAATTTTTGTTTTTCTTCAGGTACTGATTGAGCGTCAATGCGGCTATTTAAGTCCACCTCAAAGGAATGATCAAATTCGTACGTGGGTTACATATATTCAACCAATCTTGCTAAAATCACAGGGCTACATTCCTTGAGTATTCCCATGTGACCGGCTAAGTCTCCTTCTTTAAAATATTTTAATTGCAGTAATCTTGAGGCTTCTTTGATGACCTCCCTCTTTATTAAAAAGTGGAGAGGAGTTACACCTAGCATTACCTCCATTGGGCAGGTGTTCATTGCACCTGATATGCCCAGACATGCGTACCTTTGAACTATGTTTAGTTGGCTTTATACTGTCTTCTTTGTTATTTCTCGCCACCATACTAAAGAAGCGTATGTGATCACGGGTGTAATTATCATCTTATATTATGAGCAATAGGTCATTTTCGGTTTCAGACCCCAAGTTTGACTGCGGCACGTGCAGAACGCTATCGTGGCTCGCTTGACTATTCGAGTCAAATGAGGATTCCATGTGAGCTTTTGATCTAGGACTATTCCTAGATATTTTGTCTTGCTTGAGAAGTTAAGTTGAGGTCCATTCATAGTGGGAGCTGTTAGATTGAACTTCATTCTCTTCGTGAAAATAATTATCATTGTTTTATTTGGGTTTACACTTAACACTTGTTTTGAACACCAGTTGTCAATGGTGTTTAGGGCTTTCTGCATTAAATCGTACAGGATTTTATTGTTTTTGCCCCTGATAATTACAGTAATATCATCTGCATAAGCTATTGCGTCAAAGCCCGAATAATGCAGTATATTTAGGAGGTCATCAACCACGATGGACCACAGCAGTGGAGATAAAACACCTCCCTGGGAACAACTCTTTGCTGCGCTCACTACCTAAGGTTGCCTTTACTTTTTCGCTGTAATATTATGCCCTCTTTGCAGTTTTAAATAAAAACTATCTCTTCCTTACGAATTTGTTTCCAGGCCAGAATTAATCGATTGCTGTAAGATAAAGATAAATGGTATGTCGAATAACCATTTTTTCCAATTTATAATATTAGTTTAGATAAACCTAATAAAACTAACTTAACAACTTGGATCACACTGCTTTAAAGAGTTCATGCAGATTGCAGAATAATATTTTGTTTAGATTCGTTGATACGATCATGTATATCTGTATGTTTAGCTGCCTAGTGAGTCTTCTGACAGTTGGGTAACAAATTTGTGCCCTAATGATGAGGCTGTCATCTAACAAGTGCCCTATGTGCGATGTTACCGTAAGTTAGATCGTTAGATGATGATGTCGTCGCTATTAAAACATTTACTTACAAAGAAAATGAAGACAGTTTAATTACTTTTTCTAAAAATAATTTTAGTTTGGGAAGATCTAAAGTATTTTTTCAGAATAATAAGTATTTTACTTACGACTCAGCCTTGCAAGATATGTCTATATCAATTTTCGTTAAAATCGCTTTAGTAACTAAGCCTTGAAAAGCCGACAACAGACAAACACAATTTCGCATTTATGTATTAGGATTAGGATCCTGTACTCGCTGATTAGTTGGTGTAAGATAATCACCTACTCTGTTTACTTAATAAGCTTTTTAAGTTAGTTTTTGACATTTCGATCATCTCAGCGGCTCCAAACAAGCTTTCAATTTCAATGTTTATTTCTTAATACATACATCTTCGCAGATCTTTGTATCTTTTTAGATAATTGATGAAATTTTAAAATGAAGGGAGAACATTATAATCTTACCTTTGAAACCAGGATTGTCGAAAGCATATTCCCCCTTTCCTTTTTCTGGATCATTCTCTATAAGCAGATTTCCTATAACAAAACAATTTGTGTTACGACAAAAATCGAGCTAAATTCTAAAAATAGTTAACATTTTCTGATATGTAGAAATTAATTTTTCTTTACTCGAAACTCAACCTTGTTAGGAAACGCAAAGCATTAAGTTTCACTGGTAGATTTTGTTCTTATTTTTAACAATTGATACCTAGAAGCATTTGAATACAGGTTCCATATATGCATCAGCCTAATAAATGTAATTATTTGATACCAATTTTCTCCTAATGAGGAGCGTGTTATTTATGTACAAAATTATTTTCGGAGAACTGCATACCCTAATTTTAAAATAATTATATAGAAGCTGTAAGTTACTAACCTTCACAAATGATCTTCCTTTTAAGAAAAGGCTGACTGAAATAATGATACACTTTGTAATACGACATGATTTTAGTTGAATTTTACAAACATACTTCTCCAAGTTTGGCTGCTTTACCGTAAGTATATCAATAATATTTTGAGAGGTGATTTAAAAATAAAGGGGCAAAAGTCAAGCATTGTCGGTGATTATTTCAAATACAATAAAAACAATACAGTTTTATCAATACAACGTTTAAAAGAATTGGGAATGGGCTTATCGTAAAATATTGTTTAGAGTCGTTACTTCTGAAAAGCTCTAACTAAAGCATTCGTAACGTAAAAAGAGCTGTTATGATACATTTTTTAAATAACTGATATTTCGAAGTTTTTCTTTGCGGAACTGTTTAATATTCATAATTGATATATTCTCTAGAGCACTCAACAACTAAACACTCTGGCTTGTTATTAAGTCCCTAGAAGGTTTCACCCCTTTACCACATCGGCAATTAAAGAAATAATTACGCGATACGTATTTCGCCAGCAGAACTGGCATTTTCAAGCGCACTAATTTAAATAGATTAGCAAAAGTTGCATCGACGTCATCTGCATTGAGATTCAAATTGATACTGGCGGTCTTTTTCTTTCTTTCCGATTTCTAATTGTTTAACACATCTGGTGTATGCAATTTTGACCTGCCACAAATAACCTTCAATAAACTGGAGGCTGCCAATGGTTCTTTATCCCCATTAAGGGTAACTGGCCTCTGATTGATATAAATTGTTTCGTATCAAGTTCTCTGTTATTTGTAAACGATCTTAACAATTTTAAATTTTCGATGTTAATTTTGTGTCCTGTACTTATTATATGTAATGCAACACTTGGTTTTTCTTCTCTATTGTATCCAAAATGAGCGATATGCTCTTTAAATCTAGTTTTAATGGATAACTTGGTCTGTCCAACATATGATAAATTATAATTGTTGCAGCTTATTTCGTAAATTCGTGAATTCTCAAGCTTGTCTAGTTTATCTTTAGCATTACCTAAATTATTGCGGAGACTGTTATTAACTGTGTATACTACTTTTACGTTGTTTTCCTTTAAAACTTTATTTATTTTATTGGCGATATTCGGGTAATATGGTAGTCTCACGATGGTTTTAGAAGTGCTATCTTTAGATTGGTCAAACTTAGAGCAATATTAAATTATTTTCTTAAATCCACATTTTCTTTACATGCTGTTTATTGCTTATACGGGGAAACCATTAAAAATGGCAACATCTTTAATGTGAGCTAATTCTTTTGTATATCTGGAATTACTTAGAGGAACAGGCTTTTAAATGTTCCTCTAAATAATAAATAGAGGCGGCGAAATAAACAATGAATATTTCAAAATGTGGTAAAGTTTCAAAATTGTCCCTGTTTTTTTGAAAATTATTGTATTACAATTATTAAAAATTTAAACTTAAAAGTTTAGCATATGCATATACAAAGTGTCCATTGATTAAATTAAGGCAAAGTTGCGCATTTTAGTGCTAAACAATGCATAAAAAAGAAATCTGAACTTAATATTGGCAAAAGAGTCACCGAATAACATTAAATTACACGTTCTGTTTATAACCAAATAAATAAAACAAAAGATATTGTAACGCAATGTAAATAGATGAAATAGGATTTAGAATAGAATTGTAGAATTTAGTAAATAAAAAAAGTTTCTAGAAGTTTCTGATAAGGAGAAAGCGGCCGCGATAACGAAACAAACGCCAGATAAGCGTTCCAGAAATTTCGGCATTCGATAAGCCTTATCTGCCGAAAATTCTGGAAGCCGGCGGCCAAAACTATAAAAAGGCGGTCAGCTTTCCCTCGAGTCAGTCAGTTAGAAGCAAGTGCAATAAGTTGGTTAGCAATTAGTGAATAATTAGTGAGTTACTGTTCAGTTGAAGTGTGCCGAGTTAATTCGGTAATAAAGTGGGTATAATCTATCACGTGTATTAATTCGAACCGATAACGCACGTAACATTTGGTGTCAGAAGCGGAATTATTCGTGGATTGTGCTTTATTACTCGAAAAAAATTCGTGCCAGGTGCCGTAGTTGACTTTATCTCGGACGTTTTAAATTGTTAAATAGTTATACGAGGCGCGTCAAATAAATTCGTGAACATTCAAATACGCTTAATGGATACGAGATTAAAATCGGCCAAAATGGAACAACAAATGCAAGCGTTATTAGCAATGTTTAAAGAACAAGCAGAGGAAAGACGACAAGAAAAAGAACAAGAGGAAGAACGAAGACGACAAGACGAAGAACGAAGACGACAAGAAAAAGAACAGGAGGAAGAACGAAGACGACAAGACGCAGAACGAAAACGACAAGAAAAAGAACAGGAGGAAGAACGAAGACGACAAGAAAAAGAGCAGGAGGAAGAACGAAGACGACAAGAAAAAGAACAGGAGGAAGAACGAAGACGACAAGAAAAAGAACAGGAGGAAGAACGAAGACGACAAGAAAAAGAACAGGAGGAAGAACGAACACGACAAGAAAAAGAATAGGAGGAAGAACGAAGACGACAAGAAAAAGAACAGGAGGAAGAACGAAGACGACAAGAAAAAGAACAGGAGGAAGAACGAAGACGACAAGAAAAAGAACAGGAGGAAGAACGAAGACGACAAGAGAAAGAAGAAGAAGATCAGAAAAGGAATGCAGAAAAACAAGAATTGCATAATCTATTAGCTAATATCACCGAAATTTCTGGAACGCTTATCTGGCGTTTGTTTCGTTATCGCGGCCGCTTTCTCCTTATCAGAATCTTCTAGAAACTTTTTTTTATTTACTAAATTCTACAATTCTATTCTAAATCCTATTTCATCTATTTACATTGCGTTACACTGCCTCCCCCTTAGAAATGATCGTCCCGATCAGTTCCAATCAGTCACTTCGGCACTAAATTTGCATAGTCTGTTCAGGTGTACCACTTTCATTTTACTCCTGGAGCTACGCTGGATCCTGTATACCAAGTCGTTGATCCTCTTTAGCACTTTGTACGGCCCTTCCCAAGATGGCGTAAACTTTAGCGAAACTCCTTTCTTTCGCTGAGGGTTGTTATAGCCATACCAACTCGCCCTCACTGAAACCACCATGATTGGCATTCACGTCATACCTGGCCTTCATCCGGTCCGTCGCCAAGTTGATCTTCGTCCGCACCAGAGCATGCGTCTCCAATATCGCTTCCCTCAAGTCATCTATCACTGTTTCTGATGGCCTATCGCGCGGCAACTCATGAAACTACAAGTCAGACTCCGGCAAAAGTGATCTTCGGGAGGGAACTGCGGCTTCCGTGTGACTTGATGTTTGGATCACCAAGTGAGATCCCCAGGGAAACGTTGGGTTTCGTAGATGACTTGAGGGAAGCGATATTGGAGACGCATGCTCTGGTGCGGACGAAGATCAACTTGGCGACGGACCGGATGAAGGCCAGGTATGACGTGAATGCCAATCATGGTGGTTTCAGTGAGGGCGAGTTGGTATGGCTATACAACCCTCAGCGAAAGAAAGGAGTTTCGCCAAAGTTTACGCCATCTTGGGAAGGGCCGTACAAAGTGCTAAAGAGGATCAACGACTTGGTATACAGGATCCAGCGTAGTGCAGGAGTAAATTGAAAGTGGTACACCCGAACAGACTATGCAAATTTAGTGGCGAAGTGACTGATTGGAACTGATCGGGACGATCATTCCTAAGGGGGAGGCAGTGTAACGCAATGTAAATAGATGAAATAGGATTTAGAATAGAATTGTAGAATTTAGTAAATAAAAAAAAGTTTCTAGAAGGTTCTGATAAGGAGAAAGCGATCGCGATAACGAAACAAACGCCAGATAAGCGTTCCTGAAATTTCGGCATTCGATAAGCCTTATCTGCCGAAAATTCTGGAAGCCGGCGGCCAAAACTATAAAAAGGCGGTCAGCTTTCCCTCGAGTCAGTCAGTTAGAAGCAAGAGCAATAAGTTGGTTAGCAATTAGTGAATAATTAGTGAGTTACTGTTCAGTTGAAGTGTGCCGAGTTAATTCAGTAATAAAGTGGGTATAATCTATCACGTGTATCAATTCGAACCGATAACGCACGTAACAATATATAACTATGGTATGACCTTGGATGTTATAAAAAAACTCTTTTCAGTAAAAGTCCAATAAGTGGTCCATAAGAAAAAGTAACGTTTTTTGTAGTGGGGACATGTTCCGCAAAAAAAAGCAAATTGACATATTTACATGACATTGTCCTAATAAAATGTATTTATTAAAAACTTCTATCATTGACAGTTTTCGAGAAAAATGCAAAGAGAAAAATCCAGTTTCTTTATTTTTTTTTGATATAACTTTAAAAGTATTGACTTGAGGTTTCTATTTTGCAAATAGTTCTGTAAAAAAATAAGCAAATTTGCCTTCATTTAACACCTTAAAGGTTTCGTTCGTATCAAAATACAAAATTTTTATGTTATTTTTGTGAGTCATTTTTGCACTGATATGCCTACATGTCAAAATATAAGTTTGAGAATGCCTTGTAAAATTTACAATCGAAGCCAGTTTTGCGTTTCCATAATCATACAGGTAATGTAATAATATAGGTATTGGTGATTGTATTTTTTATTTTTGAAGGTTACCATAGTTATTTTTCAGCTTGATTTTTAAGCTCTAGTCAAGTGACTCCATTAATATGTTGGCATGACTTGATCAATCTTCACATGCTGACGTGAAGTCTTTCAAAGTATAACTATTGGCTATTATGGTGTTCAGTATTACATTTTTATGTTAAAAAATTTATCGTTCCTGGATCATTTGTGTCTAATTCTAAATTCGAATTTGGGCAAACGTAATTTATCGTATTCATCTGGTGATGTGATGCTACTACTCAAATTGTTACAGGTGAATGCCTTCGCTGAATATCCACAAAAGCAGTAATTTCAGTTTGGATTGTTTTTTCTACATATTGTTAAATCGTGTTATGCAGTTAAAAGTTTTTTATAGTGGTAGATTTTTACATAACACTTGCTTTATTTTTGATCATATTTCAAATATGTTCACTTAGAGTCAGGGGGAATTCTACCAGTTTCAAGAACTGACTCATCAGTGTCAATTAGTGCCTGATTTAGCAAAATCAGAATACATATTAATTTATATGTAAGTATATTAATAATTATCGGATATTTCAAACATTCTCATATCTACTTGATCGCTGCAATTGATTAATGAAGGAATAATCGTGATTATCATCCAAGGTGTACTTTTAAAAATAAAGGAGCTTTCTTTACACTTTAAAACTGTTCACCTCTTCATCTCCAAACCAGAAAAGTGTAATGGAATTACAACCAAGATTTCACTTCTTCATATGCATCTAAATGTTCTCTGGTAGGTTGATAACATCATTGTGTTTTAAGCACCTACAAAATGAAAAACTCTTGAAAGTCTAATGAACCCACTCCTAGATGAATACACAAAGCAAACATTTGTATAATTAGGTAACGCAAGACGACTATTTAATAAAATGAACTTTCCTGCGGGCCCACCACATTTTTTTACTCTTATAAACTTCTCTATATTATCATACCTTGTATCGTTATCTACGAAATCTGTTATCACAAAGTTGACCATTTATTTTTACGCGATAAATTATTCAACACTTTGATTTAAACATCTCGTAATAACAACACATTCAAGATCGATTTTTGATTAAATTATAATGTTTAAGTTATATATATTTATTTTTATCGAGTAATGGCCTGTTTCCACTAAATTTTTAACAGTTTATGGTTTTCCTTTTTTTGCATTTTTTATGTCAGTCCGTCTTGAGTTTTTAACAAGATATTCTTAAAATTAGATTTTCCTGGATCTTCATTTCTTAAATTACCTTAGCCTTCAGTGTTATATGGGAATTATTTATCATTGCCTGCTTCACTGTTGCTCCAAGATAATACCAATTTGCAATTACAACTAAAATTGCGGTTTGTTATAAATTTATGCGTAATAAACATGACGTTGAGAACATCACATCTAAGAAATATGAGAATTTAAATTTTAGATATTTTGTATAAACTCCTACTTTCTACAGTTTAGTGCCTCAAAAGAAAAAACTAAAACCATATAAGATCATACGTGCATCTGTTAGGATGTCTAGCAGTCTAGTCGAGTGGTTCCTGAACTTTTTGAGTTGGCGGCGCCTTTTCAGGAAGAATATTTTGTTACGGCGCCATAGTAGAAATTTGTCGACTGTCGTGTTCAACAAAATTTTGTACTTGCAAGATTTGTGCTTTAGAATCTGCTTATTGCATAGCAGCAAAGCACAAATATTGGACTTGTACTACTTTGAACACGATTGTATATTGACACTAGCTAGGTTCCAGGCATAGAAATGAAAATTCAGCGATTTTCGAAAGATATTTCGTGAAAAGAGGCAGCAAGTCTTGGGAGACAACTAGCAAAAGTTGCGTATTAAAGCAAATCTGGGAAACAATCTTGACCGTCATCTTCACTAATTGTTCTTTTCCACAATTGCAGTTTTTTCTAAACGCCATGATCTTCTCCCATAGTTTCAATATGTGCATGTTATTGCATTGCATAGACAGATTCAAGGCATTCACTTTGTCAAATACATTGCAAAAATATGCCAGTTTCAGCAAAAAATCTGATTCGGTAAAGTATCTGGAGTCAGCATGACCTTTCTTTTGCAAAAAAGTCTGTAAAATAGCAGTGATGTGTGTTCAGCTCCTATGACTAGGCAAAGTTTTTTAAATATTCTGGCTTTCAGTGTCCTAATTTTTATGTAGTTTTCTACATCGATGATACGTTCCCATACTAAATTCAATTTCGATGCAAGTGGTTCCCTATGAATGATGTAATGGGTTCTTTACTTCATATAAGTACTTGCAATCCTTCATATGAGCCAGACATTAATCGAGCAGCATCAGTACATACTCCGATTTACTTTTTCCACTCCAAATTATTTTATGTTATAAACTTGTCCAGAATTTTAAGTAAGTCTTGTGCCTTTGCGCTTTCACTGATGGTTTTGCAAAATGAAATATGCTTAAGTAAACTTAGCAGTTGTACTGTTGTTTATGAAAAATGTGCCAACATAGCTCGAAGTCAAAGTAGGTCCATGTACTGACATTAATATTTGAGTGCCTACTATTTTTTGAGGGTTGTAAAGAAAACAGATGATTTGTCTTTAAGCAACCCATGGTTTCAAAAATGTCCGTCAGCATCACATGTTCTTCTCATAAATTAACAAAACTGAAAACGTTTGAAATTATCATCGACAAATATCTCTTCGAGTATAGCTACTTTGCCTCCACTTCACGAATTCCATTTCTTTTCACTTAACATTCGCCTGCAATTCGATATCGTTATTGATGGATCTTCATGCGAAAAAGCGAATCATCCAATGACTTTTTTGAAGCCATTAATACGGAATAATAACTTGCCTGTTTTCATATTTTAGACATAATCGATTCTTAATTGTGCTATCTTCTTCTTCATCTCATTTAGCGATGTTGAAGCTGATTGGAGTGAGTGACAGTTAGTGATGCACAAAGTAAGATTCCTCGTCTTGCTCGATAACCTTTAATCTTCTTGCTAAGCAAGACAAGAAGTTATTCTACTTCTTGTCCTGCGAATTTCTGGCTGGGTTGATTTTTGTCTTGTTAGCAACAGTCTTCCTCTTTCTTGTTCTTGCTGGTTTGTTGGTTTTGCGCATGAGCAAATACAAAATAGATTCAAAACTGATTGTGACGCAATGAATTTAAGAAGTGCATCATCTATAAAAGATGTAAAAACAAAGTAAAACGATAAATTTGAGAAGTTGATCCAAGAAACCATTGTTAATGCATTACTTGCAGCCAAGAATATCATTTTAAAATATTATAAAAAGTTGAATATATTGTGTTCCTGTGATTTTAATATAGCTCCATAAAAAGCATTATCTTTTTAACAAATTGTAGAAAATGGCAATTAAAAAATTGGAACAAATTTATAAGGAGAATTATTTTGTTACAAAATATAATGATGCCTCATTATCTTCTTCAAATTCCATGACTGAAAAGAGGGCTTTTAATATCTTCAATGAAGTTAAAGATGGATGATGGAAGATATTAGTCAGTCAAAGCATCTTCTTTTTCAATATCTAACTAGACATATTTTAATAGTGGCGAACGGAGGAGCATACGAATAACCTGGACTAATGGTGTAAACACGAAAATTCGTATTCAGTATTATTAAAAATGGTGAAGGATATTACATACTTGGTTTTACAATCAAAAACAGTGTCATTTATTTTCTTAAGGATTGCTTATTGTAAGAAAATATTGAAAAAAGCAAGAAGAAATCTTGTTTCTTGCTAGCTTTTCAATAAGAAATATTGTTCTTGGTAAGAGAATTTCTTGTCTTATCTTGTTCTTGCTCACAAATTTCTTGTCTTACTCTTGCAGCAAGAACAAGAAAAATCAAGACAAGAACAAGAAATTTGTGAAACACTAGTGACAGTGCGAAAAAAGGTTAAATTATGATTTGAAAATATATTTTTTTTTAGCGTAAAGCTTGAACAAAATTGTCATACTCATGGTTCTATATCTTCTTTAAAAATCAATGACATTATGAATGAGACCCCCTGCAGATAAAGATTTGAGAGTAACGAACTCAAATGGGTTCAGTATTAAAATATGCTATTGGATCTGATTATTCTACAAAAATCAACTTTAATGAAATATTCATGTAAAGTATCTTCGAAAGAAAACAAAATAGTAAATTTTATACCTTTAAAAAAGGACCTGTTAGATGGAAACATGTTTGGTCTTCGTAAATAAGATGATACTTAATTATGGAAATTTAATTGGGAGTGTGAATCGCCTGTAAGCAAAATATATAAGGATCGCGGTTGTAAGGTTCTGAACTTGCCCCAGGAGGGATTATTCATGTAGATAATAAGACCATTTTCATAGCAATTGAAGTTTATCCATGGTATTAATTAAGAATCTTATTTCTTAATCGCATAATTACAAATCAAACATAGAGATGGAGTGTAATTAACTTTTCCATATTGAGAGAGCCTTAATGGTAACACCTTAACATTATCATTTGTTAGAGGAAGAAAAAAAAATTGATTATTAACAATGATTGTGTTCATATTCAGTGAACTTTAATGGTAATATCCTAACACCACAATCTACTACTTGGCAAAAAAGATCATTATTAAATGAATTTGTGATTCTTGAATTATGTTGATAGGCTATTTTGCATTATCGCAACCTCCATCGGCGAATTGATTTTTCAGGAGATGGAAGATGGAATGCAATTTCTTGTCCGGCGCGAATGCAGCTGAAACTTGTACTAGTCATACATAAACAATTCACAATCGCAATTTTATCGCTAAATAAAGTATGTGCAAAGGCCTTGAAGTGTTTTAGATTAAAATGTTGTGTTGAATAAAAACAAGTCGGCGCACCTTCTTTGGTTTATCTGTGCAACATTTTGACTCAAGTCGCATGAAGTTTCTTTTTCTGCATATTATTCACCATTATTGTGCCACCCAGGATAGCTTGTCGAATAACTCAAAATAATAGACGAGGGTGCAGCGGAGCAGGGATGAAATCTTTTACAATAATAAAGTTTAGTTACCTTTTTGAAACACTATTGTATGTGTTATGTAAAATCGTTTAGATTGGCAGTAAAATAGTTTGTCGATGGCGTTCCTCGCTTCTATTTGGTGTGTCTATAGTGTTCTGAATAATAGGTTAACAATAAGGAAATGCTCTTCCTTATTTTTCCACCGTGAGATGAACGGAAGCATTCACCATGTTTACCAGTCACCACTCTTGGCCTCATAGCATTTTCCCGAAAAAAATCTAGATGCGATTAGAGAAAATGCGTTTTTTGGGACATGTATCGAAATTCCCTGCTGGTTAAAAGCAAATCCTCAGAAAGCCATTAAATATTTTAAAAAGTTATCATAGATGTGCTTGACACTTTCCAATACTGTTTTATTGTCATCGTTGAATTGATAATGATGAATTGTTCAATGAATTATGTTGTCGAATTTTTTGCTATCTTTTCCATGCTTTAAAGAAACTTTCAGCTTTTATAGCTCTGCATAATTCCAAACCACCTTATTTAAAAAAAATGTTTTTTTTTAAGTTTAATCCACTCGCAAAGGGTAACCCCATTATGCTTTCAAAGCACTGCGAGTAGGATGCGGAAACAAGGATAGATGGCGATGAACCGTCTTCTTAAACAAGGATAGGTTATAATTTTTGGGGAAAATTCCTTTCGGTTACAAGTTCCATAACTTGGAAATTCTATAGAAAAAAGAGTCTCCGTAAACAGAAGTCCTAACTGTGTCAAGCTGGACCGCACAGGAATTTGCTGTCTCCGGCTGTCTAGTATGCCTCAAGAATCTTGCCCTTGAGGGGACCAATCCTATTAGTTCCTGCGAGCATCTTCCATGATAGTACTTGTAGAAAAGAGATAAGTCACCAACCATACGTCTGTGCTCTAGTGTTTTGAGAGAATCAGTCAGACTCTTGTCATCAATTAGGCGAATCGCTCTTCTTTGAGCGATTCGCCTAGCTCTTCTTTGAATTGAATCCAAGAGAGCTAAAGTGTGTTTTGGGGCTGAACTCCAAACATGAGAACAGTATTCTAGTGTTGGCCTAACTTGAGCTTTGTATAGTGTAAATAGCTGATGAGATGTGAAGTACTTTTTAGCTCTAAAAAGAAAGCCTTCTGAGAGGCCGATTTGGCAATGGCGCGCACATGATCGTACCAAGACCTTGAAAAATCTCCCATGTCGCTTTCCGGCCAATTTCGTTCATTTCATGATTTTCTTTGATCTTTGCCTTTGCATCAATTAATTGAGATTATACATAGATTGTAGTAAAGGAGCAAAGCAGTGGCGTACATCTAATGCTACTTTGATCATAATTTGCATGGTTATAAATTTACATCATTACCATTACCTGTAACATCGAAACGAATGTTTCAAGTTTAAACGATCACGGCAAGCATCTATCTCTGCTATTGTAATTCACTTACGTAATAAGCTAAGAGAGTCATAAATAATCTTCATCAGTGGCATATCCGCGAGCGAGGCAAAATATTTCTAATCATTTAAGTCATTGAAAATTTATTTATACATATAAGTTCTGGGTCTATTCACCCTAATGTTAAAGGAATTTTTCCATTAAAATATCTGTCTGATTATAATTCAGGCAAGGTACAAATATCCGTACGCAACGCAAGAGATACTCCCAAGTATTTCCGTCTTTTTTCGATTCGTGATGGCGTGTGCATGGACAACAAAGAGTCAGTTAGGACGTAAGTTGTGACCTCCGCAATACTTGTTTACATGGAATGTTAATTGCCCCAGGAGATACGTAGCTGGTTTTGATTCTGGCTACACTTGAATCATTACAAATTGTATATGCAACAGGTAATTCAGTAGTAAATTTGAAAGGTTTGGTAGTAGAGCTCTCTTAACTTTTTTGTTGTGGGCGATGAGCGATAACATTTCAACAGATATAAAGATCATCAGGAATTGATTTTGTTATCTCACCAGGCATTTGGTAAAAATCTTTCAAATAATGTAAAACATCAAGAGTTAATTTTGTTTCATTCATTCAGAAAATATATTTTTTCTAAAATCGTTCGGGAATGGGCGCAACTTCAGGCCCCAAAATACGGCACTCCAGTATTTTAGCCCATTACTAAGAAATTATCACAAAACAGCCCGAAAAAGTTTTTTCCGCCCTGAGCCGAAAAAGTAGGTAATGTTCCTGTACTTCGTAACAAAAAACAAAAAGTGTTTGTCAAGGAAGCGATTTCATAGAAAATTAAACAACAATGAAAAATCTCACGAATTTATAAAAATTCCTTAATTTAAGTAATATGGATTGCGATATCAGAAAAAATAGTGTACCTCGGTAGTAAAAACTCATTCTCGAACTTCAATGTTTGTTAGCCTCGGCCGCAATATACATCGTCATCCGAGAATGTTTTGCTTTTACTACTACATTACATACACAATATACTATTGTGAAACAAGTGGGAATGTTTTACTTAGTTAAAAGTAGAAATATTTTCGTATCAAAATAGTTTGTATTTCTGGTGCAATTACCTCCCCTTTCAGATGAGTAGATTTAATTGCTCTATAAAAAATAATGAAAATCGCCAGCTTGCAAGTGTAGCTTCTTCTTTTATTGATTAAATTATTGGTAAAGCACCGTAGTACCGAGTTAATTGACGAACCGAACTACAAATTCGCCAATTCAGAAATATTTTATTAATTAACAGTTAAAATAAATTTCTAATCTGTAGAAAATTTTATGCAAGTGAGAATACGTTAAATACCTAACACATTAGCTGTCTTTAAGACTAATAGATTTTAACGGTAACTGAATAGCTATCACGACGTGCCAGTTAATTAAATTTGCATTTTGCAACTTCATCTCAGCAATTTTTCTCATTTCCAACGTCGGTCATGAGCGGCGGCAGGGGGTGCTGGATGGACTACCATAAAGTAGCACCCAGCCCACCCCAACATTACGCTAATGATCTTTTTAGGCATCATTCAGCTAAAAAAAAGCAAGACATGCAGTGCACCCTTCTCCAGAGAATTATTTCGCGGCCTCATAGGAGTAATACAGTATGATTTAGAGCAGGTGTGGCTAAACTTTTATACCTTAGGGGCTACTTATTCTGTAAAATATAGTTTGTGGGCGACTATAAATATAGGCAAACAATTTTAGGATTTTTCAAATTTTTCATAGTGCAAGAATTTTATATTTAAGTGAAAGCAAATTGTTCAATTTTAACTTCACGGGCTATTCTTAAAACCTTTGCGGTCGATCGGTCGACCGCGGCCAACGTGTTGGCCACCCTTGATTTAGAAATATCATATTTTGGTGAAATTAATAATGGATTTTGCTGCTGGTTGTTCTACAAATTTGAAATATTACCAAAGTCAACATTTCACGAGAGAACATCCTAATAATCTAGTTTAACTCTGCACAAAATGCGCACTGACTTTGAGTTGACAATTTTGTCTTTAAATCCTTGTAGTAAGTTCACTAAACAAGATGCTTAGCACCGAAGAAAACATTTTTGAAAACTGGATCAACCTGAAATCTAAATTTGATTTAGATTTTGATGTTTAACTTGCAATTTTAATATTTTTTTAATTTCAAAATTTTTTTTTCTAACTCATTTTAAAAAATGCGAGTTATTTTTCATATATTTTTGAGTTTAAAAATGAAAAACTCATTTCCTTTCATTTCATTTTTGTATCTCACAATTTCTGATTGAAACACAAACTTGTCTTTTTTCTCGAACTTTGTTCAACTGACATTTTTTATAAGGCTTTAATTTTCTCAACATTGAACCTTTTTTTTTAGTTAAATTGGTTTTTTATCTTTTGCTCCTTAAAAATCCACTACCGATTAAAAATATTGAGATTTTTCTTGAGAACTGTTTATGGAATTTTTCACATCTTAACTTCTGTTTTAATTAAAAATTGGGATTTTTTGTCAGTCTCGAAATTGAGATTCTAATTTCAAAGTCCAAATTTAAACCTTGAATTTTTAATATTATTTTTTTATTTAGAGTTCAATATTCCAAATTTACGTTTCCATTTTCAGTTTTTTAAGTTGGAGTTTAAGCTCCGTTTTCAGAAACCGAAATTTACGGATTTAAATTTCGAGAAAAAGAAGTCATAATTTTTAGGAAAAATATAAAAATCGTAAGTTTTGTAGGGAAAAGCTAAATCTATTTTAGAAAGATTCTCTCACAAATTCGTCTTTTTCTAGAAATTTTGATGTTGTAAGCCACATTTCTAGAAGATAAAAACGAACTCTTGAGGTTTAAGGATAGTATCTAAAAATTAAAGCAGAAATTTTGAAAACTGTTCGGTTACATAAATTTCGAAATTTGTTCGAAATATCTAGTGTCTTCAGCAGAGAAAAAAATTGAATCTGACCTTGAGTTTTGCTTGTCATTTTTTTATAATTTTGTGTTACAACTTGAAAAAAGACAAAATTTCGAGGAATTAAAATTAAAACAACACCAAATTACTTGGTAAAGCGAAATTCTCTCTCTCAAAAAAAAAAGAGAAAATGGTTAGTGTTAAGTAAATATGTTTCAGTTTTTTCTATTAATGGTCTTAAAATATTTAATAAATATCTACTGAGTTCATGACACGGGGAATTTATGGAACTTACAGTAGGTCCAAGCGGGCTGTTGGTTTTATGGAATTTTGGAAGGTTATAAAAATGAGGTGCTTTTGAATGGTGTGGTGTTAATTTTGATCTTTCAAGTAGTGTTAATTTATCTTTATATTTAAAAAGACTTTTCTATATTTTGACCTCTCCTCAACATTTTGACTTACAATTAGTCTTGAATTCTTGAATTGATGTTATTGGATCTTTATTTCATTCTTTATATGGTCCCGTACTGATCATGTTATTTATTTTGTCATTATAAGTGTCTGTGTCTAATATTACTGTGGATTTTCTTTATCAGCAGCTAACATTTTAATATTTGAATTATTTTTTAGATTTCGACTTCCTCCAAGTTCAGACTTTGTCAGGTTAAGAGTGATATGTTCGTTTTTTTCTTTTTTTCGAAAATATACTACTTTTTTTCTGAAAATGGCCGATTATTACCTACATCTAAAAATTAAATATTTAAATATAATTTCTGAAGTATTAACTTTAACTTCGAAATTTAGCGATAAATCTAAATTTATTTTATGAACGAGTGTTTCCTAAATCAACTTTGAAATTTGAAAATTCGAAAATATTAGCAAATTTAACATTACTTTGAGCAATTTCTAATATTTTTGACTTGTCCCAAACTTTTGAGTTTAAGATTAACAGTTTGTGTTTCAACTTTTTGTCTTTAAAGTATAAAATTTTGCTTTTTCTACAAATTTCGAACACGAGACGTAAACTTGCAAAATGAAGTAGAACGACCGGGTTTTATCATTGATTTTTTTCTGAAAAATAAATATAGAAACCAATTAGAAGTACAACAGTGTCTTGCATTGTCTTCTATAACTGGTAAAGCTGATCGGAAAAAGACCGCACCAGTTTAAAAGAACTCTTCTTTCTTCTACTTCAGTTGTAGCTCATTCAAAAAATATTATTTTTTTTCTTCGGTTCCAGGCGCCCTTAATTATAAAAATTTGTTCGCGGCGCCTTAAGCCAACACGTTGATTGATCTAAAACAGTTGATAGGAGCAGTTTAAAAATATATATAAACTAATACACGAAACATGTATTGCAAATTCAGGAGCAATTTATTGATTTAACATATAAGATAATGATAATGGGATTGATGATTGATGAGTTTGTACACTAGATAATTTCCCCAATCCTTTAATCAACCTTTAACTGTCTATGGGACTAGACCTGGTGGAAAAAGGACTTCTTTCTAGCAAATGTTTTTGTTTTTTTTTGAAATTTGAAATTTTTTCGAAATTCATCTTTGTCAGAAATTTCGATTTTATACTCAAAAGTGGACCTTTTCTTAGAAATTCTACTCCTATTCCAAAATCTGACTTTATGAAATTTAGACTTTTTTCCAAATTTCGACCTCTCCTTAACCTTTTTGACTTAGAATTAGTCTTGAAATGTCACTTTGTTTTCAAAATTAGTTTTTTTTTCGAAATTAATTCACTTGTCTAAAAGTTCTAACTTTTCTAAAAATCGACTTTTTTCTTTTGGGAATGACTCTTTCAATATTTTACATTTCTACAAAAATCCATTTTTTCCTCAAAATTTGTCCTTTTCTTTTTGAAATTTCGACTTCTTCATAATTCGTTTTTTGCATAACTCGTTTTCTTTGAAAGTTTAACTATATTCTTAAAATTTTGCTTTCTATGAGAAAGTCATCTCTTTTTTAAGACCGATTATTTGTGGAAATTTGTTTTTTTCCAATTTTTTTGGCAATTTTGCATTTATCTGAAAATTAAATTTTTTCTGTTACTTAAAATTTCGATTTTTATTCAAAATTCATCTTTCTAAAAATTTTTCCATCTTATATCCAAAATTCAATTTTTTTCGACTTTTTTTCAAAATTTTGAATTTTGATTTAGAATTTCGACTTTTTCAGAATTTTTTTTCTTCTTTTCTTTATTCTTAAACTTTGGCTTCTATCTTAAAACTCGACATTGTGTGTTTCCAAAAATTTTGAGGTTCTTCTCGAGATGTGTACTTTTCTCGAAACTGCACATTGGCTGGTTTGCTCTATTACCAGGAAATGTCCAAAAGCAGGATTTTCCTTGGTTAGTTGTGCACCAAACCAGTTGCAGTATAATAATTTTTTCGAGAGAGGAGAGCTTTCTTTAGACAATGGTACTATTTGTCACATTTTTAAATGGTCACTAACTCCAAAATTCGTCATTAAAAAATGACTGTCAGCTTGTGCAAATTCCTGTTATAATGCTGCAGGTCCCAATTCTTAACCGATTTTTGCCATATTGATTCAGAATTTTGCTGAATAGAACCCTACTGATCTTGTTAATGTTTAGTAAAATAGTTTAAATTTTATTTAAAAAAACATAGATTATTAGAAAAAAATCAAATTTTGGAATGTCAGTGTTCCTCTTAATTGCAGTGTACAAAGGTAAGAAGTAATTCGCTTTTATTTTGGGTGGGCGCCGTCTGTTCAAATAGTGACGAAATTATGACGACGCGGGAAGGGTGTCAGAGGCTTTCGCCATCATTTGTGAACTATCGCAGTTATTTGAGGAACCCACAAGAATTCCTGATGTAGATACCCATTAACCTAACCTATTCGACCTCTTCATTACAAATTCTCCAAATTCGTATAAAATCTCTGTGGCATCACCGCTTGGAAATTCCGATCACAAGCTTGTAACAGCCTTTCGGTCGCTTCATAAGCCTCCTCCTCAGTAGGGTTTGGACTTTAATTCTGTTGAGCGGGAAGAATTAAGAGACTTTTTTGCATCTTTCCCATGGCAGGAAGTCTGCTTTAACTTAGACAATCCTTCCTCAGTCGCCGAATCCATCACTGAAACTATCCTGATTGGCATGCTCAATTCCCCACTCCTAAAAGAAGTCTGCCCCCAGTAAACTTGGTTCAGCAAAAAATTTGCTTAGGCTGGCTCCTGCAAAAATCACGCATATCGTCGTTGGCAAACTAATTCCTTAGTCGAGACTCAGACCACCTTTGTAAATGCTTGAAATTTTTGTAAACAGGTTACTGACGAAGCAAAAAGTGATTTCGATCGTAAAATGCTCCAGAGGGTTATCAACTGTCCGAACGTTTTCGGGTCCTTTTGGGGATTTGCAAAGTCGATTGGAAAGAGTTTTACATCTTCAAATTTTCTACCTTTCCTCAATGGCAGTAACAATATTGCGACTAATTCCAAGGAAAAGGTTGACATGCTAGCCTTAATGTCTGCTGAAAATTCCAACCTTGATTCTCGAAACCTCCTATTCTCCCTAAGGTTGGCACTTCAATGCCTGAAGTTGTTTTCAGCGACGCAAAATCAGAAAGATTCTCCTCGAGCTCGACACCTCGGAAGCTTATGGCCTTGATGGTGTCCTCGGTACTGTTCTTAAGAAGTGCGCTCCAGAGTTGACTCCTGCAAATTGTTTACACTCTGATAGAACAAAGGTGTATTTATTAACATCTAAAAATCTACTAAGGTGCAGCCTGTCTCTAAAAAGGGAAAAAGGAATCTGGCTAACAACTATCGCCCTATATCATTGTTGTCCGTTATATCTAAAGTAATGGAGATTCTCAAATATCTGGAGAAGAATAGAATCTCTCGGACAGACAATACTGTTTCAGACAACAACGCTCAACTAACTATGATAACGAAGGCTTACACGGCCAGAGTCAGTACAGGATATACTTCTTCCGGGATTGGACCGTGTCAAAGAACTACTAAAAGTGTTCGACGTTTCGGCCACCATCGTCGTAGGGGGCTGCTTCAGGAACAAAGAAAAAAAAACAATAAATAAAAAGAGGAATATAAGGGAATATGCAAAAATGAAAAGGCCAATTTCAAAGCATCAGAGCACGGTAACTCAGTATGTCCACCATACCAGAGGCGAAACTCTTCTCTAACTATCTACTGGCATATCTGTAATTCAGCTATGGGAAAACATGATGACGCTAGGATTGTGGCATTGGATATCTCAAAAGCCTTTGATAGAGTCTGGCACCTCGCTAAATTAACGTCTTATGGTCTTCCTTCTGGACTTTTTCATTTGATCTCCAATTTTCTCGCTGATAGATCTCTTCGGGTCGTCGTCGATGGCATCTCATCCGAGACATTTAAGATTAATGCAGGGGTGCTTCAGGGATCTGTCCTGTCTCGTACTCTGTTTTTGTTACACATAAATGGTCTCTTCTTTGACGAACCATTATCCGTTGCTGCTTCAGATCGACTAAGGAAACAGCAGATACAGATGATTAGTCGGAATCTTAAAATCATTCTGGAATGGGGTAAGAAAAATTTGGCCGACTTCAACACCTCAAAAATTCAGGTGACAATTTTTTTTAAGAAAACATCAAGGGGTAATGCAACAAACATACTAATGGACGGTAAAATCCTCCGATGGTATCTAGTCTGTCTATCCTAGGGGTAAATGCGAGCACTAACTTCTCTTGGAACGATCATTGCCAAGTTCGCCTGTCAGAAGTTAGGCTTTCTTTTTAGAGCTAAAGGGTACTTCACATCTCATCAGCTGGTCACACTATACAAGTTGGACCAACAATAGAATACTGTTCTCATGTTTGGAGTTAAGCCCCAAAGCACACTTTAGCTCTTTTGGATTCAATTCAAAGAAGAGCGATTCACCTAATTAACGATGAGACATCAAATTCCTGTGCGGTCCAGTTTAACACACTGAGGTGTTCTATCTACGGAGACTCTATTTTCTATAGAAATTTCATGCTATAGAACTTGTTACCGAAAGGAATTTTCCCCCAAAAATTACAACCTATCCTTGTTTAACGAGGCGGTTCATCACCATCTATCCTTGTTTCCGCATCCTACTCGCAGTGCATTAAAAGCATATTGGGGTTGCCCTTTGCCAGTGGATTAAACTTTAAAAAAATATGTGTCAAAGCTTCTACGACCATTTAATATATGTGAGAAGTGTCAACGACTAAGACAAATAATCACTGAAAACTTACTGGAAATTACACAAAGATACCGAAATGAAATGTACTGAGAACAATTATCATGGAGATAGAAGCTGCAGAAATTATGCACTGACTTTTACCCAACAATGCTGCCTTTAAATCCTTACAGTAAGTTAACATTTTTATTCACAACCTCTGTAAACGATCATATATAGGAATATTTTTCGTGTGCAACTCATGTTTATGTTCTGGATAGTATTGGAGACAAAAGTAAATTTTAATGTGTTGAGCTTGAAGATAAACTTTGTGTTTTTCTGCAAAAATTTAACTGTAAATTGTAAAACCAATTTCAGTGGTGTGCCCTTTGGGTTTACCAACGACTTTAACTTTTTGTTCTATTTCTTATTTTGCCAAAAATAGGTAATAACATGGAGAATAGTTTCTCTTGAGAATTTAAACTTTTTCCTCCAACTTTGAAGACGAAAATTCAAATAAAAAAGTAAAAATTACATATTTCGAAAAAACTAATTTAAAAAATTTCGACAGAAGTATTTTTTGGAAAGATCAACTTTTTTCTTAAAATATCAAGGGTATGATAAAATTTAGATAATCTATAGAAGTAAAAATTTCCCGATACATCATTTTGGAAATTTTAGCTTTTTGAAACGATTTAAACGAATAAACGAAAATATGCCCGATAAAATATCTCTTTCTACCATTACTTTTTCAAAATCAATGTTGCTTCGCCCTCAGAAAAATTCTACCTCTAATGTCTTTTTCATGTCTGAATGTATTTTTCGAACCATTTATGGTAATTCTTTTAAAGGAGTTTTTACATAGTAAGCTGCTTCGGAGATTGGAAATTAGCTTAACAATGAAAAGCAATCATTGATAATATCTTGTGTAAACAAGATAAACTCTTCCAGAGCTTCTGGATTCTGTGTTTAGAGCGGATTTTCCGAGAATGGATAAGCATTTATGTCTATTTTTCTAAGCCTGCTGCCCTATGTCTAATAAATAAGGCGTCATCCAATTTCATTGAGAATTTAAAAAATATCCCTTGCACAGCCCCTTTTCCAACTTGCCACACCAGGAGTGTTTTTTGGCCATTCATTTAGAACGTCCCTTTCTACTTCCTGTCTCAAAATGACCACACGACTAAAACTTCTCATCGTGAACCTTTTTGTTGGTGCTAGGCTTAACAGTTTTTCCCTCAATTTAATTTAGGACGCTGCAAGTTGTCTTCGTTGGTAGCTGATAGAGATTATGATATTTTCTACGCAAATTATTCTTGTTCGACATATGTTGAATTTTGATGTGTGAAATTTTGAATATCATTACAGAGAAGAAAGTAACACCTGCTACTTGTAATAATGAAATCAAAACCAGTTTCCAAAACTGAATCGATTTTTCGTAAATCTGCATAATTTTGTATAATTAAGAAATGCATTTAAATGCATATTATTAAAAAAAATAATGGGATCATGTAGATTCAAACACGCTCAGTTTTATCATACTATTCTAACGACTATAATTTAAAATTATGGAGAACATTCAGAGGAGATAAGACAGGTTAACTAATGGTATCTGGTTGTTTTCGTAATCGCTTAAATCCCTCGGAATGAGGCATTCGTTAGAAGTTAATGTGAGGAAAGCGTTCTTCTGGTGTAGTAAAACTAGTTCACATTTCATCTCTTTAATGGCTTGCATATGTGGCCGTTTAGTAAAACCGATAGACGGCACGAATGCATTAAAATATTCTGCCCTAAGCGAAAATACTAAACAATTATTTTGAAAGTGCAAATAATTAATAAGAATCCTTGTAATCTCATGTTCAACAGTCATTTTATTTAAGCCGAAAAACAGAACTAGATGTAGATGATTTATCCAAAGAGCAATTCGTTCGTAAAATGAACCGCGCTGGATTATATCTTAAATTTGAATTTTTTCTTTTCAACATTTTAATTTTGAAAGTTTTACTTTAAACTCCATAGCTCCAGAAAAAAAGGTAACTTTCGACTTCATATTGAACATATCCGCTTTTATTTAAAACTGCAAATTTTCAGCCATAATTTTCGATTCGGTTTAGAAATTTATCGGTACTGTGATGAGCGACCCAGCCGTCGTGATTAAATCCTGGTCAAATCAATTAAATGTGATGCGCGACCAGCCGAGCCGTTTGCGACCATAACCAGTGATTGTATATAGTTTTTCAAAATTGTCGAATTTTGCTCATCTTTAAAATTTTTCGAAGAATAATTTACTTCGATTTTCGGACCCAATTTGTCTACGTTGTGTTTAAAATTATTTTATTCCAATAAATTGTAACCCCAGCTCGTAGAGTCGACAGGGAAGTGTTATCAAATTCAAACAACAATTGACCTCAACGTTTTATTACAATAGGTCAACAAATAAATCAACAAAATTTCAAGTTTGTGATTTTCAAGTGTTCTTAAATATAATACAACAAAATAAAAGTGAACCTGTTTGTTTCAACTTGTTTAAATTTGCTGGACACAGATCTGAGAGAAATATTTCTTTAGAAAATTAAGAGAATTCATTAAGCACAAATAATCTGACATTCTTTGTCTAACTCTTTCGCTCGTATATGGTGCGTCGGTTATTAATTTCCCAAAGTTTATTTTAACCCTAATAATCGCAATGCTTTCCCCAGCTGGGCCATTTAGTTTGTACTCGAAGGTTTTCAAACCAAATGCAGCTAACTTTGTACCTGATTATCGGTGGGCGTTCGCTGGTTAGTTTGTACACAGAGGTTCTCAAACTATTTTCAGGTGTCTGTTTTATTTTCTTTTTGTCGCTTCTTTATTCAAGCATACCTCACATAGCATACAGTTTCCTGTTAAAGCTTTGAGCTAACAATATCCAAAGGATAATGATACGAGAAAATGGAGCTCAAGCTTGGAAATGAAGTTGTGATTTATCGCAATAAATCAAATTTATAAATGTTGATTCAATCTTACTCATTTCTCGTTCTCTCACTCTTTCTTTCTTTCCTTTGTTAACTTGTTCCTTTGTTTGTTTTTCTGTTTTCTCATACCAAACTCAATCACTCGAACTCAAACCAGTGTCATAAAATAGACTAGAAATATTGTTCAAATTTCATAAAAACTTTCTGAGCAGAATTTTCCCTTCCAACACTACATCTACTTCTACGGCTACTGTTCTAATAGAATGGGCGTTTTCTGGCTTAGAAAGTGGCTAAGCTTGACTTAGCAAAAAAAAAACCCATTTAAATTAAAGTTAGAAACTGGCAAGAAGTTCTCATTTCTTTCATCAAAACATTTCCCTAACGAGAGCTGATGCTGATACTGCTCGTCCGCCTACGTTAGTAAATTTATGTTGACAGTAAATCTAGGCATGCGGCTATAAATTAGTAATTTTGCAAAAGCTTCTCGATCGCGACGCGCGGTGTTGTAATTCTCCGTTGCCTATATAGGGGGTCCTTTTTTTTTGGACGTGTAACCGATGAGGGGACCCACGGATAAGGCAGACCGGGCGAGTACACCAGAACAAGAACCAGAAGAGGTTACTACTCCTTCTAGGATGTTAAGGCGTACGTTCCCGCGGAGCACATCCAGGGGTTCACATGTGTTGGGACTTTGTCTATGTCTGGAAAGTTCTTCAGACAACCTTCTTACAACACCGGTTCCGGTTTTCCTTGTTTTTCACGTTTCGAGAACTTACAGTACATCATCAGCAAATCCTAATATAGATGCCTGCTGTCAGTTACCGAGCCTGCGGTGATGGGTGTGATCGATTTTTTGAACCCCTGGAAACTCAGTTTCCAACAGCAGAACATCGAAGAACGACCTTAAGAAAATAGAAGATTTTCGAAGCAAATTTGCTTTATTTATTTCGTCTTTTTCATTCTATTCCCCTTGTGTTTGTGTTTTTTTTTCTCTCTCTCTTTTCTCTTTTTTTTTTTTTTGAAACTGAGGCTGGTAGTTGCACCAGCCAGCGGTAGGGTTCTTGGCCCTAGAATAATTTTCTAACAACGACTTTCTCATTCATTCGGTTTGTTGTGGAAGTTTTAAATTCCTTTTCTCTTTTTTTTTTGTGTACGCCCCTCAACCCCATATTGATCAAAATTAGGAACAAGTATTTCTCAAATTTTAGGAAAAGTTAATTAAATCATATAAGAGCGAAAAACCCATCAAATAAAATCATGGGACAATTTAAAATTTACTTGCCTATTTATCCCGTAGCAAACATCGCTAAAATGGGACAAGAACTTCACGTTGAACAGAAATAGAAGTTGTTTTTTTTTTGTGTTCATTCACGTTAATTAGCACAAACAGAAGCAGTTTTTTTTTTAACTCCCGTATTTCGTACTCGTTTTTATAAGTCCGGAGGTTGAACATAATTTTTAAACTAATTTCATCGAAGTTTAGTTCTTAACTATAATTGTTAAACTAATTTCCTCGAAGTGTAGTACCGGACTATCTTAAAATTGGTCTTTCGTGTTTTATGTTCACACCCCCTACCCTTAACTTCTGGGGACCGAAAGATATTCTCTGCATCTCGCTAGAGGGCATGAGAATGCGGAATTTCTACTAATTTAAATATTTCTAATCCAAATTAGCCCTTAAATAAATTTTGAAAAGGATTCTAAAAGTGCATATCAAACTGCAAACCCCTTTTGAATGCTGTCGTCCTTTTATCTTGCAAGTTTTACTTCGATAATTGAAATTTAAATAACTTACAATTGTACGTGTTTATAAGGGCGTTTTTTGAACGTAAAATTTCTCCAGTCCACATGGTCTTGCCGAGGTATTTGCTACGTTATCGGCACTTTTACCCTTATTTATTACTCTACTTTTCAGCGGTACTTCAAAACTAACATGATATTTTACTCAGTTTAGGTATCTGTGCTTGAAACAAACCAGGCCTAACAAATAACCCTTATCTAATTTGTGAACGCTAAGAAATCTGTTTCTCACGCAAAACGTTATGTTACAAAAAATTTTATATAGTACAATATTTGTAGATTTAATATTTCCAAGAAAATATTGAATAAAATTCAATTAAATAAAACTAACGAGGAAATAGGGACAGTTTAGTAGAACTCGACTCACCACAGTACCTCGATTTAAATATGAAAATTTCTTCAACATGTTTAAAATTTGTTATTTATAAGTATCTAGGTATTCAACATTTTGAATAAGAATATTGCAAAAAGTCAAATTTCCGAGAAAATCAAAATTTTTAAAAGAAGGCCAATTTTGCCTCAAAATTTTGGATAAAATTTTGAACTTTATAATTTGAAAATCGGAAGGTAAGTCAAAAAAAGCGTAGAATCGAAATTTGACTAAGGTCGTATTATTTGGAAAAAACTTTAGATTTCCAGTTGGATGTCGCATTTTATACAGCATTTTTGAATAGACAATTTAAAGTTTAAGCTGGATGTCTTCAGAGGAAAATGTAAATTTTCAAAAAAAACTCAAAATTTACAAAATAATAATTTTCGAAATGTCATACATAAGTTTAAAATAGTGATCTTAAAATATTTGAAAGAATTTGAATTTTCGAAAAAAAATGAAATTTAAAGAAACTCGAGATATAAAAAAAGTTGAGGAAATTATTTTAATTAATTTATTTTCAAAGAAACATGGGCTATGTTACAATGAATGCATTTCATTTCGGTATCGAATTTACAACCAAATTGTAATTTAATTTCATCCACTTCAGCCATCTCACAATATTAAACATCAGCAGTGTTAACCTCAGTTTGATATTAAAAAATAAAATGTTTTGGTCATCATCTTCAAGTAGGTAGGTTAGGTTAAGTTAGGTTAGACAAAAAAATTCAATGGATTAGATATTACAAGATAGGGTTTTCTACAACCAAAGGGTTCGCAACTCAAATCTTTCAGTATTTTGACACGAAAGAGTTTTTAAAATATCAAGGTACATATATTGCTTCATAATTCTTTCTATGAAATGCAAATCCCCTATTCCTGCAACCCCAACACGAAGATGTTTCAGTGTTTATTGAAGATTTTTAAATTTTAGCTCTCTCGAGCTCTTCTCCAGTCTCTCGCCAAACCATCTCATTCATAACCATTAAACTTACTTTTCTCTACAAATATAACTGATTTTCAAAGGTTGGCATTGTTATAAACGTACTTTTTGGCAAACTTGAATCTTTGATATTTATGTTTTGCCGAGGAAAGTTTAATTCTAGGTCATGCTTTTATGATAACCATGTTTATGAAATACTATACGCATATTCTCTGAGTTGGGGTCTTTTCTTAAAGACGTAACTGCTTCTATGGTTAGTTTAAGTGCTCTCATCTTGAATTCTTTTCAATTTGCCGTAATATCCAACGTACATCGTGTACAATTACTATTTTTTCTAGGAGTTGCCGTATTATAGTGTTGTTTTTGAATTTTTAATCGATCTTCCTTTTTATATCTATGAATAATAAAATGTAATACAGAATCTTATTTTTACAGTAGTGTCTACATTTTTATCAGATTTTCCACCTTCATCATGTTTAATAACAAATTTTCATATGATGAAGGCACTCCGTAATTTTTTGCTGTACTGATTTTCCTGTAGGTTAATTGTTTGCAAACTGCTTCCAAGTTCATCTTCGTGCTTCATCAGAAGAGCGCTTTCAGTACCATGCACTCCCAGAGCTAGACTGGAACTTTCCGACCTTCTACTGTGAGCTGTTTAAAGGTAGTAAAAATGCTTTGGGAACATTAGAGACGTCCCGACTGGCGCATTTCCTACTCTTTTACTGCTTCTCTTTTGGAAAACAACTATTTTCTCTTGTTGCATCATTACCTTTTGCATATTACACTACTTCAAATTTTAGAACACGTTTATTACACGTAATTAAGAGTGTCCGACAAAGTCTGAGACACTGTGGGTCATTTGCAGCAACGCATTGTACGTAAATGAGTTAATTAGGTAATTTGACTCCATCTGACTTATTGTGCTTTGATGCTATGAGCAATATCTTATGTGCAAGAAGATCTGACAGTCGGTTTTGACGTATCAAGGTAGATTTTTTGAAAGTAGTCTTTGTTCTGGATTCATCAATGCCATAAATGTATTGAACGCGTTGGGGTTTGAATTTGTTTTCATAAGAATATTGGTCAAATGTGTATTCGTGCAATGTTCTAGCATTAAAATTACGCATCAGTTACGTGCACATATAGATTAAAACTCAGAAGCAATTCAGTGCATGAATAGCTGCTACTGCTACCATAAATGATAGCAAACAGAAGCTAATATGGCTTTGCATAGTAAGGAATGTTTAGAATCCATTTTATTGAATGGAATCTACACTGAACTTATGTTGACATAATTATTAAAACAGTTTCATAACTGAACATAACGATCCTATGACAATATTTGTAATGTTAATAAACGAATTTATTATTGATAGAGGACATTAACCGGCTAGCCGCGATCTAAATAGTTGGCATATGTTAGCATCCTATCACGCACTTCCTTAATTCGTATTTAAGGGACATCTGCGCTTTAAATACCGTTAAAAATTGTATTAGGAAACTCCTAATAGGTACGATTGAATTAAGAACGAAAAAAGGAAGATAAAGATTTGGACAAAGACGACTAATAAACGTCTTAGCTTATAGAACTTTATTAATGATATACAGGAATGGCAGTTTCATGCTTTTAATCTAGATTGCAAATAAAGAGTGTGCAAAGTAAACTCTGGTGTAGGGCAAGAAACATAGAAAAACGAGATGACATAGATGCCAAACTGTAATTTAGTTATTTCCTTTCCGACTTTAAAGAGTTAAAAATTAATGTAGAAACAAGATTGCATAAATCAGAAAAGGTAGAAGATTTTTATTTAAGCAATTATTATTACAATAGAATTAAGTGAAGATTAAAATAGAAGGGCGGGGTGCAGTTGTCTTCACACACCCTAATTAGCGTATCAGTTGTCTCCAGAGCAGAGTTTAACTATTTCCTGAGCCTCATTTACCTAGATTTTCAAATTCCTTTTCAATAATAAAGCACTTAATTACAAATTGATGGGTACATCCCAAAAATTGCAATTGTCATCGGACGTAGATGGAATTAGAAGGTACTATTAGTATTATTCTGGGATTATAGATTCACAATGATTATGATGGGATCCTATAAAGTGCTCAGTGAAAAAGGAATGGATCAAATAGTAATTGAAGGTTTTACATTTAATTTTCAAAACGTTTTAAAGGGTCAAAATAAAAGAAGGTGGACCTGTAATTCCAGAATAACACAGTGTAAAGAGTATCTCAAGATGGAAATGCAAGACAATTAAATAGACAAATAGTGAGCAATACTGTTACATATAATGCTAATTAGAAGAGAACTTGGAAAAAGCTGCTTAGAATAAGAAAAAAAATTTACAACCAAGAACATTTAAAAGCCCAAAAATTCCAAAAAGTATATCAGAATTCCATACAATTAATTAATAACCAACAAGGGAAAAACAATGGCTACCATATTTCTTTATTGTTGCCAAATAAACAACAACTTAATTATTAGACAGTCGACCTTTATGCCAACCACTATAACGGCAGACTTCGAGGTATCTCTACATAGAAGTAGAGCTGAAACTATTTCTTCTTCTTCTTTAGCCCGTTCTCATCCACTCCTGGAACAGGCCTCCTCCATGTTTTTCCACTGCTTTCTATCTTGAGTATTCAAAATCCAGTTTTTGCCAGCTCGCCTCTGAATATCGTCTTTCCATTTTGTTTAAGGGTGTCCGACACTTCGTTTAGTTTCCCTGGTTCTCCATTGTATTATCGACTTCGTCCGTTTAATATCATCTCTGGCGACGTGTCCTGCCCAGCGCTATTTATTAGTGGTTACACGTTCTATGACATCGACTTGTTCTCTCTCTTTCTCTGATGGCTTTGCTTATGACTCGTCTTTCAAACGCATCCCCAATATTGCGCGCTCTATTGCTCGTTGGCACACCCTTAAACGATGCACACTGCTTTGTGTTGGGGTTACCGTCTCGAGGCCGTATGTCATGACAGGTAATATGCAAGAGTCGAAGACTTTCCGTTTCAGGCTGATGGGAATGTCCGGTTTCCTGAGGATGTGCCCAAGTTTTCGAAATGCTGCCCACGTCAAGCCAGCTCCCCTGGCGGCCCCCGCGGCCTGATTTTCCTTGTTGAGCCTGATGTTGTGGACAAGGTACATGTATTCTTTAACCACTTCAAGTGTGTGGTTATCGAGCTCAACCTGAATGTTGTCTGGACACATGACCTTGGTTTTTTGAAGGTTCATACTCAGTCCCACGGTCTCCGAAACTTATTTCAGCTCTATTAGTATATCTTTAAGTTTATTAGTGTCGGTGCTCATTCGGATGATGTCGTCAGCGAAGCGTGGGTGACCCAGAAACTTTCCGCCGATATTGACTCCTTTCTGTTGCTATATCAGACTTTTGAAGACATCTTGCAGTGCGAGCGTAAACAGCTTCGGCGAAACAGTGTCCCCCTGTCCGACTTTTCTACTAATGGGTATACTTCCGGTGACTAAGTCTTCGTCAACTTTGGTGTGGAGAGTGGCGTGTTCATAGATATTTCTGATGAGGCTTGAGTATCTTGAATCAATCCTTGCAGCGTTCATGGCATGCAAGATTGCCCAGATTTATATAGAGTCAAAGCCTTTTTCGTAATCGACGAATGACAGATATAGTTGGACATTTTATGCAGTGCATTTCTCGATCAGTGTGCGCTCTGTTTGGATATGATCGATCGTGCTGTAACCCTTTCTGAATCCAGTTTGTTCCACAGGTCGGTAGAAATCGAGCTAATTGTTGAGGTAGTTGGTGATTATTCTGGTTAAGAGCTTGTATAGTACCGAGAAAAGGTTGATATGGCGATAGTTTTCGATGTTTGTTGGATCGCTTTTTTGAAGAGTATAGTGACCTCACAATTTCTCCAGGCATTGGGAATTCTTCCTTCTTTCAGGTATTTGTTGAGAAGAATAAGAAGCGCTTTGTTTAAAGCCGTTCCTCTAGTCTTGAGCTCTTATTTGTCACTTGGTCTTCTCCGGGTGCATTTCGGTTTCTCATTTTTTTCAGTGCTAGCCTCCGTTCTTGTTGGTTAATTTCGAGGATCTCCCCGCAGCCGACGTTTTGAGTCACTCGGCCTTTATCCTCACGGAGACGGTATGGCTTTGGTGTTGACTGGCTGTACAATCTCCGATAAAAATTTTCGATAATAGCAACGATTTTACCTTTCTGTAATATTACTATGTCCTGTTCATTTTTCATCTTCTATATGAGCGCTTTTCCTTTAGTCATTTTGGATCGAAAAACTCTCATGTTCATGTTATCTTCAATGACTTCTCGGATTTTCTTCGCGTTGTATGCCCTCAAGTCTGTACGAATCGCTCTCTTTGCTATTTATCTAGTTTATTGAGATGCGTCATGATTCATAACTCTGCGCTCTTTCAATAGTATTATCGTATCAGGAGTAAGCTACGTGTTTCTGTGTTCTCCAAATGTGCAGACTTTCTTGGTTTGTCACTCGGATACTTTTGACTAATTTTTCTGTCAGTTCATTCAAGTCTAGGTTCTTCAAGGCGTTCGTCGGTTCCAGCATTTGTTCTATCTGTTTGTTGAATTCCTTTGGCTTCCTTTCTAACTCAGTCTTTGTTCTTTTTATTTTGCTTCTTTCTTTCCAACCGAGTGTCGACACATATTTTAGCCCTTTGAAGCCTGTGGTCGCTTCCCGTATTGAATTGATTAAGGACCAATAGGTCAGTGCGTATATTCCTGTCGTTTACCATTATATAGTCGATCTCGTTCTTGATCGTAGCGTCTGGGGTTCTCTAGGTTCACTTTCTTTGCGGAGGCTTTCGGTAGAAGGTGTTCATGCATAGGAAGTTTAGTATCGTTTGCCCTCTATTATTTCTTGGGCCCAATCCAAAGATGCCAATATTTATAGAGCCTATTGCTGTTTTTTTTTCCATTTTAGCATTGAAGTCCTCAATGAGGACCTTTATCTTTGTCCTCTTGAATTCTTTGCTACTGAAAGGTCTTCATAAAACTGCTCTACTTCTTTATCGGGTGAAGCAGCGGTGTGAATAACCTATAACATATGCTGCACCTGCTATTTAGTTTCAGTACGATATAGTCAGTACGATATAGTCAGTACGATATAGTTAACATGGTTTGATATGGCATGGCATTTGGGGATAAGATGTTTCAATTTTTTGTGAACCATTGTAGCCACTCCACGGAGGTGGCTATTTGTATAATTTTATTCAACTTCTATTAATCTGTTTGTTTCAACCAAACTTTTTTTTATATTATACCTATTTGTGGTCGTTATAATTCTTTCACATTACGAGGTTTGATTTGATAATTACCAACTTAATGGGGATTGTGGCCACGGGAGACAACTGCAGGCCGACCCTTTCGCACACAGATAAACGGATGACAACTGCACCCTGCCGGAATAGAAATATTAATGATATGATGTTGAGCTGTGGCGAAAGAAGTGTGCACAAGTGACCTGCTCGCTGTCCCGATTGAACTTCATATGTTTTTTTCTATGGGATTACTTAAAAAATGCCTTTTTTAAAATTAATTACTAGTTAATCAATTGTTCTTTAACATGGTTCCATGACTATTTGATAAGAATTCTATTGAGGTCTATTGTAATGAGGTGATTTTTACGAAAATTAATTTTACTTTTCATCTTCTTCTTGTGAAAAAATATTAAAATTTTAGGTGTTTTATTCAGAAATAAGTGACCGCTCTAAAAATGTAAAAAAAATCATATTTTGCCATTTAAAAACCATATTTGGTTGCCATAACAACGACTTTATTTACGTTTAGTAAAATTGAATTTCACTAGTTTGTAGGAAAAATAAGTCCAAAAACTTTTTTTATGAAAATTCTTTAAAATAACTAATATTTCAGGAAATATAGCCACCTTTCTATACCTTTTACTCACTCTGTATCTCATTTTGGGCCGCTTTAATTTGTTTTATATGAAGCAACTTTCAGTGCGCTTATAGGAGATTTAGTAGATATAATGCTAGGCTAAAGATAGATAAAATTTATTGTTCTTTTATAGGCTGGAATGAACTTAAAATATGTGAAATCTTAAGAAAACTACTGACGACACACATTTTACCTTAAGTGCATCTTACTTAGTTTCCCTCATAATAGCATCAAGTAATAAAACTACACACATTTTACAAATAGCGATTTCTCTTTGTTAGTTCTACCCTAAAATAAACAATAATGCAGTTATATACAAACTATATGACCATACTATTTGCATTTAGTAGGAAAGCAGAGTCTAGTTACAAAGAAAATTAAGAAGTTTAATGAAAACAAGATGCATTAAAAAACCTTGTCTATTCGTTTAAACAATGTGATGCTTACTTATAGAACGTTTTACGTCAAAGGTCAAGTAACCTCCGCATTTTTACGAATTAAGAAGTTGTAATCGTAAATCCTACATGTTTTTATATTATTTTTTTAAAGCGGCTAACCTCATTTCGTACGAATGACCAATATGTACCACTTCTTAAATTATAGTCTGTTTAGGTGTAACCTGTTACTTTAATACGAAACCGGTAACAAGTGCAAAGGAGAAACTATATCATTAGGGGAACCCATTTCAACGGCAAAATCGGAATAAGCACCATTCTTATTTATGGGCTATTTTAAGGATTATTGTATAACGTTCAAAATAAAACGCTGGTTAATTATTTTTTTATATAATATCATGGGAAGAACAAGTTGGGTAATGTAAATATTTTATGCTGCATTTCATTAAAAGATTAATAGTTAATTTGTGCCTAATATCTGAACACCGGCTGAGAAAACTTATGGGAAATATTTAAATTCTTAACTATATAAATGAAAGTTTTAATTTAATTAGTGTCTTTGAACTCAGAACATGCTAATTTATTAGTTTTATGTTAACAGTAGGTAGTTGCGGCGCTGTAGTAAGTCTACATATTAAGGTTTTGAACCCTAACGGGACCCTAATCATCCTGCAGGTTTGATAAAAAAATCCATTCCATTGTGTGGTGTGGTGGGAAAGTTATTTGTTTGATTGGTCAGTTCAGCGTCTTCATGTTTAGTTTATCTTGAACTATCATCGCTGTTTTTTACTACTTCGAGTATTGAAGTGATATTTTAAACCCCCAATTCGTCTAATTGCTCCAGATTCAACATTCAAAAACTACATTCCAAAAATATATTTAGTGAATCCTTTGAACACCTAAATAATTTGCATTCTTCCATTAGCTTCATTATGAAAATTGCTCTCTTCCTTTTCTTGACATATTCTTACCCTTAAAATAAATTAAGTCGACTCATTTTTTTTTGAGCATTTTGAAGGTGATTTGGGATGGGAATTTCGATGTGTATATGTATATGTAAGAAATTTTAAGGCGACGTCGTTCGACGCGTCGATTACATATCTTGGTCGACCCGACGCTTAGTGTTGCCTTTACGGATTTCGCACAAGGTCTCGTACTTGTCGCGACCCTGGCGCACGTTCTCCCTGTGGATCTTGTCCAAGGCAGTTTCCTTGATTTCGTCGCTCGATTGCGCCAAATCCTTCTTTAGGGCCAATAATTGATTCTGGAGACGTTCATTCCTTTCGGCCAGCGTGCGTCTATCTTCAATGGGATCGACGATGTTCTCATCGTGGCCAAATCCTTGCTAACGTCGCCGTTAACCATTTCATCATCCTCATCGTGATGATTCTCCTCCAAATGTCCCTTGGTGGCGTTAGCCAATTGCTGCGCCTTAAGTTCCTCCTCTTTACGTCTGGCATTTTCAACATCTTCCTGCAGGCGCTTCCTTTCGTTATCCTTGGCGGTAACCTTCTCCTGAATGCGCATAACTTCGGCCTGTTTTGCTTGAATTTCGTCCTTGAGTTTTTGGGTTTAGCCGCCTCCATATTCTTACTCTCTTCGAGGCGCTCCATCATCGCCTGCAATTCGTTTTGTCTAGCCTCCAATTCTTTCTTGGCTTGTTGCAGCTGTTTCAACTGCTCTTCCAATCGCCTGATCATCTCTCTCTCTCTCTCTCTCTTCATATTTATCGGAAACCGGCCCATACTACCCGTTATTTGCACTCACAGTTCCATTATCACCCATCTCAAAAAAGTTGAGTTGTAAATGGTTTAACGAGCGCTAGCAATTAACAAATATTTCAAACAAAACAAAATTCTTTTTGGTCTTCGTAACAACAGTTACAAATCTCGCGAGATTAAATCTGCCATTAAACGGACATCTTCAGCCCATTTTTTGTCCTTCTAAAAAAGCTTAAGCCTAAAACGTTTGTTCCTTACGTTCACAGAGTAACAGATCGAATAGGAAAATTAGAAAACAAAATCTTAACTTTAAAGCCATTTTCTCATCATCTCTAATAATCCAGCAACTCTTCTCATCTCCCAAATTTATCCTGTTGTTCTAATGGTGTGTACAGGGTTTCTTGTTCTTTCAGTGTACATCGAAGGAATGGGTAAACCTTTTAAAAGACGAATCTCAGAGCACCAAATGTGTCTTGGGTCTGGTTAATTTTCATAGTCAGCCATTGCGGAACATCGGCATGAGACTGAACATAAGATTCTTTTTGAAAATAATTTAGTTATGCCCTACATTTCCCATTGCTGCAATAGAAAGATATATGATGCTATGATAATATAGGAAACATTGAAATTCAAAAGTTATCGCAAAACATAAACAGAGTCATGCTTTCTTCTATCTGGTAATCAACCATTGGAAATTTTTGGCGGTGATCGCGTAGATGAATGGTATATAAAAGTTTGTTGTCTTCCTTGCCTATCAGAAGAATTCTCTGGTATGGTTGACCATTGAGTTACCGTGCTATTCCACCTTACCTGTCTTGTCCTTTGTGCCATTTTGATTTTTTATTTTCAAAAGAGTTTCGCCTAACGTGCTCTTCTGTCTAAATAATCTTGTCCTTTGTACAATTTCTTACTTCATAAAAGTTTCACTTCTGGTATGGTGAATATACTGAGTTACTGTGCTTTGAGTTTGATTTATCATTTGCTGTATATTTTTACTTGTAATTTTCATTTATTATTTCTTTTGTTCCCAAAGAAACTCCTTCGATGGAGGGAAATGTCGAATACTTTTAGTAGGCAATGACATGGTTCAATCCCGGAAGAACTATGTCTTTTAATCAATATTTGATCTTTTTTTGTATCTTAACGTAAACTATTTTTCTATTAGAGGTCATAAAATGAAGTTTTAAGAAATATCGTAATAAATATTTCGTCGCGTGTTAGAATAAAAATACATTTTTTTTAGAAATTTGTCTACGGTTTCTATTTATTTAAACAATTTATAATTAAAAAACCTGATATGTTAAAGTTAAATAAGTGAAAAAGATTGTATGAAATTAATTAATTACCTACTTTTTGGTAAATTTGTTTTCAATGCTGAGTTTTTGAAATTGTGTAAATTTTAAAAACTGAGTAGTAATATTCGACTTAAATATTGTGAATTTTATTTAGAGATTTTAAAGTTTTGATTTTATTCCTAAGATTTAAAAATCTCGTCTTCTTTAATAAATTTCAAAGCTTTCAATTTTTCCTTGAAATTCTTAATTGAAACTTAAGAGGTTTTTTACATTTTTTGTTAAATTTCCACTTTTAACGAAAAAATAATAAAAAGTAATATTTTATAAATTTCGAGCTTTTATTCAAAATTTCGACATTTTTTAGGACTTTGGTTAGGCAATATATTTCGATTTATCTCTTAAAATATCTACTTCCTTATATTACTTCTATGTTTTTTTCTAAAATTTTTGATTTAAACCTAAGTTTTTTACATCTTTAAATTTTCAACTTTAAAATAAAAATTTCGACTTATATTTCACAAATTAAAGGATTTTTGCAATTATTAACTGTAAAATTGATGTTTTCTAAAATTTTTATATTTAACCCAAAATTTCTAGATTAGACCCAAAATTTTGAAAGATTTTCATTTCTATTTCAATTTTTTTCGGCAAAGTTTTGAATATTTCTTTAAATTGTTAGTAGTACACTTGATTTTTTTTTAAAATTTTTTCCAACAATTTTGAGTTTAGAATAAAGATTTCAATTTTTTCACCCAAATTTTAATTTTTTATAGACATTTAGATTTTATACTGCAAAATTTATACTTTCCCCTCGAAGTCAATAGTAAAAATTTCTAATTTTTTATATAAGTCTCTCAGAAGCCAATGTTTATCTCCCATTAATTTCGACTATGCTCAACATTAGCAGGTTACGGTTTTTCTAAAATCCAAATTTCGAATTTGTTCGTAAAGTTTTAACATTTTCTTGAAAATGCCATTCTTGAAAGTTTTGCCTTTTTCACGAAATTTCAGTTTATGCATCAGAATATTTGACAAGTTTCTAAATTAATCTGTACTCTATTTAATAAAAAAATTGATTTAAATCTGTTTACAAATTCATTTACAATTTCACACTAATCTTTCTTTTTATTTCCGAAACCGATTAGTTGATAATATTGGTAATGCAAAAGAAATGCACGAATTTTAAGCCTTCAATTAAAAACAATGGAGAGTTGTTGTTATTTATTGATAGCATGAAAGGTTGATATTTTTTAATTAAGGTAGTTTACCGGAGGTAATCGGAGCTAAAAGTTTTTAGAGCGTCAAACGGCGCTGCCGATAGCGAAACCTAAGCACTAGATTGTCATCACTACGCGATTTTTAGCATAGACCGTACGCACGAATATAATAATAAAAATGTCCAAGCCTCTTTGCAGTAGATTTTGGGAGTGCACTATTGTTGTGAAACATTTACGTGATGGGGTTTTAATCAAAAGCTATTATTTCCAGATTCCCTATCGCTAAAAATTCTCATATTTTACTATTTTATTGACAATATCACTTCACATAGTATATTCCTTTTTTAATAAAATCTGTGGAAACGTTTGGCCACAATAAATAAAAATCTCTTCAAAAATATTTTTTATATTATATATTATATTATTTTAACGCGTTTCGATAGCTATCATCTTTAGAGAAATATAGCAATTGTTGTTGTTGTTTTAATCCTTCTTGGTTTTAATGGACAAGATTTGTATATCAATTTTTGAAGATAACCAAGGACAAGTGTGCTTCTCAAAAAGACAATATATACTTTACATATTAAAAATTGAAATTTTAATATTGAATATCTGTGCTTGGGCACCGGCACCGTTCTTTTATTTTTGCAGAAGGATAGGTAACACCTGAAAAAAATTTAAATAAAATATATAGAAACGCAATAAAAGGATAAACTACCTTAACATCAATTGTGGAATGTTTAACATAATTTTTTAATTTTTAATACAACCCACTAGCAAAATGGTGACATTATGCCGTTGGAGCACTGCATAGGGGTAGGCGCTTTAAACGAATATAAGTTGTAATTTTAGGGGAAAATTTCGCTTGGTAACAAAGTTTTGTGGAAAAACCTATGAAGAAAAGTTCTAGGTTCTAGCTGTTTCAAGTTGGACTCGTATGCTTTTGCTATTAGGGGAATTAGACCTATTAGTTCTAGTCAAAATCTCCAACGAAAGAAATTGTAGAAAAGAGATTAGTAGCCAACCATTCGACCATTCACCTATGATCCAGTACTTGAAAAGACTCGGTCAGCGTCTCATCATTAAATAGTAGAATGGCTCTTCTTTAAATTAAATTCATAAGAGCTAATGTATGTTCTCGGGTTCAATTACAAACTATTAATTAATTTACGCTTTATAAAGAGTGAGTAACTGATGCGTAATGAAATATTTTTTGGCTCAAAAAAGAAAGCCCATCTACTGAGAGGCGAATTTAGTAATGCCAATGAAAAAGTTGGGGCTTCCATCAACTCCATGTTAGACAGATCAGACTTCATGGGAAGAATTTTACTGTCCATGATTAGATGTATCATACGTTTTCTTAGAGAAAGCAGCGGTCTGTGTTTTTGAAGCATTAAGGTCAATTAGAATTTTCTTTCCTATTTTGGAACGATCTCGAAATCATGATTACCGACGGATTATGCCTTGACAGGGAAAAAGGCTACTATCATCTGCGTAGCAATATGTCAGATTGGCAGCTGATGCTAAGAGATAGTTCGTGTATAGCTGAAACAGACCTTTGGGGCAACGAAGACCTGAAAATTTTTGTCACTAAGGATACCAAATGGTAGAGATTCCATGAAAGTGCATAAAATATTAATTCGGCAAATACGAGATTCTTTGAAAGGCCTTTGTGATATGTAATGTTTTAATTGCATTTTCATCTTATTCTTTTTTAATTGAATTTTAGATATCCGTAACATTTGACAGGAGCTCGACATTTGAACGCTGCTATCTAAAACCGTATATTGCCTTTAGGGAATAATTCTAAATTCTATTCTCCTTCAGATACATATATCAACATCGATGTTTTCTCCTACCCTTACCATTTATGCTTTAAGAATATCGTTGTACACACGTCCCTGAATCCCAGTTACAAAACTGAAATGGAGCAGTACAAATAATCCTTTTAAGAGCAGAAAGGGGTTTTACTTAACAATTTAAATCATAATTTACTCAAAATTAAACTACAAAAAATTGTTGAAATTGTTAAAAACGTGGGTGGAATATATCAAAGCTAATTAAACGCTGCAGCTGCCAACTTCCTCTACCGGTAAGTTTTTGCCTTAGCAGGATTAGGACGCATCTTATATTATATCTTAATGTTTATATAAAATCTTCAAGGAAAATACCATTTTAAGTGCCAAGCATGTCTTTGAATTTATACAGATGTTTAGGAGTTTCATTTAAAGTGTCGAGTTGAGCAACAAATAACTTAAGAATTATGGGCGAGCAACACATTGTTAATCACATCACACGGGTACTTATAATTCATCACTAGATATAGTAGGTAGCATTAAAATAGATTTGTGAATGTAGCTCGTCCTTATGGCTTTCATACAGAACAATGGTCGATAAGGACTATGTAAGAATAGCTGACGGTGGGCAGGTGCCATAATAATAAACAAGGAACACTATCATTTGTGCATATCAAGCGCTTGATGTCTTTTTTGGGTTGCGGAATGTTTCTGTGTAAGGAAAAAGGAAATGCTTTGGGCAACTAAACGGTACAAAGTAAATGATTTACGTAATAGAATATATCGTTGCCAACATAACGTGATCAAAATTTAAATTAAATCAGGCCGGTTGTTAAATTATAAAAGATATATGCCATAGTATGTTTAGATGCAGTCGGAGGATATAACTTTGTAATGAACTTTTGCCTGATTGTCCTGGTTAATTTCGAAAATGATGACGATTTTGACCAAATTTTCACTAAAAGGTAGATCATTTTTTTGAGTACATTTTAGGCTATATTTTATTTAAAAAAAAAACAAAAAACAGGTTTCTACCCTTTTTTGTACGATTGATAGTTCGAGAATTATCGAGATTCAAAAAGTTGAAAAAATAAATGTTGCGCCGAATATTCTTGATGTATATTGATAGAACTGTTTGAACATGTTTCTCTCCATTGGCCAATTGTGAGATGATTATTTGATACCGATTAACAAATTGTTGAATCTTGTCGGAGCTACCAAAAAGCTTTTGGTTACGATCTTCTTCTAAAGTGATTGTGTGCAGTGCGATGCTTTCATAATGAATTCTAGCTAGCGCGATTGCTTTTTCTGTTAGTTAAAACAATTGAGCGAGATATTTTGATTCTTATGTTCTGCGGCAAATTTCATAACTATTAAACTTTATTAACGATTAAAACAATAATAGATATGAAAAAGTTCACGGTGTTTCTATAAATATTTTTTATGACTGGACCTGGTTTTGTTTTTTAGCATCATCGGCGGCTATACCACCAATTTGTTTAGCCGTTGTTATGCTAACAAGCTCCATGAATCACATACTGCTACGAATTTTTCATCTGATCCGGATTCTTGTCCAAGGCTTCAATAAGAGGTGTGTCCACAAGATCAAGCTGCTTGTTTATAAGCATTTTACTAGATTTTAAATATCTGTGACTTTCTGTGGCTTTCAAGAAATTAAGTTTTTGGTATTATTGCAAATAGGTAAATCTTCTACTGTGCTCGCACATGTAAGTTTATGTTGTTTCTAATAGATGCAAAATTTGATCTTTCTGGTTGTTTATTTCTGAAGGCAACAATATGTTCGCTATACTTAATGTGAAAATTACGTGATGACAGCATTATACTCACAATCAGAGCAATTCAATTTATAAATACCTGATTTACCAAGTCGTGGAGTTTTTTCTTTTGCGTTGAAAATCATGTTATTTAACGAATAAAATGATTTAAAGCTAGGTGTCGCTTGGAATGTATGAAAAATTATATTACTTAATTACTTATCATCTTTTCTGAGATGTTTCCAAAATGTGTTATAGTCTGCTTTTGTAGTTGGTTGTTTAGGAAAAATAGAATGAATACCTAATTTGTGTTCTTTTTTTAGATATTAACGTATTAATGGTGTTTTCAGAATACCCATTGCTATAAGCTATTTGTTTAATTATATTAGTTTCTTGATTAAAATGTTCTTCATTGGTTAATATCCACTAATAGGTTCAGATGCCGATCAATTCTTTTTATGTCCCTTAAAAACCCATAAATTGGAACCCGATGTAAAATATATAACAACTCCCAGTAAAAATATGAAATTGTAAGTGTCATCGTCGACCTTACATTGCCCGGATAGGGTTTCAAATTAATTATAGTGAAAGGTAAAACCGCTTTGCCCATATCATCAACAAAAAACTTCACAGATAATGACGATGGATGGAGTTCTTCTACAGGCGCCTTATGAATCCCTTGAAGAATTTCGGCCTTTTTCTTTAAACATCAAGGGAGGAATGCAAAGGGTCGCGCGAGTAATCTCGTCACCACGTGGGTGGGCCACTCGACTGAATAATTTTCTTAATGCTCCATAGGGTTGGAAAAAGGGATGTGTTCTATAGCATATTATTAAAATAATTTATTTGTCTCAGAAGGTATGTAATTTTGAAGAGGTAACCCAATAACTCGCTTTTAAAAGAAAGAATGAAATATGTGTTATTAAAAATGATTTTTACTTTGAAATAAAATGCTAGGTCTAGAGTATATCGGTATAAGAGGTTGGTACACTCTCTATTTTTTTGTATTTGTAAAAATAAAAACTTAAAACTTGTTACTTACTAATTTTTAACGTGAAAATGATATTTCTATATCTTTCAGTTTTGCCAAAAGTGATATCACTTTTTAATTTTTAAATAGAAGAACCTGTATATTATTAAATTTTTAGAATCTGTACAATTTTTTGTTAGAGTGGTCATAAAATAAGTGATTTTTGAAGTGTTGGTAATGTTTTTCAATGCATATTACTTTTCAATGTATAATACACTGATTTATTTTAATTAAATTTAGTCGACCATCCTAACCCTACATGGAATTAAATTGGAAAGACCTCGAATCAGTCAAATTGTGACTAAGACGGCGTCATGTACCATCAACGTTTTTCGTTCTGCAGCAGAATAGACTCTCAGTTTTACCGTTGAGTGATAAATTACTATTTATCACTCATCGGTTTTACTGTCGCATAGTTATAAAAAAAATGCGATAAGCAAAGAAAATACCGTTGCACCGTGCTGAGAGAAAGCGTCAATTTTCTTCTATATATTTCCTATGTTCTTGATGAATAAGTCTTAATATGAATTGAAATTGAATATTTTGCTCTTTTTTGTGGCTGTAATTGCGATTGTATTGATCTGACAACAAAAATGAGTATACAGATTCGTAATCATTGTACTTTTTTCTAGTGCAAGAGTACAATCCTGCTGTTATGTAATAAAATAAAGTTATGCTATTAAAACCTTTTTTGTTAACTTTATCTTACGGTAATGCATTCTAAAAAATGTAGAGATTTGGAAAATATGTCGAAATGAAAAAAATCGTGACTTATAATGGCAAAAATTTAAAAAAAATAAAATTTGAGGCATAATTCAGATTTTCTAAAAAGTCGATAAAAGGTTCAAATTAAAAGGTCATCAACTCTGCTGTTATTAATTGTTAAAAGAGGACTTAAAAATTAGCTTTTTTGTTCTGTTAAAATCTTAGATCTTTGACGAATTTTAATTGGGGGGCCAGTTTAGTTTTTCCCCTGATTACATGCTAGAGGTTGGGAGGCGAAAAATTGTATTATATTAATTTGAGATATTGACATTGCCGTTCAGATAAGAAATATAAATTTTTCAAAAAATCATTTCATCAATGTTTTTATTGGGTGCAAAGTTGGCAAAGCTGAACACGCAATACAACACCGGAGAATTCCCTTGCTTGGCCTTATTAGTACGGTATGGTCGCTTTAAATATTGCTAACTTACATCTTTAGTCAGCCACATAAGTGCTCTAGCACACGAGTAACAATTTTACTACATGCTCATTGAAGTAATTATTGATAAGAATTAAAACCAGGTTATGTACGATGCAACTTAAGTCACAAAATTCACTATTAGTGAGGCAAGTTTCTCGTATTGTGGGATCCATAGCAACATCTATTAAACAAAGCACCCTCCGCATGACAAGCGTTTAGGTATGTTGAACTTAACACAATTTCAATCAAATGCTCTCTAATGAAACAGTTGCCACAAATGAAAACAAATACTTCCTTTTTTTTCAGTGGGTAATTAAATATCTCAGATTCGCAAGATCTAATCGCACTTCAATTTACAGACAGGAAATAATTATGCCATTTTGTGCGAAAAAAATTGTTTTAACTATATTAATTTTTGTTAAAGCGAATGACAAATATTTATGATAGTGTCACTGTATATGTCTATCCATCGGAATTTCTACTTTTTCTGAAAAAAAGCTATAAATCGTTGAGATACCAAGCTACAACATCGAATTTCAAGACGTCGAACGCCTAGAACCAAGATGAAATACAAACTAGCATTCTGTTACATCGAAGTTATGACAACAATTTATGACGTTTCAGGTTCCATTAGCTGCATTATTTACATCACCATAAATCAGTGTTACATTTGCTATGATTCTCCCATCCTTTGATTGATGGTTATATTTGAATTATGTAGCAGACGTCCGGACAATCCGATTAGGCTCGCAGGTTAGAGTCCCCCAGATACACCAGTTCAAATCACACACATCCACATTGTGCTGCTAGACTCGGATCTGATTTATGTTAACTAGGAGTGGTGAGGTGGTCAAGTATTCCTCACTGTCTTTCAATGCAAATACGACTGATTAAACCGTTTTTCGATCTTTTATTTGTCTGATACCCCATGTATATAACTGATAATTCTCATCTATGATGTATGAGAGTGAAATGAAAATTTCCGATCGGCAGCAAGGAGAAAAAGTCGTGTGAGAAAATTATGTGGATCCACATACATGTTTTATGATGTTTAATTTCCTTTTATGGCTTAACTATTATCTGGACACGATTGCATTTCAATTTTTTATTCACTTTCTTGAATTCCTTACCATGAATTTAATTATAGCAATTTAGCTATTCATTTTTATAACTGCACAACCAGAAAAACTACAGTAATTGACAATGACGAAATACTTACATGAAACTAAAATGAAAACTACGAAGAGAATTATATAGCAAAAAGCCTTCTGTAATTCTCTGGTTTAAGGATCTTCCTAAAAGTTCCTAATTGCTTTGTTTGTTTTATAGCTTAATTTTCGTTTTCTGAGACCTTACACCAACATTTTTTCTCATTTTTCTCATTAGGTATCATGAACATATTATGTTTTCATTTAAAGCAAGGAGCGTGTCATGTCCTGTGTAGCATTTTGGGATCAGCAAAGGATTTGCGAAGGCTGTTCTGCACTAGTTTCGTCCCTGGGTTTCTGTGTTTTATAAAACTGGATGATGTTCTTCATGGGGATGAAAAAAAAATCTAAGTACAGTAATGTCCACTTGTAACGAACCTCAAGGGACCGCAAAAATGGGTTTATTCTAAGCGAAGTTTATATTAAACTATAAATAATTGTAATAATGGCACTTTGGTTCGTCGGTATTTTACAAGTTGGTTCGTTATAAACGAAAGTTGTTAATAAGCGGGTTATAAGCGGATATTACTGTCTTCATGCAGAGGCACTGCATATTTGAGATTTACTAGATGCTCAGTTTGGTTATGAATGACCTACGTTTGACATTCCGAAGTGTGTTATCTGATGCCTGTGATCAAAAATTCCAAATTTCTGAAATATGTTTCTCGGAGTTTTAATTATCACAAAGCTACACAAATTATTTATTGGTTAACTTATTTTCACTTCTCAGTGTAAAATTTTAATTGCCAAGAAACACTCATTTATCGATTTCTAACTAATGAAGGTACTTTATTTATTGATGAAATTCTCACGAAGTTGCTTCAATTATTAGTCCTTGAACTGGCGACTGGTGTGAACAGATACAAAAGTGCCATTACGAATAAAACGCTACATAAATGTTATCAACTTCCGTGCGGGACATCGACGTTATTAATTTAAACATACAATCAGAAGAAATCGTAGTAAACATAGCGCTATTACTGCATCATAAACCAGTTTGAAACCGAACTCTTAAAGTATCATCTAAATTAGTAGACTTTAGAACTAATGCAGTGAAATTGATGCCTCAATTAATGAAGCAGGAAATTTCGTTTTTTACGGTACGATATTTTACAGGAGCATAGTAATTTTAAATAGCTTACTTAACAAAACATGTTTACTATAATTGTGTAATGGTTGCATCTTTACTAAAGCATTGAACTAAACACTGTGGCTTGTGATTAAGTCCAAAGAAGGTTTCACCCCTTTACCACATCGGCAATTAAATGAATAATTACGCGATACGTATTTCGCCAGCAGAACTGGCATTTTAGATTAGTGCGCTTGAAAATGCCAGTTCTGCTGGCGAAATACGTATCGCGTAATTATTCATTTAATTGCCAATGTGGTAAAGGGGTGAAACCTTCTTTGGACGTTGCATCTTTAACTAAAACTTTAATCAACGTAGAGGTTTAGTTTGATAAAATAAGTTTTATCTTTAAATCATTTTTTTTTCTGTTTATAAGTTTGGCATCGTCTACTTCGGCTTTTTCCACTAAATTAGTTTCAAATTAAACAATACAGTTTTATTTATTATATTTTTGACAGTTTACTTTACGCTAATTTGGCATGCTTAGGATTTTGCTTTCTCGCCTCTAGGCCAATGAATATGATCTGGACCGGTTCCCACACTTCTGCTATTGCACTTTTCACATCTTTTCCTCCATTGGACGGTCTTGTGTCCGCATCTTGGGCCATTCTTAACCCAGTCAATTGCATTGATATCATATGCGCATGGATTGTAGGGGATTTCAACAACCTCTTTCACCACTAAATAAAAAGTGCTGTTAATATATTTGTTAATAAACAGAATACGAACTATCTGGGTAAAAGCTTTAAAAATGTTTTTTAGTATATTTGTATGTAATTTTAATTAATGATATGATATAAATTAAAAGTAGTTAGTTATCGGTTATCGAGGGTAATGACTGGTAGTTCCATGGATAAACGAAAATCACGAAAAAAGCAAATTGATTTAAAAACCTTATTTTGAGGCAGAAAACACATTTGAAAGCGCAATAAAAGAAACAGCTATATAAACTTAAACATTAAATAAAAAACATTTCCTAAAAACGCAAACATTAAACAATAAAATAAGCAAATACGCAATAATGAACTTAAACTATAAGAATAAGGAACAATTTTTATTCTTGTGCTTAAAGATTCTTTCCTAAAACTTGGCCCTGGTGAGAAGGATGTTCACAACTAGATGGGACTTTCCCGAATTTGAAAGTTCTTTGGAGGGATTGCACGGCTAATAGGCAAACCGAATAATAAGCATCCCAATAATCTAGATTTTACTGTACCACTACGAGATTTATTACGTTTATTTTAGATTGTAATCGAATCATTTCATTGGACATATATCATCTGTTATCACAGAAAATAATTTTTATTTAGGTATGAAATAAACAAATATTATAATTCACTATTGAAATAACAATAGGACACCAATTTGTCAATGAGAGACTTGTTCTTATCGTTTTTCCAGAGAAAATGCTTATGCCTTTAAAAGACCACCTACTGTTTTAAAACAATAAGAAACTTCGTCTAAAACTCCCAAATATGAAGTGATTCAATAAGAAACCGCTTCAAAACTTCTGAAGAAAATCAAGATTAAAGACCTGGAAGAAGAGACTCTAGGTATTTAATCTTGATGCATCTGATGCTCTTACATCCTATGGTGACTCATCTACAGGACTACATTATTAGGATGTAACTCATCTGAAATATCATATTTCTAAAACAACTTTTATGTAGATTTTACTGTACCGAGATAACTAAAACCACAACTTCTTTTATGGATACTATTTTTTCTATTGAATCACCAAACTTTGGAATTCGTTCTCAGCCAGAGTTTTCTTCAATAATTATAACTTATTCACTTTTAAAACGGCAGTTCATTGCCATCTGTATTAATTTCTCCCTCATATCAGCAGTGCTTTAAGATCATAATAGAGTTGCGCTTTCGAAACAGTTGTACTTAAAAAAAACGTTCAAAGAGGTTCATCTAGCACTATGCGAAATCCCAAAGAGGCTATTCTAGATCTTTGACGTATTCTGGGATTAAAGTTTTTACATACTTCGACAATCCAGTAGGATGTCCGATTGATCAAGGAAAGCATTCAGAGTTCGGAAGTTTCGAGAAAACCCGTCTAGAACACTAACAGCAACTTGATATGGAATCTAAAATTATTACAACAATCCTAAGAAGGCAAAGAGAAAACATCTGAAGGACCAAATTAACTTTTCAAGTAAACATATAGGGTAAAGTACTCCAAATTGAACCGCCTCCTAAATTTTCCTACCTTATTAAACTCTTAGTGTCACGTGCGTTAAACAGCTGAATCTATGTGTGCAGATGAGGTAAGCTCAGCAATTTGATAATAATATCCATCAGAATTCAGCAATTTCACGCCTGTGTGTGTGTGTGTGTGTGTGTGTGTGTGTGTGTGTGTGTGTGTGTGTGTGTGTGTGTGTGTGTGTGTGTGTGTGTGTGTGTGTGTGTGTGTGTGTGTGTGTGTGTGTGTGTGTGTGTGTGTGTGTGTGTGTGTGTGTGTGTGTGTGTGTGTGTGTGTGTGTGTGTGTGTGTGTGTGTGTGTGTGTGTGTGTGTGTGTGTGTGTGTGTGTGTGTGTGTGTGTGTGTGTGTGTGTTGGACAGTTTTCGCATAAAACTAGATCTAAGTCTCTAAAGGAATTTTGATATTCTGTCAAAGGAAGGAACATTTTTGTAATTGTCATTGTGTATTTCAAATGCACGTATTTAGAAACGTAAGGTTACAACATGTATTTTATTGACAGTTTCCCAATTTGAACCATAAACTTTTGCCTAAATTGAACTTTGAATTAGAAAACTTTTGTCTACTTTACGAGTTTCCAAGTGGTCTGGTTTTTTTAAGTCAAAACGGGAAAATTAGGAAAAACTAGTGTTAATAGTGTACAAATATGGAGGAAAATGTCTAAATAAATGCAGACACGATTATGGAATACCTAAATCGACTTTATTTCGGCATATTCGAGAGCCAATCAAAGTGGCCAAAGGTTCTATTAAATAATTAGGCAGGAATCCTATTTTCAATACTTCTTTAGAAGAATTGTTGTAGAACCTTATTATTAAACTCTCAGAATCTGTTTTCCGACTCACTGTAAAAGATGTTTGAAGTCTTACTTAGATGCTCTGTTACTGGCACCAGAAAATGGAATTGTTGTGGTGCAGTTGCCAGGTCAGACGACACATCGTCTGCAACCACTTGATCGTTCTTTTTTCAAACCAATGGAGGTGTATTACACCCAAGCATTGGAAAAATGGTTAAGGACTAATCTTGGACAGGGAGTGTAACAGTAGCAAATGGCTTCATTATTAAATGAAGCTTATGGAAGGACGGCAACGATAGAAAATGCCATTAATGGATTTAGGGCATCTAGAGTATTGCCAGTAGATAGATATGTTTTTCAAGATTCGGATTTTGCTGGATCCGTAGTTCTTAAGTCTGAACCAAATAAAGTTCAAAATAATGGCTTGAGTCCTAAGGATGATTCTCCATTAGCACTTTTAAAAAAATTCAAGACAAAAATTATTCAACACCTTTCTCTATGGATGTTGCCAAAACCTCATTAAAAATCTGAGCATCAATATTCTCCGCCAGCTTACTGGAAATTGCCCCATTATCTAAATGTGTCAAAGCTGCATCTTTAAAGAAAAGCAGTAAAGCCTTCGGTATTCAGAAAGTAGCAGAACTCACTAGTAGTCCTTACAAAAGTATGAGAAAAAAAATTGGACAGAAGTAGCAACGATAGATGACGAGCAACGTTGATATTGCAAGGAATGTGAAGAGGAAGAAGTTCAGGATATGATTCGATGTGTGAAGTGCAAAATGTGGTTTCATTGCAAATGAGTAAAAGTGAGTTTGTTCAAGAAGTTTTTTTGTCAGACATGTATGTAAAACCCCTTAAGTTTTTAGTTTATTTTTGTTTTTCAATGCTTTTTTTTTTTTAATTTATTCTTAACATGTATGTATATTGTTTCTTCTGTTTTTTTTCTATTTTTAAATGAAAATTTAACTGTCTTTCGAAAGTACCTACTCTTAATTTTTATAGGTAGTTTTAATTTGAGGAACTAGTGGTTCAAATTTAGCAACTCAGTTTCTTATATTTAACCTTTTGCAATCCTTAAACATTTTTTTTTACTTCAAAAGTATTACATTTTGAGGGTTTAAAAGGCTGCAGTAGATTTCCAAAAGTGTAATTCAAATTTTAACGGCATATAAAATATTACAATCATACATTTATAAAACTACAGGCATTTTTCTAAAATATGGTTTAATTTGGGGCACTTTAACCTACCTCGAGCCTTTAAGTCCTAACATAATACATTTAAAGTTCCAAAGTCACAAAAAGACACATCTCGATCTAAAGGATTAAGGTAGTTAATTCGTCCAAAACCCTGCACTTTTACAGTAACTTTTGAAGGTCTTTGGAGTTAAAATGCAATAATTCGAAGCTTTGGAAAATATGTGGACATTTTTAAACTAAAATCGACTTTTTATGATAAAAAATTAACATTTTAGAAAAAAATAAAATCTTTAATTTTAACATCAAAATATCCGAAGACTACATTTTTCGAGATTTTGGGAAATAAAGGTCAAGTATTTCGAGACAGATAAACATTTTTGGATAAAAACGTAGATACTTGATAACGAAGGCTTCCACGGCCAGAGTCAGTACAGGATATACTTCTTCCGGGATTGAATCATGTCAAAGAACTACTAAAAGTGTTGACGTTTCGCCCACCATCGTAGGGGGCTTCTTCATGAACAAAGAAACAATAAATAAGAATAGAAATATAAGGAAATATGCAAAAATGAAAAAATGAAAAGGCCAATTTCAAAACATCAGAGCACGGTAACTCAGTATGTCCCCCATACCAGAGGCGAAACTTACTTTTAATAGTTCTTTGATACGGTGCATCCCCGGAAGAAGTATATCCTGTACGTAAATACTCGGTAAAAGCTTAAGTAAGGATATTTAAAAACAAGTCGTCATTTGAAGTTTATGTCGATATTTCGAAGTTAATTTCAAAATTTCCTTTTATCAAACAACTTGAAATATCCAGCATTTAGCGAAATTTTCATAAAAGGGTCAAGAGTCTTATTTTAAAATAAGATAATATAGTATTTAAGATAAAATTTTGAAGAAAAAATAAATAAAAATTCTAGATTACATTTCGATTTACCTATACTTTTGATATTCTAGAAAATTAAAGTTGTCAGATTACGATCAACATTTTGAGAGTAAAGTTGTCGTTTGGGAACAAACTCCTAATTGTCAGAAAAACTATACAAAGGTAATGTTTATTTCGCAAGGGAAGCTATGCTTCCCTAGCTTCTATGGAGAAAACGCTACTGCTCTAAATGCTTCTTTCGGTTCCTTACTTCATTGAAATCAACGGGTTGACCTCGCATTTAATCAACATGAGTTTTGGAATATGAACGATTTAATTTTACGTATTCAGCTTGATAATCATAATGCTAAACATTTCGTAAAATTATTGATCGTGCTTTAGTTTAGTAGTTTTACCAACCGAAGCACTTCGAATCGATTTTCAGCAAGCAAAGATGGAAAACATCACAAACTTAGGTTTACATAGGTTTATATTTTGCGAGTAATTTGCAAATAGGATAGAATTAATTCGTCGTTGATAAATTTAAAGGACAAATAAAATTACATACGCAGACATTGTTAGTGTTTAAGAATGGTTGGTGTTTAGGAAACTATATACTTGTGAAGACCTCTGAATGTTATTTGCAAGAAAAAATGTTTACTTAGTTTACTTAGAGCGAAGCTCGCAATACATTTTCTACTGCTGTTATTATGTGCAAAGTAACTTGTACAGATTACTCAATTTTTCTTTTCACTGCTTTAATGTCACACATTTTTTATACATCCACGAAGAAACAGTACGACTAATTTTAACAAACTAAGTATTTAAAAATGCTATGGGTACTCAGTTCTTCTACGCAGCCATACCACTGTTTCATCAGCAACTTTACTGCCACAAGCTTCTTGGGGATCTTGCTCAACGCACGAATCGCAGCGCCTTCTCCAATCATCAGGAGCGTTTACGTCTACATCTGGACAATCCCATTCGCAAACAGTTCGTTCTCTTCCGCATCCTTTATCTTTTTGTTTGTGTTCTTTCACGACGACTGCAATGACAGTGCGAAATTAGTGTAATACTTTTTTTTCGAAATGACCCGTTACTTGGTCCGTCTGTTTACCAGAAGTATTTAAAGAAATGTTAAAAAAATCATGAAGAATACTATCCGACGTGTTCACAATAACAAGCCCTGAATTTCAAAGAAAACAGTTGCTTGATTTGGTATCAACTGTGATGCAAAATGTCTTTAGGAGGAGATGACTATTTTTTAAAACAACATGTGTAAATGATTTTGAACATTGAAATATAACCCACTTTTATAGCGCGCCGTAGTAAACTGCTTTTTTTTGCCCATAATCGTAACTGATGGTGATAATTACAGCGACAATTACTGCTGCTTACATAATTGCATTCTTGGTTTTATCACAACTTCAGCAGCACTCTTGTATGTTGAATGAGGTTTTAAATGAAATACCTAATTTATTTAATTAACTATCATAAATTAATTTTATTATTGACTTTCAACAAAGATGGGAAAATATGTAGATCCACTGCAAATAAATAATAACACGTTGATTCATGCCAACAGAATTTCAAAGCACAAAGAATACTTCGCACTAAATATGTAAATAGTTAATCATTACTTCTGCAGGATATCCTTCACTTGACGGCAGTTTGCAGAATAATTGCTTGCTAAACACTTACAACGACGATTAAACACATCATGATATCCTCGAAAAATATTCAGAAGTTTTACACATTGAACACTTCAAAAAAAGCAGAAATGTTTACCATTACCAAAATCGATCAAGATATATTACATGATACGGTAAAATAGTGGGTGGATTTAAAATAAAATCATTTTGGTACTTGGCCTTCATTTTTGTGAAGGATGCTTTCAAGAAAGTGTGAAAATTTTGGAAAAAATTGAAAAATGGATGTTAGGCATTATTCTCTGTTGAATCAGTGCTTGAATTCTTGATACCCAAGTGTTTTCAGAAGTCTTAGGACAGTATAGTGATAGTGAGAATAAACGTTTTCATCAAGATATGTCTGTAACAAAAAATCGTTTATAGAACTTTTCAAATGGAGAAGCTTGAGGAATTGGTTTCTATTGGGTTGCCCTAAATTTGAACGTAATATTAGCAGCAGAATCAACATTTTTAAAATTATATGTTCAGAAAGAGTATACAAAATAAAATATGTATTAGTTATTGGTTTGTTCTGCACAGAACAAATGGCCTGAATTCAGGGTGGTTTCGGGATAATCCAAAGAAAAATTGATCAATTAATGGTGTGCAGATTCGTGCCTGGCATTAGAAAGCTAATGCATCACATGCTTGATAAAAATTTGGAGACAACTTTTCAACCCTATTTACCATGTTAGATAATATCACTAGAATCTTAAGATATGAGCTCATTAAGCCATCATTGGATCAATAGTTTTCTGTAATTTATTTAAGCTTGTAAACATCGTATTTGAATTCCTTTATAAAAGTTGAATGTATAGGTATAAAGAGCTGTTAGAATTCATAATGAGCAACTCAAAATGTTTTAAAATTTATGTTGAGTTAATATAATTTTTGGTTTTTGTTTTTGTTTTTGTGACTATATATAGTAACTAAAAGGGTGCAAATGCTGGAGTATTGGTGAAAATAACTAAAGATTTCGTATTAACCAATTTTCAAAAGAATAAGTAAAATTAGATGACTGCTTTAAATTTTATATAAAATTTTATGGAACAGTAACAGGGTTTGCCATTGTTAATAAACATACAAAACTCGAAAAAAAAATAGTTTTACAGTATTCGTTCTTATGTAACTCAGTGTATTATCATTTTTAATATTTCTCAATAGATTAATATTGCGACGTGGGATGAAATGTAAATATACTACAATGAACCGCCTTAGCACCATAGTATTATTACCATTACATCTTGATTAAAATGCAATGACACTGTCGTAATTTGAATACTTGAATGAAGTCATGAAATGCTAGAAGTTATTTTACTCAATACGTTTTGTGTGTACGAGTATACATCATTTCATTCTGGACATAACAATAGATCGTTGCAGGAAAATATTTCATTATAGTAATTTTTCTAGTTAGGTGAAAAGTCTATAAAACCTTATACAATTATATGTCCTGAATAACTACTTTGAAATACAGTCATCGATTATGGTTGATGAAGCAATATGTTTACTAAGATTATTTGATGCAAATAATATTAAACATTCTTCCGCTCATTTTATTTGTCTCCTTGTTATTTATTTTTTAACAGTTCTACAGAAGTACATAAACTGTTCGATATATATTTGTAAATGAAAAGGTAAAGCAGAAAATCAAAGTATACTATTGGGTTGGTACGAAAATAAAAATAAATGCAGTCTTAGTACGATTGGCAGAAGCAAATTAGGCAAAAAATTAAAACTTTTTATGATTTTTTCTTTATAAAAGCAGTGAATTTTACATTAAAAGATGCTTCAGATGAACTTTTGCCAACATATTTTTACTGATTACTAGTTATAAAGATGTTTTTCTTTTAAAACAGTATTTTTTAAACTTTTCTACGAATGAACGTTTAGTCAATTACATAATTGTAATGAAACGTTTTGTTAATTTTGTACTGTCGAAATATGAGAATCACATAAAAAATTGCAAATTTTTATATAAACCCAAATTTCGTTAAGTTGGAAATTTATACGTTGCCTAAAAATTTCGCCTTTTTTTAAAATTTCGATTTACCAAATCCCAAAACGTCTATCTTTTTCTCAAAATTTGGTACTCAAATTTCAAGTCTGGAAATTTTGTTAAAATTTCAAATGTTTTTTATATTCCATAATTTCCTGAATAATGTTCCTAAAATGTTTACTTGAATATAAAAATTTCTCCTTTCTTCCCTGTATTTTGAAATATTTGTTTACTTTGATCCATATTTTTTCCAAATTTTGTACTTAAAATTTATTTTTTTGCAGCTTTCCAGTTTTTTAATAATTCAGATTTTTTTTTAAATTTCAAGCCTGAGGCTCAACTTATCGGTATGTGCTTTAGGGTACATTAGATAAGATTAAATTATATATGGGTCGTTTCGTGTTTCTTTTCGTCCACCTCGCACCTCGACCTAAGAAGATCTTTTGTGTACACCCTGATCTACGTAGTTCCCAGGTTGAAACTCTCGTAGAAGTTTATTGAAGACCTGGAATTGAGTTTTTCCACATCTGGGGGCTCTAAGAACGCCCATCCGAGTTGGACGTGCCTTTTGCGTGAAAGCTCATCGCGCTTGCATAGCACATGTTCTGCAGTCTCCGCAGCTTCAGCGCAAAAGCGTCATAGGTCTGTTTCAGCTTGACTCATTTTCTTGAGATAGTACCTCATAAGGCAATGTCCTGTTAGAGGCCGGTTAGGATCTTCAATTCGGATTTGCTAAATTCTAAGTAGACCTTTGTCTTTTCAAGCATTCCAGGTATGAATCTTTTCGCCTGTCGTAGTCCTGAATATGATCTCCAGTGGGAAATTTTTAACTTTGTTTCCCATTTTTTGAGCTTCATTCCCTTGTATTCCTTTCTGCCCTGGCACCCACTTAAGGCTGATCCTGTTGTGTTTAGTCAGTTGCTTTAGAGTTGGTTGACAGTCCCAAATAGTTTGGATTTGACAATGCAGCTGCTGAGAGCATTTATTGCCACTTGGCTGTCAGATTTAATTTAGATCTTTGTTACTTTTAGATTTATTCGAAGACATTCGTACGCGCAGACTTTTATTGTATGTATCTTAATTTGAAAGACAGTTGGGTCTTTTCCCAAGGCTTTAGAGAACCTATATTTAGGGTCATAAATTTCCACTCCAGTCCTATGTGCTGTCCTTGATCCATCTGTAAACCAGATGGATAATTTGTGTTTTTCTTCAGGTACTGATTGAACGCTAGTGTGGCTCCCTACCTGGGTTGCATATAATCAACCGATCTTGCTAAAATCACAGCGCTACTTTTCTTGAGGATTCCTATGTGACCGGTGAAGTCTCCTTTAAGTTGTTTTAATTGCAGTAATCTTGAGGCTTCTTGGATGGCCTCCCTCTTTATTAAAAGGTGGAGAGGAGTTAGACTTAGCATAACCTCCATTGCTACTGTTGGGCAGGTGTTCATTGCGCCTGTTATGCCCAGACATGCTTACCTTTGAACTATGTTCAGTTGGTTTTGTGCTATCTTTTTCGTTATTTTTGGCCACCATCTAAAGAAGTGTATGTGATCAGAGGTGTAATTATCATCCTATATGATCAATAGATCATTTTCGGTTTCAGACCTTAGATTTTGCTGAATAATCTAAGGCACGTCCAGAACGTTGTCGTGGCTTGCTCAATTATTCAAGTCAAATGAGGATTTCAGGTGAGCTTTTGGTTTAGGACTATTTCTAGATATTTAGTCTCACTTGAGAGGTTAGGTTGAACTCCATTTTTAGTATGAGCTGTTAGATTTATCATCCTTCTCTTCGTGAAAGGAATATTATTGTTTTATTTGGGGTTACACTCTTTTGAACACCAGTCGTCAATGGTGTTCAGGGCTATTTGCATTAAATCCGACAGGATTTTATCATTTTTGCCCCTGACAGTGACAGTAATATCATCTGCATAACCTATTGCTTCAAAGTTCGAGTAATGCAGTATATTTAATAGATCATCAACTACATGGACCACAGCAGCGGAGATAAAACACCTCCTTGGGGACAAACAATTGCTTTGCTCACTGTGACTGAATCACTGCCGGAGGTTGCTTTGATCCTCCTGCCATCTAACATGGAGACAACCCAGTCGATAGTAGGTTTCTCAGAATCTTTTTTGATAGCTGCTGCCTTTATGGATTCATATGATGTGTTATTAAAAGCATCGTGTATGTCCATAAATCCACAAAGAGCTATTTCTTTGTTTAAGTATGCACTTTCTATCTTTTTGACAAGATTGTGTAAGACTGTCTTTGTGGATTTGCCTTCTTGATAGGCATTGATTTTCATGAAGCGAATTCTTTGACAGTGTTTCGCTTCTAATGTGTTGGTTTATAATTTTCTCCATTGTTTTAAGAAGAAATGACGTTAGACTAATGGATCTATATGATTTAGGCTTCGCAGATGGTCATTTGCCCGTCTTTGGTATATAGACCACATTTACGTCTTTCCAGCTTACTGTAATGAAGTTTAACGTGTAACTAGCGTAACTAGCCTTGAAAATTGTAGCTAGTGGATTTATAGGTTCCATTATGCCGTGCTGTAGTAGGGCTGGGAAGATTTTATCTTCTCCTGGTGATTTATAGGACTCAAAGAAATTCAACGCCTGTTTTGTCTTCTTTTTTTTGTAAATATTTTCCCCGTCAGGCTTTATACTCGATTGTAGGGGCGTAAATGGCCCCCAACAATCGCAGCACTGTTCTGTGTATTTTCAATTTCTGTAGATCCTAGAAAGTGAGTTTGTTTAAGAAACCTTACACTTTCAAGGCGGTTCTTGGTGTAACTTCCGTCTTGGTGTGCATTAGGGTATTAAAGTTGTCTAAGCTTTTCCAGAGTGACCGTTCTACCAAATCCAAGCAAGTTGGTATCTCAGCTATACCTAGACGTTTTGGCTCATAGATTGTCAAGGAATCAAAAACTTTTTTGTTCCCATTTTATTTTTTCACCCAGAAGTCCTAATTATTATTCTAATGAACCACATAAATCTACAAAAATTAAAAATGGTTTTTATATCATCACTTTATTTTCTTAAGGTTACTGTGGTATCACAAAAATGTACAATTAATGAGGAATCTACCTATATTTTTACTTCTGCTGTGAAATCAATAAAACTGAAATGACAGCCAAATGGAAAAAAAACCAACGTTTCTTAAGTTTTTCTATTTTAAATTTTTGCGGCGTTAACGTGATCGGTTAGAATTAATTAGGATGAGTCATGACCTACTAGATAGACTAATAATATAGATTAAAAAATTATCATCAGTGCTTCAAAAATCACCTATTGCGTCTGAATTGCAGAACATCATCCAGAATCAAAAAAAGTAATAGTACAGAAACTGTTCTATTTAAAAATCAAAAGTTTGTATCAGTTTTGGCCAAACTGACAGCAGTAGGAATGTCATTTTTATGTCAAAAATTGACAAGCGCCTAGCCGAAACTGATCTTTTGATATTTTAATGGCGAAATGTCGCGAGCGAAATCGGAGCAACATGAACAAACCATATGATTGAGTTGGAGTTCTACCTGGTTCTACCATTATTTGAAAATTCTTTTGTTTTGCGTATTTGTCAATTGACTTTTTCGTGCCTTCTAAAATATTTGCATTCTTAGAAATATCTGAAAAACATATTAAGTGTTTTGTGTGAGAAACAATTTAATGTTTTTTTTATAATTTAGTGAAACTATGCACGGAATACGCAGAAGAGTTATTCTTATTAAACTAATCTCCTCTGCATCTAACTAATTTCTGTCAGGAATTTCGATTTGAACGGGAATGTCCTAATTTTATATTATTTTTCCCGCGTTCCTCCTAACCCAGGGGGATAGAAAAATCAAGATATTTAAGAATGAAAGTATTATTTTAATGCAAAATAATTTAACTTTCAACCCAAAATATTCAGTCATTCTTCAATTCACACTTTATAAAAAATTCTTTGGTAAATCTGTCTTTTTTTTTGAAATTTCCAGTTAAAGTTTACAGTTAAACTGTCACAACTTAGCCTCCTTTTTCAGATTTTTAAAGTAAATTCAGTTTTTCAGTTTTCACCCTAAAACTTGAAATGGTTTAAAATTTATAAAAATGTTTATTTTACGAGTTTACCATTTTAAAATATTGAATTTTTTCTCAAACATTATATTTTTAACTCTCCATTTAAATATTTTAGACAAAGTTTTGGTATTAAACTTGACATGTGACATACTAAGTTATTAATAAAATTTTGTTGAATCTGAAAGGAAGAAAATCCAATAAGAACTAACAAATTTGCCACAATTTTCTTAGAAATTATGCAACAAGGAAAATAATTAACTACCCCAATGTAAAGCCTTTAGAAAACCAAGCAAAAATGATTTTAAATTTTAGAAAAATAAACTAATTTTGTGGAAAATTAGAAATTTTGAGAAAAAGTTCAATTTTAAATGGTAATTTTTGAATACAGAAAATATCCAATTTTGAAGTAAAAGTCCGAATTTGGAGAATAAGATTAATTTCGAGAAACAAGCCGAAATTTTCAGAAAATACAATGTAATCAAAAAAATTGAATGATAACAAAATGGAATTTGAAAAAATTACATTTGGAAAAAACTGATAAAAGTTTTGAAACAGATCAAACTTTTTAGAAAATATTCAAAATTTTTAAGGCAAAGTCTAGTTTTAAAAGGAAAATTGGAATTTTGACAGTAAAGTTGTAATTTCTAAAGGACGAATTATGAGTAAAGAAATTTTGGAAAAGTCGAAATTTTCAGTAAATAATATTAAAAATAAAAAGCTAATATGTTTTAAAAACTTGAAAAATGTCAAAAATTCAAAAATGTCAAAATGTTGAAAGATCTAATTTTGTGGAAAGAATCATTTTTCAGTGAAATTCGATTTTTAGGAAAAAAATCTCAATTTATAAAAACATGATTCTCAAAATTTGAAATTCAGTAAAGACTTTGAATTTGTAAGAAATATTTTTTTACAAAACCCAGAAATATTTTTTCCGACATGCTGATTAACATTTCGATTTAATTTAAATAAAAAAGTCGACATTTCCAAAACCATAAGACATCACATTTTTAATTAAAAGTCAAAATTTAATGAAAAGACACATATTAAGGAATGTTAGAAACGTCCAAAAAGTGGAATTTTAAAAATAAAATCGGGATCCCGAAAAATCAAATTTTCGAAAAAAAGGACGAATCTAGAGAAAAAGTCGAAATTTTCAGAAATATTAATAACTGAATTTTGAAATAAAAATCAAAATTTCGCTTAAAAAGCAAAATTAGGTTTAAAAAGATCGAAATTTTCAGAAAACCTTAATGTTGAAAAATAATGAAAAGTTAAATTTAAAGATATGAAGGACTGGAATAGTTAAAACAAAATAGATAAATTTTGAAAAAAAAAAGCCGAAATTCCAAGAAAATTGCGAGAACAAATTGAAATTTCGCACGAAAAATCTAATTTTCATAAAGTAGTGGAATTCTGAGATTAGTCGTTTATAAGAAAAACGAATTTTAAGAAAATCTAAATTTTGAAAAAATGACCAACTTTGAGGAAAAAATTAAGATTTTCAAGAACACATTCTATCGGATTTTGAGATAAAGTCCAAGTTTCTAAAAAAGGCAGGTTTTTGGGAAAAAGGTCAAAATTTCGAAAAAAATACGAATTTGGAGAAAAAAAGGAAACTTTCATAGACAAAAATGAATTTTAAAAAAATCCAAATTTCGAAAAAAAGATCGACTTTTTGAGAAAATGATAGAAAATTTCCCGAAAAAGATATACATTTTGAGAATAAGGTTGCATCTGTTAGTAAATATTCAAAACTCCGAGAGATTCAAATTTTGTCGAAATTAAGAAAAAATCGGATTTAAAAAAAAAATTTAAATTTCAGGAAAAATTCTTATTGACCGGAAATAATATGTTTTTTTCAATTTATTTAACATTTCTTCGGCCCAGTTTGGAAATATTTAAATTTTTATGGTTTGTTGACAATTTTCTAAACAGTTTTTTAAATGTGACTACGTGATATTTAAATTTATTGAAAACGTCACTTCATGACAGTTCACAAATTAAGAGGTTAGTTTATTTTACATAGAATAGGAATAATGAAAAATAGGAGACCAAAAATTAGATATGGAAAAAATAAAAATTTGTTTTTTTGATAAATTAGGAAAACACAAAAAATACATAAAAAAGGTTGTAGCACTGGACATCGATGTTTTGCTCTCATTTGAGTTCGTCAGCAGTGTATAACATGGAAAGGGAACAATGAGGAAGAAATACTTAAAAATACAAATTTTTTTAAAATATAAAAAAGAAAAATAAAGAAATTTTAACATGAATAGACGTTTCATCATCAATTTACGGTGTTAAGAATTTAAAAATTTAAATATTTGAAGCCCGATTCACAAGAAACAACTACTTCGAGGGCTAATACCCCTTTCGGCATTGAACTACACTTGTGGGTCGAACTTACATGCTCTTGATGACTACTGTTCCTAAACGCTGAAATCTATTCAGCTTGGTAGTTAGAAGCATTCACCATTTGCGGAGTCCGTTCGTTCCGATAGAGGAATAGGTTTATTCTTCATGGTAGACCCTTATTGACCGGAAATATTATGTTTTTTTCAATTTATTTAACATTTCTTCGGCCCAGTTTGGAAATATTTAAATTTTTATGGTTTGTTGACAATTTTCTAAATAGTTTTTGAAAAATATCGAAATATCCCGGCTGAATATTTATTTTCCTCTGATTGCTCGAGTTCGGGGGAAGTAGGCGCCCCACCCTGTATCAGAAAATGACCATTATTGAGATAAACGCCGAAATTTTGTCAAATTGAAACTTCCAGAAATTTGGATTAAAAAATAATTGAAATTCACAAGCAAAATTTTCTCGCCATTTTTATCCTGTTAAAAAAAATTAAAATTTTCAAAAATATCTTATAACATTTCCAGATAAATAATTTTCTCAAAAAAAATTTTTTTTATCAAAAGAGCAAGCAAATTTCGAGGAAAAAACAAATTTTTATAAACAGACTATTTGCAGAAAGTCAAAATTATCAAAAAGAGTCGAATTTTAAGAAAATGGAAAATTTGGTTGATAAAAAAAGTCAGATTTTATTAATAAAATCGAAAAAAAAAGATAATTTTTTTTGAAATATTAGATCAGTGTCGGCTAGGCTCTTGTAAAAATTTACGTCTCAAATGAAGCAAGCGTAGCAAATTTGAATGTTTTATCTTCATAAGAAAAAAATATCGGGTCTACCATAAGTCTGTTACGCCCGATATACTTAGCATATAGCATCCCCTCCAAGACTATCGCAAATTCAACGTTTTTTTTTTTCGTTTTTATATGTTAGATATGTATTAAAATAATTTCACTGTAATAGTGTGCACTCAACATATTTTTTGGGTCGCCTAAAAAGACTTGTGCCAATTCAAAAAGAAATATTGTAATACTATTGAACGAAACCAATAAAATTTGATGCTGTGTACTGCGAGTTCCGGTACCAGGTATGCTTTTACGATTTCTAATGTTTACTAAGTTAAGGTCGATGCAACAATTAGTCTCTGGTTAATTATTTGTAAATATAGTTGTGCGTCATAGGAAATTCGTTAATAGTTATTTAAGCGTCTTCCAATATTTATTCAGCTTTTAATTCTGCATCCAGACAAAATAGCATTAGTCTAAGTTGCAATAGCCCAGGTATATTTATTTTTAAAATGAATACATATCTGAAGACGATATGTGTCATTCAGTTTTAATTGCATTCGACGACACTGAGTCTGTTGAATAACTAAACATTTTTTTTCTGTACTTTAGTCTTAAAGTTTAAGTTATTTAAATTTTTAACATTTTCACAACGATTTTTTGTCAGCGGTTAATATCATTAATTATAAATCATATTTTGGCCTACTTGGCCTCATCAGTATGGCAGGGTCATTGTAAACATTTCTAATTTATAGCTTCGTCAACCGCACAAGTATTGATAGGCGTGGTCACAGCTGAGAGGTGTAACTGACTTTTGACTGTATCTTACGAGAAATATTTTTGCTACATGCTAATTTAAGGAATTATTCAACAGAATTACAACCAGAAGTAATTTTATTTCACTAATATATTGTACGCGTAGGGATATGTTAAAAGCGAGATAACATTTCAAAAAATTGAGGATATGATGATGGCGCAATGAGTAAAGCAATTGCTTCTCGCTTGATAGGTAGCGAGTGTCTGGAGGTTCAAACCCCGCTACCGATCATGCAGGTTTTTAATCCTATTGCGCATCTTACTTGTAGCTACATAATATTGTTAACATTAAAGCATGTTGGTAATGAAAATTAGCCCGATGGTGATGGAAACCATCAATTTTTTCCCCATCAAAAATCGCGCCTGAAGAAGTTTTCACTTTAAAAACAAAATCGTTGCTAAAACCAAAAGTGCACACGGGAGTTGGTTCAATAGTAGGGTTAAATTTTCTAAGAAAAGCAGAAAGTTGGTCTTCGAGGTTAACATTCAAATCTAATTTTCTGTCAAAACTATTTTGAATAGAGGAAAATGTCCGAATATGGGCCTTACATTTAATATGGGCCCCCATCACATCATGTTAGTTTATTGAGGAAAATCTTTGAGCAAATGCTTAAACGATGTCTAACTGAAGGCTAAAAATATTCGACACCACATTCAGTTTTTGTTTCGTAGTGTTAATATTTTATAGTAAAAGTTGTATTTTTGAAAATTTAAGTATTCTGTTGAAGTAGTAAGTAAGATATTTGGTGGATTTAAAACTGAATATGATTACGAGCATTGACAAAACAGCTAATATTTAAATAAAGCTTTATTATTTTTTACTGAAATGCCCATACCAAATCTCTAAAAATAAATTCTAGTATTTGTTTCTTAATAATGTTTTGTTGCTAATATGGGTCCCTTGAAATGTCATGATATGAATGGATCCATAGTCCACCAATATATAAATTTTGTATTTATTTTGAATTAGCTTTGTCAGAAAGTGCGCTAAAAGGGCCACTGAAACATATTCGAGAAAATGTATCTTCCCAAAGCCCCAAAATTTAAAAAGGCTGCAAAATTGGTTCCTCCGTTTAATATTTGGCCGCTATGTTCTAAATCCAATTTAAATTCCAGTAAAAATTAATTTTAACATTTTAAATTACATGCCAGTATTGTTTTCTTTTTTATAAGGGTCCATATTTCAAATCATAAGTTGAAAAATGCCAACAGTTCAGTTTTAATTTAATATTTTTATTTTCTTGTACATTGGAAAAATTTTAACGTTAAAGGATTATTTATAAGTCTACAGACTAACAATTTGCCAACTTTCAAATGCCAACTACGTAAGTCGTCTAGTACAGGATATACTTCTTCCGGGATTGGACCGTTGCAAAGAACTACTAAAAGTGTTCGACGTTTCGCCCACCGTCGTAGGGGGCTTCTTCAGGAACAAAGAAACAATAAATAAAAAATAAAATACAAGGAAATATACAAAAATGAAAAAGGCCAACTTCGAAACATCAGAGCACGGTAACTCAGTATATCCTTCATACCAGAGGCAAAACTCTTCTGAGAGAAAAGAAAGAAAGGGAAACTTTATATACCATTCGTCTGCGCGATTACTTCCGAAGATTTTCAATGGTTGGTTTCCAGATGGAGGAAAGGATGTAACCGTTGTCTCTGTTGATGTTTTTGGGGCATCTTTAGTGCTAGGATATTCGCGTCTTAAATGATCGCCCCGTTTCTCCAATGTACACCGAACCACAAGAACAAGGAACCCTGTACACACCATTAAAACAAAAGGATGAAATTTTATCTTTGGGATATGGGAGGAGTTGTTGGATTTTTGAGGATGATGAAAAAATGGGTTTAATGTTGTGCTTTCTCTTTAATTTTCCGATTTGATCTGTTACTCCGTAAACATAAGGAAGAAAGGCTTTAGAAGAAATTATTGAATTTTGTAAAGGACGAGGGATAGGGTGAAGATGTCGTTTAATGAGAGTTTCAACGTCGTGCGACTTGTAATCATTGTTGCGGAGGTTAAAACGAATTTTGTTCAATTCGTCTGAAAGATTTATCGGCTGTGAAATTGCTACATCTCGTGAAACCAGTGAATTTATAATAGAACGTTTTTTGGGAAGGGTGATGATGGGACTCTGCATGCAAATAACGATTAGTATGGGTGGGTTTTGGATAAACGGAATGAGAAACGCGACCGTTTGGTAAACGGGTGACTGGTACGTCAAGAAAAGGAAAAGAACCGTTGTTTTCGATTTCCATAGTGAAGCTAATGGAAGAATTTAAAATGTTTAAATGTTCCAAAAATATATTTAGTGAATCCTTGCCACGTGGCCATACAATAAATGTATCATCTACATAACGAAGCTATACCTTGGGTTTTAAATCCGCAGTTTCCAGCGCAGTATTTTAAAAATTCCATGAATATATTTGCTGCGACTGGGGATAAGGGGGAACCCATTGGGGTGCCGGACACTTGTTTAGAGAAGCTGCCATTAAAAGAAAAATAAGTCAATGTAAGGCACATTTCAGTTAAATGAAATAGAGAATCTGCATTCTCATTGCCTCAAAGTAATTGATGAATTATCGTCATGGAGTCGGAAATTGGAACATTAGTGAATAATGAAGTGACGTCAAAACTTACCAGTATGTAGTTGGGGTCTAGGGTTAATTCGGGCAACAATTCGACAAAGTGTTTAGAATTTAGGACGTGTGCTAATGTGTTTCCGGTGTATGACTTGAGGATGTTAGATAAATATTTTGAGACATTGTAGGTAGGTGAATTTATCGTGCTGACAATGGGCCTGAAAGGAATATTGAGTTTGTGAATTTTGGGGAGACCATAAAGACGAAGTGGTTTGGATTCTCTCGGAACAAGATGTGTGAGAGTGTCTGCGGACAAATTTAAGGATTTTAGCTTAGACTTGAATTCGAGTTCAATTTTGCTTGTAGGGTCCCGAGGAAGAGGAATATAGGGTCCGTCATTCAACAGAGCACTAATTTTGGATACATACTCGGAATTATCCAAGATAACAGTGGCGTTACCATTATCAGTCGAGAGAATAGTCATTGAAGAGTCTGTTTTCAGGGGTTTAATGGCACATCTTTCTTCTCTAGAAATATTGGACTTTGGTGGCTTGGCATGCTGTAGTATTTTCGTAGTATGGAAACGAATAGGATCTGCTGCCTTCTGCCGTTTAAGTATTGTAGAAAAAAACAAAATGGGAGCCGATATTCGGACCTTTTCCTCTATATAATCTTATTGTAAATTGTGTAGTTTCCGGCACTTCAGCCGCCTCATTTTATTGAATGTTAACAGTGATTATTATTGTTCTTGTATGATGACAGTTCTATAATGAGTAAAGTATAAAATATTTTCATCAGCTTTGCTTGCCATAATTTCGCCATCACTGATATATGCAATTTACTTTGGAAAAGGAAGACGAATTACGTCTTATCTTCTTACACTGTACATGGGAGAAACCTGATCTAATAAAAGTCTTAAGGATCTCAGATTCTTAAGTTTGATTTTTTTCATTATTCTTTAATAACAATTAAACATTTCCAAAATCGATAGAATTCTATTCTGAACAATTCTAACGCGATAGAAACAAGAATGGCAAAAATCGATCAAGAATTTAACCTGTAGTGTGTTAACATAAATACACACAGCACATAGATTAATAGTCGTTTTTCAATGGCGAATTTTGGACTAAATTGCAATTTGAAAATGCAGCAAATAGTATCATAGTCTAGAATAGTGTTTCCCAATCGGTGTGTTGCGGCACACTACTGTGTCGCCGGAGGTTCTCAGGTGTGCAGACAAAATATTAAATTCGAAAACATTAAATTGCTAATAATAAAATTCGCGTAAAATGTAAAATAACCTTTCTTTTTTAGTCATCAAAATTTGTTACTCGGCCATAAGAATGTGTGTTTTTGTCTACAAATTTTTGTGCATCGCCCTTTTTCTACCAAATACGAGTGTGTCATGGTTTAGAAAAAGCTCTCCTCTATTCAAAAAGCTATATTACAACTAAATTGGTGCACAATTTACACGAGACATACCTACCAAGTTTTATGGGGAAAGTTGAGTTATTTAGCATTTCTCTATAATATATACTACGCCGATGGACTTGCAATTTAAAATAATAATGAGGGATTTTGTTTCGCCTTTTTTTGTAGTATCAAAGTATAGATCTTTTTTCGATATTTCGGAACTAATTTTTTGTTATGCAGTTGGTTTTCTTTTGAATTTTGACACTGATTTCTAAATCTTGGGATTTTTTATTTTACATAAGTTATTAGTTTTTTCTGAACTTTTTTTTTCAGATTCCTAGTTTTCAGTTTCAATTTTCATATTTTGGCTAAAATTTCGATTTTAAACCTGAAATTTTGAAATTTTTAGGAATGTTGACGGTTTGTTTTAAAGTCAGAGTCTAATCTTGAATTGTCGGTCTTTTTTTTTGGAAACATTAAGAAACAATTTTTGAATTATGATTTCTACTTTACTTTAGCCTTTGTGATAACATTTTCATCCAAATTTAGAGTTTAGATTGAAAAGTTACAATTTCAATTCATTTAGAAAGTATACTCGGAATTGTTTTCGTTTGTTTCAAATAGATCCTCAAAATTTAACTCTTTTTTAACATTTTATACTGATTTTACGCTATTCTTCCTCTTGTTGTATTTTTAAACTTGAGATTTTAATCTTGAATTGTTTACTCTTTTGACAATTCAGAAATAATTCTCAACTTTCTTAGTTTTTTTAAATTATACATTTTTCCCTTAATACTTTTCTTAGAATAGTAAAATTAAATTTCTCAGTGTTTGCATTCCAATATTTACATTATTTTTAAGAAATTAAATTTAAATCTGGAAATGTTAACTTTTTCCCTTAAATTTTAGATTGTGTTTTTTATAGATTTCGACTTCATTTTTAGATTTTGTACATTAATTTCAAGGTCCTTACTTTTATATACAGTGCGTGCAAAAGTTTCCGGTCAGCTACGAATTTGTTAATTTCTTAAATACTTTTAGTGCACCAATTACTGTTATTTACAGCAGTTATTAAGTCGTTGGTAGATAAATAAAAATGCACGTTACGTTTCTTTCAAATTTTGTTTAATAATTTCATTAACAAAAAAAAATGTCGGTTCATAAGTATCCGGTCACTAACAAAATTAAATATTATTTTTCAGGTACATGTACAGCAAATCTTAGAATATGTTAATAGGAATAACAGTTTAATATTTGGTTGGCAGATGCTTCATTTGGATGATAGCTTGTTACCTACAGGGCATTAACTCGATAAGGTCGTTTTTGACCAATTCACCTGAAGAGTTTCGCTTTGTTTTTAAATCTTTTCTAACTAATTCAACATATTAGTTCACTCCACAAATGTTCAATAGGGTTCAGGTCCGGTGACCGCACTGGCCATTTCAATACCTTGATGTTATTGAGGGATAGCTGCTGTTAAATGACCCTCGAGGTGCGTTTTGGATCATTGTTTGGCTGAAATATCCATTCTTCGGGCATGTGATTTTTAGCATTTTGTAAAAAATTTGTTTCCAAAAATATCCTTGTATAGTATTCCATTTATTTTGCCTTTAATTTTGACAATTGGACCAAATTAGTAGCTGGAAAAGATACTCCACATAAGAACGTTACCAACATGTTTGACTGATTGATATTGTCTTTCTCTCTTTTAGGTTAACGAACGTGGGGTTTCCCATCATTTCCAAGCAAAATAAAGTTTGACTTATCAGAAAATGCTACCTTCTTTCAATCTTCAACAGCCCACAGCTGATATCTACGTGCGAAGTCTAAGAGAGCTTTCCGACTTTTCTTGCTGAGCAGAGGTTTTTTTCCTTCTTTTCGACCAAAAGGATCCCCATCATGTAACCTACCTGTCTGTCACAATGCTTGGACTAAGCTCGGTAATGTATTCTTTCCGTAATTCGAGAGCAATTCCGGCCTTCCATGCGTCAGGGTTGTATTCCATTTTGGATTGATATTTAACAATGACATCGTTAATAGTCAAGTTTCCTGTTGAAAACACCGCGGCAATTCGATGAGAAGAGCACCCTTTTTCTGAAAGCTGAATCACTTTTTAGTGTAAAGAAATGTTCGTATTGGGCACCATTGTACAACTTTACTTCAAGAATAGCAATTGCACTGTGAATCAGCTGGGTCATGTTATTTTTCAAACGATGCTTTTAATTTGAAAACGCAAATTCCATCTGGCCGGGAACTTTTGGACAGGCTGTTTCTTTAATTTTGCTAGAAAATGTTTATAACGTGCCAAACTTACATGTTTAAAACAGTGTTGGATTGTCACTTTAGGTAAAAATGTGTCCTTAAAAGTTGTATTTTCTAAGGAAAACATGTTATAGAAATCAACAAAACCTTACCTGGCCGGGAATTTTTACAGGCAACTGTAGTAGTTATAGGTTTATTTGGAAATATCCATTTTAACTTTGAATATTTATTTTTCTTCCCAAAATTTCAAATTTTAAAAATTTTCAGCCCAATTTTTCCAAAATATAAACAATCATCATTGGCATCATAGGCATTTAACAGCTTTCTTATTTATAAATGATACAATATTTCCTAGGTGCCCTAAGATTATCCTTGATAAGTAGGTTGGTTCAAACAAAATAAAATAATCTAATAATAATAAGTAATAATTTTCATTTCTGTAAAATGGTCTTCAATTTTATTAATTAAGCTGGTAGCTATGAAAATGAATCTTAACTTTTATGGATTTGAACTTAAATGAAATTTTTAAAACGCTCAAGCAGTACATGCCTGAGCTGTTTTTGTTCCTAAAATTTACTAGTGTAGTTTACTCTATATAAACCATGCAAAAAGATTGATAAGACTTACTGGGTTCTGTTCTTCCTCTAATACATCCGATGAGAATGAATCCTATAACAATGAAACGGCATATATCTGACATCCTGACCATGGTAATTTAAATTTGACATGATTTTAATATGCCTGCATATGATTTACAACTCTCATAATGGATTTGATTGACTACAGTTCTGCTTGATTAATTCCAAATTTGACAATTTGGCGACCTAGACTATAGTATTAGACCTTTAAACAGTAGCGGATCATAAATAGCTGAACTACCGTCAGTACTGACGCTTAGCAGAAATGGTCCGTCTGAAAAACCAGAGATTTTATTTTAATGTACTGACCAACACGTTCGAACACATTGAACACATGGAATCATATGTACAAAGTCCATTAATTTCTAAATGTATACTTGCCGAAACATTTATTGGCATTCAAGTTGAGTATGTCAAGATGGAAACGTATCTTTGATTCCAAAATTATGAGTTCTGATAAATGGTCAACCCTTTTGATTAGGAACGAAATTGCGAAATCTATGGGCTCCTTTTATCCAAGGACCCAGAGTGCTGTAATTCGCGAAGTGACATATGCGGGTGCGGTTTTTTGACCGCACTCTCTAGACTCAGGAATATGCTAAACCTTTTCCGGAAGTAGGTGTTAGATTATAAATACACGCACCGCATCCCCATCATGATCCATTCAGTGCACATGCATCGGTACCCAGATCATGCTAATTGATCAATGCTTGTTGTGTTACCTTGTATTACGTTTTGTTTCTTAGTTTAAACAAAAGTGTTAAATTCACGACATCTTTTAAATCAAAACCAATATGTAACAATTGGTATCTGAAACTGGAATATTGGGCGTGAATTGTTCGTAGGTAATAAGTGAAGTTATAATATATTAGATTTTGAAACAATGATTAACATTTACATGGATTGCGTTAGAAAATTATTTCTTGATAGAATTTTATGCGGTTCCTGATCTTTAGTGATAAGTAAAATTGGACTTAAACTATAGACTTTGTAAAACTGATAACTTTTTATACGCGGTGCGCAAGAGTATTTGTGGACATCTTATTATAACGTTTTATGAAAATTGGAGAAGTGAAAGAAGAAACCGGAGACCTGAAAAAGAACTGAAAGAAGAAGTTGGCGTAGTAAAGAAAAAATTTAATAACATACTTTCTGATTTGGACTATGCCATATTTGGTGTATTAGAATACTCAAAGAGTGAAAAATGTTCGAATATTATAATCTACTCTTCCTTTATTATGCTTTCCCCGACTCCTTATTTTTATTAAACGTTTCGCAAAATGCACCCGAGGGTGGTGTTAATCCTATAGCAAACCCACTGTGCAGTGTAAACAATATTACCTGACTATTATCCCTATGCTGCGGCGTCAACAGGAAGAGGACATATTTATTGCAAAGTAGAGATATTTTCATAGTTCTTGAAATTTAATTATGCTCGTAAATGAACAGTAATCTTCTAAGTAAACAACTTTACTTGATGTATTTGTAAAGGCGTAACAACGTAAAACACATGCATCATGCACCTGAGCTTTGTCATCCGACACCAGTCTCTCATGACGGAAATGATTAAGACAAAGACAATCCTCTAATTCTTTTATTTCTTTCCGGCAGAAAATAAAAGACAGACTGCAAAACCTGTCTGCTGTTCCACTGACTTAAATCTCTTAATTGCTCCTACAAAAAATAAAACCGATGGGAAATCCACTGCAACACGTCGGGTATGCGGTTTCTTTTACTATGTTTAAAAGTGAAGGTGATAACAGCAGTAGAAAATGTTTCGACTTTTAAGGATTAAATATGCGTCGCCGATTAATCTTGCCGCGTAGAAAATATTTTCATAAGAGAATCGCGGCAGCGACAGTTTGTGAAAGTTTGATATTTTATGTGTATAGATTCCTGTATGCGCTTCATGGCCCGATTAATATTAATTAATCGATTCAATAATTTGCTTGCATAATAAATGGCGTAAGTAACGTAACGGTTTTGTAATAAAATAAGTAACCGCTAGAGGCACTTCTTGAGCGATTGCTAATTGTCTTCTAAAAAATTTTGTAAAAAAATATATACGGGATTTGGCTTTATATTTGTAGCAGTTTAGGTTGAGATTTCATTATAGGAATCATGTCCTTATATAAGAAACGACCCAAAGATTATCCATTTGATGCTTAGTGTTGTATGGACAGATTTATAGCTGCGAAAGTTTCCAAGATCGAAACATACTTTTTTAGGGATTGGACCATGTCAAGGTAATACAAAAAGGGTTTAACTTTTCGCCTTCCCAGCGTAGAAAGTTTTTTCTGAAACAAGGAAACTCCAATTCAAGACAGAAAAGCTTGGTAACGCAGTATGGAGCTTTCAAAGTGAAACTGGCATAAAGGCGAAGGGATACAATCAACGCAGAAAACCAAGATAATTTAGTATGTCAACTATATCAAAAGTGAAACTTTCTGCAGAGACCTTCTCTTTTGGTGCCACTTTAACTTGGGTAGAATTTCACCTCTTATGGTTATCGTACTATATTACTATACTCTTCTCTTTATTAAGTAAAATTAACTTGCAAAAGGTAATCCTAATGTGCCATTGAAGCATTGCTGGTAGAAAGTAAAATGGGGATAGCTGGCGAAGATTCTGTCATGAATTTTTTCCCTGTTTCTGAAGACTGGTTCTACAATGCTAGGAGAAACGTCGAACACTTTTAGTAGTTCTTTATCATGGTACAATCCCGAAAGAAGTAAGAGAAGCAAGGGTAATAGCGCTCATCGGGTAATGCCGCTCATTATTTGATAAAAAAAACACGCACGTTTGATACATGAAGAGGCAGCGATAACAAACTTTAATTCATTCGAAACATGACAGAGTAAAGTGCATGTGGTTGGTTGTGGATTTTCTCATCTAAATTTCGTCAGTTTATTTTTGGCGATAAGTCCCTAATTTTAGTAATTATGTATTACCGCTACTAATATTTTAGATACAAAGGTATTCTATTTAGGGTTGATGTAAACAATTTTGTATAATTTTAACTACATGTTTTTACTTTTCAACTTTTAACACAAAACAATCAATTGGTGTAATACCGCTCAAGTGACTATTTAGCAAAATTTTACATTTTCTTAACAGATATATCCAAAATTGGTTAGAGGACCATCGCCAAAGCAGCTTCAAACGAATAAGAATATCTGCGAGAAAGATGTTTTACAAGAGAAAGAAAATTGAAGGAAAGCAAAAAATTGTAAGAGTAGAAAAAGTTAAAAAAATAATATCAATAATAACCAAAATGCAGTAAATTATAAAAATATGAAAGGAAAATTTTACAAGTTTAAAATTTTGCAAGGAAGTTCTTTGGAGACTGAACATGAAGAAAATCAAGATCTTTACAGTAGTGTGTGGTGAAGTGGGCGTGGATGATGAAAACTTTAACAAATGTAATATTTGTCAAAGCTTTGGATAAAATAACGAAATATGATATCCATGTACTAAATACAAGCTTAAATTTACGCCATATACTCTAGATACTGGATAGGATCTTTTTCTTAAAGACTACATCTGTGATTAAGGTTAAAACTTGATAAATACTCATATCTATTACTTCTAGTACGAATAATTAATGAGTAATTATGACAGTAGACTCTAATTTGGTTATTTAAAGTCTATTTCTCTAATATTTTACTAATCTCTCCATTACATATAAATAATCCGCCTTGAACGCCATTGCCCCTTTACATGAGCGGTGTTACCCATAGTCTGAGGTAATGCTGCCCAAATTTATTATTTTTATAAGTTTTATTACTAATTTTTGGTACAAGAGAAATATGTTTTTTGCTGAAATTTTGATTAGTGAATAGTTAAAGTTTTGTTATTTTGTCATACTTTAAATATAAATCAAAATAAAAAAAAAATAAAACGTTTTTTCCTCAAGTGAGTTGCATTCCCCCTGATACCCCTATATTTTTACCAAGTTTTTTGATGTCGTTGAAACAAGATGAAATAATAAGTATAATAGCTTAAGCCCGTGTCAATGTTCTTTTTCATCGATATTTGGCTTTGGATGCCAACCTTCTCCTTCTCACTGGCCATTACATATAGAAACTATGTTGTTGCAAGATCCCAGACGCCAAAACAGATTTTGAGAAAAAAGTAGCCATTCTCGTTATGATGGTTTATAGAGATTCCTATGCCTCAGAAAAATTATTTTGCTTCGTTCTATATTTTATAATTTCATTGAATCAATCATTTTTGCAAAATTAATAACGGTTTGTAAAAATTGCATAGAAATTTAACCGTTTTGAAGGGTGATCACTCTGAAGGGATAAAATCAAGTATATAAATTAGTTTTTTGGAAAGATTAAAGTGATCACTCAGAGAGGAAAAACGCTGTGGAGGGATGGCTGTTTAGAGAACTTTTACTGTAATAATGAAATATATATTCGGCTGTTTTCAGTTTCAAATCAGGTACTAGATCCGCAAAAATATAATTAAGACTTACCTTCTTCCTTTTTACAACATCTCAAGCAGATGTAGACTATTAACAACACCAAGAGAGCAGTCAGAATTGCAGTGAAAAGGATTGCGAGACCCAATGCAAGGCCAGTGAAACAATCATCACGGCATTGGCTACAATCTATTGTAGTAGACTGTGGAGCAACTGTTGTAGTAATTGCTATAGTAGTTTCATTCATGTTTTCCATAATGAAGATTCTTGCTATTCTACTTCCAAGTAATCACTCCACCGATTCACCTGTAATAAGAAGAATTATTTTAGTACTCGTTGAAAACATCCAATTCAAGTGGGACTTTGTAATAAATTACTGTTTAATCAATGTCTGGTAAATATTTTAATGAGCGATATTATTACTGGATGAGCGGATTATAGAATAAGGATAGTGCACGCCGTATATTGGCCATGTATAAAAATTTGACCAAAATGCGTGTAGAAAGTGGAGTAGCTCCGACTTTTTCCTTTCTCTCTCTCTCTCTCTCTCTCTCTCTCTCTCTCTCTCCCCCCCCTCTCTCTCCCGTTGAAAATCATTTGTCAATGGTTATGTATGGGCGTCCAAGACATAATGACAATTGCAGCTCAGTTTTCCTGTTAAAAGACAACAAAAAACCCACCTGCAAAATTGTAAGATTTCTCTTACATTATCTTCTTCTAGAAAATATTAATGAATATATCAAGAAAATATATTGAAATTAATCAAAACCCGTAGGTTTTGACATTTCTTAGCAGCTGTTTAATAGCTAGTTCTACTCAGAATTAAGCACTGTGTTAAACAAATTGAAAAGTAAGGCAATGACTATACCAATGGGCGACTTTAATGCCAAAGTTAGATGTGGCAAATAGGGAAAGCTTGTGGGAAATCATGGACTGGGTGTTAGAAATGAAAGGGGAGACAAATTTGTACGGTACTACCTGGAGCATGAGTTGGTCATTACGAACAGTTATTTCAAACTACTCAAACGTCGCCTTTATACGTGGAAAGCACCTGGCGACGCACTAGGTCGTATCGTTCGAAACCAAGTTGACTTCATTACCACGCGGTAGACAAATTTTGTCATATCGGTGAAAACATACCCCGGTACCGACGGCCCCTCTGACATGTCCTTCTGCTGGCTAAGATTGCATGCTGACTTAAGAAAATCAATGCAAAAAACACTTATAAAAAACCGGAATGAGAAAACAGAGATGAGGTATCTGGATTGATTGAAGAAGCTATAGATAAAGGAGCAAAAAAATAGACTTAGAACAACAATGGAAACTATTTACTAAAAGTGTAAAAGATGCCATAAACACTAAACTAAAGCCATACAAACAAATGAAAAAAAACTGGATGGCCAAAGGAATCATGGAGCTTATGGAAAGTAGAAAGCAACAAAAATTTTGAGGACAAGAGGACAAATATAAGGAAATTCACTTAAAGATTAGAAAAAAAATAGACAAACAAAAGCTGAGTACTTCCCTCATGAATGCTCAGAAATTGAAGGATACACAAAGAAGCACGACAACTTCAATCTGCACAAAAAATTAAAGGAATGAGAGGGCACAAACACAATAATGTAAATGTCATAACAGACAACAATGGGAGCGCAATCTTTGAAATAGAAGATAAATTAAGAAGATGGCAGGAATACATCACAGAATTGTTTGAATATGAACGGGACATAGATCACGGGATGCATGAAGACATAACTGGACCACCGATTACCAGAGATGGAGTGATAGAAGCCATCAAAACAGCTAAGACCGAAAAGCAACAGGTCCACATGAAGTACCAACTAAGATACTAAAAATCCTGGGAGGAAAAACGATAAACCTATTGGTTGAATTATTTAACAAAATATATGATAAAGGAGACATCCCATCTGATTGGTTCAGGTCGACATTTATCCTGATCCCTAAGAATACAAAGGCAAAGAACTACAATGGTCATCATACTATAAGTCTAATGAGTCATGTTCTGAAATTGTTTCCAAAGAAAATTCATTAGCGAATATACCCCAAGGTAGAAACACATATCGAAAATACACAATTTGGATTCCGTAAAGGCCTTGGTACAAGGGAAGCATTGTTTGGCATTCAGGTGTTGACTCAGAGATGTAGAGACGTGAATTGCGATGTGTTCATGTGCTTGATTGATTTCGAGAAGGCGTTTGACAGGGCAAAGCATGAGAAAATGATAGAAATACTGAAAAGAGTAGAATTATATGATAAACACCTTCTTTTCATCGCTAACCTTTACTGGCAACAAAAAGCAAGTCTGGGAGCAGAAAACAGTTTAACTGAATGTATTTTTATCAAAAGAAGAGTAAGGCAAGGTTGCATTTCGTCGCCGCTTTTGTTCAACCTAGTACTCGGAGAAAATATTTTAGGAAGTCCTAGGGGTTACCAGAGAGGGAGTGAGAATAAACGGCATAACATTGAATAATTTTAGATATACAGACGACTCTCTTCTTCTTGCACATAGTGTCGAGAAACCTCAAAGCCCCCTTAATCAAGTAGTCAGTTCATGTAGCCAGTATGGCCTTACATTTAACACTAAAAAGACCAAACTCATGGTCGTGAGTAAGCAACCGAACCTACAAGCAGAACTCGGGACTGGTCCAAATAAATTAAAAAGGGTACAAAAAATAAAGCATTTGGGACAGCTTCTGAACGAAAATTGGGACAACGCAATAGAGATAAAATCAAGAATTGAGCAAGCTAGGGCTGCCTTTGTAAGGATGAAAAAAATTCTATGTGGATATGAATTAAACATTGATCTTAGAATGGGAATGGTCAGGTGTTATGTCTTTTCTGTTCTGTTACATGGAGTGGAATCATGGACCCTAACAGAGGATACCTTGAAGCGGCTTGAAGCATTTGACATATGGTCATACAGACGCATGCTGAGAAAAAGCATGTCACTAACGTAGAGGTCCTGAACGGAATGAAGAAGGATAAAGAAATTGTAAACACAGTGAAGATTCGAAAGCTGTCTTATTTTGGCCGTGTCATGACATCCGGAGATATATGACATGTTGCATTTGATCATGCAGGGAAAAGTTGATAGCAGGCGTGGACCTAGTAGAACGAAGAATATCCTGACTTAGAAACCTAAGACAATGGTTTATTTGTATGTACTACCTAGTCCCTAAACGCTTTCTCGACAGCGTTTTCTACGTTGGTGCACTATCCTCCTTTTATAATCCGTGATTCGATGTAAACAGACTTATGATGCACTTCCATGTTTTTTCTTTATCTTCAATAAAAAAATGTCAAACTTGCTACACTCAACGTATAGGGTTAGCTTTATTAATGGATATCCACTATTGTTCTTGTGATTGTATGGTCGTTAAACTTTTGTAAATGGAGGAAAGGAAAGGAAAACATAAAAATTTAGATTTCTTTTTTTAAAATTTTGAACTTCTTTTTAAAATAGTCAACTCTAAGCCTTAAATTTTATTATTCTTTAGGCAGAAAATTTTAAGGAGAAAGATGGAAATGTTGAGTCTTAGATATAAATGTTTGTATTAGAGTCAACAGATGCAAAATTTAAAGATTTATTACAAAAAATTTAATTTTTTAACATTTTTGACTTTTTCCAACAACTCGACTTATTTAGAATTTTAAGTTAAAATATGAAATTAATGTTATTATTTTACAATGAAGTTAGAATTTTGTGATTTTCAAACAAAATTTCAAGAAACAACTTTCAACTTTTTATGTTAAATTCGAATATTCATCTCAAACTTAAACTTATGTAAAAAAAGAAAATTTAAAATTTAGAGATTAAAATCGAAGGTTCAAGAGAAAACATTAGAAATTTCGAAAAAATTCTAGATATATTGATAAAGTTTTGACTTTTTTCAAAAATTTCGACTTGTTTCAGAAATTCAAAATCAAATTAGGGACTTTTCTTTAATTTTTGAACAAAATGTCAAATATAAAATCTAAATTTTAAAATCAAAGAGGAAACTCCAAGAAAGAAGTTTAAAATTTTTAGATCAAATTTCAGAGTTTGACTTTAATTCGAAATTTTGTGATAAAAGGGATTTCGATTTTAAAGTTTAAATTTCTTCAATATTCTAATGCCAATAGTTTTAGGAAAAGTGTGTACATTGCAAATTAAAACTCAAAATTCTTTGTATATTACTTAACCAATATAAAGTTGCAATTTCGAAAATGAAATTTTGTAAATAAAAATCTATTTATAGAAAAATATTATTTTCAAAAAATGTCGAAACAATTACTTTAAATTGCAAACTTAATTTTTTTCTCCTTAAAACTACGACGTTTGAAATCAAAAGATAACATTATATGGTAATGAAGAATTTTTATAAAAATCTCGCTTTATTTTCAAAATTTCCAGTTTAAATTAGAAATTTTTAATTACTTTCTTCAAATTGGGACTTTAAAACAGAAAATTGGTTTAAGGTAGATATTCAAGGAAACATATTCAAAAATATTTTTGATAATTTAAAAAAATTGTTCTAGATGTTTGAAGTTTAAAAACGAAATAGATATCTTTAAAGTTAAAATTTTACAAAATGTAGGGATTGAGGTCATAAAAGATTCGGTGTTTTTATAAAACCGTTTCTCAAAATTTTGAGTTTAAATTATTGGAAATTTCAGAAGAAACTTCTAATCGTCCAGAAAATAAACTTCCTCCAAATTTTGACTTAAACAGAGAAATTTGTAATTTAAAAAAATTTAAGTCTAAAACTGAATTGTGCAGATTAAAGTGGTAGAAATTTCGGAATTTAAAACAAACTATTTTCTCGAAGTGTCGATCCTAATTTAGGTTAAAATTCATAAATATTAAACTTTATTAACGAATAAAAAGTAATAGATAGTCAAAAATTTCACAATGTTTCGATAAATATTCGCCAACCCCGGACCATGTTTTGCATTACTGTATTATCGGCAGTTATACCAGGACTTTGTTGCTTTTTAAGCGTTAATAAAGTTTAATAGTTATGAACATTAAAGAATTCCACGAAGCAAGTATTGGAAATGTCAATTATTTAAACTTAAATTTCCGATTAAAAAGTAAATATTTTAGATTAAAACCGAAATATCGAAATTTTACTGGAAACTTGGAATTTAAAATCCATTAATTTTAGAAGATCTAAGCTGGAAATCTTATGACTTTTTTTTGGTAAATCGAGCTTTTCTCGAAATTTTAATAATTCTTACTAAAAGTTTCGGTTTTAGTTCTAGCATCTATAAAAAAATTCTCTATAGTGTTCGAATTTCAAAATTTGAAACTTGAACTTTAAATTTAAAATAAAAATTGAAATTTTGAGGAAACTCGAAATTTGATCGCATATTTTTGAAGTCAAAAATTTGGTTTACTTTCCGAATATTGATATTGAACTTCAACTGTTTGTTGAAAATGCCAAACTTAAAAAAATGGCATAATATCTGGATTAAAGGGACAATTTTATTATTTTTTAAAGAAACTCAGATTTAGTTATTTTTATTTTCTTTCGTAGTAGCTTTTATTTTGGTTAGAAATTTAAATTCGGTTAAATATTAAGTGTAATAATGTTTGGAAAGAGACCAAAGCTGCGCCAGTATTTTCCATTCTTTGTTCTTACAGGTTATCATGTATTCTATATCATGAGCGCTTATGTTAAAAATATTTTATAATCAGCTTGATTCAACAATTCTTTTTGTAGTTACATTCTTGTTAACAAAGGCTTGTTTATGATTACGCTTATCGCTCTTCAGTGTTACGCATACCGATGTAACAAACTCTGATTACATTGTAAACTTGTTAATGTACGAATAACAAAAATACCAACAATAAAAGTCATCTTTGTTATTTAGAAATTGAAAGGTGTTTTCCTCAGTACCTTAAAACGGGCTTTCTTGGGGTTAGTAGCTATTATAGTAGATAACTTTGTAGCAACAAAGTATATAATGATTAACCAGTGTGCAATAAATCGTAAGGTGACTTATTCACGACTAGGTGCATTAAAATATTAATATTATTTATGCTAAGTGCCAGTGGTTGAATAAACGAATAAATATGTGCGATTATTCCTAAGCGATAACCTACATAATATTGTGGTTCCAGCTGACTGCATGTAAAATATTTCCATAACATTCTATGATACAATCCAGTAATTTGCTAAATAAAAACTTGTTCGCATATAACAACAATAAAAAGTAGGTTTATTATCAATTGCCTCCGCGGTGAAGTTCACTTTTTTTGTGATAAATTAATTTTAGATTGCAGTATGGGATAATGCTGCGCGTATGTGCAAAGATAAAATCTTAATACCACAAGCTTAAAGCTAATTTTTAAAAAAATTTCTAATGCTTATCAGATTATTGTTGTAATGATATTTTGTTTTACTATACAATGTTGATCTTTTTTTGAGTTAATTAGAGTTAATTGTCTAAAATTTCGATATAATGTTGAGTTTTCTTCAAAACTTTGAACGTGATATCGAGAAATAGATGAATTATGAGTTATCTTAACAACAATTCAAATATCTTCTCAAAAGTCCGAGCTTTAAATTTTTAGAAATTCTAGCAGGATTATACTTAAACTATAAATTTTGACTTTCAAAGATTTTGATTTTTTTACAATTTCTACTTCAATTTTAAAATTTCCATTACATGTTTTTTTAAAGAAATTTCAACTCTTTTCTTCATATAAATTTTCCCTCCAAATTTTTAATTAAAACTCAAAATGAAGGTGTTTTTATTGATTTTAATTTTCATTACAAAAGTTTGACTTTAAAAATGTAAATATCCTTGAAAATTTCGACAAATATGTTTAGTTTGTTTCCTTAACATTTTCGACTTTAAACCAAAATTTTAAATATTTTCTCGTTATTTCGAATGTTAACGTGAAACCTAGACTTTTTTTTTTCTAAATTTTAATTGTTATTATATGAGGCAGGCTATCACAGAAAGGGGGCAAAGGAGTCAAATCTTCCAGGGCCCACGCTTCATGGAAACCGGATGAGGTAGTCCGAAAAGTACAAAGATGTTGAAGCTTTCTTTTTTTCGAAATTTATTTAATATCAAAAGCCGAGTTTTTTGTGTAACTTTGAATTTTTATTTGAAATTTGTGCTCCTTTTTTTAAAAACTTTCATATTTAGATTTTAAATTAGAAAATTTTTCTAAATTTCAATATTTTTTTGAAACGTCAGCTAAATTTAAAAAATACTTCGTTTTAAAGAATGCCAGTTTGTCACATTTAAGAAGAAATCGAAATTTTTAGGAGTAAACAAATTTTTTAAAAGAAACGAGAGGTCAGAATTTTGGGAAAATGTTGACATTTTCAATAAAGTCGAAATTTTAACAAAAGGGTCAAAATTTTGAAAAAATCAAAACTCGAGTTGAAATTTTGATGGCAATAGATCGAAATTTTCATAAAACATCGAATTTACAAAATTCGAAGTTTTGAGAAAAAGTTAAAATCTGGAAAAAAGATTGAAATCTTTAACAATCTCGAAATTTTAAAAAAGTTCGATATTTTCAAAAATCAAAACTCTGAAACAAAGTCGAAATTTTGACGATAAAAGGTCAAAATTTTCAGAAAAAGTGTAAATTCGGAGAGTAAAAATTCAAAATTCGTATAAAAAATTAGAAATTTTGCGTTTAAAAATTTGAACCGTACTCGTTACTTGGGACGAAAATAATTGAACTATTGGGATTGAATCAAAATTTTCATATCGACTTAAATCTCGAAAATTTGACTTTTATTTATAGATGTTTCTAATTTTTGAACAAACAGATGAAAGTTTCATTAAAACTCGGTTTTTACACCTTAAATTCTCAATATTTAATGTATAAAATTGCTTTATAATTTCAGAGATTTCTCTAAATGTCATTTTTTTTACAGATTTGTTTTAAAAATCGAATTTCATTTTTATAAATGTTTAATTTTGATTGAAATCTGGACATTTTTTAAAAATATATAGGTTAAGCTTGACAGGGCCGAGCGGTAAATTTTCTCAGTATGATTCAACCCTTTAAAATGCCGCCCCCATAAAAGTGTTTTCTTTAAAACAAACAAACAGAGCAACCTTCGATTATGAGTTAAATGATCGATGGAAAGTTAGGTGTAAGCTTAAAGCTGAACTGTCCACACATATGTAACAATTATTTTAAAATTTCGATAAAAATATTCAATATTTGTAATATCGTATAACACAAAATACCGAAATCTATGTCGAAATTATGACCTTGGTGAAATTTTAAATTTGACTTTTTTCCTCAAAATCTGGATTTGAATTTGAAATTTTTGGAGAATAGTTTTTAAATTTGAACTTTTTAACAATTTTATTCTTAAAATTAGGACAATTCAAAGCCTCAAATAGACATGTTTCCAATAAAAAAACACACGAAATACTTTTTATTTAAGTCCGTTTATCATTGTCAAAAATTTAGGAGTCATTAAAATTTAAACTTTTCGTCGAAATAAAAAGTTTGCACTTTTAGTGCTTGCATATTTATCTAAAATTTTGATTTTAATATCAACAGGTAGACTTTTATCTCGAAATTTTACAAACATTCTTTTGTCATGCAATTTGTATTTTAGTTTCGAGATTATTCGGAAATGTTGTGAATTTTTATATATGTGTTACTAGCATCGCTTGTAGTCGAAATTCGATCAAAACCAAATATGTTTTTAGGCAATTCTCAATTCTTGCTTTGATGATTTGAGGAAAAGAGTGGGGATATGACAAGTTCTCCTCATTTTAAAAATGTATGATTTGTTTATCGAAAATTTTAACCATCATTATTTTTTCAGAATTTCGACTTTCCTCGTATCTTTTTTAAAATGTCAGCTTAAGAAAAAACAGAATGTTGGGTAACTTCGACTTTATTTTTCAAAATTTAAATATTCCTGAAATTTTAAATTCTTTTGAATATATTCCCCTCATAATTGGGATTTTTTTAATTCTCATTTTTTCAATATTTCGGGTTTTTCTCCCCAAAATAATTATTTTGTTATGAATTTCGACTGTCTGGAAAATTCTACATTTCTGAAAATCTCAGATTTTTTTAAAATGTCGACTTCGAAAATTTTGATTCTTGAATTTTTGCCCTTTTAAAAGTTTCGACTTTTCTAAATTCTACTCTTTTTTGAAAATTTTGCCTTTTTAAACATTTTCACTTTTCTCGAAATTTAAAGCTTTCAAATTTGCCTTTTTCAAAATGTTTACTTTTTAAATAATTTCGATCTCTTTTTTTCAATTTTCACCTTATTTGAAAGATTTGACCTTTTTCTGCATAATCCTACTTTTTTTTTTGAAAATATGGAATTTTATTCAAGTTTGAACTTTTTTGAAAACCGCGACTTTTTTTAAATATCTTCATATTTTTAGAAGATCCAACATTTCCACTTTTTTTGAAAAATGTCACGTTTTTCGAATATCGGCTTTTTTTTAGATTTCAAATTTTGCCTATTTGAATATTTAAACTTTTCTTGATTCCACATTTTTGAAAATTTTGGCACTTCTATTGTAAATTTCAAATTCCTCAATTTTCACTTTTTCAAAATTTTCACTTGTTTAAACATGACTTTTTCTCAAATTTAAGATTATTTTAAAAATGTTGATCTTCGGTTTTAACTTTTGAAAACTTTACCTTTAACCATTTTTAATTCTACTTTTTTGGTACTATTTTGTAAACTTCTGCACAAAATTTCTTTTTATTTTTTCAAAAAACTCTACATTTAAATAAATGTAATAAATGTTTAATTTTTGGTGGCGATTTCGATTTTTTTTAAATTTAGAATATTACAAAATTTTAATCATTTTCGGAATTTTGAGTTATTTTGAACATATCAAATTTTGTTCAAACTTTTATTTTCCTAGTGTACTTTTTGGGAAAATTTGGTCTTTTAAAAATTTTGCTATCTTTTTTAGTTATTTCCACTTTTTTGAAATTTCGATACATTTGCAAAAATTTGATTTGTTCTCTCAGTTTTTACTTTACTTAAATATTTTGACTTTTGGAAAATTGTTTATTTTTTGGAACTTTTGATCTTACTAAAACATTTACTTTTTGTAAAGGTGTAACTTTTTTCTATAGATTTCGATAATTTTAGCTCTAATTGTCACATTTTTCCAGATATTTCTATTTGCAACTTGAAATTTTAACTTTTCTTAGAAATATTCAATTTTTTCCAAAATAAAAAGTTCATGTCTTTTGTAATGAATCCAAATTATTTTTCAATTTGATATTATTCTGAAAATGTTGGCATTTTTTTATACATCAAGTAAATTATTTTTGTTCTGGATTCTAATTTATCAGTTTTAATTTTTACGTTTCTTCCGAATTTAAACTTGTATTTTTCACTTTTTGAAATACTGACTATGTTCATGAAATTTAACTAATCCCGATTAGTCCATCTTTTATCTCAAAATTTTTAATTTTCCAAATTTCGATTATTTTTCAAAACTTCTCGAAAATAATAACAATTTTAAAATGTAAATAAACTTAGAATTTTGAGAAAAGAAAATGAAAATTTCCAGAAAAATCTCGACATTTATGAAAAAACTCTCAAATTTTTTTCTAGTTTTTTTCTTTTTCATAAATATCAAATAATCAATAGTTATAAAAAAAGTTTTGCATTATTAAAAAAAACATTAAAATGTCAACAAGAACCGTACCCGACTTAATGACGAGTCGCATGCAGCGCTCTGAGCCCCATTTGCCCACCCTTGTCATATAGCGATAGAGAAAAGCGATGTTTAAAATTTTTAACTATTGAATTGTTCAAACTATATTTTGATTTAGCTACTTTTGCTGCCTCCTTAAGGTGCCGCCTGATGCGGTTGCCTCTTTGTATCATTGTACTGCATGGCCCCGAAGCTTGACACTCTTAAATTTTTTATAGCATAAATAAACTTTGAGTTTAATTTCAAATTTAAATTTGAAACTTTGACTCATTTTTTCGAAACTTCGTAATAAAACCCAGGCTGTTTTTCTCAGTCAAATTTTCGCTCGAAATTTGAGCCCTTTTTCCCCAAAAGGTCTGTTTGGTTTTGAAAATTCAAAAATATTTTGGTTATGAATTTCGAGCTTTTTTCAACTATTTTCTTGAAACTTATTAGTTTGAACTTCAAAATTCGTTGTAAAAGTTCAACTTTAAAAGTAAGGTTAACGTGCTGAATTCGTAAATAGGAACTTTTTCACAAATTGTTTTGATAGTTCGGATGTTAAAATTAGAAAAATAACTTAAATTCATTACTCGAATTACTACTAGTTTTAATTCTTTAACATTTGGCTTGAAAACTTAAACTTTCGAGAATTTGAGTCTAAATCTAAATTTGAGAACTTATTGCTCATTCTTTTTCAAAATTTAGCATTTATTCTTTTTATTTTTACCTTTGTTCAAAAAAATTTGATTGCAGAGTAAAAATTTAAATTTTTAATTATATGTCAGTTCTAAAGTACGTGACAATAACTGATAAGAATAAAACGCACGTAGAAAACAAGGTTATCTTTACCGGTGCTTCTATTTTTTGCAGTCTACTTGAAATCGATTGTTTTTGCAATTGAAATTCCCGTATTAGCGGAGTATTTTAATGATTTAAATAATGCATAACTTCTATAGTAATTATGCTTCTCAAGTCCCACAGTGTAATACATTTGCGTCTAATTTTCAGGTCGAGCAAGCAGACCTTATAATTTCTTCTTCATTATTGGCCGCAACAAAAGAATAATTGCCTTGTAAAATGCAAAAAGGTAAGTACGAGTTTCTTATCTCGCGCGTAAACATGCCTGATTAAATTTAAAATCTCTTTACAAAATTGTAATATAATAGCTTAACATAGTGATACATAATAAGGATTGATCTTGAATCCAATTGAAGATAACGTGCTCCAATTTAATTTAAAGGGATTATTCTGTCAATCTGCTACAAGCGTAGAGGATTTTTCACCCATTAAGTATTTCCAACAAATTCTGTCTTTTTTTACGTCGATTTTTCATAGCAAATTTGCCACAGACTTTAAAAAAATTTACCACTCATACTTTAAAAAAAAGTTATCCAGGTGATTACAACCAGGTTACGATCAATGGAACTAGAGATACAACGCCATTGGTAATGACCTGCTTTTAGATATGTTACTCTTATTAAGGTACCAAGGGTGTTATAAGGATAATAACGCACCGAGGTTGACAGTGTACTTTCCGAGGGACTTTCGCCCGAGGGATGTACGTCGACCGAGAGCTTTATTTATTCTGTAACACCCGTGGTGCCTTCAACGTATAATTTTCTCCAAATCTGTTATTTAATTCAATTTTTTTGACATTTACGATTAATTAATTTGACATTTATTATGTCAAATGATTTGATTTAAAAGAGAGTAAAAATAAAAAAAGGTGTTATAAATTTATAATGCTTTAGAGAGATATTATTCATTTGATGCATTTCAAAATAAGATGGTTATTGTAAAATAACAGTCCTGTAGCACATTATAGGTATTTAGGTATCAAGGGTATTATAACAACGCACCGAGGTCGACAGTAGGGTTGTTAGGGATATGACATTTCAGATCCGGATACGGATATATTGCGAATACTATATCGGTTTCGGTTACGGATACGGATATGAAATTATTTCGGATATCCAATAGTTTCGGATATTATTTCGGTCACAGATATCTTTTAATTATTTTTGTTAATTCAGAAGAAAAGATCCTCAAATTATGTATATTTAATAAAACTCTAAACACTGATTGACAGACAACACATTGCCTAACCGATCGGTTTAGAAGCATGAAATTTCCCACTAAAACAGAATTTTTAAAAATCCATGAATGTTAAATACGTGAAAAAAATTATACTATTGCATGAAAGTTTCTCATTTTTGAAGTTAAACATGTAGCCCAGTCGGCGAGGAAATCGCTATAGAGGTGAAAAATACAAACTAATACAACAGCGATTTTATTATTGCAATCTATTAGTAGGTCAATTTTGAGCGGCGCGGGGGGCTGTGCGTCAGGCGCCATTTTGATAAACGCGTTTTAGTAAATATCTCGAGAATGGTCGATCCTATGAAGAAAACACAAGACACTATATTTATAGAAAAATATATAATTTAACTTTTTTATAAAACATATTTTTCTATAAAATGAATATTTTACGAATTATTACAATGAAAATTTTTACTTTTTAGTTTTTTCTTAATAGTTTTAAAACGGTTAGCATTTGTTGATAACAGTTACAATTTAAGTTATAGAGCATAAAATTCTCTACAAATTTAATATATATTTTATTTTTCTAAAGTTAATAGTTTGTGAGTTATAGCGCGATGAAGATCTAAAGGTCTCGATAAATTTTAAGTTACGAATTTCGTCACCACCTAAAGAACATAACACGATACCACATCATCGTTATATAATATAGGAAAAGTAAAATTTATTTCTACTTTGCAGAATAATAGACAATTAACGAGGTCTGTAAAACTATTCAAAGAAAAAAACGTCGATCCAGATGTTATAGGTGAAACGGGACAACGATTTTTGATTGCATTATATGGTGGCACCACAAATGAAAGATCTATAAATTCTCTTCGTTATAAACATTTTGGAAAGATTGCAGCACGAACGAAAGTAAATCTTTCAGCACTACCCCCCTCAAAAACTGCAGCTCGCCTACATACTCTCAGAACATATTTTCAAGTTCAAACATGGCTTGGCGAATATTTGAATGCTAAGGAATGGGGTTGGAAACGTACTTCGTGAAGTCTTGAGCCGATCACTAACACCGCACCACCTGCAGCACCGGCTTTATTGAAACTAATATCGTGCAAATGTAAGACAAACTCTGGGGCTACATATGGATGTAGAAAAGCTGGTCTTAAATGTTCAATAATTTGTGCAAACTGTAGTGGACAAACGTGTCAAAATGTGATACGGTTGTTAAACACAATAACTGATGAAGAAGTGGAAGAAATGGACGAAAATACATTTTTGAACGAAATAGTAGACGATGATGTAGATAGTAACTCTGACGGAGTAATAGATTCAAGTGGACCATCAAGAAAATCTTAAAATAGTTTTTTACTGTGGATTAGGCTTACTGGGGATACCACGTTAAAAAAAAAACGCCGTGAACTTTACCTCTAAGGTGGTGGGGAAATAAGTTCAAATTGCGCACTACCTACACATTTTCATTGCTCTAAAACTATGACACTACAAATTTTAGGAAAACCAATTTTTTTTAAAAATTGTAGATTTTCTAATTCTCTTACAATTTTGATAGTTACTGTTATCAATTACTCTTGTAAGACACTTACCAATTTTACTAAACAAAAACTAAAAAATGAACACTTCAATGCTGTTACTTTTTAGAGTAGCAGCCAAAATAAACATTTTTATCTTTATAGGTTGCTTGTAGTTTCTTCATAAAACCAACTATTCTCAAAATATTTACAAAAACGCATTTATCAAAATAATGGCTAACGCACGACGTCCCACATCGCGACCATTTGGCGTCATAGACAGGATTGTCCCACTAATAGGTTGTATTCATAAAATTGCTGTTGAATTATACTTCAAATACATTTTTCCCACTGCGTAACTGTGAAAAAAAAAGAAAAAAATGGGGAAGATCATATTGATGTAAAAATAAGTAGTTTAATATTTTTATTGGAAGGGATTTTTTAGACACATATTTTAAATTATTACCCCAAAAAATTGTCTCTTATTTTTTTCTTAATCTACTTCCAAATCGGCCAACAGCATATTTATAGGGTATAAAACTGTCTATAAATTTTTTAAAAACATTTTTGTAAAGATCATAGTTTATAAAAGCTATAATAACAAAAGATCTAAAATTACACCTATTCTCCACTTGTCCAGTAAATATTGGAGCAATGAGACATTCCAGTTAAAATAACATCTGCTGTCGATAAGTCAGCATTTATTGCGCATACAATTTGATAAAACGCCGTTTTCTTAATTAACTCGGATAGTTATTTTATTACAGCTCCTAAACTATAAACATTAGAAAAAAATGTTTTATACAAAATGTGTAAATTTTTTTATGCTCTACAACTTTGATAATAACTATTATCAATGTAGTGTTATTTGTTTACGAATTATCAAGCAAAAACTAAAAAGAGAAAACAATTCAACGTAGTAACTTTTAAAATATTTATCCTATATGAAAATATTATAAATAAAAAAGATAAGCCATACATTTTTCTACAAATATGATTTCTTGTACTTTTTTAATAGGGCCAACCATTATCGAGATAATTACATAAACGCGTTTATCAAAATGGCGGCTAACGCACAGCCCCCCGCACCGCGCCAACTTGAATTTATGCTCAGAATCAACCTATTAATTGATTGCAATCATAAAATCGCTGTTGTATTATTTTGTACAAAAAAAAGCTTCGCCGACTGGGCTAATGTGAAAATTGCTATTTAGATTTCAGTTTATGAAAAACAGTTAGTTTATCAGCGTTTTTTGGCAATTCAAGACAGTCGGAGACAGCAAATTTCTGTGCGGTCCTGCTTGACACAGTGAGGATTTCTGTCTACGGAGAAGCTTTTTTTTATAGAACTTCCAAGCTATGGAATTCGTTATCGAAAGGAATTTTCCCCAAAAATTACAGCCATTCTTGTTTAAGAAGGCGGTTCATCGCCATCTATCCTTGTTTCCGCATCCTATTCGCAGTGCTTTGAAGGCATAATGGGGTTACCCTTTGCGAGTGGATTAAACTTTAAAAAAAAATCATCCCTTTAAGGTAATATTACGAATTTGTATTCGAAAGTATCTATATAGGGCACTGATATCGATTTGCAAAAGAAATTTAATCTTCAATTGTAGTATTTTGAAAGGAAAACTTGATTAATTATTAGTTACAAATTTCTTAATTTTGTGAATCTGTAAGCGAACTAGGTAAATGCTGTCGGATTTTTTTTCATAAGATAATTTGGTATTGATCTAAGAAAGACAAGCACTTAGATACTTCTTTAAATATATAGGTGTAAAATTTTGAAAAATAGTTACGATTTTGGAAAAAAAATCGATATTACAAAAAATCGAAAATTACAAATACTAAATTTCAAAAAAGTGGAAATTTTTAAAAAGATCCCAAAATTTTAAAAAGTCAGCATGAAAAGGGTCTAAATTTTAAAATATAGAAACTCTTTAAACAAGTAGAAATTTTGAAAAATAGACCAAATTTTGTAGTCGATATTTTCATAAAAATTAGAAACTTTAGAAAAGTCGCTTATTGTGTAAAAAAAACTCGAAAATATTTAAAACGGTTAAAATTTTAATAAACGCTTTAATTTTAAAGTTATAATTTTCAAAAAAAGTCGAAACTTTGAAAAATGTCGCAATTTTCATGGAAAGTCGACATTTTTTAAAAATTCGTAAATTTAAAAGAAAAGAAAGTTTCAATAAGTTCGAATTTTCAAAAGTTGAAATTTTGAAAAATAATCTAAAATTTCAAAAATAGTCAAATCTTTGAGAAAAATTGGGCTTTAAAAAATTCTCAGTCAAATTTTTAATAAAATTCGAAATATTTGAAATCTAAATATTCAAAAAATGCCAAAATTGCCAGAAAAATCAATCTTTTCAAAAAAATCTAAATTTTGAAAAATAAAAAGTTTTGGATAAGTATAATTTTTTGAAAAAATTTCGATATTTAGAAAAGATAAGATTTCTAAAAAGAAGTTAAAATCGAAAAAAAGTCGACATTTTGAAAAAGCTGAAATTTTCAAAAAACCAGGAAAATATTTTGATGAACTCGACACTTAAAAGAAGTTGCAATTTAAATAAAAATTGGAAATATTTAAATAAAGTCGATAATTTAAAATATCTGGAATTAAAAAAGTAGTCAAAATTTAAAAAAATAAATAAATTTTCAAATGAAGTTAAATTTTGAGAAAAAGGTAAAATTTTCAAAAAAGTGAGGATATTTTAAAAATAAAAATTTAGTAAAAAAGTCGGAATTTTCAGACATGTAGGCAGATTTCCCACAAGTTTAAATTTGGCGCCAGAGCGCAGAAGAGTCCACTCTCGGTAGAGGTGTGTAAGAATGGTTGTGACGAAAGAAGAGTAAGAAATAAACCGTTTTGAATGAAAAATGAACTTTTTATACGATTATTGGCGGGCCCTCTTACAGACAAGTTGTTATTTCTAATAAAAAATGCTAAATTTTCGAAAAAAGCCAAACTTCGAAGTCGAAATTGGTAAAAAAACATCTTTGAAAACAAATTAAGCAAAAAAAGACGAAATTTTCAAAAACAGTAGAACTTTTTAACAAGAGCCCAATTTTCAACAAGAAATCAAATTTTTGCCACAATTCGAAATTTTTAAATAAAATCGCCATTTTGGAAAAATTCAACCCTTCAAAAAAACTCAACAATATCAAGAATTTTATGGTTAAATTTTCAGAGAAATCTTAAGTTCTCCAAACTAAAAGTTTTGAAAAATGTCGAAATTTTTAAAAAGGCAAAATTTTGAAAAGGAGCTAAAATTTGAAGAAAAATTCATATCTTCACAAAAAAAAAACAAAATTTAAAAAATGAAAATATTAAAAATGTGGAAATTAAAAAAAATGAAATGTTGGAAAAATGTCGAAATAAAAAAAATCAATTTATTAACACGTTAAATAAAGGAGTTAGTGGCCATGGCAATAGAAAGTCAGGTCAGATGACATATCAACTAGTTTTTTTTTCTTAATTTTAGTTGATAAAAAAAACAGACTGAAATTAGCAAAATAATTGCAAATAATATCCGAAATTATCAGCAACATTTATATCGGTTTTGGATATTTTCTTATTTCCGATATCCGATAGTTTTGGTTACGGTTATGCAGCTCCATAACATCCCTAGTCGACAGTGCACTTTCCGAGGATCTTCGGCCCGAGGGATATACGTCCACCGAGAGCTTTATTTATTCTGTAACACCCGTGGTGCCTTCAACGTATAATGTTATACGTCGATAGAGGGCAATAAAATTGATACATAATATCAGTCAAATTTTCTGTAATAAAACAGTGCTACAGTTAAATATATTTAAAAACAACAACCACAGACTAATTTATTTTTTGGTCTCATCAGTATGGTAACGCTCGCTGTAAAAATTTTCAACTTGTAGTCATTAGTCAGCTCCATAAGTACATAAAAGATATGTACTTTATAGAAATTTTTGATATATGCTAATTAAAGCATTCTGAACTGAGAATTATTCGATATTGATTATTTGCTAGGTCTTCACAAAAAGTGTTAAATGATATTTGTAGTAATGCGCGGTATTTTGTTACATTTTGACAGTGGTTATTATAGTGATAATAAGAATTTATGATCTAATTTATAATTAATGGAAAATATTCAATGGGTGTTATAAAAGAGACCTTAGCACTTTTGTTGGTGAATTTTTCAATGAAATTTTTACTTGTATCAAATTTAAGCTACCTGAATGCTAAAGAGAACTTTCAACTTGGATAGGGGATGTTGAATAGCTAAGCAAATAGCCAAGGGATCTTCTCTTTGTCAATGCTCTTAAGTAGGTGCTAAATAAAATTGTTGTATTACGAGGGTGGTCCGATGAGTACTTAGTCTACAAAAGAAAAACGAAAAATTTGGAAATGTGGCGATTTATTTATCAACGTAGTCTCCTTTTAACTCGATACACTTGACCCAGAGATGCTTCAACTTCTTTAACCCGTCTGAAAAATACGTTTTCTCGAGGTCTGCAAAGTAGGTCTCCGTGGCGGCGATGACCTCCTCATTCGACTCAAATTTCTGCCTGGCGAGTGACTTTTTCAAGTTTGGAAATAAATTAAAGTTGTACGGGGTCAAATCTGGAGAATACGGTGGATGGGGCAGCAGTTCGTAGCCCAATTCGACCAATTTGGTCGTGGCGAGGGCGGAGGTGTGAGCCGGTGCGTTGTCATGGTGGAAGAGCACTTTTTTTTTGTCAAATGCGGCCATCTTTTCTGAAATTCGGCCTCGAATCGGCCCTGTACAGCCCTGTGATCGTTTTGCCTTTCTCCAGGTAGTCGATGTTCACACCTTGTGAATCCCAGAAAACGGTGGCTATCACCTTTCCGGCCGATAGGACAGTCTTCGCCTTCTTCGGAGCACAAGCTGAAGTCCACTGTTTCGACTATTCCTTGGTCTCTGGCTTGTACCAGTGGATCCATGTTTCGTCGATGGTCACAAAACGACGCAGAAACTCCTTTGGATTGCGCTTAAACAGCGTCAATCACTGCTCTGAAGTGGTCTCACGGTTGCGCTTGTTGTCCTAAGTGAGCAAACGCGGCACCCATCGCGCCAACAGCTTTCACATGCCCAAAATTTCATACAGACTATGACCCACGCGGTCTTTTGAGATGCCTACTGTCTCAGCTATCTCGCGTACCTTCAATCGGCGGTCTGCCAATACGAGATAGTGGATTTTTGTCACGTTATCCTCCGTAGTAGCCGTTTTCGGGGCACCTGGGCGTGGCTCATCAAAAACCGACGTGCGACCACACTAAAACTCGTTAAACCAATTTTTGACGGTCGTCATCGAAGGAGAATAGTCACCGTACACAGCATCCAAGTGCTCTTTGATTTCGCTCCGCGATGTCCCTTCCAAAACAAGAATCGAATCACTGACCGGTATTGCTCTTTTCCCATTTTTCTAAAATCCGCGGACACTCCCGCTTCCACAGGCGATGAAAACAAAACTACGAGTCCGATTCGGCTGAAATTTCCACAGTAGCCGTCTACGAGAATGTACTACACGATAGTAGATTTCTCTTGCGATAGTGGCACCATAGGTCGGTGAAGCTAAGTACTTATCGGACCGCCCTCGTATATCACGGGAATAGATCAAATTTGTTGGTTCTCGACGCCCTTAATATTAAAACATTTTGAACATTTTAAATTTCTTTTCCAAATTGGTCTTTTGAAATTTTAATTTTATTCTCAAATGTTCACCTTTTTTAAAAATGCAACTTTTTTCAAGACCTGATGTTCTCTTGAAAATTTAAACCTTTTTTAAGTTAATTTTTTCATTTCTCTAGAAACTCAGCCATTTCTGAAAATCGACCAGTTTGAATCCCAATTTCGCATAATTTCGTTTTGTTTCTTAAATTTTTCTGTTGTTCAAATTTTAGCTTTTCCTTCAAGATCGCTTCTAACAAAATTTATATACTTCTAGAAATTTTGACTTTTTGCTCGAAATTCATCTGTTTACGAAAATTTGAGTTTTTTTATCAACTATTTTTTTAGGTGTGATTTTAACTCCAAAATTCGGATTTTTTTAGTTTTTTCTCTGAGAAATTATGTCCTTTTTTAAAATTCGATTATTGGAAATTAGAAGATATTTTTCTAAATTCGACCTGTTTTAAATTGGCATTTCATTGAAACTGCAAGTTATTCGCGGCATTAATCGATTTTTCAAAATTTCCAATATAATTTTTAAAATTTGACTTTTTATCACAAATTGATTTTCTAGTGGAAAATTCAACCTACATATTTTTCAAAATCATAACCTTTTAACAAGTGAAATACAAATCTTGTTCCCTGAAACCAAGAAAGATTAAAAACACAACAAAGGTTGCTCTAACGCGTTTCAATAGCCAAGCTATTATCTTCAGAGATATACTAACACCTAATCCTAAAATTAACCCTTAAAGAATATTCACTTCGTGCACGATCGACCGCGTCCGAACGCGTAAGCGCATCTAATCATACACGTGGTAGTATCACAATTCCTTATCTATCAACATTAACTATTTTTAACAGAGATGAATGGCCTAAATGCCCAGCGTAACCATTCATAAGATTGTTACCAGCCGTTTACTAAAAATTTTGACTTACTTAGAATTTGTCTTTTTTTTTAAATATTCTCAAAAGTTGACTTTTTTTAAAAATGCTAACGCTTATTTCAAAATTCTACGTTTTATATTTCTGAAAATTTCGATTCAATTCTCAGGAAATTGTAGAAGTTCCAACTTATTTTTTCTCAAAATTTAACTCTGTTTTTTTTGCAAATTTCGATTTTAGCTTAGAAATTCCTCTTTTTGGCCCTTTTTAATTGTATTCTATTTTTTTTAATTTCGACTTTACTCTCAAAATTTAACTTTCTCTAAAATATTAATATATTTTTTTGAAGTATGGCTTATTTCTGGTTTTTAGTATTGAAGATTTTAAATTATCAATTATCTCTCAAAATTCGTCTTTTTCTTCTCAAAATTTCGATTCTATTTCCAAAAGTAATTTTTTTCGCAAAAGTTTGATAATCTTCTGAAAAAACTGACCCGTCTCAAAATGTTGATCCTTTGTTATTCCAATTATTCTGACTTGGGCAAAAATTTGTCTTTTATTTTTCTTTATTATTTTTATGACTATTTGAATGCTTTCTGAAATTGTTGATTCTCAAAATATGATATTTTAAATTTCTAAAGACTTCGACCTTGACAGAAAATTCGTCTTTTTTTCGAAATTAGATCCAAATATTATTAAAGGTTAATTTCGAGTACAAGATTCGTTTCATCACGACTGCAAGCATCCAAACCTCAAATATAAAAAGGTAGGTCAATTTGGCAGCATTTTTGTTAAAATATTTTTAATATTATGACTTGTTTGTTAGTGTGGGTTTGAACTACACTACATAGATACTCGTTATTTCCTAGTTTTCACTTCTGTTGGTAGCCTCCAAGTGCTCAATATTCTTCTAAATATGATTATATTTGAATTGGTCTTTCTCTAGAAATTTCAATTTATTCTCAAAATTCGCCCTCTTTTCAAGATTTCTGGTTCTTACTAAAATTCGACTTTTTTTCTCAAAATGTGACATTCTAGTCGAAAATTCTATTTTTTATAATTTTTTCGAATTATTTCATTTCTTAATTTCTTTCAAAGCTTGTTTTTTTTTCTGGAAGGGATTTTTATGGAAACCCTCAACATTTTATCTTTCTTAAAATTTGGTGGTTCTTTTGAAATTTGTGTTTTTTTTGAAGCTTAATTTTTTTTTCTCAAAATTAGGTCCAAATATTATAAGATAGAGTAAACATGTCCGGAAACTTCGATTTTGCTCTCAGAGTTTAACCATTTCGATCGAGTTTATTCTGGAGATTCATCTTTTTATTTATATTTCGACATTTTTTATTAATATTTGTCTTTTTGAAGTTATGTTTTTTTTGGAAATTTTCAGTAATGTTTTTCTGTATTCTTTTTTTAATTGGGCTTTTTATAAAAATTTTCATTTACTCTCAAAACTCAGCTCTTTTCTTATTAGCTTTATTTAGAAAATTTTTTCTCAAAATTTCGACCTTTTTTATAGCTGATCTATTTGTCTTACTTATTTCGTTTTCTGCATATTTTTTTTTGACATTATATCATAATTTTTCTAAAAGGAAAAGATTTCTTAGAAAGCTAACTTTTTTCTTGAATTTTCAAAATCGTCACTATTTAAATAAGTGAAAATTAGAAGGAAGACATTCTTTTTTAAGTTAATGTGTCGTTTTTTTTTAAATTGTTTATATTCTTAAAATTAAGCCAACATTTTAACAAGCGCAGCATTAATTTCATAAATAATACATTTTTAATTGTCATTTCGGAAATTTTCTCAAAACGTCGAATTTTTAGACATTATCTAAAATTAATCTCGAAATTTATCGGATTTCCCCTTTAGTATCACAATTTCCGCTACTATTGTTAAATCTCTAATTTGTATTCAAGATTTTGCTTATTTTGAAAAAGATATTGTAAAAGGCGAATTTATGAGAAACTTTTGAAATTTTTAAGCAAGTAAAATTTCAAATTAAAGTGAGACATTAAAATGAACATTTTAAAATAAAATAGAATTAAAAAAAATCATAGCTTAAATCGAAGAGAAAATCGACAGTTTTAGGGAAACAAAGTTTTAAAATTTGTAAACATTTTTATGCCTGAAATGAAAATGTTTGAATTACTTCAAAAACTCAAATTTTATAATTTTGGGAAAGGTTGAAATTTCGAAAAAAAAATACTTTAATGCATCGGGCCGGATTCTAAATCGTTGCGGGCGGCTGTTGCCTACCTATATATAGACTACAACTATTTAGTCGTGAAGATTTGAACTTTCGCTGAGCTGGTGCATGATTGCTTTTACATGTTATATTTAAATTCTTATTTTTGATTGATAGCGGAATAGGAAATTTTATAATCAACCTATTTTATAAGTATACTAATAAAGATATTTCAGGTAGAGTCCACTGGATAATTTTCTTCGATAACATCTCATAATGAGGCGCTAGTGATAATGACCATGACTCACAGAGCCATTACGTTTAGTTATTAACTGATGCACTTACATAATAAAATTTGTTATTCCCAATCAAGAAATGTTTCTCAACCTTACTACGGGCTCTCAACCGTGAAGAATCATTCGTTGCTGTTAATATTTAAGGTCAACAGTTCCAATCGCTTTTGCCAGTCAATACATGTGCCCTAGTAACAAGATTTTCGAATTAATAATTCATGGGAGCTCCAGAGACTTTAATTACATGTGGCAAGTTCTTCTGGTGAACCGTAAAACTTGAATCTCCAATCCCGGAGATACTTCTTTTCCATAAAATGATCGCTTCGATATTGATAGTCGTATACTTCAAATTTGTTCGTACGCTTGAATTTTATCTCCTGGTTTTAGGAGTATAATCCAAAATATTAAAAATATTAAGTATAAGACAACGAACAGAGTCAGACTAACAGATAAATGACAGGTGTCCAAAAGTCATTTTTGAAGTATTTTGATATTTTCATTCTAGCTAGGAATTTTCTTCCTGTAAAGAGAAGAGTAATATACCAACAACGTGCACATTTGACTTTTTAGGCACCAAATAATACTAACAGGAAGTTTACAAGACATAGTACATATTTATATCATTTAAAGAAGAAATATAAGCATGTAAGTATATGTCGCAGTCTTCTAGTCTAATTGGTCATTTTAAATACTGGAATGAATAAGTATTGCTCCAAAAGACTAGAAAATTCAGACGTTTCATGAAATGCCGACTCGTACTTATCTCTTGATGAAAACCTCTGAAATTACGCCAAGTGGCTGATTCTGTTAGATTTGTTAGATTTAGAATTATAATGAAGAATATATGACTTAAAAATGGCGGCGATAAATACTAGTCTATAGGAGATTAGAAAAGTTCTATTTCCAAAAACCATGGTGAAATATTTTATTGCAGCAGCTAAGAAAATATTCATTAATTCTGCAAACAAATTGCTGACTGTTAATGTAGACTATTGTGTTTTATTGAACAATTTCAAAGTCGATAGAGATTGACTAGATTCCAGCTTGATATCAGATTTTGAAGCTTGTTTTTTTGATGTTCCTTATGGTATTACTCATCATTTTATTACATAAAGTGCAAAATGGATTTTGAACGTTACATAACAGGACAATAGCCAGTCAACGTAATTTTGCACGTTTTCATCAAGAGGCATGCTGATATTTTATGAAAAGTCTCTTTTTGGCGTTAACATTTTTTTATTTGAATATGTGGCATTATTTCTGAAATGCCTAACTTTTCATGAAGCGGCTGATTTCACCAGAAGACTTTTTACTAGCTACGTGATTTAGGCTTAACTGAACTAAAATGGACCAAAAAATATAAATAATTAAATGTTCTTGACTTAATATGCCAGTAGACAGATCAAAACTTATTTCTAATTTTCTTAAACGTAAAATGGAAAACTGGAAAGAGTAGTAGAAAGAGAACTAAAAAAGAAAGCGGATGGATCTGGTTCGCAAAGGGATCCAAAATAAGGACAGTGGGGTTATAACCGTAAAAAAATCAAGGAATGAAAGAAAGAGAAGGTAGAGAAAAATGAGGATACAACACGAATACGTGATTAAAAGTTTGGTTTTTCGAATATATTAGCATCGAAAAAAATATGTTCAAATGACAATTTAAGATCCCTTTCAGGTTGCCACTGACTTTCAGCGGTTTAGATACCTGCAGATAATTCGACAGCTGTGTCACTTGGGAATGGGAAATAACAAAACCTTTGTTTACGTTTTGTCTAACATACTAAAAGAATGAAATCATCAACTCGCTATTTTCTTCTAAAGCGGGGACATAGGATACACAACTAAGATATTGACCAAATATAGCGTTGCCGCGATGATGAAGGTGATGCCAAATTTTAGTCTATTGGGGTAAATCTGTCGTGCAGAATTGTCGAACAAAATATCTGCGGAAGACAGACTTCGTGCATGATGAGTGGCTAGTTGTCGTGCAGAAAGCAATCTGTGGGGATGTCGAACCGAAAACAGGTAGATATACCAGTGCCGTCCCTTTAATACAAGAAAAATAACAGTCAAAACATAATTTATTGTCTAGTTTATAGACATATGTCGAACATTTTCATTATTAAAAAGTAAATTAAAGGATTTTCAATACTGTCATAAAAAAGCAAAGTTAGCGAAGAATTTTCCCAAAAATAAAAGAAAATTGATAATGACTCAAATGTTTATCCAGTAAAGAACAAAACAGATGCTATGAAAACCATTTTTCTAGGTAAGTCAAAAAATATTAAAAAAATTACAAATGTCTTGAAGCAGCAGCTGCTACTGTCACTTCCAGCGACAATGACCAATTCATCGTAAGCATTGGTGGTGGGTTCGATGTCTGTGTGAAAGACGAACATGTACAAAATCCCAGTGGTGCAGTCCATCAGCATATTCGTAGTCTATGCCCTGCTTAAGAGAACCCAAAAGAAGCACTTGGATGTTTAACGAAGAATCATCTCTTTTTTTCCAATAAAGGCCACAACCTCAAATAGTTTGGGTAAATAGACACTTGAGTATTGTAGTAAGTAAAGTATACCTATTCTCAGAAATTGAAGGTTTTTCGACTATGTTAAGAGTTCCTCCGTTAGCACAGTTTTTATAAACAACAACCTAATATTCAAAAAAGGTTAAATATGTTCCTAAATTAAATATCGTCGATACCTTGTTATAAAAAAATATCAAATAAATGCAGTTACATATTTTCATATTAGCTTCGATTGTATGGAAATAAAAATAAATTATACGACCAATAATATGTAAAAATTTATCACAGATTATTAGAGATCGCCCACCTGATAAAAAGTAAACCATTTATTGAGCATCATAAGCACCGTGTTCGGGGCAAATCTGAAACAGCCCGTAGAGACCGAGCTTCGGTCTTAGATACGGTCAGTTTGGGATCAAAATACCAGTTTTGGCAGCAGCTAAATTTTCCACTTGGAATTTTCAGAAAAAAATCAAATATGATAAAATCTCGAATTTGAGATTTAACTCGAAATTTTAGTTTTAAAGTTGAAATTGAAGAATTGCAAACTTGGAGACTTAATAAAAAAGTTAAAAATTTTCAAAAAAATTTGTAAATTTTATTCATTTAAATTTACGGTTTTATAATTTCGAAAGTTTTAATTTTTCCAAATCCTGGGTTTAATCCTAATATTTTCATATTTTTTAATTTCGAATTTTAATTTCAAATTTCAGAAAAAAAGTTCAAACTTATAGAGAAATAGTCAATATTTTTTGAAAAAGTCTGACTTTAAAAAAAAAGAAATTATCATTAAATCCTTAAAAAAATATATATATAAATAAAAAATTTGAATACCAGTCAACTAACAAAACTGTCCTCAGAACTTCGAGAACAACTAGATTAGAAACTTTGCGAAAAAGCGCGAATTATTTTAAATTTCGGTTAATACTTTTATTTCGAAAGTTTGATTGTTTCCTTAAAATTCCTAATAAAGCTTAGATGATTTTTTCAATTTCGAGTATTACTTCAAAATTTTCGAGCAGGTTTTAGAAAAGTTCGAAATTTCCAGCTGAGCAATTCTTTGAAAAAAATCTAAATTTGTTAATAAAATTCCTTAAAAGTTCCATTTTATAACCCCTTTCAATTTAATTTGAAATTTCAGATTTTTAGTGTTCCGATTTTCAATTTTAACTCAAAATTTAGAAATTGCAGTTGAATTGCCAAAAAAATTCTTAGTTGCTAGAAGGAGTCAAATCTCTCGACAAAATTGCTCTTAACAATTTGACCTTTTAGAAATTTTGAGCATTTGGGTAAAAAACTCTAGGTTTTATTCGATAGTTTTGCGATTTTCTGTTCAAAACTTAAAACCTTTTTAGGATAATTTAAAAGTTTGGCATATTTAATTTTTTTCTCCAACATTTCAACATAAAATTTGAATTTAGAATTGTTGCTTACAAATTTGGTTTGTTCTTTTAATTTAGATCTTAAAACAAATGTCCTGACTGTTTTTTTCTTCTGAAAAATCTATTTTAAACTAAAATCCATTTTTTTTTAAATACAGTCTATCTGTAGAAATTTGTACATTTTTCTCAAAATTTGGTGTTTATACATTTTAATACTGAAAGCTTTAGAATAAGTTTGTTATAAATTTGGAATTTTTGTTTCAATTTTATTTTTCCTGAAGGGTTTCATCTAAAACTTTTAGTTAGTTATTTTTGTTTATTTTTAAAAGTTCGACCTTAAAATGGAAAGTTTAAGTTAAATGTTGAGTTTAATATAAAAATTTGAGTTATTCTCAAAATTTTTAACTTTTTGAATGAGCTTGAGTTTAAATTTTTAAATTTCACCCCAAACTTCTAACCTTAAATGTGGTTTATTTAATTTTGTTTCCAATATTTTAACTTTAAAAACAAATTTGTGAATATTTAAAAATTATACTGTGTGTCCCACTAGTACGCGGAGGAAGAATATCTCCGTTAAGTGGGGAAATATCGTTTTTATTTTTTGCAACTTTACCGAACTACCCTACAATATGAAAAGAGTTTTGATTATACAAGGTGTTCTTTATTCTCTAGGCAGATGATCATTTTGTTTTTTTGAATTATAATCTGATTATTTTTTGCTTTTTTCGAGTTCTACTCATCATCTTCTCTATATCCATACCTTTTATTTTTTATAATATTTTGATTTTTAGTCGAAAATAAAATTTTTTTCATCTTTCAGAAACCATTTAGGTTTTTTAGATTTTAAAAGATAAAGCTCTGTTTTTTGCATGGTAGTTAGTTAAATTTTTAAACTACCCAAAAAAAATTTAAAACACTTCAAAATTATTATACAGGGTGTACAAAGTTAATTTTAAATTTTGCTAACTTCAAATGACAGAATTTTTTTTTTTAAATGGAACACCCCCCCATATTTTATTAAACCATAGGAAGGACCAAAAAAAGATACATTGATTTTGTTTGGCTTTTTTCATAGCTAAAGTTAATAGTTTTTTAAAAAATTTGCTTTTTCTTGAGATTATGGTCATTATAACGGTGACAGTTGTGTACATTTCTTCAACCTTCATTACTAAATCGTAAAATGTATCCGTTACAAGCAATTTACAAAAAATTGGATTAAAAAAAAATTTTGCCACACACTTGTTAAGTTAATATCTGATGGTGAGGGATGTAATAAGAATGAACCTTATTCTTAATTAAGGATCTATTGACTACGTTCTTCTAAGATTATCATTTTAATTTTTTTTTACTTACAGATGGTTTTTGAATAACAAATGCAACAATGGTAATTGTCACTGAAAGCCTTCACGCACTTTCAAAGTTTCTGATTTATAATTATCCTTCTGTAAAATCTGGTTTTTCATTTTAGAAAACAGTCAAAACGGGGAAATCTTTGTAATTAGGATGATATGTCTTGTAAATAGGTGAAACTGACAACCAATTATCACGAGCTTCTCCTGTGGTACACAATATATCGAGTAAATTGTTCTTTACTATAATTTACGCTATTTACTTGTAGCAAACTTAAAAGTTAAACTAAAACATCATCGATTATTATTTAAAAAATGCTAACTAGGTTTTTAATACCAAGTAAGCCATAGAAAAAGTACATTTTTCAAAAATCTAAATTTTACAAAAAAAACTATTAAGTTTAGCTATAGCAAAAGCTTAAGAAAATCAATGTATTTTCCTTTTGATACTTCCTATGTTGTAATAAAATATAGGGTGTTCTATTTAAAAAAAAAATGAGTTTTCATTGTTTGAAATTGGTAAAATTTAAAATTAGGTTTGAACACTCAAAATAATAACATTTTTGGATAGCCTAACAATTTAACTAATAAATGTAAAAAACATAGAGCTTTACCCTTTCAAATGAATGGGTTTTCCCTTAAAGGAGATATCGGACTTTCACCTACTAGTGGGACAGACTGTATCTGTTCCTGACTAATCAATATATGAATTTGCAAAATAACATAAGATAGTTACTCTTCAATTTTAGGTACGGTTGATATTGCTTTTATTTTGTGATGTAAAATAAGGAATATAAAAATGTATTAAATTCGAAAGTAAGGAAGTGGCTTTAAATTCCAAGAAAAGGCACACTTGCTGCTTATTTCCTCATCATTCGCAATTAGTTTTGGTATAAAAAAATGTTAAAATCCATTTTATTCACCCAATTTAAAAATTAATCAAAAATATCGCAGAAACACATTCTTTGGTAAATAAATTTTATTGCGTTTTCATCTTGAGGGTTCGTCCATTGCAGTGAGTATTGATAATAATTTAGGAACATCTTTTCAAGAATTGACGATTAAAATAACGAATTTTTATTAAGGAGCTTCATTCACCTTTAAAAATTTCGAATCAGCAGACAATTTAAAATGGAGACAATTTCCTAATTGGGTGATGGAATTTCGAATGATAAATTTAAAAAAAAAGTTAACTTATTTCCATTTTCTGTTGGGAAGTTGAATTGTCAAAATTGATAAAAATTTTCGTTTTAGTCGTGAAAAAAGATAGATATTTTCCCTGTCATGCAATTTCCGGAAATGTCAGTCATTGGTATTTGGATACCTTGCGAATTTTAAAATTCGAGCAAAGCAAGACCGCGTACCTTATTTATAACAATGCTTGACCTCATGCAGCATCGATAAATAGAAGAATAACTTTGGAACTAGGCTGCATGTCATTAATTCATGCTGTACATTCGCCTTTAGACTGCCTCTTGTTCAGGCCTTTTTTTCCTTTGATATTTTGACGATGACCAAGACATGCTGAAGCAGTGGTGGTCAGGATTTATCAACTCGCTATGTTATAACCTTAGACTAGTGCAGGCAGAAATGAATATAGATGATGGTTTTAAATGAAAAGGATTTTTAATTATCAGCAAAAATTCTGCTCGGAAATGAATTTTAAAGTGTAGATGTTCTGTGGAAAAAAGCATTTTCTTAAACAGAAGTTCTCACTATGCCAAGTTGGAGTTGACTCCGACTGTTGCTATTGGGCGGATCAGAGCTATAAGTTTATTCAAATGTCACCCATGAAAGTGCTTGTGAAAAATAGGCAAGTAACTAACTATCCATCTGTGATCAATCATCTGGGAGATTTGGTGAAAGTTTTGAAATTAGTTGGGAAAATGGTTCCTTCTTGAATTGATTCCAAAAGAGCTGAAACTGAACTCCAATCATGAGAATAATGTTTGTCTAACTTGGGTTTTATAGATAATGAGTAGTTTATGTGCGTAAAGTATTTTTAAGCACGAAAAATAAAGCCCAGCTTCTGAAAATAGCATTCGGACATGATGACGCCATACTGCACTAACTGGAATAGACAGATTAGATGTCGTAAAAAAAATTTTTGTTAGTTGCATTATGTCTTAACCTGTTCTTAGACAAAGAAGTTGCCTGAGTTTTTGAGGTATTTAAATCAACCACATTTTTTGATTCCTCTTCTATAACGATATCGAGCACGATTAATCATTGGTATTTAATATTATCTTAGCCCACCTAAAGCAGCGACGGATAATGGTTTCTCGGAGAAAAAAAGGTGACATTCGGTTATTATCATTCGTCTAGCTAGACATATAATGGGATCGAAAGCTAAAGTTACGAGATCGTTTAACAGAAACAGAGTAGAGGACGGAGCCTCTAAGGCACCTTTAAATTAATCGCAAATGTCTCAAATGAGATACCATTAACGATGACTTCAGAGACTGTCATTTAGGAAATAGGTAGCAAGTGATGGAGACCCAATGGAAATCCATAGGATATTAATTTGGCAAGAAGAGATCGGTGGTAGACTGAGTCAAAAGACTTTCATATTTTTCAATTCCACAATTATACGCGAATGAGATAATCTCACTTTCACAACGCGCTGGCAAGCAATCACCAATAATAATCTTCACTGTAAATCGAAATTATTATCTCTTTAAAGGATGTAAAATTTCATGAAAAACTGTGAGGATGTTATGCTCTAACCGAATAAAACAAGGATATGTAGTGATTTGCACTGCAATCACGAAGCAATTGGAATTTATTATGACCATGCAGATTCATTTAGTTTTCTCTAAAAGAAAAAGTTCTAATAAATCGATTGATATCTCAATATTGCGACATTGTATTTCATTTTCTAGAACCTGGGAATGCAATCAAACCGACACCATAGAACGAAGTAGGTAACACAAATAAATCACACTATAGTGAGGGGTTATCGTTTATAATAGGTGGCCACGTTCTTCCGTAAGTTCCATATATCGCTGCTAGATACTATAGAAATACTGTTAACAATTTTCTTCCATCTTCTTGTAATCTAGATTTATGGCTTGGGGGCGCTTATCAGTTTTTATACCTGGCTCAGTTTTGTGTTTATAATTTGTTAATACGAGTTGGAAAAGTATATAATAATAGAAAGTAGCTATATACAAGTCTTAATTAATTAAGATATGATAAATAATTAGAAGCAATATAGTAAAAAATTGCAATAACTTCATTACTAATAAATTCAATTTATGTGATACTAACTAGCTACTAGTTGCGACTTCGTCTGTGGAGTTAGATGAATAATTGTCTTTACAACTTAATGAATAAACAGTCCAAAATTAAGGATAGTTTTTAAAGTTGTTAAATTGGCGGATCAGTTTGTTGTGTTTTACTGTTTTAATTTGTCTCTGGTTTTAGTTAAGAGCCGGGCATCTACTTTGTTCTAACATAGCGACAGATAGTGCTGTCGATCAAACATACTTTCTAATTAATAAAATTAGATTGGATAAACGTAATTAAACTATCTTAATCAGCTATACATAGCTTAAAAATTTACTGCAGGTTGCAGAATGAAGTTTTGTTCAAATTCGTTGATACGATCATGTATATATTTAGCTCCCTAGCTAGTCTTCAGCTACACATTGGGTAGCAAACTTGCATCCTATCGCGTTGGATGACGCCGTCAAACCATTATATTAAATAAATCTCATGTGCAAAATTACGGTAAGAGTATGCTCTATCGTTAGATGACGCTGTCGCTGCTCCTTCTGGAAACAGCTTTAGTTTGGGAGCATCTAGAACATTTCTTCGGAATAAAGCTTATACTATACTAACAATTTCGTCTTGCAAGGTGCATTTATATCAAATTTCGTCAAAATTATTGCAGCAATTGAACCGTGAAAAGCCCAAAAGCCGATACTTTCGCATTTATATAAAGTTAGGATAAGAACATTTTATGTGGACTATTAGAAAACTTATTTCGCTGAAGGTTTTTTTTTAAGTACAATCCACTCACAAAGGGTAATTCTATTAGGCTCTTGGAGCACTACGAGTAGAATGCAAAACTAAAGATAGATGGAGCCGTTCTTTTAAAAAATTGTCGGTGAAAATTCTGCTCGGTAACGAATTTAAAAGTTTGGAAGTTCTATAGAAAAAAGTTTCCATAGGCAGAAGTCTTGTATGCTTCAAGAATATTGCCCTTGGTGAGATCAGATCTAACAATTCCTGTGATAATCTTCCATGAAAGTATACTCGTAGAAGAAGGATAGGTCACCAACCATCCCCCTGTGCTTCAGTGTTTCGAGAGATTAGATCAAATTCTCATCGTCAATTAGGCGAATCGCTTTTATTTGAAATTGAATTCAAAAAAACCAAACTCGAAACATGACAACAGAATTTTGATGTTAGCTTAACTTTGGCTTTATAGACAGTGAGCAAATGATGAGGTATGAGGTGTATTTTAGCTCGAAAAAGGAAGTTCAGCTAGATAACGAAATTATTGACAAATAAGCTTATAAGTGGAAGGCGAACTAATATAAAAATTCGCATAAATAATTCAAAAGAATTATGTTTTTAACCTTTATTGGACTGAATCACTATGAAGTAGCAATGGAAATAACAAATCTGAAAATTCCACAAAAATTTTAAAATTTTCAGACCGATTTTATTTTACAGCATCGTTGGCGTTTGTTTCGCTGTTTGTTTGTTCCACTGTTAGCTCATTTTACAGATCACAGACTCTAATAAAAACGTTACATTTAATCTTCTATCCAAAAGTATATTGGCAATATTACAGGGCAATTCAAGTTATAAACGCCAAGTTGTTTTTTCCCATGCAATCCTACAATTTAACCTAGTAATTGTTCTAACTTTAAAGCGTTACTATGTGTGTCATAATATCCACACAGGTTAGACATGCAGTTTTCAGATTAGGTATAGCAAATGTAACGGTGCCTTCAGAAATTTAGAAAGATCAAATTTGGCAAAACTCGTTATATTAGATACAAAACATAAACTTGCAAATGCTAACAAAGTAGAAGTTTTCCACATTGGCAACAATGATAAAAAACTCAATTTTTTGGAAGCCCTACGAATTCACAATTTACAGTCTCGAAAATCTATGTTCATGAATAAACAGCTAGACCTTCTAATCTAGCAGGAGCTTTGAATTGTAGTTCAGATTAGACATAATATTCGTATGGGAATCTGTGATCCATCAAATTAGTTGGCATAACAACTGCCAAACAAGCTACTGGTATAATTCGCTGACGATGCTGTGAAGTGAAACAGGTCTGGAAAATCTAAGATGTTATTCAGAGACTGAAATTTTCATCTCCCTTGGTATGCTATATCCGTTTGACGGATGTTAGCAATCATGTTGACTATCATTATTTTATTTACAGTTGTTCTGAAAAGCTGACTTGTTGTCTGTCCGAACTACTGTCTTGGGTTTCTAAGTCAGAATGTTCTTTGTCTACCAGGTCCACGCCTTCCATCAACCTTTCCCTGCATGATCAAATGCAACATGTCATACTATATACCTTTGGATGTCTCATGACATGGCCAAATTAAAACAGCTTTCGAATCTTTACTGTGTTTACAATTTCTTTATCTTTCGACATCCTGTTCAGGACCTCTAGGTTAATGACATGGTCCATCCAGCTTATTCCCAGCATGTGTCTGTATGACCACATTCTAAATGCTTCAAGCCGTCTCAAGGTATCCTCTGTTAGGGTCCATGATTCCACTCCATATAACAGAAAAGACATAACACCTGACCATATTCATATTTATTTTCTTGTATTTCTTGTTAGATATATTTTATGAGTCATAAAACTTCAACAATTCCAGCAGGTAAGGATCAAACAATTTAATTATTTTTAAATGTTCAATAACTGTCGATAATTTTTAGTTATTTAAACAATATTTTTTAAAAAGACTAATACTGAAGATGTTAAGCAACTAGAAAAAGATTAAAGATCCGCATGACCAGTAACTAACAAATACAATAAGTTTCGGACGTAGAAAAATATTTACTTCCTGTACTTAAATAATTAAAGCTCACGTGGAAAAACTTTGTAAAATGCGCCAACAGAAAATGTGGAATTCGCATTAAGTTTGATTTCCTGTAATTGAACACAGGCGCATACTTGGTTACATTTGCATTTTATAGTTTTAGTTATTTACTTAGCAGATAATGGATTGCAATTACGGAAAAATGAAAGTACCGAACCAGAGAGAAATAAATTTGAAACGAAACGACACATCCGTTCATTCGATTTAAGTGATGCAAAAGCGTTCAATATTTATCAAAATATTTGTTGAACAGGTTTCCACATTTAAGGAAGATTATACACATCTTAATGAATGTTAACTCATAGTGAAATAGATATAGCTTCAAAATAACGTTACGTTGGAATTTAATTTACATAATATAAGCATTTATCCAACCCATAAAACTACCACTAACTTATAATACCGCAGTAAATAACCATTTCATAATCACAGAATGTTAGATATCATTGTAAATAAAGCTGAACGCACTATTAACTTCAATACAATAATTTACCTCGCATGTGAATTCTATAATGTTTATACATGTGAGTAATAATAAATTGTACTATTATTGACTATATTCCAGGTAATAGACCACGAAACCACAATTTTTCACACAGTTCACTTCACTGGAAAACCTATTACAATAAAAATACAATAATAACTTACATTTGCGTTATACTTTAAATTTCGCGCATAATCAGGTCACTTCACACACGACCGCGGCGAAATTCAATCGAGAGTAAATCACGCATTCCGCGTCGTTAATTAAATTAGGAAATGTCGCGCTTCGATAGTTTTTAATCAACTGTTATCAAAAAAGAGCGCTGGTACCTGAACTCGTACTATTTCAATTTGTTTCGTGAGCTGCCCGGCTCACAGGTGAATACTGATCCGGTGTCGTTTTGTTTACAGGTGGAAACTACCGGCCGGCCGACTTGAGTAGTGGGAGACAGTGGCGTAGACAGGTTTTTTAAAGTGGATTTTTTGCCGTAATCATCTAGATAACTAGCTGTTAAACCTATTATTATTTGAGTTTTTAAATATCTGAGATAATTCGTGTAGTACATAGAAATTTGACTCAAAAAATTTTGCACATAACATTGTTCCTTCTATTATTTTCTTTCTCCATGATGTAACCTCCACCATGTTCTTTGATTATTCTTCAGGAAGATTTTTCTTAATCAAATATAAATGTGGCGACTCATTTGCAGTTAGGATTTTTTTTCTTTCTTCGTTTTGTTAAATTAACACTTTTGAGGGTGTTGTTTTAGCAAGAGATCTTAGAACGGTATTTGCTTATAACTCACTCGTATCTCATATTGAATTTTGATAAATATATGTATACCGTAGCCCAATGAGAATCAAAGACCTGTTTCGATCTTGGTAGATCTCGTCAGTCAGGCACTCCCATCCTTAACTGAGAAATCACCTCACTCAAACTGAATAATATATCATGTTAATTGGATGTATTTTATGTACTAAATCGCCAATACCTTTCTTTGGTGGTCTAAGTGGGGTCGATTTTGGAGAATTTCTAATTAAGCACACAAAATAGACAAAAGTATTTTGCACGTTACACTCGCACACCAGTCGGCTAAACTTCAAGAGCTTCGGTTGAACTTTTTTGATACATTTTTATTAGTTTTCAAATTGTTTTCCACTTGTTTAATCAGTAAACCTGGTCTATAAGGACCCAGTTTTTTTTATTAATATCTCCTATTGTTCTATTTTTTACCAGTTCAATCATGTTATTAAGGGAACTCCTACTTAAAAATACAGAAAGTTTAATATCTCAAGCACACGAAATCTATCGTTATTCGTTTTAAATTTCGAAGAATTGAGAAATGCACATCAATCGGCTGCTCCCAGAAAAAGTTTAAGCTAAAATTGCAGACCTTGCGATTTTATATTAAAAATTATGGACAAAAATTAGATATAAATCTCAAGTTTGTATTCAAAATGAAAAAATAAAATTAAAAAAAACTTTATAAAAAGTATTATCTTAGAAAATTTCAAATTTACCTTTTTAAAAAGTTTACCATTAAAGTTTAAATTTTATTTAAAAATATTAAAAGTCTAGAGTTTAAATCAGAAACTACGACGAAATACTAATCTGCGGAACATTATTCGAAAAATCCTGTTCTATCATTCATTTTATTTATAATCAGCTCTTTTGAGTCCACTGCTGGAAGTAGGCCTCCGGTAAATCATTCCATTTCCTCCGGTCTTGAGCATTTTGCATCCAGTTGGGCTGGATACGCTTAATGTCGTCCGACCATCTTGTTGGGGGACGTCCCTGATTACGATACGCGTCGTGTTTAGGTTTCCATTCTAGGATTTTCTTGTTCCATTTTCCATCTTTAATTCTGGCAACATGACCTGCCCAGTTCCCTTTTAGTGTTGTAATTCTTTCGACTGCGTCTATAACACCGGTTCTTTTCCTGATGGTACGATTTGGAACTCTATCTCTGAGGGATATATTCAATATTGATTTCTCCATTGCTCTCTGTGCTAGTTGGATTTTGTTTATTACCTTTTTAGTAAGGGTCAGTGTTTCTGCTCCAAATGTTACAACCGAAAACACACATTGATCGAAGACTTTCCTCTTCAAGCACATGGGAATATCTGATTTAAATACGTCCCCCAGTTTTTCGTAAGATTCCCATGTCAATCCTATTCTCCTAGTTAATTCTGTAATCTGATTATTTATTCCTAATTTAATCTCGTGACTCAAATATTCATAGGTATACGCTTGTTTTATTTGCCTGTCTTACGTTAAAATGTTTTGGGCCAGTACAAGGTTGCTCATGTATTGTGTTTTGGAAAAGTTAATTTTGAGAACATCTCGTGCACAGGAACTTTGAAGATCTTGAAGAAGTTCACATGCATGATCTATGTTAACTCCAATATTTCACCAATTATTGTTCTTCATGGCGCTCTGCAACAAAGCGCTGAATAATTCAGGAGAGATGGTGTCTCCTTGTCTAATCCTTTTCTAAAAGGGAAATTTTTTGGTGTCCCCATAGTACATTCTGACTGCAGCTGTTGCACTATTATATAAATTCTGGAGAAGGGTTGTATACCTATGATCATTACTGCACTCTGTAAGCGCTCTTAACATAGAGACATCTTGGACTCAAAGTCTACAAATAATAATATCAATGGTTTTTGGATTTTATAACTTTTTTGATCAAATACTTTATTATTTGTAAATGGTCGTTCGTTCCGAAATCACTTCTAAATCCTGCTTGCTCTAACGATTGGTGGAAATCTAGCTTAGATCTGAGTCTATTTGTAATTATTCTCATAAAGAGCTTATATTAATAAAATAGCAGACTGATAGGCTGATAATTTCCAATTTTTGTTATGTCTCCCTTCTTATGCAAGATTATCATAACGACATTATTCCATTGTGCTGGTGTATTTCCTTTCAGGAGGCAGGTATTGTAAAGAGTTTTTAAGGCTTTTGTGACGCATTTACCTTTTAATCTTATCATTTGACTTACAATGCCATCTTCTCCAGGGGTTTTGTTTTTCTTCATGCTTCTTAGGACTGATTCAATTTCCTCCTCGGTTATATCTGGGAATTGCTCTGACTCTTAATTCAGTATGACTGGGATATCTGCCTCTTGGATGGCATCATCCCTGCTATATAGTGATCTATAATACTCTTCAATGTTTTTCAGAATTTCTTGTTCGAATATAATGGGTGCTTGCTTATTTTTCAACTTGTAGATATTCTTTGTCCCTGTCTTCAACTTTCGTTTTACAACATTTAGGCTTTTGTTTTCTTCTATGGCATTACTGATTTCTTTAGTGTTAAAGTTCCGTGGCCTATGAAATGTTTTTGTTTAAAATTCTCAGCTCTGCTATGTTCGTTGTGTGTTTATCTGTCATTTCCCTTCTTCTTTCCATTAGGTTTCTTGTAACTTTAGTGAGTTTTTCAATTTTGCTTGTTTGCCTATCTTCACATTTTCTTTGCGCCTCCTTTAGTACCCCCATTAACGTATCGTTAAGATGTTCAATATTGGTTTCATTTTGTTCGTCGTTTTGTAGATTGTTCTCTATTTCTTTCTGATATGCCTTTGTGTTAGTAATCGGAGTATATTTGACTTTTTAGGTCTTTGCTAGCACATTTCTTCTTTCCTTCCTTATGTTCAAAGCTATCTTTGCTCTAACCATTCAATGATTGCAAATCTGTTTAATACAGTTACGTCTTGAACAGCCTCTTTTTGTTAATAGTTATAAAGTCAATTTCCTTCTTGTGTACGACATTTGGTGACTGCCAAGTCCATTTTCTTTGCGGGCTTTTCTTAAAGTAAGTGTTCATGACATACAGCCTGTTTTGCAGAAGAATATCTATAAGAGTTTTACCCCTTTCGTTCCTATCTTCATATCCATGAGGTCCAACTACAAACCCCGAATCATTTTGCTTGTGGCCCATTTTAGCGTTTAGGTCTTCCATCAGTATAGTATACTTGATGGCCCCTTCTTGTATCGCAAAACCATTCCACTTCTTTATCTGTGTGGGTACTTGTACGTGCGTATACTTGGATGATCCTCAATCGAATTTGTTTATTTACTTTGTAGATAAGATATACAGGGTGGTCAAAAAAATGGGCCAACGCTAAACAAGAGATACTACACACCAAAATATTACGATTGAGCTCAACATGCTTTATACTAATGTCGCTGGTTTAAGAGAAATAGGGTGTTCAAAATTTAAATTTGAATCTCAACTTTCTTAATCACTGAGAAAGATTTGATGCTATAAATTTAATATTTGGGAATTTTATATTTTTTAGTATGAGAATTACGAATTTTTGATTTATTTTTTATAATGAGCTTACTAGTTCCACATTATTATTTACATAAATTAAAACATATTCTTTTTATCTGTTGAGTTATGCTTAAAGCAGGTCGATATTATGAAAGAACAATCAATTTTACAATGAAAAGTTGCCTAAAACTTTCGGTTTTTGAGCATTTAAAAGCTTCAATGTAATTAATTATGTATTAGTATTAGGAGAGTTTTGGTGTCGTCGCTGATATGTTAAAAATTTGATTTCGTAAAATCACCTAATATGGCAACAGATGCGAAAAAGCTAGACAAAAAGGACGGCAAAGGACCATCACTTAAAGAAATTCTAAGTAGTTTTTAGAATCAAATTCTTCGACATTTTGAGTTTGAGGTGAAAATATTAGAAATCAAGTAAAAATTGAAAGTCGATTCGAGGATAAAATAGAAATTTGTAAAACAGAATGCACAATTTTGGACATTTTCAGTTTTTCTCTTCACTTTATCTTCCGTTACTTCTGTATTTGTTCTGTATTTCTTTGTATTGTTTCCTAAGTTTTCACATGCTTCTATTTTTTCATGAAATAAAAATACGATTACAGTCTAATGAAATTTTTGTATGACTTGCTGTTAATAATTAGTTTTAATTATGTGGTATTAAACCTTGAATTAATTAATTTATATAATTTTTTAAATTTCAGATATATTAAAATCGAAACATCGATTTTTCACTAATACATTTTTTAAAAATATTTGCTACATTATTTTTATTTTTTCAAGATTTTCACTTTTAAGCTCAAAATTTGGAAAACAATTGATCTTTTTCAGATTAAATTAATTTGAAAAAATTGTTGTACACATTTTTGTTCATAAGTATTTAACTCTATTAACATTAAATACAACATATATTTAAAATTATTGCTATGATCGAAACAATGTGAAATTTTTAATATCTGTTGTTGTATTTATCGTTAATAGAGTTTAGTAACTACACTGGGGAACAATTTGGAACATAATATCTACTGAGTTCGATTTTTGAGCTCTTTTAGGATGGTTTTCTCCTACCATGTCTAGTTTAATTTTTTCTTTACATCTTAGGTGTGTATCGACTGGGTATTCCACGCTCGATTAAGAGAAACTGCATTTTTGCAATTGTTTTGAGATTTATTTAGTGATGATGGAATTGTATAATGCCATAACATAAAAGGTTTAATAGAAGTTTTGGAAATTTATAAAAGCAACTGAATAACCATTTTCATCAGCAACTCTAGCTGAAGGTTGAAGTGTGTCCTCCGGAATATACATTTATTTATTATTATTTATTTGAAGTCCTAATAAGTCACACCCGTGTGAAATAAGCAACAAAATTTCCAGCAACAAATTTTAATGGTGCATGTATTCGATAAAGCACTGGTCTGAGGCACATTAAGAATTTGGTTATTAGAGCTTCGCCAATGATTTTTCATGAAATTATTTCTTTATAAATCCGTTTACGCAATAATTGTCCCTTCACCCCATGAAGGAAGTAAAATGGGCTTCGTAATAACGTGTTAAAAAAACCGTAAACAAATTTGTCACAAAAAATTTACTGTAGAGATCGATTCATTTTTCAATAAGAAGCAAACAACTTTTATTAGCCTACCCAATCGCTAAAGGGACAATTTTTGTGTCAATTAGCTTTGTTTGCCATAATAAAAGGATTTATAAAGAAATAATTTTATGGCAAATTATTGGCGAAGCTCTAATAACCAAATTCTTCCTGTGTGCCTCAGACCAGTGCTTTATCAAATACATGCACTATTAAAACTTGTTGCTGGAAATTTTGTTGCTTATTTCACACCGGTATAGGATACTCAGTTTGTTTGCGTGCACAATATGAACGCATAAAGAGAATCACTGATTTGTTGCAATATCACATGCACCAATGGATCTTTTGTATTGATCTTCCTGCTTTTTCCTTGGCCAACAATCTGAATATATCAAGGATTCCATTTTTTTGTGTATGCGAAACAACAGAGCTTGTGAGAATCATTGGATGCAGTCGAATTGTCTCCCAAGACGTGAACTGAAACCTGGTGATTTAAACATTCTACATGGCATCTATCGGCAGAAAGAATCTGATGTTTTACTTTGTATATTAAACTAAGCCTCATAAAATAACTTGTTAGAGCTATATCTCAATTGAAGCATATTGTTTTAAGTATCCATTGTGGCATTTCCTAGTCTATTAGTTGGAAAGATAAAGGTTACTGTATTTGATGGTCCACAGATTTGGTAGTTTACTAAAAATAAACCTTTTTATCGAAACAGTGGTATAACTTGAAAATAATGATTTGTTAGCATTCAAAAACATTGTCAGAGACTTTGTTGGAAATACTGAGCTCAGAATTACATCGAAATTGTCCAGAAACTTTTGAAGCTTTTCAAAATGTCTAGTTGCTACATGATTATCAAATTGCAATATTTACATAGCCATTTGGCTGAATTCCTGAAAAATCTTAGCGCAGTCAAGATTAGCAGCATAATGAGCGATTCCACCAAGATTTAAAGATAATGAAGGTAGGATATCAAGGTAGATGAAATCTAAGTGAACACATATATAATATGATGGTTCACTATTGTTGGAGAATCAATCAGACAAGAATCTCCGCATATTAAACATTCAAGAAAAAGCTGTACATACTCGAAAATTTTTACCTTGATTTTTATTTTTAACGCTTTGTAAAAAATATTACTATTAGTATGAACAGAAATTAGCGTGTAGTAAATATGCATACAAGTATAGCCTGTGCACGAGCATTATTTGTGAACAGGATATTTGGTAAGCTTTACCTTTATTTTCCTATATATGCAATTGGTTTATAACTTTTGAGACAAAGAGAGGGTAACTTGTAGATTAAAATGTTGATGTGATGGACAGAAACTGGGATTATTTTTGGATTTAGAGAAAAAAAATTAGCCAAAAGCAAGTAACAGATCCAAGACAACAAAATTGCTGTTCCACAGTGGAATAATGAAGAATTCCACACAGTAAGGGTTAAAAATGTCAATAAATTTTTATTTATCATTTCAAACTAAACTGATTGTTGTAACCTTTTTTAAATTTGAATTATAAACATTTTCTGTAGATCATGGAAATTGGAATTTAGATTTTCGAAATTTCAATTTTTATGTCAAAATTTCGAATATAAACTCCAAATTTCAAACGTTTTTTGAACTTTCGAATTAAAATTAAAAATTGTTGTTGGAAATACAAAGTTTCTCGAATTTGCTTTTTTACCAGCGATCAAATTTTTTACTTCACATGAAAATTCGAAAAATTTGTACTAATAATTTTTGCAATTTTGGAGGAAATTTCAAATTTGATTGCAAATTTCAAATTTAAGGGCAATATCAAGGGAAATAATAGTTAAAATAGGTATTTACTGAAACATTTTGAAATATAGTGCACTTTTTATGGTGCCCAAAAGTGTTGTTAATGTTGCATTCAGTTTCGAATGATTAATTCATTAAAGGATGCAATATAGTGCAACCCTTCATAAGCTAATACGTATAAGTAGTGAATAATAAGTAGCTAAACTACCAACATTCGACCCAATGATATTCAGGAGGAACGGTCACTGGAAAAATGCCCAGAAAACTTTACTGCTCTAACGAAGGGTTTTCCAACATTTTCTCTTAGTGACACAGTTCAAACTTGATTAAAATTTTTTGACTTACGCAACCTAATAAAGTTTGACGATAAAAAAATTTATATTTTAAAAATCAGAAAGTTTTTGGTGACTCACCTGAGGAACTCCATCGCTACACACAAGTTAGAAAACATTGCTTTAATGCACAGAACAATGGGTTCAAACATTTATCAGATTCAGAGTTTGGGAACCAACCATTCTACTCACCATATTCTACTTACTCATATAACGCGCGTAGAAGTTATTTTACAGTTTGTTTACAGCCTAATAGATGGCGCTATACTTAAACATTATATTGCCCCCAAAGCATTTATCACCGGTCTCGTCAAAATGAAAATTCAAGAGAATAAGATAAAAAGACATTGTTAAACCAAAAGAGCATATTTCGTGAAATATTTCTTTGTTTAAATTTGGATTTTTAATTCCTCCTTATGCTTCTAGTTTCAACTTTACCACAAAATTTTAATAAAAACATTCGAATATTTAACTTTAAACTGAACAAATATTATATATTTTTTTTCCAAATTTCGACTTCGCAATTGGTAATTGGTAAGCAAAATTTGCATTTAGAAATGCACTTGTTGAATCAGCGCATTTTTCAGAATTTCGGCATTATCTGGAAGTGTGGATTTTAAACTAAGAACTTCTGCTTTCTTTATCTTATTTTATTTGGGATTTAAACTCAAAGATTTTGATTTACTTTTGGACATCAAAATGGAAATCATTCAAATTTTTGAGTAACACTCGAAATTTTGTAAACGGTTTTTACTACAAATATTCAGTAAAATTTCCACCTACTAAGAATGCATTTCCATAGTGATTACTAAATGTAAGCAGTATCTATTTATCAACAATCAAATTTCACACTGATTTTGAGAGAAATTTAACCAGCATAAAAGTTATAACAATCTTTGATTCTCAACTTGGCTTATAATTATACTTTAATATTACACCACTACTATTATACTTCAACAAGTTGCTTAAATCAAGTTTATGCTCTCTACCTTAAGGTTTTCTATAGGCGTTAAATATTTGTAATATTAAAATATTTGTAATATTTGTAAATCATTAACAGCTAAAACAAAAATGCTAATATAATACGGACTGCAAATTATTTTGAACTTATTATTTCTGTTTTTCTACTAAGTGCTATATCGAATTAAAATTAGAACTTTACTTTTAAATATCAACTCGCCTTACTACTATGAACTGACGGCGCCCCTGGTCTTTAAGCGTATCTCTTTCCATTTCACCTCGTATGCGACATAGCCTGCGTTCCTTCTATTCGTAACCTTGAATCTTCGAATTCTTGAATCCGATCGTCTTTAGAGGTGCTAAAATATCCAAAATTACATATCGCATCGTATTATGAAGAGTTTGTGCAAACATTGGGAGGGGACCGCTTGCATAACGAGTTTTTAAAAGAATCTGGGTTCGTCCTGTGGGTTAAGGACCTGGTAAAGCGACAATGTGTATCTTCTGATACATCGCACAGATTACTCTAAAATAAAGCGTGGTAATTATTTGATATGGTTAACTTTTGTAGTCTAAAGTATATTTAATTTGTGAACGCAACTATAGAATGTCGTAAAGTTCAATCTAGTAGAATAGTGGGTATTTAGGCCAAATAATATTTAACCACAACGGTAAGCTGCAATTACACAGATATTGTTTCAAATTATAAATAATCAGATATGGTCATAATTTTACTTCTGTGGCTATCATTTCCTATGAATCATACATTTATAACAACTTTTGAATGAATACATCTATAAGCCCACATATTTTCATTGTAAGACTTTTCATGACCATGTTTGTAATAATTCCACAAGATTCAAGAACATAAGGGTTTTGTTTAGTGTATTAAAGTTGTAGTTTGTTAAATTTTATTACATATTTGTAATCCAACTGTAGGGTTTCTTGGCAAAATATTTCGAGCAAAGAGTAGAAGGAACCATTCTGATTAGACTATTCTGATTAGACAGCTCGCATTTCTAGTGAACATAAACGTTCCCGAAGTGAGGTCAATTAGGATTTGGAAACTGTAAGAGATGCAGTGCTACTTAAATTGGGGGAAAGCTGCGTTTCCAGCTAGGCAATAAGACTATGTTTACAAATTAGCCAGATTCCCACTTGTTACCAAGTTATCGGGAAGAAAAAAAAACTGGTTTTCGAAAAATGAAATATAATTTAAAATGACATTAATGTTTATTATTTTTTGACTCTTTTTTGAATTTTTTGTAATTTCTTTCATTTAATGTATTTTTGAATTATCCAAATTTCTGTCCAATATTTGGAACATGGTTTTATGTGGTTGTCATCGTTCTGTATAATATTGATAGTAATTTTCATTTGCCAAAGTGAAGCTACAATTATTGCTCAAATAATAAAATTATCAAAGAAAATCTTTACCTGTGATATTTTATCTGGATTAAAATATTGACTCTCTTCACGCGTTATTTGCTTTTCAGCGCCTATTATTTTTGTGGCCAATTTAAACTTAATTTTAGCTTTTGCTATGATTTTTAGCCTAACCCAACCATAATTTAAAAATATTACATTCAGGGCCGTATCTAATATTCGTTAATCTACAATAAATAAACGTATAAAATATTTATTTGTGGTGGTACGCCATTACATTTGTAATGCCAAGCTCTTTCAAACAATAAAATTTAAAAATTCAGTCCATATTTAAAAATTGACGTTGATGATGGTTTAAAAAAATTAAACGCCAAATAAAAAAATAACATTTAATATTGCCATAGAAAAGTTTCCTTTCATTTTTAGTAATTTTACAAAAACATCAGAAAATAATACCATCAAATTTTAAGAAATCTGTTTTCTTTTTTAAACATTATGGAAGCAAACTAAAATTGTCAAATTTCTCGATTCTCGACACTATTAGGTACCTAAAAAGGTAACTTTTCCCATTCAGGGGTAAGACGTTTTTTCTGCTTCTATTTTTCTATCAGAGATTCTAAAAGTGAGTATCAAATTTGTAGCAGCTTGCATAGAGTTTAAAAATTACAAGAAGTCACATTTAGTAAACCTTTAGCCAAACTTTTATAAAGCCCCAAACTTCTAAGCAAACTTATTTGTAACAGTGAGCGTTTAAAATATAAGATTCTCATGAAAATTCAACCAAAACGCTTAACTATCAACAAAAATCATCTAGTCTCAAATTTTAAAGGCAATTCTTGTAAAAAACATTTACTTGTTGGTAAAACTTAGGGAAAAATATTCTCTAAAACACTACACAAACCCATAAGGAGCTGTAACATTTGAAGAACACCAGGACATCTAGTTCGAATAGTTTTCATAAAGATCAAGGTGCAAAACTAAAAATGCACATCTATTTAATCATACAGCTAATTTTGATCCATTTTCCAATGTATCCTTACTAATGAAAGCTAAAATATGTTTGTTTGTTTGTGTCCGCTTTTCACGGCACAATTATCCTTCCAAAGTAGTAGTAGGGTATCTTCTTTCATCTCGCATATTTTATAAGTAGAATTCTCTTTTATGCCAATCGTTGTAAGATATTTTACTAGGGCACAGTGTTCCGTGCGGAATAGTTAATGGAGAAGAAGAGCGATTCGCTTAATTGATGACGAGAATTTGACCGATTCTCTCGAAACACTACAGCACAGGCGGATGGTTGCTGATTTATCTCTTTTCTACAAGTACTATCATGGGAGATGCTCGCAGGAACTAATAGGATTGATTCCCCCAAGGGCAAGATTCTTGAGGCATACTAGACAGTCGAAGGCAGCAAATTCCTATTCGGTCCAGTCTGATATAGTAAAGACTTTTTTCTACAGAACTTCAAAGCTATGGAACTCGTTACCGAAAGGAATTTTCCCCAATAATTACAACCTATCCTTGTTTCAGAAGGCGCTTCATCTCCATCTATCCTGGTTTTCGCATCCTACTCGCAGTGCTTTGAAGGCATAATGGAGTTGCCCTTTGCGAGTAAATTAAACTTAAAAAAAAGAGTCCTTTCCATTCCAAACTTAAATTATATCCAGACGACCCTAATAATATTTTTACACGACATAAATTATAGACAGAAATGCAAGAGCCTTAAACCTGTGATCTTAATTTTGTTAGATCCTTGAACTATTACCATAAAAGTAGATGTCTGTATTCTTGATTTCAGTAATATTACGTTACCGCCTTATAATTTGAACTAAAAACTAATTTCAAATTTTATTTAAATGTAACATTGTTTTGAAACTTCTTCTTTAAAACGAAGTCGCAAGTTACAGTTAGTCTTATATTTAAAAATGTTTTTTTTACCACTCGTTAATAATTAAATCTAATTTTAAATTGCAGTGAAAACTTTCTATAGCAAAACATTTTGTGGTAAAAAAATTCCCCACAACATAATCAATTTACCTTAGTTTCTTTGCTGTAAAACTTAGTGATTGATTCACTCTTTATATGAAATGGGCAATCCCCGTAGCGAAATAATGAACCATTATTAATACAACCTATTATCAGTTTACATAATTAGGTAGAAATAGACATGAATTTACTCATAACCACACCAATTAGGAAGATGATTCCAAATTATTCCAAGGCAAGCACAAAGTATTTATCTCATAGTAATGGAATGCAAACAAAATGTTGGCATAGCATAAAGTTTATATAATGATGATAGGCTATTAAGATTTAAACTGACACTTTATCTTATGGATCTGTGCTACTAAAATCAAAGACAGTTTAAATTTGAATATATGCTTTATCTTCAAAACGTCTTTTCCTTAAAAAAGAACTTTACTATAAGGCCCAAATCGAACCAACATTGGAGTACTGTTTCCATGTTTGGAGTTTTGTTCCAAAACACACATTGATTCTTTTGAATTCAATCAGAAAACAACAACTGACAGGCACACCAACACATTAAAGCCATGGTGGATAGTTGACGAGGATTCAAGCACCAACTTTTCTTAAAATGACCATATGCTGGTCGTTGGAAAATCAACCTTTTTTTCCGAGTTAAAAAGTGCTTCATATTGTATCATTTATAAAGCCCAAATGGGATCCACGCTGAAGTACTTGGGGTACTTAGGGTTGAACTTCGTGCTTGAAGTTCAACCCTAAGACACACATTGGCTCTTTGATTTTAAATTCAGTTCAAAGAAAAACCGCTTCTCCGATCAATGGTGAGAACCTGATTCGGTTTTTTAGACAGTCAAGCACAGATTAGTTTCTTTTTTACAAATAGCCCGACCGCAAATGGGCCGACTGAATTGCAACTCGAATGGCAAATCAGTCAACTGTGTGCAAAAGGCCTTGCAATTTTTTTTCACATTGAGTGTCGATAATAGATAATAGTCCACCTCACTATCAGGCTGATAATTTCTTTTTTGAAGCTTGCAACTCTGTGAATGGTAACATTTATTAAAAGCAAAGATGATGAATTCTCTTCATGTAAAAAGTTCCGGACGTAAACTACCCTCCCGTTTGGATGTCCGGGTGAAGGGTGTACGAGGGAATTCAAAATCGACGGAAAATTTTAATGTACCACGGGCCAAGTTCCTTTTAAACAATTCACTCAAAACTCAAATCTAAACTCGGTTTATCAACACCTTCAAAATGAAAGACCACATGTGCTGTCTCTGACAGAAACCCAAGTCGTCCCATCCATCAATACAGTCCATTTGCTGTGCCCTAACTACAACTTGCACACAAAATTTCGACACAAGAGGGAAATTTGTGCTTTTACGTGAAGCGACTAGTCCTGTCAACGAGAAGAAACACTGGAATCTGCTGATCATGATGTGATTTGGCTAAAAATCTGCTACAAAAACGAAGTAATATTCATTTGTTCACTTTATTTGTCTCCAAACGATCTCTCATACAGACAACTCTTCTCTTATCTCTTCGTAACCTTTGATTACCTACAGACGAATTATCCAAAAGCTGAGGTTGTCTTTCTCGGTGACTACAACGAACACAACATCCCCTGGTTACGGTTTTCTTCCCGAAATGACGACACGGGAAGTGTGGCAGAGGCTTTCGCCATCACTTGTGGACTAACGCAATTAGTTGAGGAATCCACAAGAATTCCTGATGTAGATACCAATCAACCTAATCTATTCGATCTTTTCCTTAAAAATTCATCAAATTCGTATAAAATCTCTGTGACATCACCGCTTGGAAATTTATATCACAAGCTTGTTGCAGCCTCTCGCTCGCTTCATATACCACCTCCTTCCCAGACGCAGTCCCGTAGGGTTTGGTACTTTAACTCTGCAAACTGAAAAGAATTAAGAGATTTCTTTGTATTTTCCCATGGCAGGGAGTCTGCTTTAACTCAGATAACCCTTCCTTAGTCGCCGAATCTATCACGGAAACTATCCTGATTGGCATGGAATGCTCAATTCCCCACTCCCAAAAGAAGTCTGCCTCCAGTAAATCTCGGTTCAGTAAAAAATGTGCTCGGGCTGTCTCCTGCAAAAATTGCGCATATCGTCGTTGCCAAAATAATACCTCAGTCGAGACTCGGACCATATCTGTAGATGCACGAAATTCTTGTAAACAGGTTATTGACGAAGCAAAAGGTGATTTCGATCGTAAAATGCGCCAGAAGCTTATCAACTGTCCAAACGGTTCCAGATCCTTTTGGGGATTTGCAAAGTCAATTGAAAGAAATTGTACATCTTCAAATTTTCCACCTTTATTCTATGAAAATAGCAATATTGCTACTACCTCCAAGGAAAAGGCTGACATGTTAGCCTTAATGTTTGCTAACAATTCCAATCTTGATTCTCGAAACGCAGAACCCCCTATTTTTCCTAAGGTTGGCACTTCGATGTTTGAAGTTGTTTTTAGACAACCCACAATCAGAAAGATTCTCCTTGAGCTCGACACCACGAAAGCTTCTGGCCTTGATGGTATTCCCGCTATTGTTCTTAAGAAGTGTGCCTCAGAGTTGACTCCTGTCCTAAGCAGATTGTTCACACTCTCTTACAACAAAGGTGTATTCCCCAACATCTGGAAATCTGCTAGAGTGCAGTCTGTCCCTAAAAAGGGAAAAAGGAATCTGGCTAACAACTATCGCCCTAAATCTTTGTTACTAGTTATATGTAAAGTGATGGAAAAGGTTATCAACATCGAGATTCTCAAATATCTGGAGGAAAATAGAATCATCTCCGACAGGCAATACGGTTTTAGGCAACAACTTTCCACTGGCGATCTACTGGCATATATTACTCATAGCTGTAACTCAGCTATGAAAAAACATAGTGAGGCTGGGATTGTGGCATTGGATATCTTAAAGGCTTTTGACAGAGTCGGGCACCGATTTCTTCTCGCCAAATTGACATCTTATGGTCTTCCTCCTGGACTCTGTCGTCTGATATCCAATTTTCTCGCTGGCAGATCTCTTCAGGTTGTCGTCGATGGCATCTCATCCGAGATATTAGCGATTAACGCAGGGGTGCCTCAGGGGTTTGTTTTGTCTCCTACTTTATTTCTGTTATACATAAACGATCTCTTAGCTTCAACTTCCAATCCTATATACAGCTACGCAGATGATAGTAACCTTGTGTCATCTTTTTTCTCCGACAATCCATTATCTGTCGCTGCTTCAGATCAACTAAGGGAACAGCAGGTACAGACGATTAATCGGGATCTCGAAATTATTCTGGAGTCGGGCAAGAACAATTTGGTCGACTTCAATGCTTAAAAAACTCAGGTCGCGGTTTTCTCTAAGAAAACATCAAGGGATAATGGAACAAACATACTAATGGACGGTAAAATCCTTCCGATGGGATCTAATCTATCTATCCTAGAAGTGAATGCGAGCACTAACCTTTCTTGGGACGACCATGTGCGCGCCATTGCCAAATTCGCCTCTCAGAAGCTAGGCTTTCTTTTTAGAGCTAAAAAGTACTTCACATCTCATCAGCTATTAACACTATACAAAGCTTAAGTTAGGCCAACACTAGAATACTGTTCTCATGTTTGGAGTTGAGCTCCAAAATACACTTTAGCTCTCTTGGATTCAATTCAAAGAAGAGCGATTCGCCTAATTGATGACGAGAGTCTAACTGATTATCTCGAAACACTAGAGCACAGGCGTATGGTTGGTGACTTGTCTCTTTTCTACAAGTACTATCATGGAAGATGCTCGCAGGAACTAATAGGAGTCATCCCCCCGAGGGTAAGATTCTTGAAGCGTACTAGACAGTCGAAAACACCAAATTCCTGTGCGGTCCAGCTTGACACAGTGAGGACTTCTGTCTACGGAGACTCTTTTTTCTATAGAACTTCCAAGTTATGGAACTTGTTACCGAAAGGAATTTTCCCCAAAAAACAACCTATCCTTGTTTAAGAAGGCGGTTCATCGTCATCTATCCTTGTTTTCGCATCCAATTCGCAGTGCTTTGAAAGCATAATGGGATTACCCTTTGCAAGTGGATTGAACTTAAAAAAAAAATATATTGGGGCATTTTGCACACAGGTTAACTGATTTGTAACTCGAGTTGCAAATGCTGGTAGGTATGATCTCGGCAAGAGCAACATTCCTAAGACTGAAACAAGAAAATCCTGTGTAGTCCAAATTGGCAGAGTCCGAACTCCTCTCTACTATGAAAGCTTTTTTTTCTATAGAACGTCCAAAGTGTGAAATTAACTGCAAAGCAGAATTTTTCTAGATAATTACAGTGTATGTCCTGGCTTGAAACGGCATTACTATCTGTCTTTATTTCCGCCTACTACTCACAGTACTCTAACAGTAAGCCCATAGTAGGGTAATCCTTAGCGAGTGAATTGGACTTAAAAGAAAAGTTTGACATTCGACATAATGTAGGAGGCAGGTATGTCATAGAAATGTGTAGCACTCTGTTGAATGGCACTTTTGTTCTGACACCGTGTCACAAATGTTGAAACTGCTTATATGACACTTAACACTCTAACGACACCGAAGATGCCGAGTTAAAGGGAGTTCTGAATCCGCATGCCGTATGCGGTATCACAATACAGCGAAACACACACGCATGGAACACCATATATGTAATACTTCTATATGGCGTGTTGTGTATAATCGCCACTACAAAATGCGTGGTCAAAAAGGTGAGATGAAAGTATATGTCGTACTCTTTGGAGTACAAGCATTTATTCAATTATAGCGGGAACAGATGACAAGATGGGCGGGAACACTAATAAATGAATGACAACAAAGATAACTGACGAGAAGCGGGATTGGTTAATAAATTCTGTCCTCCATAAAGACAAACATATATATCCATCGCGTCTTTTGAACACAATCGAAGGTACAAAACACGCCATATAGAAGTATTACATATATGTGGAACACACATAGTAAAAGACGTGGTTGAATTATTTCGTCAACAATTAGGAATTACACTGTATTTTGCCGTGCTAAGCAAGAACGTCATATCTGCATTGTTGACAGCTAGTTTTGGTGACAGATAATTTACGATTACGATTTTTTATTTATCTTGACAAGGTGCACTTTGTACAATACCAAATAATTTTAGTAGCTAATTAGTTCACTTAAATGTGTTTAAATAACATTGTAGTAGCGGGAGACGTTGAAAAATTATACAGTGCCAGATCTAGGATTTTTCGGAGCCCAACATACTTCTGACGACTAAAAAAAACGTCTTCGGCTGACAACCGAGCCCCAACCACATGCGATTTGGCGCCTGGTGCACGTGCCCCGTTTGCTGCCCCACGGTCCTGAAATTAAAGACTGCAATTCGTAGATTATACTAGTTGATTTAAATCAAAAATGATTTTGCTTAGCACGGCAGCATTGCTTTTTCAGCAGCTATGCTAATCTCTGCTGACTGCTGTCAACTTTTACATTGTATTAACCGTAATCGTACCATAAGAGTGATACTGATACGTTTGTGCATTAACACCTTTTTTTGTGTCATAACACAATTGTGCTTATACGTTGTATTGATACATCAAGCAAAATTTTAAAATGTTACCCATGACTAGATGACATCGAGATGGGGCGTAACACAACGAATGTTGTTCCGATGAAAAGCGATGGGTGGGAATCTGCATTAAGTATATAAAAATTATTAAATAAATCTCATATTTTTTATGTAAACATTATCAAATTTTATTCAACAATAATAAACATGTCATCGTTTTTTATTCAACTTCTGCAAATCGATTTACAAAATATAATTTAGTTTTAATTTTACGAATTGTGAATCTTTGTTTACTTGGTTTCAGGTTACCGGATTTTTCGAAGGACATATTTACCGTGTGAGTGTTTTAAGCCTACACTTATAAGTTTGATTTTTTTCACATATTGAATGAAGATAATCACGGTTTTACGAGATTAGGAGCAATGTGCCAGATCATCCCATTTTGTTTTGCAATATTTGTTTTGGGGACGAATGAATGAGGATATATGCAAATCTGAATACGACATACCTTCGCTAGCTAACGCTATGATCAGCTCTTTGTTAGGGAGAGAGGCAATTGCAAAGTAGATACTTCATCATTCTTCTTCTTATGTTGCATCTCCTATCGGAGGTTTGCTATCATCACAGCTATTTTAATCTTGCAGTTCGGAAGAGTTGGTTGTTGCTGCAGTTATACCAGCCTCTTAGGTTTTTGAGCCATGACGCGCGTCTTCTGCCAACATTCCTCTTGCCACTAATTTTTCCTTGAAATATCAATTGGAGAAATGTGTATTTGGAGCCTCTCAGTATGTGGCCCAGATATTGGAGCTTTCTTGTATTAATAGTGTTAATGATTTCGTAATTATTTTGAATTTTTTGAATTTTTCAATTTTATTGAGAACGGTGACATTAGTGACTTTTTCTGTCCAGGGGATAAGCCACATTTTTCGGTAGCACCACATTTCAAAGGCTTGTAGTTTGTCCATATTGTTCTTCTTGAGAGTCCATGCTTCAACTTTATATAAAAGCGTGGAGAATACGTAGCAACGCAGTATTCTCATTTTGAGTCCTATATTGATGTCTCGATTGCTGAACAGTTTTTTCATTTTTAGGAATACCGATCTGTCTGTTTCTATTCTTGACCTTAGTTCTTTTGTTTGATTCTCCGATTGAGGTATCCAAGTTCCTAGATATCTATATGTCTGAACATTTTTTATGATGGTGTTGTCTATTGTTAGATTTGTCAGGTTTTGATTTTGTAGTGATTTTGTGACCACGATTAGTTTGGTTTTATTAAAATTTATTTTTAGAGCATAATCGTTATTTAATCATTCAGCTTTTCTAGAAGGTGTTGTATGTCTCTAAAGTTGCTTGTTAGTAGAACGGTGTCATAAGCATACCTTATGTTATTAATATTTTCTCCATTCATAGTTATTCCTACTGATTCCTCTTCCAGGGTTCCGATAAATATGGCTTACTGTAGAGGTTAAATAAGAATGGAGATAAAATGTATCCTTGTCGTACTTCACGTCTAATCTCTATTTCATCTCTTAGTTGTGTTTCTACTTTTGCATTAAATCTTTGGCTCCAATATAGATTGCTGATTATTCTCACGTAATCCAAGTCAATGTTTTTGCTAAGAAGCAATTGATTTAACTTATCATCTTTGACCATATCAAAATACTTTTAAAAGTCAATATAACATGCAAGTACATCCTGTTTTATATCTATACATAGCTGGAATACAACGCTAAGTCCAAACAGTCTATGGTCCCCAATCTTTCATGAATTCCAAACTGCGTTTTGCTTATGTCCTCTTTAATTTTTCTATATATTCTTTTATGGATGATTTTCAAAAATAATTTTATGGTGTGAGACATAAGCGTGATGGTTTGATAATCTGAGCATACTCTTGGGTTTGGCTTTTTCGAAAGAACTACAAATGTGGACAATAACCATTGTTCAAGAATTTTTCCTGTTACATAGGTGCTGTTGAACAAGTCCAGAAGAATATCAATTACATCGTCATCAAAGAGTTTGATAAACTATAGCGATATTTGATCAGGGCCAACCGTTTTACCATGTTTCATATTTTCTAAAGCATATTCTATTTCTGACCTTAATATTTTCAGGTGTGCGTTGTTAGCTTTTAAGGCTGGCTTTGGAGGTCTGCCGTCAGCCAATTCTTTTACCTTTTTTTGCATATAGAAGCAATCAAATTTCTTTTTCAGTAATTCTACCTCTTCGCATTGACTGACTAAATGGCTCTCTTTAGCTACTTTAATTTTCTTTTGTATTTGTATTTCTTTACTACCTTGTTTGTGTTCTTCCTCCCTTTTTCCATTAAGTCCAGGGTTTCTGATGTTATCCAGAGTTTTTTTCTTAGGTCTATTGCTTACTAGATGATCTTTAGCTATTGCTTCTAATTTTATTTGTATGGTATTTTATTGTTCTTCTACATTGACTCCGCTCTGTATACTAATGTTTCTCATACATATGTTTACCTTTTCTTTTACCGAATCAAGCATTTTAAGGTCTTTCGGAAGTTTTGTGTCTATATAATTAATTTGATTTTTTGGGATCTTTTTCATTTTTATATTAATTTTAGCTATAACTGGGTTGTGGTCGGAGTTAATATCAGCGTGCGGGTAAGCTTTTGCAGCTTTAACTGAATTTTTATAGCGGTTGTTGATGAGGATGTAATTAATTTGATTTCTTATTATATTTTTTGGGCTGTCTATTGGAGATTTCCAAGTATACAATCTACGATCTGAAAGTTCAAACAAGGTATTTGCAGTCATGTTTATCTTGGCAGAATTCTATTAGTCGATCTTCTCTATCGTTGCTCTCTCCCAGTCCAAATCCTACTGTGTGTCCTATTAACTTGTCTTTGTCTACTTTCGCATTGAAATCCCCCATTATTATTGTAATGTGATAATTTTTAATACTTTTAAAAATTGGCTCTAATTCAATGTTAAATTCTTTAATTAAATTTTCCTCTTTACCTGCTGTTGGCGCATAAATTTGTAGGATGTTCATATTGCCTAAGTGTGTTTTCAGTTGTAGCATCATAACCCTACCTGAGTATGGTATAAAGTTCAGAACTGACCTTGTAATGTTCATGTGTAAGATCATTCCAACTTCATACATATGAGTAAAATCGTTGTTTTCTGAGTAATAGAATGTGCCATTGCTTGTTGCATCCATATCTTGGCCATCTAACGTCGCTTCTCCCTAATATATTCGCTTTTAGTCTTTAATTTCCTTTGTTTCTAGCTTTTTTGGTGCAAAAAGGCTCCCTGAGTTCCATGTTCCAATCTTTATATTACTGGTTGGTGCTTTCATAATATTGTTTGCCACTGTTTCCCCCAGAGGTCTTTAATGAAGTGGTTTCTCCTTGCCTTCTGCATCCAAATGTTGTTGATCACTTATTGTTGATTCATCAACCTTTAGGGAATATTTCTCTTTCCTAGGACAAGTGAGTACCCTTACTCTTGTTGGTTCATCCACCCGAGGTCGTTGACCAGCAAGTGGGTTCTGTTTATTCCGGCAGATGCTCGATCGACAAAGCCTCGTCCGTTTTTCATCATTGACAATATCTTAAACCTAGAATGTTTATTGGCCTTGTAAGAAAATAAACATAGATCCATTGGTCAGGGAAGTATTATGGTACGGCATCAGCTCATTTTGGTTGATGTTACAGGTTTTTCATTCATGTCATTTCCTAGATCACTAGATTTGACAACCATGGTGGATTTTTAAGAGACTATTTAAAAATCGAATTGTACATACAGGATGGGTCAGAAAGAGTTCCCCGATTTGGAATAAAAACTGAACTAATCAAGATGCAAAAAAACATTATTACTTAATAAGCATACATAATGCCATTTTAAATCAATGGGTTTTAAAAATTACGTCACTCAAGTGTTCTCCTCCATTGTTGATAAATTAAATGAGCCTCTTCCGATACTTTTCCATTACTGATGTTTAGCAGAAACCGTTACTCTGGAAAAGCCCAGAGAATTTATTCTAATAGGTAGACTAATAATATGTCTATTCAATAGGTAGTTCAGCTACATATAATCCGCTGCACTCGTTTAGAGAATTCCATTATTGAATTCTAGTTGGCCTTACACCTATGGATTATATTTGGACATATTTTTAATTTTATATTGTATACCTTCTAATATGAGATCTAGAAAGATCAAAACCGGTCTTTAGTAACCACACTTTGAATCTGATGAATGTTCAAACCTATTAGTTTTTGCATTGTAATTGATATTTTTATGTGTTATTATTTAATCAAGAAACTACTTGTTAGGCAAAAATTCCTGGTCAAACTTTTGTTTTATTATTTGTTTATACATACTTTTGAAATAAAATGTTATAGGCTTTACAGTGTAGCAAGTAGACAACAGTAATATGTGGATGGAATACTCATGTACTATGTCTATGTATGCTGCAGTCTATAAGCGAGTTCTCTGCTGATTTATAGTGCATACCTGTAAAATGATTTAATTGCAAAAACAAAATAACTCGAGGCGTGAGAACTCTCTTATACAATAAATTTCTTTTCAGCGTACATATAGATGTTGTCCGGATTAATTATATTATTTAATAGTAAGTAGTATCGCTGAATTAGCTATAAATACTCATAAATAGTTTTAAGGGGTTATTTTATGCATAATACTTTTTATATTGAAAATGTCCAGCGTATATGATTACAGTATAGTTTATAAAAAGAAACCAAGTGTTATGTTATCAAACTTATCTATAAAACTTCATTACAAATTTGTAAACTCCTTCCAGGGTAATTTTTTGATTTTTCCGTTGCTATGTGTCCAATTCCAAGATTCATTTGGGAAGTACTCTTTATTTAGGGTTTGATGATTAGTGAGTGAACATTTACATTATCAACACCGTATTGCATTGAGTTAGAAACTTGAAGCTTACTGCAGTTGAAAATATTTACATCCAACAATCACAGATCACCACTATTCCGTTTCGGCCGTTCTTGGTCTCACCAGTATTATACAGGCACTGTAAATAATTCCAACTTATACCTATTAAAGATCTAAATCCCGTTGAGTGATATGTAACTGACTTTCGACTGCATTTTACGAGGAACGTTGTTGGCATAAAGCCAATTGGAGCAATTATTGCTTGTAATTACAAGCAGGTTATGTACGTTGTAACTAAATTCACAACGGTCACTAGTTGTGAGGTTACTTTCTCCTATTATAACTTGCAAGCATAATTCATTAAATAGGGTTCGGCGTGATATCCGTTTGGGCATTTTAAGCAACCATAGGCCGATTTCGGCATCTCATCGCCTCATCCGTATAATCCAATCCCTGTAAGAAACTTAATTTGTTACAGAAATTCGAGATTGCATAAGTTAGTATTTAACATTCATTTTAATTAGTAACCGTCCTGAAATAGGTTGGACATGAGAGCAAGGGTTTCCGATTTTATATTTTAACAAGCAAAGTAACTTTCATAAGTTATGAATCTAGGATAATTTTTTTAAGGATTTCGAACAAAATTTCGTTTCGGAATGAGGTGTCGGTATGCGGCATCGACCACTAAAATTACGAGATGTAATGTTATAGTGAGTTGTGAGGTTTGAAACAGGTGCAGATGAGTGCCTGCCAGGGGCAACTGGTGAACTTACTACCTTGAATGACCGACTGAGATGCGAGTAGAGACAGCAGCAGCACATGGTCCATTCTCGGGGAAAGCGGAGGGACTACATTCCGGACGTTGGATCTTTCCACGCCAGACATTTATGTCGTCAGCTGTACACTAAATAGGAAGTTAGGCGAGAAACCACTCCAGTAGTAAAACATTGATTATCTCTAGCGACATCCGCACTTTGTGACATACATTGTATGCCATAGCAATTCCAGCGTTTTTTACCAATGCGACTGGCGAAATAATGTATTTCGTATTTTATTGCTAGATAAACGAATGTTATTTTAAATTATATATCACTTTTGGCTACCAGGCTAGGCTTCTTGTTCGTTTGATGTTGTTTGTTCCTTTTGGTGTCCAATGTTGTAATTAGATAATCATTAATAATATTATTTCCATGCTCTCAAGGTACAATCTCGCGCAATTAGTGCGTCTAATTCATGTCACTACTAATCTATAAATTTAATACGATGTAAACAATCGTAGAGAAAGATATGAGTGTCAACTCTGTGATCTCTATTTTGATAGCGACCACTGTTAATAGTTTGGGAAGAAAGTTGAATTTGAAATTGCTACTTTTTCTCACAATTTGTACTTATGGGTTGGAATCAGAGACTAAATAGACTGAACGTTTCAATGTTGTCTCATGCGTACAGTTGAAGCTAAAATCCGGGGAAGTGGGGAGGTGCATTCCACTACTCTTTGATATGGTCGGATTAAGTAAAATTTATAAATACGAAACTTGCCGCGTAACGGTTCTAACGATTTAGATGAAACTTTAGAATTAGGGGCTTTTGGACCAATAGGATAATGTGCTTTTTGGTAAAAGTTCAGGAGAACTATTTTCAAAGACATCTTGGTTTAATAGTAAAATAATTTTCTTTTAATACGCGACGCCTGTATACAATATTGTTAAGCCGGTGCTGTAAACACGTCATGATTGCAGTGAAATGGCGACGCGCGCACTCCGATAATTGAATATTTATATATTTTATTTTTACCTACCCAAAGAATGAAACTTGATTTTCCTTCACTAATGTGTTCACTGAGGTTTCAACAATGATCCACAATACACTTCCCCATATTTACAGCCCATTTTCTTTAAAAAAAAACCGATGCAAGCTAGATGGAGCTAGGCTTTCGCCAGGCTTTCAACTGGCTTCACTGCTTACCGTGTTAGGTTCAGTCTATTTAGTCTCTGGTTGGAATGTTCAGTTAAATCCTAAAAAATACCTATTGCACATACGGTTTGCTCTATTATGGGGAAATTGACTATACAGGTTGTAACAAATTCGCTTCTCACTACAGGGATCACAAAAACGGTAAGAGACACTGCATCAGTTAGATTAGGACATAGAAATTGTTTTGGGCCCTTTAGTCAAGTAATCTGTATTTGCATATCAACGATGTGGAAATCATCATAAGCATCTTAACCTTTAAGTGTGGACAAGGGGTTTCATAGACCCCTTGGGTTTTGTGATTTTTGAGAATTAATACATCTCGTGACCTTCTGCGCCCCTGTGTCTCAGTAGCTTCGAATTTAGTCACCAAAAGGCTGGTGCAGAAAAAAGTTGTGTTATTCGGTTTGTTTTAGATGAGTTATGAATAGTCAAAATTCTGGCAGGGTGTGTGAGACCGCATGTCCACGTTTCTCATAGAAAGATTATTTAAAAAAAAATATATCCAATGAGTTTCCTGACACATAAGGATCGAGAAATTACACACCTCCATTTTTTTAGATTTTACAACCCAAAATATATTACGCTCACAAGTGACAAGACCGAATAAAGTTTTGTTCCTTATATCTGCGATGCATCACAAAAATAAATCGATGTTTATGAAAAAAAAAACATTAAACGATATGTTATTTTTTCTATCAAAGGAGATGTTTACGAAACCGACGAGAAGTATTTATTTTACCCAAGCAGCGTTCAATATACCCAAACAGTTGACGCACGTACTAAAAAATGGCCTATGGTTACCAAAGTTTTTCAATTTTTCGATTTGTATAATGTTAATACCTGCATAATGAATATAAACAATCCAAAATAAAACAAGTCGAAGTAGTTCTTTTGTGAAAAGTGCAACACATTTTTCAGTTTTCCCTCATACATAAAGACTATACATTTTAACAAAGGCGATACCAAGAGATATGGACCTAACTTTGGAGAGAGTTTTAGGAAACAACATACATATATTCATCCTTAAGAATCTGGCCAAATTGAAAAGAAAAAAAAATGTTATCTAAGACTCCATAGAATGACAATGAATACATGTCTAGTATGCAGTAAGCCAGTATGTTTACAATGTTCAAAGCCGTTATGTAAGGAATGCCAATGAAGAATATTTTAATACTTTTTTTCCTCCGTCCAATGATGTTGGCTGGATTCTATGTATTTTAGCCTACTGAGTCCGGATCTGACCTCAGATTTCCGGTATCAGCCTCCAGTGATGGGGGATGGATATATGCTTTGATATTGTTGCGTGGTATTGGTCCGAAAATTAAAATTTCGTGAATTGTAAACACTTTATTTCAAACTTATTCTGGAACACTACAATTATGATTTACTTAGCTGTCAGACTATCTAACTATCTGACTAACCAAATGAGGGAAAGACGATCGCGTATTCACACCATTCCGGTTTCTAGAACGTATCTTCGTACATATATGATTATTGCTCGCGGAAACGTCTAGAGCGCTTATCTGCCGTATTATTCATTTTAGTGACCACTTCTCATTTCCAAATATTTTCAGGGAGTTTCTTACACTACACAGTCACTAATAAAAATGTTAGAGCTACATATTGCTGCAATATTATTAGGAAATTAGGAAAAACTTCCTTTTATGACAATTTATTAAATTTAAACAATTAAAAACTTATAATACATTTTACCAGTATTAACAGTTAGTTTAGGCACAATATAAACAGTCTTAAATAATGTTCGACAAATTTAATAGTTATTTCCATTATGTCTTTCTTTTGTAAGAACTCTTGGGTGTTTCCTGTATACCTTTTCTCTATGGAGGCAATATTTGGTGAAATCGTTCTTTATGCTCATCTGGTAATGATCCTAAATTTTCAGGAAAAATGTCCAAATGAAAATAAAGAAACTGAAGTTTTGGTGACATGTTGCATCCTAAAATATGGTAGGTCGTAAGTAGTTCTTACAAAAGTTCGCTTGTCTGATTTATTATTTCCAAAAAAATTATTGAAAACACTCTCAATAGCATTCCATGCTCGACGTTCATTGTCATTTAAATTTCCCTGAAGTTCATATCCTGAAATAATTGCCTAATTTGGGGACCAACAAAAATTTCTTCTTTAATTTTGGCCTCACTTATACGTGGAAATTTGTCTTTTAAATGATTAAAAGCATTTTTTCTTTATCCAGTGCTTTAACAAAAATTTTGATCAGGCCTAGGTAAATGTGAAGTGGAGGTAAAAATATTTTTTATTTCTAAACTAATGGTTCTCCTTTAACATTTTTAACACCAACTTCTATTGTGGAGTTCAAACCTTAATTTTATAATATTTGTCTCTTGCACGGCTGTCCTAATAACACAACAGTATGCAAGAAGAATGCAACCTAGACTACAAAATTCATGCAGCCCTCCAAGCGTGTATAGTGTGAATCATAGGTAGCTGCTGAACTACCAACAGTTGAAATACTGCCACCTAGCAAAACGGTTGCTCTCTAGGAGAGTTCCCAGAAGACAAGAATTCTATTATTAATGCACAGACCAATAGGTTTGAACATTTATTAGATTCGAAGTTTGGAAACCAAATTTGGTATATCTAACTCGAATGCTAATAAAGGTTCCGACAAGTAAGTACTAAAACATTCACAGGCGTCAAGCGAGTGACTCTTTAGTACTACCACCTATTGGTCCATAGAGAAACTATGGCCATCGCCAACAATGTCGTATGCAAGAAGAATGCAACCTAGACTGCAAATTCATGCAGCCCTTCAGGCGTGTATAGTGAATCATAGGTAGCTGAACTACCAAAAGTTGAAACACTGCCACCTAGCGAAGCGGTTGCTCTCTAGGAGAGTTCCTAGAAGACAAGGATTCTATAATGCCCTTATTACTAGTGAAGATAAAGGTTTTTGGTACGCTTTCGGGGTAATTTCGCTGCAAATATAACAAGTTATAGGCATTTGTCTTATTGTTTTAAACAGGCACGTAGCGAAAATATTGTTGCACGTGTTCGAAAATTAAAATTTAATTGTAAATATTTTATTTATAAACTGATTTCGAAACACTACAATTATAATTCACTAACGACCGCGTATTTATAGTTACCGTTCCGGTTTCTAGAACGGAACTTCGTACAGATAAGACTTATAGCTTGCAGTAACATTCCGCTTTCCATTATCAAATGTTTCTAGGGAGTTCCTTACACTAGTACAAATTTTATAACTACATTTTGTTACAATATAAATAGAAACTAAATGATTATAAAGTAAGGACTAAAGGGATATTTCAAGCATAAATTCAACAACCCGCAGGTAATAATGGGACGCTCTTTTATTACCTTTAAATGGGGCTACTCGACCCTTCCAAGAAATCTGAGGCTAATATAAGCATTTGGGAGTCAATTGTGTATTAGTTTATTAGGAGAATTTTTATGTTGAACAGTCAATTTTAGTAATATTGATTTATTGTCATTTTTTATTTGATTATTAATAGACTTAAAGAAAAACCTAAACTTTTGTTGCTTTTATTTAAAAAAATTTTAACAAACACTTCAGGTCAAATAAGACTGAACATCTCATGTTAACGGATTTTTGCTAATAATTATAGTTCCCTACTCTAAAAGTTAAATTTTTATACCGTAAATCCTTTCATTTAATAATTATCTATCTTCCCCCAGTTCCGATTCGTCAGTTTTATCAGCATTTGGAGTCAAAATTTTCCCTCAAATGTAGGAGTCTGTGGTACCCCATGTTTAGGCTAGTGTTATAAAAATGAGATGTCCACACTTAACGGTTAAAGTTGACACGTAAGTTTATTTATTTTAAAACTGTCATTGCCCAGGAACAATAATTACTGACTACATGAATATAAGAAATCGAAACTTGCTGTAGTATATAATTGTCACGGAAATGAAAACTGGCATAAATTTTGCACGGACAATTTTGTCCTAAAAGCCTTGCACTAAGGTTACCACCAAACAAGGTGTTTATTACAAAATAAAAGATTTTTATTTGCAACCACTTTAACCGGTCAACCGGCAAACCCAATATGAATGAGTAATATTTTTTCTAAAATGCATGAAGCATGTAGCATGAGGCCTTGATTAATTCTTAATCAAAACATAAGGTACAGTCAAACCTCCCCATAGTGAATTCCAAGATCTTAAAAAAAATTGCGATAGAGCGGTTTTCGTTATAGGGAGGTAGCATTTAAATTGCACAAATCACTTTCGAAATTTCATATTATACATTTATTTAAAAATATGTAAACAAACAGATGTAGACAAATTAAATTTAATTTAAAAAATCTGTTATATCTGTTTGAAGAGAGAATTTAGAAAATGTTTGTTGTTCAAAAAATACTTATTATGCCTCTCTTATTCTCTTCCCTTCTAGGCATCTCTCCACTGCCTCACATTTCTCCTCCCAAATTTCAATTTTTTCCTTACCATTATTTTTACTTCTCTATTGTATATTGTGTATATTCTTCTATCTTCTGGATCTCCTGCGCGAAGCTAGGTTTCATAGACTTTTTTCTTGACTTTTATTTTCTCGTTTATTTCTTTCGATCACCATTCAGGATTTTTCCTTCTTGCTTCTTGTTTATATCCTAACGCTTTCATGGCTGATTGATGTATGCATTCTATTTGCTGGTACTTGGTTTTTGTATTTTCTGCAATGTTATTTAATGTACCCTGAAGCTTTGTGGCTAATCACAATTTATATAGAAACTTAGTTCAATCCTGTTTTAGGCTTTCCAAATTATATTTCTTAGGTGTAATTGCGTTGTTTGCATGTGGCTTTTCTGTTTAATTTTTGATTTTTAAATTTTTTGAAATTGATAACAATCTTTTCCATGACCATATAGTTGCCAGATCCGCATTCAGCACCACGCGGTACCCTTACGTTATTTGTTTTTAATCTAGAAGTTCAGGGTACTTTCATTTCTTGACCAGGGCACAAACACACTTCAGTTAGATCCAAATATCTAAAATTTTTATTCCATCCATCCAAAGAACTGTATCTGCCTGATCAGTTGTCCAATTTTTGTTTTTAACTCATGCCGATTTATTTTTCTTATGTTTAACTGTTAATTTAGGTTTTTTAGCAGCTACATGTCCTCTTAATCCAATTGATAGTAAACTCCTCTGAAGAACCATAGTCCAAACTGGATTTCCACGCGTTTAATTTTAAATAGCAGTAATTTGGATGCCGATTTTGTTTAAAAAGCAATGTAACAAATTCGTATTTCATTTTGAAGCGACCATGGATTGTTCTGACCTTTCCATGTTCTTATTTGCTAATTCCCTTATCGCAGAAAATCTTGAAATTTTTTGGCAGTTGCTGCTTACTACATTCTCTAGTGTGTAGAGTACAAATAGTATTTCGTTAAGGTTCTTTGCCTTCCAGTTTGTTAAATCAAAATAACCTAAGAAATTATTATTACAAATCTTCGCTAATATTGTAGTTCATAAAGTTAGGAAATTAAAAGTACCACGTAAAATTGCTTGAATACATCTGCTAAGATGCTATCCAATTTAAAACTGATAGTGAAACCTATCTGTTCTGTGTAAAAAACCTATCTTTGCATTTGAAAAAGAAAATTTTAAAATGTGTGCTTAGTGGTCAATAAACAATAAAAAGATTTTCAAAAAATGAGCCTGAAAAATTCCAAATTTTTCCAGTAACAATTGTAGTGACCAATAAATATACAAGGTGATTCTAAATGTAGTACCATAAATTCAGAGTCGTATTTTAGAGTCCAAAATAAGACGAAAAGTCTATATAAACATATATCGTAAAACGCCTCCTTTCCGAGTTACAGAGTGTGGAAGGTTAGTTCCTAATTATAGTCTTTAATAAATAGTTGCGAAACGTGTACAGATAATTAAATGAAATTTGGCACAACGCCATACCCTTTCATGGCCTTTCCAAAAATCTAAGAATTAATGAACACAACCTAACCAGTGGTGGGTATAACGAGAGGGGCGGTGCTTAAAACGTGCCTTATTTATTTTCTGTGCACTTTTGTGGCAATTTTTTAACAAAAATATAAACTACAAACATTTTTACATAAGAAGAGATAATTCTACTAAAACTCGATGTTGTCAACGGTTTTCTAGTAAAACGCATTTTTATATTTCGATGCATTAAAACCGCTTGCCCAAAAATATGCAATGTAACATATAGTTGGCATTGAAATGAAAGAAAATAAATGGTATTGACATTTCCATGTTTTTTTGTCACCGGTGGCCACTTTGAGCAATGTCTGTAAATAAAAGCTAAGATTTTTAAATTTTTTTGTAAAGTACATTTTAGGTAATAAACATATCATAGGTTTTATGCCAACTTTGTGTTACATCCGAGATTTTTTGGGGGACTGTTTTTAATGCATCGAGATATAAAAATGCATTTTACTTGAAAACGGCTGACAACATCGAGGTTCAGTAAGAGCACCTTTTGTTACGTAAAAAAGTTTGTAATGTATATTTTTGTTACGAAACTGCGACAAAAGTACACAAACCATATATAAGGCACATTTTAAGCACTGGCTCTCTCGACATACCCACCACTGGTTAAGTTCTGTTAATTAACTTGTAAATATTTTAAAAGAACACGAAAAGGTATAAAGTTGTATCAAATTTCATTCAAATATCTGTAACTTGGAAACGAAGCATTTTACGATACATGTTTATATAGCCTTTTCGTCTTATTTTAGGCTCTAAAATACGGTCCTAAATTTATGGTACTTTTTATTGCTATCTTAATTATTTTGGTAAAATTTTTAAATTATTTAAAAATTGGTCTGCTTCCAAACTTGTGGACAGTAATTTATGTATTAGCTGATTAATTGATATAATAAGAATATAACGTCGAGACCAATAAAAAGCCCCCTCGCTAACAAATTGCGAATTTAACTAAAGACGGAATTTAACTAAAGACGGCATTCTGGCAAAATTAGTTAAAAAGACGCGTCAAATACCTTTTGAGTGATGTCGAAATCAGTGAACTACCCAGAAAGCATTTTATTGATGTGATATTTTTTTCAGTAACGGGTAGGGCTACAAAAAATGGCAAATAACTTTTTTGTAACAAAATTTAAGCGCTCCAACTTTATGAGAAACATTTTTTTATTAGATCAAAATTGTGGAAATTATTGGTAAAGAAACAAAATTTTCCAACCCTAAATCAATATGATGGGCGCTCCGCAGTCGATCTTTGCGGGAAAGTGTCTGTACTTATTTGCTAAGCTGAAGTGAATATATTTCGAAAATACAAATTCGGTATTTACTTTCTGCGGCGGTGATTTTTCATCTATCTTTCCTGGATTAATACCTATTTTAAAAAATATCTTGTAATTAAATTAGCAATCGAATTTACTTTTAATTTGCATCATAGAAGATTAGCATATATCACATTGACGGTGTAACTAACAATACGTCTTCTTGCGATGTTAGTTCTCCTGTAAAAGGATTCCGTTTTTATGAAGTTTAAGCAACTTATAATAGATGTCTCGTCGCTGCAAATATATGAGATGTAGAATACTGGCTGAGAAGGAGTATCGAAATTACAGATGGCAGGATGTGTATGCCTTTTGAGACATAATTTAAAAATTAATTTAATAAACGTTCAGTTTTGTCATTAACAACAAATTATCTTAATTAAATCTCTTAACTATTTTATTAACTTTATTAACTTGTTGGGACTGTTTTCTTAAAATTTCTAGAAAATTAAATCTTGTAAAATAATTTTATTTTACTTCGTGCCTGAAATTAAAATGTTTGAATAATTATTGCAAAAACTAAAATTTTCTAATTTTGAAAGAGGTGAAAATTTAGAAGAAAAGTTCTATTTATGCATTTACGCAGCGAGCCGGATATAACATCATTGCGGACCTGTGGGTCGCGATTGTCCACCCCTGATTTTCTCAATATTTTCAGTTTAAGTTTTAAATCTTTGCCCTTTTTCCAATCTTCATGCACGACACCTACACTTTATCTAATAATTATAAAGTTCAATAAATCGGAATTTTGGGAAATTTTTTTCGACTTTGTTGCTATTTCAACTTCAGTCTAGAAATTTGGATGCTGGTCCTGAAATTTCAGCTGTAACATTGAATTTCTTTGGACTGTTATCACGAAAAAAAACCGAAATGCTGAGAAAAATTGTAAATAAAAAAGTTGAAAGGTTAACGCTGGTTGTTAAAGGTATTTTAATTATTATAGAAATTGCGAATTTCGTTTCGAAAAATTTAAGACCAAGAAGAACTGAAATGTTAAATTTGAAATCGAAATTTTAGTAAAATAAACTTGGTTCTTAGATCAAAGGTAACCGAAGAAAATATTCAAAATAATTTAATCAACTTTCTCCTTTTACGATAGGGGGTACAACTATGCTTTCGCCGTTTTATCCTGCAAATTAAAAGCTTTTTTGTTAAAAAGTGCTTACAGATATATTAGTCGAAGTATTGTCTGTCACTAGCGATCTCTTTTTCCCCATTTTTTCGGCAATTTTCGGATCCCATTTCGAAAAGCAGAAGAGTCTTTCGACGATATTCACAGTTGGATCCTTTTTTGAACTTGTTCGTATGAACGAAAATGCTGATCTGCCAGGCCGTTCGAAATCGAACGAAAGAGGTATTGTCTGGAGAGTACAGCGGGTGGGGCAGAATCTTTCATTTCAGGGTTTCCAGGTGCTTTTTGACCACTTTTGCGACGTATGGTTGAGCATTATCATGCTGGAGGATGACTTTGTCCTGCCTTTCTTGGTACTGTGACAGTTTTTCCTTCAGTACTCGACTCACACGTCTGAATTAGGTACGGTACCGATTTCTAGTGCGTTTGGCTCGAATTTTCGTCAAGCCGTGCTTCCAAATCAACATCTTTAAAAAAATTTGTTCTTTCCCACCGCCTCGATATCGAAATTCCCACCGCCATGCTTGTCCTCGATATCGAAATCACCACTTAGCAGAAGATCATAATTTCTCGCAAATGACGAGATTTTATTAAAAAAAGGACATTTCTAATCGAAAATAACACTGGGGAATAGCAATGTTGTTGTTTTAGATCTGTGACCTGTTTTTGACCAATTTTCGGCCTGTCAATTTAAAAATGACCTCAGTTTCTGTCTGTCACGTGAACTTTTTAGACTGCAGGGTACCCTCTCCTTGTTTTAAAAGTTATACAATATGCGCATATGAAGGAAAATATTGGTGAAAGATAGCAAATATAGTGTTCACAAATAACAATTTGGTTCATGCAAAGGCTAGATGTTACTGCAAATCAAATTGTGTTTATACAAAAAGCAAAGTTTTTTTTACAAAGCATTAAACAAACATATGATAAACATTTTCGAGTATCTCCTTTAGTGTTTATTGTGTCGACATTTTCGTCTAATGATTGATGCTCCAAGAATAGCCAACTTCATTGTATGTATATTCAGCTTTGCATCCCATTTATCTTAATACCTTGCCTCCATGACCTCAAATCTTGGTCTAATCGCTCACCCTGCTCATCACTGCCGTGCACTAAGATTTTTCAGTAAGTCAGCAAGATATGCTTGCAAAAAATGCAATTCGATATTCATGTTGCAACTAGGCATTTTAAAATTCTCTAAGAGTTGCTGGACAATTTTGATGTAATTTTGAGCTCATGTATTTTCAATAAAATTTCTCACAATGTTTTTGAATGCAAACAAATCATTTTTTTAAATTCTATCGTTGTTGCGATGAAAGGTTCGTTTTTAGCGAGTTTTCTGTGGACCACCAAACACACCAACCTCCAATCTGCTTCAATTGACATAGATTTAACAAATTACTGAACGAAGCCCCATTTTATATACAGATGTGGATCTGATAAGGTTTTTTCTGTTGGTAAGTTGCTGATGCAGATTCTTAAATCACTAGATTTCAGTTCACATCTTGGTAGTCAATTTCACTTCTCCCAATGGTTTCATAAAATCTATTGTTTCACATACACAAAAGACAGGGATCCTTGGTATATCCATGTTGTTGACTAAAAAAAGTATGAAGGTCACTGCAGATGATCCATTGGTGCATTTGATATTGCATTTGATATCGCAAACAAACTAAGCGGTCCGTTAGGATTTGGTCAAATAAATTTCCCTTGCAAAGAACACATTTCAGTCTTCGCTGTGAGTTATTGATGAAAAATCATAATTCATTTTGTTTTAGGATGAAATTCCCAACGTTTTTATTAAATTATATACGTTGTGGCAATACACAATTCCATCGTCACTAAATAAATTTCGAAAATATCGAACAAACGCACTTCCTCTTGATCAAAGGTATGATATAAGGCGTAAAGAAAAAAACGACACATGATACAAGAAAACTAACTGAAGTTTTGAAATCGGCATGCCTAGTTAACATTAAAACAGTTCAAAAATCAAAGTCATCAGAAATTATGTCACAAATTGTGTAATCAAAAAATGCATTTACTGTTTCAGCGATGTTGAACAAATGTCGAACCTCATTTAAGGATATATATTTCTATTAGCTCTATAAATACTGCCATCTATCGAAAAACAGCGAAGGATAAGTTGTACTCTTAATAGTTTTTTAAATGAAATACTTATAATTAGGAATTGTAAGGAAAACCTTCAAGTTTTGAAAATCTTACCTGCCTACCTATTCTTGTTTTAATGATAATTTGATGATGTTAACTAGGCTATAATTTCATCGTTCAGGGTAAGGAGATCAGTCAAATTAAAGAAATTAAAATTATGTAAAACAGTTTTGTAATAGGGTGACTGGAAAAAAAAATTGGCGTTCGTGACACTTCTTAAAGGTTAAGAAAATGTAAAAAATATTTTGGTCAATGGTACTTTTGTAATAACTTAGAAACTGCTAATGTACAAGATAGGGATGCATGGAATTTTTATAACTTCAATAGTGTATTCGATATAACGATGTATCGTGTGTACCCCTATCTTAAGATCTAAAAACTGAAAATTTCCAGTTTTAATTTGATGGTTTTTATTTTTTACTATAGCCATTTTGCTTCAAGCTACAGCCTTTTGAAAATCATATAAAAATTTGGGATTTTTTTAAAATATAATACTTGTAACCTATTCTTATTTAAAAAATCTGTTCATCGCTATCTACCTTTATTTCTGCATCCTCCTATTGTGCTCCAAAGGCATAATACAGTTACCTTTTGCGAGTTATATTGTACTTAAAAAATCATTTAAATTTGGTTCCTAATATCTCCAGTTGCCAAATATTCTATATTTTTAAATCACTTTGTTCTGTGGAGATGTGGAAGTACACAAAAAAACAGAGTTATACATAAAAACTGAATGTTTGTCCTCCAAATTTTTACACCTCGGATAAAAAACTCAATAATTTTCTGAAAGAAAGACAGCCAATATTCTTGAAGATCTATCATCTACAATAAATGATGGAGATAAAATAGATACAATAAATTTGAATTTGGCGTAAAAAATCATTTTGTTTACAGTGCAGAATGATCGATGTTGCACACGTAAATAAGTGCATTCCAAACAAGCCTTTCTGTTTATTCGAATGTTTAATTTGAGTTTTTAGTGGCTGACTGGTTCCCACATTGATTTTATGTGTCACTGAATCATGTTGGTTAGTTTGTTTCAATTTGTTCATTAACTAATAAGAAGTCACCTAAAATACTTTAAAGGTCTAAAAGAAAATTCAATGACTCTCGAAACTTTGTAATATGAAAACTTCCAACTCGCAAATAAAAACTGAAATTTTTGTGTTCTTCTGAAAACAGTGCTGATTGCACCAATTCAAACGGCGGATAAAATTTATTAAAACTGTTTGTTTGGCTAAAACTAGCGAAATTCTTGGTACATTTTCAAACGAGAAATACCGCAGCAAATAGGATAATTTAATAATTTATTTGTTTAGATGAATAGCCCGAATTTTTCCGTTTTACATCCGAATGATATTTGATTTTTAAATCCCAAAAAGCAATAGCTGAATAGAAATTTTTGAAAGCGATGCTTTTCATTACAGCCCGATTACAGGAACAATGTGAACAACTTGCTGGAAAATATGAATATTATATTTGAATTGTATATTCAATAACTGCTTAAATAAACTGTGGATGTTTATTTAAACATTTACACTGCACCGGTATTCGAGAGCTTTAATTAAAATCTTGATGGCTTGCACGAATCGTTGAATATAATTAAAATTTATTTCCGTTTGTACCAATTTAGTAAAATAATTATGCAGGCAATATAAATTATAATCCTTATGGAGCTGAAAGTTTAATGAAAAACGTTGTTTGTGTTTTTCTTTGGTAGGACGAAAACGAATTCCACGATTTTATTTCAGCCACCCTGGAAATAAGACGAAGGACAATCTTTTTTAATGAATAAAGAAAATTGCATACAAAAAGAGGAGTCTCTTGACAGGCTGTATCCATGAATTTTATAGCAATGACACGAGGAGATCTAAATAAGGTCTGAAGATAATTTATGAAAGTGGGGCACTTTTAGGTAATATGTTATTCGCATCTAGTGATATTTAAAATGACGCGGATAAAAATCTCTGAGGGTTGCTGAAAGTATTACAAATACGAGGCCAGGTCAAATGAAAACAGCGAAACCAAGAATATTCAATGAGAAAAAAAAACTTCTGGTTTTCCATAGCAAATCATGTATCAATATTTCTCCCCACTTAATGCCTGCTTAAAGGGTTTAATAATATGATAATTTAGTAGAGCCAGATCAAGAAAATGAGGGGATGTAGTGCACAGGATTTGAATGTAGTCACCATTACGAGTAAGGGCGATACAAGTGTTGTAAAATATATAAAAGAACAGCACTACTGCATCCTTGCATCTCTGAGACTTGTGTAAATCATGACATACAATCTGTCTAGGGTAGCCAACTTTTAGATGCAAAGTTGTCAGAAAATTGGATTTTAATACACAGATACGGATATCTAAGAAAATTGAAACCGGTCTTTGGTTTTCGAACTCTGAATCTGATAAATGTTCAAACTTATTGGTCTTTGCATTGGAATGGAGTCTTTTTGCGGCTTTCCCAGAGAGCTAGTGTTTACTAAGCATTTAGGGCTTAACCGTTTGTACTTCAGCTACCTATACAAGTTTAGACGATTCTATTTGCATAAAACCAGTTTTGGTTTAGTGCAGAACACTGATGCGAAAAACGAAACATTGAGAGATTTGCGTACCAGCAACACATTACAGTACATATTGGATGATGCTCCGTTTGGAAGAACATTACATTAACACTTAAGAGATCATTATTCGGATTGGTAGCTCAATTTATTTTTGGTGGAATGGATTGGTCCTTGGTTATCTTCAAAAATTGAAATACAGAACTTGTCCCTTGAAACCAAGAAAGATTAAAAAACACAACAAACGCATTAGAGCAACGTTTGTATACATTTCAAATCTAAAATTTCGAAAATCAATTTAAAAAACAAAGGGTTAACTTTACAATCGATTAATATTACCGAAGAAATACATGAAAATTGCTTTTGCAAAATTAGAGCAAACCAAGAAACCAGCCAGAATATAAAAGTAGCCCCCGGAGTGAAACAAATAGACCCTTTAAGCCCATTCTTATTTAATATGGTGATAGATGCTATAACAGAAAGTGTACCTAAACAGCTAGCATACAAATGGAAGATACATTTTTTTAAATTGTCTGCTATGCAAATGATGTTGTACTGATATCAAATTCAGAAGACAATCTGCAGCGATTACTGCACGCCTCCAACACAGCAGCAATATGATAATAAAGAAAAGACTAAATGTATGAATATCTTCAAATATTCTTTGCGCTGTAAATTGGAAAAAATGCTTCAACGGGTAATGCAATTTAACTACCTCGGCTTGGAAATCACCAGTGACAGGAGGCTGACCAAGGAAGTCCAAACACAGACATATAAGTCGGCAAGGATCTAGGGGTGCTTGTCTTCCACCATAAGTACATAAGAGGAGAAAGTAAGATCCAAATGTACAAAACCACAGTAAGTCCTGTAATGACGTATGGAGTGGAAGCAAGACCAGATACAAAAGAAAAATGCAAATAATGAGAACGGCGGAAATGAAAACGTTAAGAACGATACATGGGCAGACACTGAGAGATATGTGTTGAAATGAAGAGATACAGAGATTGAGTGATATACGGGACATGCATAGATTCAAAAGAGACAAAAAAAATACTGAAACCAGTACATCGAAATAATGGATGAAAATAGAATGGTCAAACAAGCGAAGATATTGAAACCAACAGCAAAAAAACACAAGGAAGACCGATGAAAAGATAGAAAGAGTGCTGGATATCAGAAGAACAAGAGGCTTGAAGACCAGAACAGGTTGAGAAAGCTACCTCAGAAAAACCTACCTTAGAAAAAGAAGAAGAAGAGAAGAGAAGAACTTAAAAAGTCGAGTTGAAATTGAAAATTTTAAGAAAAGCTTTTAAATCTCGAATCAAAATACGACATTTTAAATAGTAAAGTTCGAGATTACATTATGAATTTGGACAAGAAATAAGTCTTTGAGTTGTAAATATTGAACAAATCCATCAAGCTAAGACTAAAGTAATCATTTACTTTTAAAAACTGTGATTTTTTCGTTGAACATAAATTTTTTCACATTTTTTTTTTTAATTTTCGACTCTTTTCACGAATTGTGTGAATCATTTAGAAAAACTCTTTTTTGGAAATTTGAGACTTTTTCGATTTTTCTTCTGGAAATGTCGGAGAAAATATTTCCGGTAATTTTAACTTTTTTATGGACATTTCAAAATCAGATCAAAATTTAAATAAAGAAGTACAAATGTCGAGAAAAATATTTTCGGAAATTTTGATTTATTTCAAAAATTGTTTTGTCTATTTTCGAACCCTTTTGCAAAATTCTTTCCAAGTTTTTTAGAGATTACACATGTTCTTTTGTAAATTTAGATCAAGGAAATTTTAAGATTAGATTAAAATTCAAACAAAAAACTAAAAATTTCGAGAACAATAATGAAATTTAATATCTTCACAAAGTTTGTTTGGATTTCGAGTTTTTTCGCGAAACTCGTTTCAAAACTTGAACTTTTTTTGGAAATTAGGCTTTTTCCGGATATTTTCAATTTTGCTTATTTCAGAGAATTTTAACTTTTTAATAGAAACTTTAATTATTTATTTTTATTTCAATAAAACAGGAAGAGTTGAGTGAAAAATATTTTTAAAAATTACAGTTTTTTCATTTAATTCGATTTATTTCACCATTTGGACTTTTTTAAGCTTTTGCTTGACAGAAATTTAAAACCTTTTGATATTTTTGTCGTTGGAAATTTTGAAGAATATATTTTATACTTTTTTCTTAGAAGGTTGTGTTAAAATTTATATAAAAAATTAAAAATTTTGAAAAACATATTTTTGAAATTTTCTGCCTTTTAGGCTTTTGCACCCAAAAGGAAAAAACGTATTCCTCATAATCTCTCTCTCGTGTTCGTTCACCCATCACAAAGAAGTTTTTCTCGAAAACTATCTAACGAAGAAATTTGAAATTTAGCGCAGCGTTAGTTGTTGATGACCCACGCAAATACCGTGGGTGATCTATTAGAAAAAGAAAATATTTTATGTTATCAGATGTACAAGTATAAAATGCGGATTTTAGAGAGCAGATAATGCACCAATGAGTTTTGTGCTATACAAATTTGCCTCAGCGCCATTTTATTATCCCATCAAGTAATAGGAGCGCATGAAGTATAAATTGGAAAATTGTGTGATAGTGTTATGTTGTTATGTTCAATATGCCGAAATTTATACCGAACAAAGAGCATTCGGGGATAGCATTAATTTTTTTGTTTTCATTTGAAGAAAACTGCTGCTGAATCATACAGATTATTTCGAGAAGTATATGGTGAACATGCTCCATCGCAAGATACGTGTGAATGATGGTTTAGGCCTTTGAAAAGTGGTGCCTTCGATGTGGCAGGCAAGAAACGGAGCAAACCTTTAAAAAAATACGAAGATTTGAAATTGCAACCATTGAACGAAGTTGATCTGCAAACACAAAAATAATTCGCCGAGCAATTGAGCGTTAGTCAACAAGCTGTGTGTAATCGGCTACGAGAGATGTAATTCAGGCAGTAAGCCAGGAAAAAGGCTAACATTGTGCGAATTTTCTTGATTTCGTCTTAGTAGCCGTGAATGATCATTGGGTCATCAGAAATTAAATGCAGAAAGAATTTTGAAAATCTAACTTATTGTATTATTTTCATCTGTTTCCCGGCTTACTGCCTGGATTAATGGAAAAGATTCAGAGGATTAGTAGATGGGTACCACATACGCTGAACGACAGGCAAATGGAAAAGCACAAAAAACACATGTGACATTTTGCTTGCTCGGCACAAACAGAAGTCGTTTTTGCATCGTATAATTACAAGGGATGAACAGTGGATTTATTTTGAGAATTCTAAACGCAAAAAATGATGGGTAGACCCAAGCGCACCATCCACATCGACCGCAAGATGGAATCGCTTTGGCAGAAAGGCGATGCTCTGTGCTTGGTGAGACCAAAGGGACGTGTGATATTCCGAGCTGTTAAAACCTAGGAAAACGGTTAATACCAAACGTTACCAACAACAATTGACCAATTTGAACCGGTAGCTGCTTGAAAAAAGACCCGAATACCGAAATAGGCTACGTAAAGTGATTTTTTTTTTCATGACAATGCACTCAACTGGGAAGTTCTACCCCATGCGGTTTACTCACCAGACTTGGTTCCTTCCGACTACCACTTGTTTACCTAATGGGTCACGCGTTTGCTGACCAGTTTTTTGAAGATTTAAAAAAATGTCTCGATGAATGGTTCGCAGCAAAATTGGAAGACTTTTACTGGCGTGGTATTCACAATGGTTCGCAGCAAAATTGGAAGATTTTTACTGGCGTGGTATTCACAAATTGCCCAAAAGATGGGAAACATGTATAACCAGCGATGAAGCATACTTTGAATTAAGTACTTTTTAGCATTCTCCCGACTTTAACATGTTTTTTTTAAGGAAAAAATTCCCATTTCATACTTGTACACCTGGTAAAATGGAAGGTTAATCTGGTCTCCGAAAATAACGTTTTAGCTAACATATCGTGTGCGATACCACTTGAAAGAGCTATCTTTAAGGATCCTAAAATATATTTTTTTGTAATTCTCGGTCCAATCGTCTTACAGACGCAGTTCAAAATGTGTCAGAAGTGACCGTTCTCCCCCACCCCGCCCACCATTCTTGCACGTTTCTAAAGATAAAATTTAGATTTAGATCCAAGGCTTTTTGACCCATGCAGTAATAATTTTTTTCAAATAAAAACTTGATTCAGCTGAAGGATGGCATTCAGATCAAAATTTTCTCTTACATTATTTCATTTAGGTGAATATTGTTGCGGGCTTATTGCTTCGAATTAACACGTGAATTGAATAATACTCACTTTATTTTTAAACTAAACTCGGAACACTATAACTGAATAATGAACTCACTTATTGACTTCTACTAGCTCACTAACTACACTGACTGATTGACTTTAACTTACTGACTCGAGGGAAAGCTGACCGCTTTATATAGTTTTGGCTCCTGGGTTCTAGAAAAATCACGCCGATAAGGCTTATCGTTTGCCGAAATTTCTGGAACGCTTACCTGCCGTTTGTTTCGTTATCGCGGACGCTTTCCCCTTATCAGATCTTTCTAGAAACTTTTCTCACGAACTAAATTCTATTTTAAATTCTATTCTATTTACATTGCGTTACAATATTTTTGGAGTTAGCACTAGTTTATTAAATTGCAAGCAACGCTGTAATTGCAGTTGAAATCAAACATCCGGTGCTATCTGATAAACCGTGTTAGGTATCGACTTATTGCTTATTGCGAATGCATGCTTTTTATCTGAGACATTATTAACACAGTTATCAGTTCCATAAATATTCGGATTTATGGTAGAAAAAATGGCGTTTATCTGAAAATAGACAATTTTTTCTTTTTCACTTAAAACGCAAGAAAATTTGGATAATATTTCAAATTAATATAAAAGTAAAAATGAATCAATTTGGTCTATTAACTGTTCACTGAAGTAATTGATACGGAACTCTAATTGTGAAAGCCTGACTCGGTTTTGGCTGAATTTATTTTTTCTAAATTGGATTTATTTCACAATGTTTATTTTGTAATACTTGGATTTCGTATGAAACTGAACTCATTTTAAAGGTTTTCCTTTTTTTCAAAATTAGGGACTGACATTTTTTGGAGGACTCTACCGAAAAAATTCTTGGAAATTGTAGCTTCTTTTTGTAAATTTCGAAATAATATCAAAATCTAAAGAAAAAAGAAAAAATTTTGCGAAAATTATAAATTAAAACCATATTATTTTCTCTAAACACGATTTTTTTCATAATTTTTATTTTCGTTTTAGTCTTGCTTGGTGTAACTGGATTCATTAAGAAAGTATGACTTTGTTTCGAAAGTCCACATTTTTTTGATTTTTTTTTGAAATTTCGAGAAATATAAATTTTAAGATTATGTTAAAATTTAAATAAATTAGTAAACATTTCAAGGAAAATATATTAGAAGAAAAGTGAAGATTATAATTGTTTTCTGTGTATATGTACCTGCGTTTCCACTTTAACCGTAACATTTCTAAAAAAAATGGCCAAAATATTGAGAAAAATTGTAGAATTTCTAAAAAAATCAAAATTTTCACATATGATACTTTGGGCTTAAACTTCACATTAGGGAAAAATCGAAATTTGGGGAACCACCGATTAGATATTGAATTGTCTCAATTGTTGGAACAAATGGCACCCAGTATGTACATCGTACTGGACGAGTGTAAAAGAGGTTTAATAGCGGAATGTCCTGCCTTAGGCGCGGGATGGTCATGACACTATAACTCAGTGGCGGCTAGTGCTAAGGTTTGCAGGTTTGCACAACAACGCTGGGATACAAAAGAAAGTAAATTGTTCTTTGTGTTGTTTATTTTATTTATTGATAACAGATTTATAGCTACCAAATTATCCAAACATACTAATGACTATAGCGGATTCCACCGATTCGTAAGCGTTTGACGACATTGTTGGGGCCATGGTTTGCAAGGTTTGCAGGCTAGACTGCAAACTTTGCTTTACACATATGCACCTGCGCCTTAACTCTTATTTTGTTCGCTTAAAATACTTGCCCATAAGCAAGCATTAGGTTGCACTTGTGGATGCAAACCAAATATCGATACGCTATTATAATCTGTTATCGGTCAATGTTGCGAGTCTTGAAACACAAATAAAAATGAATTCGGTGCAAAGTTTAATTTCGCAGCCATTCTCTAACCGATCTGTATCCAAAAAAAACTGGATATTAAGCGACATGGATGACCGATACATGACTTAAATATTGTGCAGATGGTGTTTTGTAAAAAGCGAAGTTTTAACAGAAGTAGTTCGCGAAGCTAAAGAAGTACCTATGCGACATTTTTATCTGCTAAGCTAAAGAACGAATTAGCTTCACTGGCCATTTAATTGCAGCAACCTCAGTTTTTTTTTTGAAAAGTTTAACCAATTTTAAAGAAACCACTATCCATTTTTTAATTTATAAAAACTTAGCACTGAACTAACTGTAATCTACGAAAAAGAAAAGTTTAAATCTGCTTTTGATTTACTTGTACTCTATAACATTATTTCAGAAAACAGTGAGCTTAGTGAAACTCTAAATCTTTTAAAAATCCTGATAACTATCCCAATGGCTTCTGCTAATGCAGAGTGGTGCTTCTCCAGTCTGGAAAGAATAAATACTTTAAAAAAAAATTCATTATGCCAGGAAAGATTGTCCTCATTAACGATGTCTTCAAAGAAAAGGACTTAATCCAAGAAATACTCGATTTCAGTAAAAATTTATTGATAAATTTGCAGCTGCCAAAGATCGTCTGTCGTATGCACTTTCTCTTCTTTTTCTTTCTGTTTTTTTGTAAATATAAAAAAAAGGGGAATTTTAGCAATATACTATATATGTACAAGATACATCAATTTAAAATCCTAAATATCTCCTAATTGCTCAAGCTTAATTTAAAATTTCCAGTTTCGGCACATTTTTGCAAATGTCTCTTTGCAACCCCCAAATTTTATTAACACCAGCCGCCACTGCTATAACTAAAGAAGATAAACTCACCTGCCGATCGAATTTCATACCCGTTGTGCGCATCGTAAACCTGACGTCAGCTGGTGACAGAAATACTGCCAGCCGCCATGGAAAAGCATTATTTAGAGCTGTTTTTATTAATATTCGGTATCTTCTAGCCACCTTTTTGTGTGCTTTAATCCCAAATTTTATTTTTCATTAATATAATAATATACATATATTCTCTTTATGAGTTAATTTCCGTTTTAGAATTCATAATAAGGTAATAACTAATAAGCTGTTAAATTAAGGTATAGGTGTATATGAATTCTTTTTTAATGTTTGTTATTGCTTAAAATAAGAATAATTATTTTGAAAACTAAATATTTAAATTCAAAATTGAAAAGAAAAGACTGACTTACATATACATGTAACAAATAGAAAAAAAAACTAAGGTTTATTCATTATCAATAGTTATTGTTTTGAACCTGAGCGCAAATAAACCAGTCTTGTTAATTTAAAAACAACTAATGTATAAATACTTTCTTCGCCAAAAAAGTTAAATAAGGAATAGGGACATCAAAATTACCTTTTGGTGTAATAAGAGGAATTTATTTTTTTGTTAACC